>CM073759.1:99027167-99669122 GCA_037127475.1 Arma custos | reverse complement strand
TATCGAGCCTATTAATTAGGTGTTCCCAGCAATTATTAGTTAGAGGTGTCCGCCTCATCATTCTCTTACATGTTTATGTTTCATGTTGTGTGTTCCATATTACTTTAACCGAAGTACATAGTCGAAATGGTTCATTTCGCTACATAGGACTTAAGAATATTTTTTCTACTTTTTTCCTCTCAAATATAATTGCTGTATATATCTAAACTATAGTGTTGTGAAGAATATTCGGACCAAAAAATTATGGGACCACTGGATAGTTTAGGATATTACACAACCCGGCTTTGCGAATCATATACCTAGATAATAGATAATACATAGATAATATAGGCTTGTATCGTGTTGGTATCGGTAACGAATAAAGTCGTAAACGTCAATCAGCAAATTATGACAAACGCCTGAGGGGTAGACCGAGGCGTAGGTGGGAGGATTGTGTTAAGAATGATCTGGTGGATTTCGATGTGGCTTGTGTCCCGTAGACGGAAATTTGTAAGCAGTGATTGATTGTTTCGGCATTGAGCGCTTGGATTGGATGGAAGCCTAACTATTATTATATACTTAAACTAACCATTTATTTTTCAATTTATAACGGGGCATTGGTAAACTGGCTACTTATTTTTTAACTCAAAACGGAGCATATGCTTATTACAAATAAACATTAGCTGGTCAACAAAGAAAATGAACACAACTTTTTAGTGTTCTTTATTTAGAAAATCTGTTACTTAATACAATTAGTGTTAGTCTATAATTAATAGTAATATTAATATAATAGTGTCTATAATTTTCACTCAGATTAATTATAATGATTTTATTACACGCCAGCTGAAGGAAACTTCAGGAGGAATACGATGCTTAGTGTCTGGAAATGAAGAGACTGAAAACTCAGTACATGGATTGCCATGTCCATCCATTGGGATGCAAATATAACAGCCATGTCCTCTCCAAAATTAGGACATTGAAAAAAAAACAATGAATGCTAATGAATGAAAATGTTACCCTTCACGCATCCAAAACATTGCCAATAACGAAAAAGGAAGAAAGGAAGTTGTTGTCGCAGGAGATGAAATTCAGTTGTACCATTTATTTAATCAGTTCCTTTGACAGTAATAATTATTTTAAACAAGCGATCCGGCCTGGCTACTCATAGATAGTAGAGCAAATTATGGCTACATATTTTGTTGTGGGATGATCGCATCAATTTGACGCGTCGAATATGTGGATTAGATTTAAATGTAACATAATATCTACATTACATGCAATATTTTATTCTGAATATACTATAAACATAAAAACCAAATAAAGTATGTATTTGTATACGAATCTATTTTTTGTAGATCTATAAAAGTGGAATTTTTCACCATGCATTGTTTCGCTAAAGCTCGAAGAGATTAGGCACCGTCTTCGATGAAACCTCCCTGGCTACTACACTTTTTCCTAAACTTCAAACAATTATCGTTATATTCCAACAAATTTATCCAATACCTTGAAAAATTATACATCTAAACTTTCCTCAGGAATCACTCTATCTATTGGTGAAAACCGCATGAAAATTCGTGCAGTAGTTTTTGAATATATCGCGAACTGACTGTCAGTTGCGCCTGAGGACTTTGTTTTATAATATTTATAGATAGAAGAGATAAGGCAACGTCTTCCATGAATCATCCCAGGCTGCTATAAGTTTTCCAAAACTTCAAACAATTATCGTTATATTCCAACAAATTTACACAATACTTTGAAAAATTATACATCTAAACTTTCCTCATGAATCACTCTATCTATTGGTGAAAACCGCATGAAAATTCGTGCAGTAGTTTTTGAATATATCGCGAACTGACTGTCAGTTGCGCCTGAGGACTTTGTTTTATAATATTTATAGATAGAAGAGATAAGGCAGCGTCTTCCATGAATCATCCCAGGCTGCTATAAGTTTTCCTAAACTTTAAACAATTATCGTTATATTCCAACAAATTTACAAATATATACACCCAAACCTTTCTGGTGAATCACTGTATCTGTTGGCGAAAACTGCATGAAAACTCGTGAAGTAGTTATTGTGTTTATCGCGAACGGACAGACAGGCGAGGCGTACGACTTTGTTTTATAAGATGTATAGATGAAAAATATTTTTAATTATATTTATTTTAGTCAGAAGAACAAATTTCTTTTAACTCTCGTGCGGTCGGGGGGGGGGGGAGGGTCCCTTCGTTGTTGGTCCAGAGTGAAATCCAAACCACAACATGACCGAATTAATTATAATAAACTATAAAGGGATATTGGCTACTCTAAAACGGGTAAAGGGATCGAGAGTAATTAACGGGGCGATTACGTCGCTAACGAAGCGGCTAAAAGTTACTTGTTTCCTTCCTGCTGTGAAACCTCTTTATCTTACATAAAGAGATATCTAAAGCTAATTTTATTAAAAGGTAAGGCTGAATGTGGGTAAAATATCTCCTAATTACTAAGTTATTTAGATGTATTCTGCAAACTATAGTAAACTATTATTTTGTTTACTGTGTGTTTAATATAATTGCGCAGACTCAATTATTTAAGGTCACCCATCTTTAAACCCCTTTTATCTCTTTAATTATCTCGATATTTTATAAGATGCAGTAATTAATAGAGTAATAAACCTCACAACCAGGTTTGTAGATTTTAGATATAAAGTCCGAATTATTTATTAAAAAAAAAATAAAAGTCCCAATAAAAATATGTTGTATTATTTGATCAACGAAACGTAGCATAACCTATGTTAGCATAATATAAAAATTAATTAAGATATAATTAATATTAAGATAAAAAATATATTCAATAAAATTCGTTGATTAGCATGGAATGCTTAGCGCATACATATCCTTAAAGACAGACATCTTATTATAGTGAAAACTTTATCATCTTAATGGCCAAATATAAAATACAGCGTGGAAAGTTATCCAACCACACTTAGAGATAGTTTACAAGAAAATGAATTACAGTTATTGGGCTTCAAATTCTTAAGGTCTATACCGATAGATAGCAGCGCCGGACGGACTAGTTAAGCGATAAAACAAAATTAAAACGTTATGTTTACTGATTTTCAGTTGGATTAAGTATAGACCTGTCGATAGTATCACAGCCTTAAAACATAGCGAACGATTATCCTTACTGTTTTTATTACAGTTTTACCAAAAACGCTTTAGCTACATAAGATTTATCTTTAGCTGCACTGAAGAGTGGCATAAATATACACAGTTTTGGATGCTAGTTCATCAGAATCTGAATCTACATACCATATGGCTGTGAACTAGTGGTAAGACGATAAAACGGTTTCCAGCGTCAGGCAGTACCACTGAGTTACCGGTCAATGTCATTAAACAAATTGTTTAATACCATAGTTCCCTGTTGTCAGCATTGTAAACTTCCTTGTCTTCACCTCTTCTGTTATAAGTGTATATTGCTAGCTCTAATATTAGGATAGAGAAAAGGTAGGATCTAGTAGAGTAGCTAGTAGAAATGTAGTTGTTAGTTATATGTATTATGTGAGAAATTTGTCTCTAAGTTAGAAGTAGTCCGAAGCCCATAAGTTTTAATATTAATCAATAGTCAATAAGTCAACGTTAATCAATATCAATAGTTAATGAATATCACATTATATCTATTTAATGTCTCAATAAATATATATTTCTCTTACAAGTTGTCCACCGTTTTATAACCACTGTAGTTTGTGATTTTTCTTCACTCATTCTCTCAATCCCGGAAAATTCCTAAACATAAGAGTTTATATTATTAAATTGCATTTCTAAAGAGTTTTTTTTTTTGTTTTTTTTTTGTGTTGTTTAGTTTCATATTGAAACGGTCTCATCTTAGAATATTTTGCACTTGCATTCTTCAAGCGATTTCCATCTCCTACAAGTCTTTTTCTTCCTCTTCGAACCCTGATTGATATTTATTTTACTTTATTTATATTTTATTGTATGGTAGTTAGTATTATTTTTTTACCAACACCGTTTATGCCTAAAGCATAAAAGCAATCAGCCAGTTCCTAAAGAAAATACTGGTTTTAAAGCTACGAAAACATATAAACACATTCCGGACTTAGCAATAATGAAGGAATAAAATAAAATCTTTAAATTATAAATTACCAATATCATTATTACATTGTTTCTGAATCACTTTAAATGCAGACTGCGGTTAAGCCTAATCAGTTCTATTCGAAACGGAAATATTCCACAATGCTGGTCGATTCGACGCCATACAGGAGTTAGCATGTCATTAACTGCTGCCGTGATCAAACACGGGAGACGCTAAAGCAAGTTGTATTAAACCACTGAAAGGATGAGTGATTACCCTAATTATAGTCAACTCCATTTGTGCGCTAAGCTCTGTTAGTTTATTCTGAGCGTTTTGATGTGTATTTTAAGTCTAGACTATTCACTATGTAATTCGGTAATTGTCTTTATTATGGATCCGATTGAGATTTAGGGCCAAAATACGTTGCAAAAATACGTTTGCGAAACCCCAAAATCCTATATAGGTCTCCAATTATTCTGTTTAGACAAATGATTTATATTTTTAAAGAAATTGAGATTTGTTTTAAAGGATTGTGATAAAAAAAATCTGCACAAAATTTAACAGTTGATTGGGTGGGTGTACGCGAATAAAAGTCACTTCGATGAATCCAAAGGTCGATCTACTAGGAAGCTATACAGCTTGATGCCCAAAGCGTTTTACACGCCCCATTATATTTTTTCGAGTTGATATTTTTACCCCGTCTTTATTCAGAACCGTGTTTTCCCACATGCTGATGAATCAATTCTTTAGTAAAACAACAATTATTTGTTTGAAAAGTGAATTTGTCATTCCCTTATGTTGATCAAACCTCTCAAACATTTATGCTTCATATGAGGCTTTTCTTAGTTTCAATTGAGAAATTAAAACAGGGTTTAATTATACTTGCCACCAATACATATATATATATGTAACAATATTCCTTTAAAGCTACTAAAATCCTGCCTTCCTGTCTTAATGCCCGTATTACATCATATTTATAATTTCTCTTTACAAAACTCCATATTTCCCACGCCTTGGAAAACCGCGTTAGTGCGCCCACTAAATAAAGTTGAAAATCCCTCCTCTCCAAATGACTTCCGCCCTATCTCCCTTCTCTCTAACCTCTCAAAACCATTAGAACGCCTAGCCCAAAACCAAATTTCAAATTTTCTAGAAGAACGTTCCCTCATTAACCCTCTCCAATCCGGCTTTCGTCCAGGCTATTCAACTCAATCCGCTCTCCTCAAAATCACCCATGATCTCCATACTGCAATTGAACAGCAAAAATTAACCATTCTGATCCTTTTAGATTTTTCCAAAGCCTTCGACTCAGTAGACCACAATATCCTTCTCGCCAAGCTACGAAACTTACCTATATCCAACAGTGCTCTAGGATGGTTCAAGTCTTTCCTCTCAGATCGCTCCCAATATGTTTTGGTCCCCGGTCAACCTCCCTCCATAACCCTTCCGCTATCCTGTGGTGTCCCACAGGGTTCATCACTATCCCCCACCCTATTTGCCATTTACATAAACGACCTTCCACTTCTTATCCGACATTCCCAGTATCATCTCTATGCCGGTGACTTTCAAGTGTACCTATCCTTTTCCCCTTCCGATCTAATATTAGCCACCGAAAAACTCCAAGATGACCTGAATCGAATAAATCGATGGGCAATGGATAACAAGCTAAAGTTGAACGTGGACAAAACCAAGGCAATAATAATAGGGTCAAACTACTTCCTTAAAACTATTCCCCATAATCCAATCCTCCTTCTAAACAATAATCCTATCAAATTCTACCCAACTGTCAAAAACCTTGGAATTACTTTTGATCAGACCCTTTCCTGGAAAAACCATATCTCTGAAATTTCTCGTCGTACCTTCTCCACCTTAAAGCGTCTCAATTACCTTCGTCACCTGTTCCCTTTTGAAATCCGTAAACTCCTAGTTTCTTCCTTAATTTTCCCCCATTTTGACTATTGTTGTTCGGTGTATGGGGGTATCTCTGGGGATCTCAAAGCAAAATTAAAGCGGTTGCTTAATTGCTTCGTTCGATTCATCTTTGGGATCCCTAGAGATGCCTCGATGACCCGATATTACGAAGAATTGAAATGGCTCTACCCTTCCTACCGCCGTAAGTACGTCCTAGCATCTTTCCTTTACCAAGTTATCCAATCCCGTCGACCATCTTACATTTTTGATCTCCTTCAATTCAAAACCACAGTCCTCTCCCGCAACACCCGTTCTCGGCTCTCTGATCTATATACAGCATCCCACCGAACTGCAGCTTTTGACAGAGCTTTCCTGATCCGATCCTCCTCCCTTTGGAACTCTATACCTTCTTCCATTCGTCGTTCCAATAATCTTCCAACCTTCAAATCCCGTATATTCCAGCACCTATTATCCCTACAATTCCCAAAAAATCGAAAACAGTAGGGGATCAGTATTGACTTAATGCTCTCTTTATTCGATGAATGAATGATGTTTTTAGATGTACATTTGTGTGTGTTATTTTGTATTCATATATTTGAGTGTGTGGAATTTAAACCACGTACATATGTATTATTAATGTCATATAGATAGATATTAAAAAGGACAAAAAGGGATGAAAGGTAAATCTCGGATAATCTTGTTTAATCTTTCTTTTTTGTTTTTTTTCTTGGCATAAATTTGATATATGTGACCATAAATTTGTTTCTCTTATATAATTATTGTAAACTTATTTTAATTTTTTTTCTTTCTTTTCTTCTAATATGTTTTTGAAATACTGTTATTGTAGGTAATTCACATTTTTTATTTGTTCATTTTTTTTATTCGTTCTCACTAATTAAATTAATTGTAATAATTAATTAAAAGTAATTATTTAACACTCTAAGATTTAATAGCTTACAATGCCTGTATTGTTATTCTATAGGGACTCGTCCCAGAATAAATAAAGACATTATTATTATTATTATTATTATATATATATATATATATATATATATATATATATATATATATATATATATATATATTATATATATGTATGATTTCTACTTACCTTGACTGCTATAAAATAGAAATAGAAATATTTCACTGTCAGGGCTATATATAGCATATACATATTTACATACTTACATACATAATATGTATTAACATATATATATATATATATATATATATATATATATATATATATATATATATATATATATACATATAATTACATATTAACATTGTAGCTAAGAAAACTACAAGTAAAATTGCAACTCCACAGTAGAAATTTTGCTGATTATTGGTTCTTATTATATTGGGTCGTTTCATATGACCCGTCATATGTCCGTTTTTAGTAGTTTAAAGATACTATAAGACTATCTATAATTTTTTATTAATTGATTCAATTTTTAAATATTTTTATTATAAGGGATTGGTGAAGAGAACGTATTGTCCTGACTATGAGGCGATCCCTGGTAGCTCAAATGGTAAGAACCCTGCCACGGAACCACCCGGGTTCGAATCCCGGTCCGGGGCAAATCTTTTCTCTTCAAAATAAAAAGATTTAATAACTAAAACAATTAATAAAAAATTACAAATAATATAATGGTGTAAGTCAACAAGATCCTAATTAAAGTAATGTTCAATGAACATTATTCCTCGTGTATACATCGAAAAAAATTCGAGAACATGAGGATATGGGATCGGTGAAGAGAACGGATATATCCTGACTGTGAAGTGACCCCTGGTAGCTCAAGTGGTAAGAGCGCTGCCACGGAGAGGTGGACGAGCAAATCTTTTCTCTTAAAAATAAAAATATAAGACTATCATATTCCTAAACTATAATAGTCCACACTGTAGGTATCTATGACAACTAATGAAAATAACTGGCCAGAAGTTTCCAGTAAGAGATAGGTTTTCTCCAATCACTTGTAATCTTATTATTTTACTTTTTTGTACAAACATTATAATCATTATCAATTTATTGTACTGTTCCTGCTATTCTTTTTATTTCATAAAAGTTCGCGTGGAACTAGGGGTACTTCCTTGTGTAGGCTCAATTGATTTGAATACAATTATGACAAAATAAAAACTTCGACTTTTTAACTCGTCTCCAATTGTTATGAAATAAAATGAATGGTAGGTATTTTGGTACTATCTACAAATTTCAAGATGCTAAATTCCTTGTTTTCATTTAATTATGTACTATAACGAGAGGGGCACATGCCCCCGCGCCCCCACATAAACCTGCCTTTGCTGTTGCTTATGATGTATAACCTATTTTACTCAATAATTTTCATCCAAATCCGTTCAGTAGTTTTTGCGTAAATCAGTAACAACCATAAATACAAACATTCGCATTTATAATATTAGTAGGATATCAAAACAAATAGTTTCACACATATTCTTTCTGTTCTTTTAACAACTAATATCATGTGATTTGCCTTTAATTATGCCCTGTAATGGATTCTCCACAGTACCTAAAAATCCATCGGGGGGAGCACGTTCCCCAGTGCACCCCCCTCTCCTCTCACTATATCCGCGCTTGCCATAGCCTATGTGTTATTGTGATGTATAAACTATATTACTGTCAAGTTTCATCCAAATCCGTCCAGTAGTTTTTGCGTGAAAGAGAGACAAAAGTACAAACTTTTACATTTATAATATTAGTAAGTTTAGTAGGATATCAAAACAAATAGTTTCACTGATGTTTTTTCTGTTATTTTAACAACTATTATCATGTGATTTGCCTTTTTTTATGTCCTATAATGGATTCTCCACAGTACCTAAAAAACTGTCGGGAGGCACGTGCTACCGTGCCCTCCCCCCACTAAATCCGCAATTGCTATACGTGTTATTGTGATGTATAACCTATATTACTGTCAAGTTTCATCCAAATCCGTCCAGTAGTTTTTGCGTGAAAGAGAGACAAACAATAATAAATTGGAAATAAACAATAATAGCAATTGGAAATAATAATAAGGGATTTCCATAATATGACATTTTCTTAAATAAATCTCTAACTATCATCATATTCCTAAACTATAATATAGTTTAGTACCTAAACTATAATATAGTTATACACTGTAGGCATCTATGACAACTAATGAAAATAACTGGCCAGAAGTTTCCAGAAATTAATCGATATATTGTACAATTTCAATTATTGGCTTTGTAAGTAGAATATTTATATTTTTAAAATATGATCGTAAAGTCCTAAAATATTCAGAAATTTTACGATGTTTGATTGTCTACTCATTATTTATGATTGAATTAATAGCCAGTGTATCAGTTAGCTTCCACAATAAAAAAATATTACACTGATTGCATTCAGACTTTTCATTACTTAATAAATAAAGTTAGTTTTGCTACTTACAAGAGAAGTAAGAAGAAAAGAAAGTAGCTATTTGCCTAAGGACCCTAGTTGTGTTTACACAACACTTTAGGGGTCCATGGAACACGTAGGGGCTGGACACTTAAGCTGTTGAAGTAAACCACAGGTAGGCATTTACTTGATCGTCTTTACTTTTAAAACATCATTTCCTATTTTTATTTTTTATTTTTTTTTGTAACTTCTGCGGTAAATTATGTTCTATTCTACAAAGTGCTTGTTTCAAAATTCGTCGTATGGAATTTGAGTTACGTTATTATTAAATTTTCTATATTTAGCCTCTGCCATAGTAATTTAAAATAATGTTATTAGGAAATTAAAAAAATAAAAAAACTGTTCGTGCTTACCATTTATATTTAAACTCCAATAAAAATTTAGGATTATTTTAGCTCACATATTTCTGTTCCCTGTTGAAAGATTCGTTTACATAGTGTTGAACACCCTATTAATACCACACAATGAATAGAATATAATAAATGATTTATGAAAGTTGTGGTGGATTCTAGAGTTAATAATCAATGAAATATTACATTTTCATGACAAAATGTTTTTACGGAACTAACTCCTAACCGAATTAATAACATAAAGTATTAAATTATTTGAAGTTAAATAAACGCAACAAACTTTTCCATCAATTATTTTTTTATATGTTTTAAGAGCGATGAGTATTCTCAAAAAGAAGAATATAAAATTAAATTTTGTTTTGTTTTTGACTTTTTTGGTAATACTTTTTTGAACTTTTGATGTATTTAGAGTAGATTTTTTTAATATTTCGGCATCAATAATGTAAAACAGTTGATTGCCTTATCCATTGATATTCTAACTTTGCCTGCCTATGAATATTTCTTTGTTGATTGTCTGTAGACAAATTGATTGTCTGAACTTGACGTTGATTTTAATCGATATTTTGATGTCATTAAGTTTTCTGAAGTGGAATATAATTTATAACTTCTAATATTGTTCATTTAAACCTTTGCCGAACCTAGACTATACAACTGTGAGAACAAGGTAGTTTTGCACGTGTTTTGAGCCTATATTAATTTATCATTTTTTTCTTATTCTATTTTAAAACTTATGTTTATTCTTCTTAGATTATAATTTTAGAGTCAGCACTTTTATGCAGTTTTTTTCTTTTCTCCTGAGAAAGTAAGTACTTTACGTTGTCAACTAACTGAGACTTGAAGAGGAAACATAAATATTTTTTAATATAAAAATTAAATGGACGGAATTTACATGACTTATACTACGAACTAGTTTTTCAATAGACCAACTTTATAGATTATTGAATATTTTATTTTGAAGAGAAAAGATTTATCAAGGGCGTGGATTCAAACCCGGGTCGCCCATGTCTACGTCATGGTACTCTAACCAATTGAGCTAACCTGGCTCGTAACAATGCCAGACAAATCCATTCTCTTCACCGATCCTTCTTCACCGTATTCACGCAATTTTGCGATGTAGACGAATCCCCGCCCTGGGCAAATCTTTTCTCTTCAAAATAAAATATTTAAAAATTATAACAATTAAGAAAAAATAAAATATAATGTATAATAAATAATATAATGACGCATGTCAACAGTATCCTAATTAAAGTAATGTTCAATGAATATTCTTCCCCGTGTAGATTAGATTAGATTATGTTTTTTCTTCGGGCGATCAACCTGTAGGTTATTACGCCCTTTGCACTTTTATTTATATTACGGTATTTTAATTTTTTAATTATCTTTGGTTTGCGTATTAATAATTTCTTTTATATATTTCCTATTTTAGTCGTAATTTGCGCTTGACCCATCCTCAGCCTTGTCACAACCACTTCTTCTCTTCTATTCCCTCTTATAGAACTTGTCCACTGCTTCGTACTTTTTTTAATATTTATAAGTTAGTTAGTCAGTGGAATTTTGGCCCACAAGGATTTACAATTTTTCCTGACCATGTTCAATAAAAAATGCCTTTACATCGTTCGGCTCATATATTTCAAGAGGTGGGCTATTCATCATTGCAGCATCTTTGGCAGCTTTATCTGCGGCTTCATTCCCAGGTATTCCGGAGTGTCCAGAGGTCCAGAGAAAAGTTACGTGTTTTTTTAGATATTCTAACCTTTCTAACTGATTGCGGATTTTGTTTATTGTATGACCGGTTTTGTGGGAGTTTCATATGCCTTGAAGTGCCGACATTGAATCTGTACAAATTAAAATTTTTGGATGTGCACTATTAATTGATGAGTAAAGAGCAGCAGAAATCACCTGAAGTTCTGGAGTGTATATTGTTGAATATGAAGGTAATTTATATTTTTCGGGTTTCCCATTCATAATTGTTGCGAAACCTACGTTTTCATTTTTCTCGAATCCATCGGTACATATTATTTCATAGTCTGAATATTCCAGTATCTTCGTGTGAAATTGAAGGTTATTTGATTCTGTGCTCTAGTGTTTTAAGGATAGGTCTATTTTATAATTCTCATATTTCCACGGAGGTAATCGGAAGTCAGAGTCGGCTTAGTTTAACGGCATATCATAAATTTCTTTTAAAACTTCTTTTTGTCTGATGCCTAAAGGGGCGTTTCTTGTTGTATTTATTTCGAAATTTCTGATACAGCGGGGGTGAAACAGATGGTGGTAAGCTGGGTTGGATGGCTGGAGTTTAAGTTTTGTAATATAACTATTTATTAGATCTTGCCTTCGAAATGTTAGAGGTGCTAAAGAGGCCTCAGCATAGAGGCTTTCTATTGGACTTGTCATAAAGGCACCTGTGACTAATCTTATCCCAGTATGGTGAATGGAATCTAGAAGTAAGAGACTACTTGTTTTAGCCGAGTAATATAACATACAACCGTAGTCTATTTTAAATCTTACTACGCTTTTGTATACCATCAGCATTGACTTTCGGTCTGCTCCCCAAGAGGTTCTTGCTAATACTTTCAAAGTCTAAGCTTCTTGAAACATTCTTCTCTTATGTATTTTATGTGTGTCTATGACAAATCCGAGAAATTTGATGGTGTCACAAAATGGTAAATTATTGACGTACATAAAAAGCTGAAAGCTGAAAGCTGGACTTGGATTCCTCTTTCTTGAAAATAATACACCTCTGGTATTTTCTATGGAGAAGCGAAGATTTTTGCTTTCAGCCCAACTTTGTAGTTTACTTAAAACATTCTGTAGGGCTCTTCTCATCCACTCATGATTCCTGAATCTTAAAAAGATGACTAGGCCATCAACGTAAAGAAATGCTTTCATCGATCCAGGAATTACATCTACTATCGAATTTATTGCAATCGAAAACATTGAACAACTTAATACACTACCCTGTGGAATGATATTAGTTATTTTTTACTTCTACAGGTCGATTCTCCTACCCTAACTGTTGGGTTTCAATCGCACTATCGATTATCTGTGATCAATTCTCTGGTCCCGCTCTTTTGAGTTGTACCTTCTTATGTGTGTTATCCACAAAAAACAATGTGCAAAGTGTGTATAGTTTTATTTTTAAATGGTGTTATAAGTAGGGTGAAGTGGGGTAATTGCGTACTTGGGGCAAATGTGTACTCGTTTGAAAAAAGGAGGAAAAACTGAAGCTAGCTGCTATCTAGTGGCGCCATTTGGAAGCCTGTAGTTCAGTGATCATTTCTCAAATGGCTGCACCTATGTTCAGATAATAAGGCTTTATCAATCTGCCTCCATTTCGTCAGGTGTTTTTTTTCGTTATGGATCACATTTCGTGGACTTCTGTTTACAGTGCTGCAGGATCACCATTTTCAGCTAAATTTGATTAGTTCTTGGATAAATCACTTGAAGGTAAGTTGTTTTCTTCATTAATGGCTGCAGATTAGTTAAATTAATGTTTACCTGTACATAATGTTGGGGTATACATTTACCCCGGTTTGTTTTCAGTCACGGGGTAAATGTGTATTTTTTCCTGGGGCAAATGTGTACTACAGTACACATTTACCCCAAGCAAAATTTACATAGAATACACATTCACCCACTCCTTATTAGACTTTTACAATCTTATTAGGGCTTATATTTTTTAAGAACATTCCTAAGAAGTACAGCACTGAGTTACTGGACCAAGTACTTGAAGACATTCGTCGAGGTACTATGACTGCCCACAGAGCACACCAGCTTTATGGCATTCCGAGGATGACGTTGTATTCAAGGCTTAACGGTACTAGAGGTAAGGAAAAAGGTTGTGTTCCAGGTAGAACGACTGCGATTCCAGCAGCTGAAGAAGAAAAACTCGCTTCGGCTTTGAAGAAAATGGAAAAATGGGGTTTCGGTTTGTCAAGAAAGGAAGTGTTGGAAGTAGTAAAGTTGTTGAGTCAAACAAAATAAAAACCCCTTTTACTGACAACCGCCCAGGCGAAGACTGGTTCCTTAATTTCAAAGCTCGTCATAGGTTATCAATAAAAAAACCTGAACCCCTGGAATATGTAAGGAAAAAGATGACCGATCCGTTTGTAGTGGGAGAATATTTTGACTTGTTGGAAGGACTTTTGACCCAATCTAAACTGCATGACAAGCCCCATTTGATATGGAATTTAGATGAGTCATCATTTTGCTCTGACCCTTCACGCACCAAAGTTGTTGGTGCCAAGAACACTCCCTCATCCCGTATTACTAGTGGAGGGGGGAAAGATAATACGACAGTACTGGCAGCATGTAACGCAGATGGCTCAAAAGCTCCTCCCCTCATAATATTCAAAGCTAAAAATGTCTGGGATGAATGGTTAGCTCCTGTAGGATCAGGGTATCCAGGGACCTCATACACAGCAAGTGACAATAGCTGGATAACGACTGAAATATTCAAAAATTATTTTAAGAATCATTTGATACCTGCACTAGGGTCAGAGAGACCATTGTTGGTAATTTATGATGGGCATTCCACTCACGTTAGTCCTGAAGTGATTGAAGAGGCTCTGAAAGAAAATGTCATTAGTCTCAAACTCCCTCCCCACACTACACATTTTCTGCAGCCATTAGACAAGGCAGTATTTCGTTCGCTCAAAGTTAAATGGGACGAAAAACTCGTCACTTGGCAAAGAAAAAATTCAGGACAGAAAGTAAGCAAAAAAGAGTTTTCAATCATGTTGGGACAGACATGGTTACAGTTGTCAGACGATATAATAAAATGTGGATTTGAGGAATGTGGCATCAGCCCTTTCTACCGGGATGTAGTTCCAAGAAACAAATTTGACCCTCAAGCACTGGAAAGATGGGACCGCCATCAACAAAGCTTACGAGAAAACTCCCCACACCTTCCAAACATCCCACACCTACCAAAAATCTCCCCACACCTTCCACTTCGACTCAACCTGTGTTACAGTCAGGACCTACCACCCTACATACTTCAGTGGAAAATTTATCGTTAGCTTCTATGAGTTTTGAAGATATTCTTCTCGATTGTGTGAAACAGACGCCAAAAGAAACCTCTACAAAAAAGAAAAAAAAGGTAGCAAACGGGGCTGAAGTGGTCACAACTGAAGAAACATTGAAAAGAATCCGAGAAGAAGCTGAGGCTGCTAGAGAAGCAGAGGAGAAGAAGAAGGAAAAGAAAAAGAGGCAAACAGCAGAGAAAAATCAAAATAAAAACAGAAAAAGAAAGCCCCATCTCCTGAAACCTCGGATGATGAAATGAGTAGAATTAGTGACATCAGTCTTCGGAGCGAAAACTACCTGCCTAGTGATCCCGAATAATGGTTCGCTGCCCTACCTGATGATATCAATAAAGATAACGACAAGGAAGTTGAAATAAGAAACTGGGTTTTGGCGCGCTTTGCTACCAAAAAAACAATCAAACACCACATTGGTAAGATTACTCAATTCGAAGGGCTAACTCCCATTGTGCAATTTGTAAAAAAAAACGGAGAAAACACTTTCGTTTACCCTCACTCTGAAGATATTAGCGAAATCGATGGCAATGCTATTGTCACCAAGCTTCCAGAGCCATCTGTGGGAAGAAGAGGTGTTTTGATATTCCCAGTTAAATTTTCCTCCTACAACATGGGTTAGCAGAGTTGCTGGAGGTCTCACTCAAATTTTCTATTCTCATTTTTGCCAGGACTTGCCACTATGATTCCTTTTTTTTTTACCTTCCAAGATACAAATTTTGACATGTTCTTTTCAATTTTGCTATTAAAGATGTTTTTTACCTTTTACTCCTATGCTTTGTACTTTGTTTTCACCTTTGTAAACTGTGCCATTTAAGAGAGGACAGAAGGTGGGCAACAAAAAAAGTGTATAGCTTCCACTGGAAAATTCGGAAATAAAAAAATCATTTGTCCTTTTTTGTCCTTAACTGCTCTTTTGTACACATTTGCCCCAACAGCAAAACAACTGAATTGTATAGGATTTCCATGCGGCGTACACATTTGCCCTAACTTATGGGGTAAATGTGTACTTCGGAGGTGGTTTTAAAAAAATAGCAATACAACCATGAAAAAAATAGTTTTTTAAAATTCTTTGGGTGATTTGTAATCTAGAGAAACGCCGCTAAAAGGTGAAATAAAAAAAATAAAATTCTGAATAACCCCCTCCCCACCAGAGGCTGAAGAAGTTGAATTTCGTCAAAACAGGTACGCAATTACCCCACTTCACCCTATTTGTTTGTGCTATAAGTAGTTACATTCCTGAGTGAGTACCAAGGTATACATAACACTAACGTTAATATGCCTTTCCTTTAAAAAGTTTTGAATGAACTTCGGAAGCGTTCCCCTAAAGCCCCATTCATAAATCTTGTTTGTTATTATTTCTCGGTCTATAGTATCATACGCCTTTTCGATGTCAAAGGATATACTTATTGCTTCTTTTTGTTCTACAAACGTGTTGAGAATCTCAGCTTCTATTGTCAATAGTTGTCCTATAGTGGATCTACTTTTCCGAAAACCAAATTGTATAGGCGATAATAGATTAAATTTTTCAATAGCCCACATCAGACGTCTGTTGACCATTTTCTCTAGGAGCAGCTTAGATATACAGCTGGTGAGTGATATTGGTCGATAACTGCTGGATTGTTGCTTATCTTTTCCCGATTTCAGTATGGGAATGACTATGGATTCCCTCCATGCTTGGGGGCATGTGGATGTTTCCCATATTTTATTGAATATTAAAAGAAGTTCGCTTTTAATTTCCGGAGGACAGAGTTTTATCATATCATTATGCCCTTCGTCTATTCCAGGAGAGGAAGATTTTGTTTCATCTATTGCCCTTTGTAGTTCCCAGATTGCGAAGGGGCGATTGTAATCGTGCTGAAACGAACTATCTTGTTTCGTGGATGGAGTAAAATCAATTTTACTAATGTTTTTTGTTTGTTCAAGATGGATTTTTCAATTAGAGATATCTTCCCCGTTTTTTTTTTTAATCTTCCCCGTGTATACATCACAAAATTGCGATACCACGGGGATGTAGGGTAGTTGAAGGGAATAGATTTGTCTAGCCGTTTTACGAGCCAGGATAGCTCAGTTGGTTAGAGCATCACGACGGAGACGTGGGTGACCCGGGTTTGAATCCGGGCCCTGGACAGATCTTTTCTCTTTAAAATAAAATATTTAATGATCTATAAAGTTGGTTTACTGGAAAACCAGTGCATGGTATAAATCATATAAATTTTGTCCATTTAATTTTTGTATTAAAATTTAAATTAATGTTTCCTCTTCAAGTCTCAGTTAGTTGACAACGTAAAGTGCTAACTTTCTCAGGAGAAAAGATAAAAGTGCTGACTCTAAAAACATAATCTAAGAAGAATTAGAGCATCATGACGGAGACGTGGGTGACCCGGGTTCGAATCCCGGCACTGGACAAATCTTTTCTCTTCAAAATAAAATTATGATAATTAATAAAAAAAATTTAATAAAATATATTTTATTTATTATTTATTATGAGGAAAATATAAAAAGAGGTTGAGGAAGTTTAGAATGTTCACTGTAAAGAAGGTCATTGCTTCTAGGGTTTTGAACCCATATTATAAACATAATTTCTTAAATCTACATGAAGATCTAAAATAAGGTGTCGAGTTAATATTCAAAGATGAAAAACGAAAAGGAGATGACCAACTAGCCCTACACTTCACTTTTAGAAATAAAGTTTCTTATTTAAATATTTATCGAAATTCACAACTATATCACAATAATACAACAAATAAATGAGGTAAATATTATAGGTATGACGTTTTTGTTTTTTGTCATGCCCTTTGTTCATACAACAGATTTACTTGTAATATTATTACAGTTGTAAATATCAATAAATTAATCTAAAAAAATAAATACGTATGATAAATAATAGAGCAAGTAGCAACTACCAACTAGTAGTACATAGATAAGATATTAAACTTATAAGGCCATAGGGTCATCTTCTTATGATTCGCCTTAGAGGATTATCGGGTATCGAAGGTATGAAACTAGTGGATTTGCGTGAGATAAAGTATTTAATGTGTTTAATGTACAGCGACTCTTAGCTCCTTGCTCTCCTCTACCTCCTTGCCTCAGAGGTAGTGTCCTTTATCATCCACCTAGGTCTACACCTGGTTGAAGAGGGGCTTTGTTGTGTCAAGAAACTGTGAGTATGGACATGTGTTCCAGCACCATGGAGTAAAACACCAGGAGAGAGCCAACAGAGCAGGGAGAGGGAGAGAAACCCAGCAACCAACAGAAAGTACAATATGCCATCACCGATGTACATGTAAGAATATTTGTTTAAGTTTGTATTTATAATAATTATAACAAGTATAGTAAAACGTCTTTCATTTCATTTCTATCTAATTATATAAATATACCGTCCACCCAATCAGAAGCACCGTATCGCATTCAAGGGAATTATCTTTTCTTACTTAAACATAATGAAAAGATGGATATTGTTTTGTTTATGATTTGGTACGGGCCAGATCATCAACGAACAGTATGAAAAAAAAGGGTAAAAGAAAATACATTTCTATTTAGAAAGATTTTCCTGGACCGGTCGCATTTGTATTTTTATTATATCCTCATATTTTTGTGTAAAACCTATTCCCTATTTAGTTTTTCAATAATTGTCTTTTGTTTATGATTGTTAATATTGATTTCCTTACTAAATCAGGGGACTACTTAATCATATATATTTGTGTTTCTGTTTAAAACGTTGAGTCTTTTACTTATTCTAGCTAGGAGTGATAAACTTTGTTTCGGTGCCGATAAGAAGTGGCTTCTGGATCGGGGAACTAGCGAAGAGGCCTAGAACTTGGAAATCCTTTCTCTGGGAACGGTCTAACTCATTAAAGACCACTTTGGGCCGTAGCCACCAACCTCGGATCACAGATGCTTTTCACGTTCCCGAAACTTAGTAAATACCTTTCACTTCATGCCCCGCGTGAATGACATCATTGTCATCAAGTCTACTTCATAAATCGATTCCCCCCCCTGCTATATCTCTATACTATCTTATTTTTTTCCTAACCTGCCGAAAATTAAGAAAAAATTCAAATAAAATCAATATTTATAATGATTGTTGCCGAGTTTTTTTTTTTCGAATCTCCATTTATTTATATAAAAAAAATATTTACAATATATATATATATATATATATATATATATATATATATATATATATATATAATACATATATATATACGGAAATAATTATAGTACTTTTTCTACCCAGAGGTATTTTAAGCAATACATAGTATGAGTCCGCTGAAGGCGGGTTCTCTAAACCGGCCAAGGCCGCTGATTCTATACATTCAAAGCAGGGAGAGACCGCTTTAAGGGATTAGGTGATAGGAAGAAGAAGAAAGGGGGGAGAGGAAGGAAGACAGGAAGAAAGCGTCGGAGTAGCAGTGTGTGAGACACACTGTCAAAGGCCTGAGTGCAATCAAGGGATATAAAGGCCGTGGCTTTGTTCATGTTCATCTGCTCTATGGAAACCAGTCTGTTCTGGGGGGATAATGTTTTCCTCTTATTGTTAATTGGATAATGTTTTTTTGAAGAGTTTGTTCATTTAACGTCATTTTACGCTGCTATTGCTCATCGGACGATGCTACAATAGGAGCTCTAAATTTTGCCTATCCAGGTTTAATTAGGATAGGGATTTTTAACAAATACCTAACATCGTTGAGGCTCGGGAACCCCCGTTTAACGGGAAGCAGAGAACAATCAGTTTCATGATAAACAACAAGGGAATAATTAATAATTCTTTATATAGATATCTATTTAGATTTTGCATTTTATGTCTATATTTGATCTGTTCACAACTATTTTTGTATACCTATTCTAATAAATGCTTTATCACCATTTAAGGAATTATTTTTTACCTTAACCCGGACCATTTTATCTCCTTTTGTTTATTTAGTTGATGTATTGTTCCTGGGGAACCAAAATTTTGATAGTTTATTACAATGATTCGATATCACTTAACGAGTACTGTCATGTACATTTTATAATAAATAAAATCAATGAGAGGCATATTAATTTTATTCACTTATGACCGGTAGCATTTGTAATTTTATTGTAACTACAACCTTGTGTTTGTGTAGTGACCAGCGCAGCTCAGTAGTTGAGTGCAGAGTTGCAATGCCATTGGATCCCTGTTCAAATCCAACTTTGGCAGATAATTTTGTTTAATCAGCCAGGGGATATTCCTGTGGGACCCCCCTCTTAGGGCTCACCCAGCCTCTATAAAGTGCGTACCCAAAATTCGGAGAAAAGCTGACGGTTGAGCGTGTATAGAAAAATAATCTCCCTGCACGACCGTCTTCAATGTCAATTCAAGGGGTTTACACTTCATCGACATTATTTTAATTTAAATTTGTAGTTTCCGTATATTCACCCTGGAAGCTGTACCTTTGAGAGAGTTGAGGAGACTAGATACCTTGGATCTCATTAGGTCACAATAAATAATATTTACATTGAAATAAAGCGAAGGATCACAGCGGCTAACCGATGCAATTTTGGTCTATTGAAACAGCTCCAAAGTAAGCTCCTTAGCAGGAAAAATAAGGTCCGTCTATAAAAAACTCTGATCAGGCCTGTCCCAACATACGTCTCCGAGGCATGGACACTACCCACACTGGATTGAAATAATCTCCTGGTCTTCGAGAGGAAGACCCTTCGAAGAATCTATGGGCCGGTAAGGGACGAAGAAGGCTGGAGAAGAAGAAGAAATAAGGAACTCTATGAGTTGCTCCAGGATAAAGATGTTCCGACCTTTACTAATCTGGGACGCCTTGGGGACGGCCCAAGCTCCGATGGATAGATGAAGTAGTACAACGTGCGTCTTGTACCACTCCATCGACCTGTTTGAAGTCCCAAATTGGAAGGCAGCAACACAAAACCAAGCCGAATGGCTGATCCGTAGCTGGGTTGTAGCACCATCTGATAGATAGATAGATACCAAATCATCTTCTAAACCTCTCTAGAATATTTTACTACTCACATTCAAACATTGTTCTGATACTAACATTATATTTGCTTACTCTAATGTTAAATAAAATAGTACCTATGACATTAAAGTTGTTTTAATCATAGCTAAATTCGAACTTATCTAATAATTCACTACAGACTACAAAATTATTGTACGTTGTAGTCTAACAAATAAGTACTAGCAAAACTTATATTAATTCTGTATTTTATTTTTATTTATTTATTATTTTGGCGCTACGGTCCTGAAAGAACCCGGGTCTCCACCACCACACTCAACCAATCTCTGCGATTTTAAATTAATTTTTTTTTTATTATCCGTATCATCCAAAAAAAATCGTATCACATCTAAAGTTCAATTGAATCATACGCCTTTAAACTTTTAAACAATTAAATGCTGATGGACAACCATGTTCTTGTAAGAGGGACGCCTGAGCTGACCTGGGCTATACTGTTTGGCATAACGCGCCGGTCTTGAAGAATGGTAGAACTATACTCCGTGAGAAAATGTTGGTGATTTATATGTTATATTTATAATTGTTCTTTTAATAAATGTTATATATATATATATATATATATATATATATATATATATATATATAGACATTTTTATAATCCCTATCAAATTTATTCTCACTTCCTAATGACGAAAAAATCTTACTAATTTAAATGCTTTATTCATCGACTCCGTTTTAAATAATTAAAGCATATGTGAGGATATCCGTTTTTCATCCGTTCAGGATGAAAAACGGATAATTCTCTCATATTTTTTTTTGGACTTTCTCACATTTATTGCTACCTTAGCCAAATAATTTTGTCTAACATTACACTTAGCTGCTGTATTTCACATGATTTTGATTTCGTTCTGAATCTGAATCATATACAACTGAATGAGTGGTTCAGAAGATACGAAACTTATTAGGAACCATTACATAACAAAGTTTTAAGTGGTGTTCAGGTTCTAAGAAGTGTGAATCTCTCTTCAAATAGGGAATAGTAAATGAATTCTCATCCCTTTTATTGAATTCATTTTAGAATACTTCTTTAGAAAACATTTTGTCATACTTAATTTTTTTTCAATTTGTTGATATTTCATGAATTTGTCTAGGTCAAAGTTATGGTTTTATGAAACGAATTGATAATTACCCTGTTATGATAAAAGAAACAAATTGACAAAATAAATGGTTAGGCATTCATAACCGTTGTTTGTTGATCGTACCTTATTTAGTAAGAATATAAGAGTCGTAATAACTATAACTGTAACCCTCTGATTTTTTATAAATAAGAATTTATTTTCTATAGGAATTAAGGAAATAATAAAATTAGAAAAGTAAATATAGTCAGAAGTTTCAAAGCTTTTGGAGCGTTTGAAGAATATTTAAAGACCGCGTTGTAAAATGATAATCATTTTCAAACTTCTGCATTAACTGTGAAGAACAGTTAGTTCTCTCGAGGGACTACTTCTTTCCTCGAATAAGATTTTGTTTTTGAAGATTCTCAATAGAACTGATAGAACTATAAAATAATGATTTATAATTATTAATATAAATAAATGTATTGAAAACTTTTTATAAACTTTATCAGATTTTATATATAATTCAAGATAGAACACAATGTGATACCATTTTTAATACTGATAAGTTTCAAACATATCATAGTCTTATATGTAGAGAATTATGACATGAATAAACTCAGTATATTCTAAGCTCTTGAGTCTATTTTTTTCTCCCATATTTCTTTCTTATTTTTTCTTTTAAATCTATTAATTGATATTTACAACTGCATTACAATAATACAGTGATACATAATGACATGAGAATGACAAGTAGAGAAACTACCCACTGGTAGTACTCAAAACACAAGCTCAACTAAAAACGTCACGTGGCCATCTTCTTTTCAGACGCCTCGGAGGATTATCGGGAATTGAAGAGGAAGCTAGGTTTGAAACTAGAGGATTTGAGTAGGAATGAAGTTAGTTATGGAAGGATAGACGGGTTCTGGCCAAATCAGCGACAAATGAGACATTAAGGCCGTTATGGATGACTTTATTCTTCAAAAATAAGGTGCATTGAGGATTTTACGAAGGATTTTGGATTGTACGGATTGGATACGAGTAGAATCCAGTGGCTTAGTGGAGCCAAAAAGCTCTACACCGTAAGTCCAAATAGGTCGTATGATGGTCATGTAGAGGAGTCATTTGTAACTAATTGGGAGCTTAGAGCGTTTGTCTAGTTAGTGTTGAAGTAGCCTGAAACGTCGAGCGGTTTCTTGTCTTTTCAGTCTTGTATGAGGATTCCAGGTTCATCGTTTGTCGAGATGCAACCCAAAGTATCGGATCTGTTCAACAGACACCAGTGGGATATAATTAAAGGATACTAAAGGACAGGAAGTCATTGGTTTACGACATAAGATAAAAATGATTTGATGCGATTTTTGAGAATTTATTTTTAATTCTCCAGTTTTGACACCATTCTTCAAGATCAGTGATATGGGATCGGAGGTTTTGAGATGAAATAACTGGATTGGTGTTGACTGATAACACACATGTATAAGCAGCATACGTGGTAAGGATAGTATTAGTTGTATATCAGCTGTATAAAGGATAGGGCCAAGGATACCTTATACCTAATACCTTGAGGATTTTTTTTTTTAACTCGTTTTATATATATTGGTGTTTTTGCACTAGACATAATATTATTGCGGTTAAAGGATTTAGCGTAGAATAATGGCTAATGTCTTACTAATTTAATCGCATTTTTCCATTTCATAATTTAAAATCTACAACACTACATTTTAACACACTTTACAACGTTCAATCGTTTTACTTATTTGTGTTGAAGAAGTAAATAACAAAAAATAACACGAGACGATTCTTCTCATATGTTTATGAACAAATAAAATGTTTTAAGAATTTATCATGTAATAATTAAATTATTGATAAGAAAAAAATACTAAAAATACATAAACACAAATTTCAACATTTCAAACACATAAATGATATATCATCCATAAATGGACCGGGTAGCAGCCAAAGAAATATTATTTAGTATTTGAACAATTTTTGGATCCGCCACCCGGGGAATGTTATAAATTATCAAATTTTATTTTAGTCCATTTTCCAACATTTCTCTGATTTTCAGAGCACTTGTTACAAACACCAAATTAGGTTTTGCTCAGATTATTATCAAATTTAATTTATATCAACCAAAGTAATTCATGAAATAAATGATCTTCTGATGCAGCATAGAATGCCGTTCTCTATAGAAGTAAACATCTGTATCAATACGATTCTCTTAATTCTATGGTTATTAATGCTGTCTTTCCGCATACTCTGATATAATATTTGAATAGTTAATTTTTCACTAAAATTATTTTCATAAAACCATTAAATGAATATCAAACGTAGCTTTATTACTTCTTTATAGGTCAGATAAGCCAACTATAAGCCTATAGCTCAATAAGTGAACAGATCTCTGAATTAAATAATAATCTACGTGCAATGCATCGCTTAATAATCACTTACTAGCTGATCCAATAATGCTTCAATAATAATTGATTAAATTTCATTTGAAGTTAAAAGTTTAATTCGAATTAATTTATTGAAATGTAATTAGTAAGTTCAAAATGTGTCTGTTCTCTAGCTCAAGAAACAACCGTGGCACAAAATACACACATACCAATGCCGATAAATAAATTGTTTTCCTTTTTGGAGTTTACTCCTTAAGAAACGATGTTCATATTTAGCCCGCTGTATGAAAATTTTATGAGGAGTAAAATCAAGTTTTAACTTAAAGTGGCCCGTTACTTTATTTTCTCCATAATATTTTATTATTTGTTTTACATAATAGATACAAATTAAAAGTTAAATGACGGCACTAATCTACGTGAGGTATTTATGGTAACTGTGTATTATATTGCTTTATTCTCGAAGTGTTGAAATGGGATAATTTTTTGTATAGGAGCCTTTTCAAAGCCACCTATCCAAACAAACACTATTACTTATAGATTCCGTCTTAAGCTGTTTGGACCATTCATGTCACTTGGATATAACCTTAACAGACGACAGGGAAGCTTTGCTCTGATAGAGAAGATTAGTAAATTTAATAGCTATCTAGCAAGGCTGTGCAGTGATGACTTTTAATTGTGTACACTGTGTAGTGCTACTAGGATAGGAAATTGGTGTTTTAGGAAGTGGACAGGCAGTGATCATGCTGAACTTAAATACACCACTATCGGACACTGAAGATGAGGTCCCCTTCAATGTAAAGGCAGGGAAGAAATCGGGAAAGAGGAAGACAAGGAAAGCAGAAGAAGCAACATCGGTAGTGACATCGAACATTTTTACCACTCTAGCTTACTTACCACCAACTGAGAAACCTACGGCGCACAATGGATCCCTAAGGCCAGAAAGCGGAGAATATATCTCAAGAACGGATTAAAATAGAAACCAGCGGTCAATAACATTCGACTCAGAACAAAAAAGTACATCAAGTTCAACTGTTTATATTGACATTTTGAAGAAAATAAAAAACTAATGGGGAAATGAAAGCCTATTAGCAAGATACAGATTTCTGCGATTTTCGGAATAGTTTGTACTCATCAAAACAAGTTACAAGTATTTTGAGTGTATATTTAAATTAATTAATGCTTAAATTAAAAATTCAAGGAGCTTACAAAGCTGGAGAATTTCGTAAATAATAAAACTGGGGATTCAAATTCAAAGGTTGTTCAAGTTGAAAAGAAACTTACGATTTTAAATTTGAGGAAATTAGATTAACAATTCCTTAGCTGCATCACTGATTTTCAGGTGCTTTTTCTTTGGTTCGGGTCTCATGTTCGTGATAAAAGGATCCGAAGTCTCCATTAGCTTATGGAACATGTCTTCGTTGGTTATACGAGACATTTTCCGCGAGTTTTCAAGGTAGAACATTTTCAGGTTAGCACTCCTTCTTTGAGGGGATTAATTTCTTATAGCTTGTAAATACATGGTACCCAAGATCTTTTAGCGCTTCTCGAATCACCTCATACTGATATTTTGTTAGGTTGGCCAGAAGAAATATAACATGCCTGATCGACTGACAAAGCTTCGGGTTTATCGTGGTCTACATATGTCCCAGCTGCATTAATCAAGCTTTTTTGGTAGGCTTCTTGAAGGCCGCTTATTTTATTCCTCTTGCTTCTTTCACCGCAATCATCAAAGTCTTTAATTGGTCTCCCAACACACCTTGTGGATTCCTGGTCTGGTATGTTGAAAATATATTCATTTTCTATCCGCTCGCTGAATATATTTTTGAACCTCGTCCGTTTGAAGGTCCCGATTTACCTTATCTTTTTTAAATAAAAATGAGGCAAAAAACTCTTGCTTAGAGTTGTCAGCATTAAAGAAATATTTTCCTCGTGAAGTTCAGGATGATTTTGTCATCTGAACTGTTGTAGAAATGTTGTTTAAAAAAATGTTTAATTTGACGCAATCACAATGCGTTATGAGCCCGTGATTGCTGTTATGCAGATTAAACAGAATAATAAAACATGGTATACGTATTCAATAAACTAAAACTTGTCTGATTAAAATAAGTATCATTTTGTTTTGTATGAAATTTAAACACTTTTCATTTATCATATTATTATAATTCATTTATCAACTATATAAACATATTCTTTCCATGTTATGAGCAAATAATACATTATTTCCGTAGTAACATATTCTTTCTAGCGGGGCAAAATTAGGTTGGTGGATTTAAAATTTTTACTAATAACTTTGACCAACGAGATACCCTTGATAGATAGTGAAATAGATATTTTTGGAGGTGTGGTCATTAGAATTTTACGCCATTAAGCGAAAATCATTAATTATATGCAGAATTAGGTATGTTTTCCTTTTTTGATATATATATCCTTTATGATGAATACGTATCAATATTATTACTCATCAAATACTTGAAATTCATTCAGAAAAGGCTTGAAACTCATTCGTGGGGGGAAGGGTTACCCGAACGTTTCATTAATAGTTTTGACAGCTGAATGTACTTATTTATCCTTTTTTTGTCATTCCCAATAATATCATTTGTCAATATGTTATCATTTGTCATTCAATAATAATATCAAATTTTAGTATTTATCCATTAAAGATATACATCACTACTAAACTTAAAATAAATCCGTGTTAATGCCTAATACAACTTTATTATATCATAAAATTGTGAAAAATGCTTTATTTGTGAGTATTTAAAATTTGCTTTCAGCTGCATCTTTCCTACATATATTATTTTTTCACCACTTCCATGATAGTCGTGATTTCAGAAGGTATTATTCTGTGCGTTCCACATCCTGATGAGTTGCTTTTTTGTTATTATACATTTAAAACGGATAGACCAATATTCTTCCTGATTTTAATTACAACACAAATGAATGGAGCTGTTGTATACTGTAAATGTTTAAACTACAAATATCAATTGCGTAAAATGACATAGGAATTCTTTGCGATGTGCAGAAATTGAATAAGCTCTTAATTCAAAAATAGCTTCTATAAAAAACTTCTTTATGAATTCGTTGGTAATCATATTGATAAACATTGTTTAATTAAAATTGTTTTGATAAACAAATAATCATTACTTTTAGTTTTACGAATAGGGAGGAAGGGGCTTACGGGAGGAATTTATTAATTGAACTTTAATCCAATTATTTATTTTAATTTTAAAATTTGATTTACGATAAACCTAGTTAAGTGAATAGACAATGATATAAAATCAGACACACGAATTGGAATTTTCAAAACGTTTTGAATTTTACTAATAGATAATTATTCATACTGATGCACTGTAAATAAAAGATTGTTTACTGTAGTCTTATAAACTAAACGAATATATGCTGAAGATTTTAGATCATAAAAACTATTATCACAAACAATTTTTTTTCTGAACTTTAAATCAAAATCATCACGAATTTCGTGTAAAGTCTTCGCGGCCATCAGAAAACGGCACTTTAATTAAAGCGGGAGATAGTACTAACAACTCTAATGAAATTAACAGAAGAGGAGCTAGCTTCCTTTTCATCTACCTTTGTCAAATTTATACTTTTGTCAACCTTCTCGTAATTAACGTTAGGATTTGTTCCAGGGATTCTTCCTAGACAACTATTTTTTCCTTTCTTATTTTATTAACATCAGTTCACACCAGTGAATAATAACTATGTAACCGTTCGATCGGCAAACGGCAAGTATTTCATTCATTATCAAGTAAGGTGATTTACCTGTAAGGTATCAAAAACAGTAATAATTATTCAGTTTTCAGGAACTAATAAATTCAATGGTAAACATAATATACAGACAAGTATAAATAAGATTTGTTTGCTACAACGCCAAAAAACACCACCGATTTATTTTTTCCAATCACTTTTGCTACCATTCATTAAATCTATTGTTGAGCAACGACAAAGACTTCATACAGTTTGGTATTGTTTATTAATATTTTAGAAATAGGGGCGTATTTTAAAATTGTTTTATTTCACAATTTAACTTTAAATATTGGCCATTGAATAGTTTTTTTCATTATGAGGAAGAAAATGGTCCGAGTGGAGATAAAAAATTCTGCACTTCAGCCTAGTGTCAACTCCCGATATCTCCAGCCCTGAAGAAAACCTGCAATGTGGGACGAAACGTCGGCTACCAAACAACAGACAGTTCCCCCTATAAAAGAGAATTTGACCTCCACCCGGATCATTTTCTTCTTCATGTATTTCATTGTATTCATTAGTTTAACATAATGCATATAAAATAAGTATATGTTTTCTTGTTAAAAATGGTTGAAGACAATATAAAAGGAATATTTGTTTGTAATTTATATTTGTGGTTGTTAACGGTGTTTCGTATTTATTATCTTTACTATACTCTATACTATCGTTGATGACATTATCTAACGTTTTAATATGTTAATTCGTAATTTATATCATGTAGTTAATCCTTGGAATCACTGAGTAAAACGAAATTTTATATTGCCTTAATTCGAAGAAAAAAAAAACACAAAATTAATGTTGTGCACAAACAGAAGGCATTAAAAAAAAAAATCCTTTATTTCCTTATTGTTTATTTTTATTAGGTTCAGGAAAAAAGAGGAAAATTGCTCTACAAAATCCGTAACGTCATAATTGTACATTAGATATTTTGTATTTATTTTTGTTCAATTTAATTTAGAATTTAAATAAGCCATACGGATGACTGAGTCACTACTAAAGTGGTAAAATCTTGTATTTTTGTACTGTATTTATTAATAATAACTACTATTGTTATTTATGTACTCTTGTATTAATAGATTACTAAATATAAATATAGATGTATACAAAAAAATTTCTTTAATTAAATACAAATTTTCATTATCAAACTATCGATTATAATCGATAATCTAATATTCTAATTCTTGTAAAAATAATAGAAGACACTTCTGAATCTCTCTCCAAAAAAAATGTTATAATTAGTGTTTGTAGTTATTTATGGTAATTCCGTTTGTAATCTTGTATCATTAATGACATTATTTGATGATTGGAAATAATATTAGTAATTTAAATTTGTGTTAAAATTACTTTTTTAAGTTAAATTTAAGTTAGGTAAGTGATGAATTAAGTTATATGTTGTAAGGTGATCTTTAATGTGATAAAAATGGCATTGTAAGGATATATGAAGGATTATTAAGTGATTATGAAGGACGCACGTGTTTTTGGAGACATGCAAAAACACAGTACAAATAAACTCTTATCCTATTTTACTTAAGTACAATGCTATTTTATATAAATACACTTATTTGATTACATATTCCATTTTCTTTTCTGTTTTGAAGGTACACTTTAAATACATATCATCTACACTTCATATTTCTCAAGCTCACTTCACTTTGGAATTTCCAGTAGACTGGAACACTTTTAGGCGAAATGGATTTTTAAAAAATATTTTATATCAATGCAAGGATCAATCAATTCTTCGAAAAAGTCCTAAAACCAAATTACATTTTTTCAAGCACATCATTATTTACATCCTAAATAAAGTAAATAATTTTTATATATCTCTATAATGAATGTTATATTTAATTAAATCGGTTAACAGTAATAAAGTTCAATTTAACTGTAAACTCAAATAGTCTTTTAGTATGGTTAAGTCTAGACATTTTTGTACTATATCAATGCAATAATATCATAATGTATATATTTTAACTTTTGATTTGTTTAAAACTAAATTAAATATAAGCTTAAGAAAGTTTGTTGAACTTAGAGAATAACGAAAAGAATTATACTTTCATTGATTCTTCTCGAAGAATAACATTAGTAATCTATCCATAACCGACAGGTGTTTTTATCAATGACATCGAAATTGCGACTTGACAAAGAATTCTTCATAAAATGTGCCCAATTTCATTAGAAATTCCTGAGTTACGCGCGCTGGAGAAGTTCCAGTTAAAATTAGGGAACTCAAAAGAAAGTTCAGGTGACAAAGTTATACCCCAAAAAGTTTTACCTCTAAATTCAGGAAATTGCAGATTTTAGATTTTCGATCACTCGTTATAATTTAAATCAAATAGAAATAAATTCTATTTTATCTTGAATAATATTTGTATTTGTATTGTAAATAAAATCGTGTAGGATGTAAAAAAAAAATCTTGAATTATATTATATTGTTATGTTGTAATTGGAAGGAGGTTCAGAAAAAAAACTTGCAAAATACTGGAGCAATTCATTCATTAGCTAACCCCCCCCCACCTTCCTCACCCCTCTCTTAAAGAGCACCTCGTACAGTAAAAGAGATTCTGCCCAAGATACTTTCTCTGATAAATGTCAATTTCAAATAAGTAAATAAGCCATATATAAGAAATAATTTCTTAAATAGTGATGAACTATTTATTAGGAACCGACATTTCGACCAAAATTGCAGGTTTTCTTCAGGGCTTGCAACCTAGTATGAAGGTGCACCTAAATCAATTTAAGGATTAATCAATTCTTTTGTAATAAAATAAATATCTGTTTACATTTTTTATTTAATCTGTTAACAGCTATGGATGGCTCCTGTGGGATCTACAGACCCTCCTCGGGCTCACCCAGTCTCTATAAATACCAATCGTAAAATGGAGGAAACCTGTCCCTGGAAAATAACCTGCCTGAACAACTATTGTATTTGAAACAGTACAGTCTCAACCCCAGACCAAAAAAGGGTTGTAGTGGTACATCTTTTATTTTTAATACATGCTCGTGATGAGAGTTTGGGGTTTCGGAGATGACATATACCTACTTAATATTGATAATAAAAAAGTCTCTTTTCCTAAAATTATTTCGGTAAAAGTGTATTCGGGCAAGGACTTCCAATGTCATTAAGCCTTCTTTTACAGTTCTAATTTTCCCAGAAGCCTTAAATCACAATGATATTTATAATGATAATAATGGTTATCATTATAATCATAATGATATTTATAATGATAATCATAATGATATTCATAATGATAATCATAATGATATTCATAATGATAATCATAATGATATTTTTATTGAATAATCAAACCTTAAATTATAATGAAATGTTTAAAAATGAAACTACTGTTATTTTTTTTACACAAATCGGCAAAGCAAGAACCACGCGAATATCACTTAATAATCTTTTTCACACTCTCCGCCTTCCTTCTATTCCAATACTCTCACATCTTCCTGGACTGCTCCCCTTGCTCTTCCTTAGTCTCCCTCGCCTCTCCTTTCTTTCTGTAAGAACCTCAACTTCGTCTTCACATATCCGCCTATATGATGGATACTCTTATATCTTAAGACTTTATCGAAAATTTTTTTGTTCTGCCTCTTATTGTTCATTCTGACCATGTGACCGTAGAGCCTTAGTATCCTGGTCTTGATGACTGTTTCAAGATCTTCCAAATTTCTGTATATTTCTTCGTTGAATTTTTGCCTACCCCTCTTGTGTTACATTAGGTCCATGAATTCTCCTCAGAATTTGTCTCTCAAGCTTCAGGACTTTCCCCAGACTCGAAAGGCTGGCTGTTTCTATACCATACAGTATTCCTCGTCTTACTGCTGTACAGTAGTGCCTTATTTTTGAATTGGAGGACAATTTTTTCTTGCTACTCATGTTTCTAGTAGAAAAATTCAGTCTTATTAGTTTGGCTATTCTTTTTTCTACGATGCCCTATCTGTTCCGTTGTTACATATTATCTCCCCTTGGTATTTATACTTTTGTTGTGTATCGATGTGTAGTGTGAATCGATTCCATGTGGAGGGGGAAATCGCTTGGTTAGAATGTTCCCTAATGGCGGTGTGAGTTTTTCTCCGTGTGTTAACCTATATAATGTATATAGTTCAATAAACTGTAATCCGCTGTGTTCATATTCAGATGTACTACTGATAATTCCCCACAGGTTCCTCACTTTGTAGTTTCATCGGGAACACACTAACTTTTTTATGCCTTTTATTTGGCCACATTGTGTGTTCGATATTTCCTTGATAAAGCTGATATCCGTTTTCATAACCTCTGTCTTTTCATACGAAATCTGTAGTACATTTTTCTCAGCTATATCTTTCAGGGTGTTTTATAGCTTCCTCCTCTGTTTTCTATTGATATTTTTTAATTTTATATTATATTTTTATTATAATGCAATTGGGAAAAACCACAATCCAAAGCCTTATGTTTCAAAAATACACCCACTTACCAGTCGACGTTTCACCTATTCAGGCATTATCAAGACACCAAAAACAAAAAGGGGGTTAAGTGAATCACATCTCAAAGAAAAAGGTGCAATACATCCCAACGATCTATATTTTTATCTACTCAATTATTTCATTTTCTATATTGTACCTTGTGTATATACCACAGAAGAAGACCTCAACCATTCCCACATCAATATTTATAGAAGATATGAGGTTACATACTAACATATGATTAGATTAAAAATACATGCCAACACATAGGGCGAAGAAAATGATCCTGATGGAGTTAAAAAATAATTCTTTAAATAGTGATGATCTATTTATTTCAAAATAATTTTTCTTTGGACTTCTTCAAGGCTGAATTGACTATATACAAAAAATATTTATACCGTAAATAATTGGAATAAAAACAAATATATATGGAAATGAGCCTGTTGGGATATACAAGATATAAAAATACAAATGGTTGACGAACACAAACGAACATACTACAAACGCTTTCAAGAAAAACTATCCGGACATCCGAATCCATTAATAGATAAAATGGCTACTTATCTCATGCCAGAGAACACTAGGAGGAGATTAAAAATAACGTGGATGAGGGATTTGTTACCATAGGAAATCAAGCCACAGCAGAGGTACCGCTGGGTACTGTTTTTCTTCATGCCTTTCATGTCTTTCAGTATTATACTGCCAGCCAATCTGCTGATTGTCAATTATTTGTATTTGACAGGTGTGAATAAATATATAAAAACAAAAAATTATTATTTTTTTTTTGGCATCTGGCCTGTTTGGCTCTGAAGAAGGCCTACAGAGTATGACGAAATGTAATTTAATAAGTAGTTTTTCACCACAGTAAGAAGTGACCATCCAGTACAATTTTCTTCCATAAATCCTATTTTAATAGTTACCCACCTTGCCATTAGGAAGGATTTTCCTAAAATTTAACGTCAAAATAATAGCAAATGCTTTTTTATGTTCTTTCAATGTTATAAAATTGATTGATTGAGTTCGCTTTGACTCATTTCACTCTTAGGATTGGTATTAGCTTCAGTAATAGCCTACTTTTTCTTTGACGCCGGCGGTCGGCTGTGGCGGTGACAAGAATGACAAGTGAACCAGAGAGCCTTTGAGCCAGAGCAGGGCTCCTGTAGTTTAATTGGGTTTCCTATTGGTCCCCTTCTTCCCCCACTCCTCACCATCTAGCCTATTGTTCTGGCTAGTTTAATGGATAGAGTCTACTTTGATGTTGTTTGACTTCAAAGTTACTTTTAATCACTAAAAGCTAAAGGATCATTGAGTTTGATTGCCCTAGGATTTTACTGAATTAATGAAAGCTTTTTTCCTAAGCTCGTTTTCCTGAAGGGAAATCATCCTAATCACTATAACGCGTGTTTAGCTTTGGCATTCCAGTTTTCTTGACTACTCTGTCCAATACTCGAATGCGATTTTTTCCACAGTTCAAAACGTCTTTCCCTTATTATGGGTGTCAAGTTGGGTCGTTTCATATGAGACATTCGTTTTCAAGGGATAGTTTTTTTAATAATATAATAATAATATGAATTTAAGTGCATCAGAGTTCTCTGTAGTTTATTAATGTCTTAGAACGGTTGGCACGTTTTAATATCCAAATTTATTCATTCTATTAGATGCTTCACCGTAACTTCTATATTATCACATTATTAGGTTACTGCCCTCAAAGCAGGTGGAAATGTGTTAGCTTTGTATGAGCGATTCTTAACCTGATTATTACGCTGCATGCTTTTGGCGTTAGGCCATTTAGAGGGATGCAAGCATATTTTTATCTATTATTTGACGAAGGTGGTTTAGCGAGGAGGCCCTCCCACTCTTCATCCCATTTTCTTTAATTATATTGCTTATCACCTTCAGCAATTCCGACAAAATGGTGGATCTTAATCAGACACGTCATCGCTTTTTGCAGCTGTTTTAGCCCTCGCATGGTTATTATTATTATAATGTAAAGGAGATAGTTGGGGGGTGCAGTCAATAAGAACACAGAATAAGTAATAAACTTATATTATGTGCCGACGTTTCGACCTACAGTGTAGGTCATCTTTAGGGCTAACAGAGAAACAAACAGAACAAAAAATATAAAAATGTACAGTAACAATAATATGGTGACAAGTAATGTAGAAAATTAAAATAGTGGCAGATATGAAGATAGAAGATAACGAATATTAAAAAAGTGCCAGAATATAATAAAATAAAGATATAGACAGATTTAAAAAATTGATGATAATGAAACGCAATTAAAATAGTGACAGATATAACAAAATTAAGATAAAGGCAGATACATCAAAATTATTGATAATGAAAAGAAAATGAAAATAATGACAGATATAATAAAGTAAGACAGAGATTTAATAAAATTAAAGAAATGAGCAGAAATGACAAATTATAAATGACGCATATAAAATAAAAAATAGAAAATAAATGTACAGAATGGATCGTAAAGTAAAAATAATAATATAAAGGAACATGAAGAATAAAGAAAAACTGGTAAAATAAAGGTACAAAATGCATGACAACGGACCTAAAGATGTTACATGTTACAGAAAAGTATGGAACTGTATGTACAATAACAAATGTGAATAATAGAAATACTGTTGTACAGTAACAACAGTGTACAATGACTGTTTGAAAAATAGTAGATAGGGTTAATGAATTTGAAAAATTAAAATAAGTGAAATACTCTTGTACAGTAACAATAGAGTACAATGTCTGTTTGAAAAATAGTAGATAGGATTAATGAATTTGAAAAATTAAAATTAGTGCTTAAAAATATGAACTCTTGATTACCAACTCTTGATTATATTATTATTATACATTTTAGCCACAGATTTCTATTGCGCCAAATTCATATTCCGGAATTCAAAATTCAAGGGTAGTGTAAATGTTAGTGAGTTAAGAATTTTCTTACAATTATTATTATTAAAGGTTATTTAAAAAATATTGAAATCAAAATATTTACCTTCACCTTATGATAGATGATTTCGTAACTTAGCTGATAAATAGGCAATTCCTTTCGTACTAAGGAAACAGGGCTGTTTCTTCTTGTACTTTTTTAACGCCATGCTTTCACTATATATTAATTCATAACACCTTATTTTGTCTGGCTTAGTTTCTCCACAGTCTGTCGTAAAACATCAGGTATGGCCTTGCCGTGTAAGAATATATGTCTCCTCCGAATAGCGAATACAGGTGGTTTTTTTGTTAACGTTTGGTTTCCAGCCATAGACTACCACGCAGAAACCAACAATTTTTTTTTTTTATGTGAATTTTATTTTGGCAGAGTCCCGCTCTTAAAGTAAACGACACCCATCCAACAACGCCTTGTAGCTACGGTGGCCGAGTGTCCAAGTTTTAAGTTAAAAAAAACTCGCGTTTTCTCATGATCATATTTGATAGAAAACTGTGCAATGTTCTATCAATTATAGAAATAGTAATTATTGTCTCAAAATAGAGGATTGATATTAGTTCATTGCAATCTTTAAAAATAAAAATAGTAAACGGCAGTCCAATAATCCCACCTCGAATTTTAAAAATAATAAAAACGGGCATTTTTTCGAAACGGCCCAATATATACATCAGAGAAAGAAAAAAAAAATTTCTATTCGTATAACGTAGATTCAAAAGTAAACTTGAGTATGTACAATTTTTTTGGGGGGTTTAGAGGAATACTTCCTTAGCTATAACTATTTCATTATGTGGTGTATTTAATTTTGAATGCAAACACATACCAGTTTAATTTATAATTTAGCTACGTGGCACTCGAAAAAAAAAATCAACACTATCAGTTCCTCAAGCTTTCAGATATTTAAATCGGTTTTGAAACTAAGATATCTTTATAAAAAAATAAACTTTTCTGCAGAGAAATTGTTAACGATTTGCCATTGGCTTATTAAATTATCCAGTTATGCTACTTTCAGAGTGCGAGTTTAGACGTTAATTGAATGATGTCCTCAGGCAACTAATGAGGGGATTCATTTGTGTAGTGTAGAGGCTGGTAATTCCTTTCGTCCTAATTCTTTGTTAACTTTACAAATATTGGCTTCGTTATGAGCGGAAGGAAACAGGACTGTTTCTTCTTGTACATTTTTACCGCCGTGCTTTCTCTTTATATTAATTCATAGCACCTTATTTCGTCTTCGTTAATTAATGAAGTGACCTCGTTTGTTTTGCTGAAGTAAAGTGGATGCTGAACATAAGGGCCTTGAGATGCCTAGCTGTCTCTGGGTTTCGGAGCTGTGTCATTTGATAAATAAGTAAAAAAAATTATATGAAGTTAGAAATTTATATAAAAAAAATAAACCTTCATTTACAGTTTTACATATACAAGCAGCAATAAGTGTAAATATATGTTCCGGACTTCCTTTACATGTTTAAACAACAGTGATTTTAATTAATTAAAGTTGTCTTTTATAATTAAGTTTTATAATAGCAGGAAAAATGTAGAAAAAAAACGCTTAATAAAAAATTTATATGAATATTATCTTGTATAAAGTTAGTTTTGTGTTTAGATTTTAGTCGAATTATTATAAATGCATAGTCATCTGAGGTGTAGTAGTTAACATAAAATCATTCTATGTCCAAGGTGGCAGGTTCACAGCCTGGAAGGCTGCCCCGTTCTTTTTAAAGGAAGTAAAAATATCATGCCGTCCTTCGGAAGAGGCGTAAAATGGGGATTCTGAGCCTATGCATGTTCAGGTCCTCGTTAAAAATATATATATTTTTAATATATCTGGATAGTCAATTTTTAGGACTTCCATTATGGTATTATCTAGTTAACAAATGGTGGAAGATACTTAAGAAAAGTTATAGATTTATTTATATATTGAACATAAATAATATGGATATAATAGAGACATTCTTATGAACTAACTAGGTGGCTTATTGACTAGTGACTATCATTATAACTTATTGACATAGGACTACATCTAAGACTACTCTCTAACATCCTATACACTATCTACTACATCTCTACTCTCTACTCTATTACCTTCTATCTTCTATAATTTTAGAGCTAGAATACATACCTGTAAAATAAAAGGGGAGGACAATGAAAAATGAGTTGACAATGCTGACAACACGGAAGCATTCATTAAACTTCCTTGTAAAAATTCCAATTTATAAATAATTTACTTCAGATAGATGCCACAACACAACTATCTGATTAGCCATAGTAATTAGCTTAAAGTTACTTTTGATGAATAAGCGAACAATTATAAATGTTATTCTAGGAGGAAATCAAAATAAATATTAATTAATGTTATGCTTATCATGTTATTATTATACCTCGGTATCTATTCCCTATTACCATATGTATAATTATTTAACAATATTGTACCTTACTTGTTTATTTATCTATTCATGAAAGACGAGATGATTAAGAATAAGTTTAAAAAAAAAACCTGTAAAACAATATTTTCTTATATTTCATTACATTTTCTTTTTTTTAAAAAGCATTTATCGAAATTTACAACTGTATTATAACACTACAAGTATATATAATGAAAAAACTGTGGCAGTACTCTAATATCAAATTAAACTTAGAATGTCATGAGATCAAATACCTCGGAGGATTATCAGGAAGTTACATTTGAAACTAGTTGTTTGAGTGGAAATACAGTTTTTCATGAAAATACTGGTATCAGGTTCGGGCCAAATCAGCAACTAATGGGACATTAAGTTCGTTGTGGATGACTTTATTCGTAAAAAAGTAAGGATTTTGGATTGAAAGGATTGGATACGAGTGGGATTCAATGAAGAACCCCAAAACTCTACTTCTAAAGTCGAAATAGGTGTTACAACAGTCATGTATTGTAAGTCTTTTGTAATTAATTTGGAGCTTAGAACGTTTGACTATCTAGTAAGTGTTGCAGTTGCCTGAAACGGTGAGCAGTTTCTTTTCAGGCTAGTATGTGGATTCCAAGCTACACGTTTATCAAGATGTGATCCTAAGTATCGTATTAACGTTCTGACGTCCTTGACATATTTGCTACATCCCCCCGCACAAGCTAATATTGAATCCTTGGTCGACATTTCATCAGATCATAGCCCAGTCCTGCTTTTCTTGCACTCAAGTTTCGCTCCCAAGCCTTTCCCTCCCACATTGATTACTGGACTTGCCAACTGGGATGATTTTTTTTATGACTTGGAGGACAAAATGGACTTCAACATTTTACTTAAGACAAAACAAGACATTGATATAGTCATCGAAAAACTAAAATCAATCAGAAACAGTTTACATGATAACACCACAAATTATACAATTAATAACTATCAACAGACTGATTTGCCACAGCATATTCGTAACATATTAAGAGAAAAACGCAGAGCAAGGTCGAAGTGGCATACAACTCGATATCCAGCAGATAAAACTATCTATACAAAATTAACTAACAACCTAAAATTAGAAATAAGAAGTTCAAAATTCAAAATGTAATTTTCTAAAATGAAAATCTTACAACCACCGACGAATCAGTATGGATGACCACCAAAAAAAGAGCAAATAACTGGACAAGATCTGACGGAGAAAAATCACAGTTATTTGGTCAAAATCTTTCATCCACATCCTGATATCATTAACCCAATTCACATTGAATATATAAAAGGAGCGTTAGATGTTCCCCTCCAAATGTCCCTTCCACCCAAAACCTTCCCATACTACAGAAATATCCAACATTATTCACAGAATACCGTCCCGCAAAGCTCCTGGGCACTACCTCATCACAATTCATATTTTAAAACACCTTCGTAGAAAAACCATTCTATCCCTTACCTAGTAAGGATTATACTTAGTAAGGATAGTGTTAGGATGAGTCGGGATGTGAGCTGTATAAACTGTGTAAAGGATTGGGCCAAAAATACTACCTTGAGGAAGATCAGCAGATTGGGAAAAGAGGGATGAATAGACATTATTACTTGGAAAACATAGGAGATAGGATTGAATGATAAGAAAGTTGCATCAAGGACGGGGGACAATCATTTGAGTATTTCTAGGATTTTACCCATGCAAGGTAAAAGAGTAATAGGACGGAAAGAGGATAGGTATTCTGTTTTGGTTTTTTTTTTAGGTTTGGGTATCATTTTTACATTGGATAATTTCCAGAGGATATATGGAGCGGTGTACATCATTATAAGTATATATACTTATAATTAATACGTTATATAATTTGTAAATTATATACTTATAATAATGTACTCCGCTCCACATATTTTCCTGATCTCTGGTCAAAAATGTTTTTGTTACTATAAAAATTACCAGATTTGTTTTTCGACTGTTAAAATATTAATATACTAAACTACGATTATAATGTTGAAACAACAAGTAGGTGACAAGAACCCTTAAAGAAAGTTTCCCTGCATCACTTAAAGCCAAACAAATATTTCAACATTTAAACCTTGGAAGAATATATATTTACAAGTAGATTAATTAGAAATTTACTAATTAGTTCGATAGAAAACCAGTTAAGTTGGTGGATATTTAACTTCCGTTTAATTGGCTAAAGGGTTTAAGTTCCACGGTATAGTTTTTGAATGGAATCGGGAGAAAAAGTCGGGTGATAAAAAGTTAATTTAGAATGAATTTTTATATCGAGGGTCGACCTCTGTGCCAAAGAAGTTTTACATCCCCAAAATATTGCTTCAAGCGAATCTTTTTTTTTTTTTAAAGAAGGGTCAAAATAATTCATTTTTTATGAGATCTTTCCCGTATATGTAAAATCGTCTATGGGTTTCAGAATATATGTCGATAGATATTGAATTACGAATATTATAGAAGTTTGAATATGTTTCTATGAGATCGGGATTAAAATTATTATCAAAGATTATAGAAAACAATCTCAACCAACAAAATGACTGTTCCCACTGAGAAAATAACATGTAACCAACAGTGTTACCAACATTAATTTCATATTATTATTACATCAATTATATTGTTACCTCGTTATATGTTTGCTATAACTACAATCACGAAATCATTCAATCCTTCCCATAATAGATAGCGGGGTAAATGGGGCCTGATTCAATGAATAAATGAATTAATAATTACCTGTGCAGTGGAATAATTAAGCATGTTTATGTGTGAGCATTAATAAGTAATTAAATATCTATTAATACAAATTAGTATACTTATGTCAATGTTTCATGAATTGAATATTTAATGTACCTTAATATGTTAAATTTAATAATCATTTAATTAAAAATTTGAGTAAAATATTCAATATTTGTTTATTGATTTTATTGTTTATTCCTAAGAAAATCGATCTTCGTTTTCATTTATTGTCCATTCTTGCATCGTCAGAAAAATGGTACATTAAAGAATATTACAGTTAAAACTTGTTATTTTAGTTTTAACAATAAACTTTATTCCAAGGCATCAAATCTCGAAATGTACACCCTTTACGAAGGGTTAAAGCTTGTATTTATAACCAGAGAGAGGGAGCTACTCCTCCAATGTGTAGTTTATAGCTGTATTTCAGGTAGTCAAATTTGAAAAAAATAATAATAAAACCTCTATTAATGGATCTGCCACTTGAAGGCAGAATTTAGGTCATGTTAATTAGAACACAGTACATTATTTTTTTCAAACCTAAATATTAAATTTCTCTCTCTCTCTCTCTCTCTCTCTCTCTCTCTCTCTCTCTCTAATTTCTCTATTTTCTATTTCTCAGAATCTCTAAAATTCTGTTGCCTTTTTATCTAGCTATTACTAAAAAAAATAATCCATTCCAGAATCCTGATTGGCTGAAGGAAACATTTTATTCTTGTATTATACTAATGGGATCATCTGATGACACACTTCAGCTTGTAGTAGAAAATTGTACATTTTAAAATAAGCAGTAGTAATGTAATGTAACTTTGGTTTTCTTGAATTCATATTGTACTGGTTCTCTTCTGGAAATTTTGCATTTAAAGCGCGAAAACAAATCCACCTAAATTAATATTTTTTTTTTCGTAAAGAAGTCCAGAAAGTCCTGAATATGTACTATTCCAACATTAGTTTTGAGCGTGTTATGTTTTCGTACACTTGATAAACATCCTTCAGAAAAATTATATTTAATTAGGTTCAATTCATTAAGGAATTATGGATTAATTAGTTTGGATCATTTAGAGTGACAATAAAAAATTCTAAACTGTGATAACTAAGTTTATGAAGCATAATTTTCTGTATAACAACTATGTAATTCTCTGGACTGTAACTGTTATAATATTATACTATAGCCAAGATAGCCAGGCTCAGAATTGGACATACAAACCTAACTCATTCACACCTGATAAGCAAGGAACCACCACCAAGATGCCAACACTGTGACAACACTCTTACAGTCAGCCACATCTTATAAGACTGTTCATTTTACGCTTCAAGTTTAAATAGATTAGGACTCCAACCAGAAATTTCAGTTTTATTAAACAACGACGAATCCAATATCCAATCCGTACTTAATTTTCTTAAAACCCACAAACTGTTAAATCAAATATAGAGATGAATAATTTCTACATAGAATATGTATATTTATATGTTTATGTATGTGTTTTTATGTATGTATGTGTGTGTATATATTGATGTAAATATGTGTATACTGTATGTATGTCATTTATAAGCTCAATATTTTTTATTATTATTATTATTACTTATTTTTTTTATTTTATTTTTTTTTATTATTTTTTTTTTTAATATCTATATATTTTAACTAGTTTCTCAAATCTTGATAAAAACAAACGAATTTCAGGCGTTGATGACCCTGGGGTTTTACGCCTTAAAGCCCAATTAAACAAACAAACAAACATAATATTATACTATTGTATTATTATACGAAAGAATGTTTGTGAGGATCATGTTATACAAGATATTTTTAAATAGATTGTTAATGGATGACCAGTGAGAATAAACATTCCTGGAATCAATAAACACTATTAAAATGGAATCACCCATGTACGAGTACTAAAATATAAATTGGACTTTTATTACCCCAGGGTATTTGAAGGTTTGAAATACCCTCGGGTAACAAAAGGCCCATATCTGCGTATCAATTCAAATACCATAACAGAATTTAAAATAATGAAAAACATATTTTTAACACGAGAACGAAAATAAAGAATAATGTTAATTAATTAAAATCAATTTTAAAATAAGATATCTTATTTGGCCTTATTTATATTTTTCTTTCACTATATTTTATTGTTCTTTTTTCTTGGCATAAAATTATATCTCTCTCTACAATAATTGTTATCATATTTCCATTTTATTATCATTTTTTTACTCTGTTTTTTAAATATTGTCATTTGAGGTAATTCGCATTTTTTAAAATTCTGTCTCTTTTGTTAACACCATTGCATTTATTAATTAAATAGAATTACATTATACTCTAACACATAATTATATAATAATTCTTTTGTTGTAATTATAAAGGGACTTATCTCTTTAAATAAGGACTTTTTTTCTTTATCCAAGAAATGGCCTTTTAAGACCACGCGAATATCACAACTATTCTTTTCCCTTTTTTCGTATTTTTTTTCTTCCATTATTTTACCACCATTTCTGCAAGCATTTGCTTCATTTCTTCTCAACATGCAGTACCTTTCCGTTTTTTTTTTATATTTTCCACAAGAACATTGAATTCCTCTAATTCCTTTTCGTTGTTCTCCATCTAGGTAATGTTTATATGTTATTTTTAATCTTTCTGCTCAACCTCTAATTTGTTTTACATACCCTCCTACGCTCTAGTATTCACGTATTTTGTCAAATTTTTTTTTAAGCCTACCTTGGTCCATTCTTACCATGGGCCCGTAGAATCTTATTCTTCTGATTCTTATTCCAGGTCTTTCTTCTCCCCGTATATTTCTTGGTTAGATCTTAGCCTGTAGCCTTCCTGTTATAAATAAAGACTTAATTATTATTATTATTATTATTATTATTATTAAAAACATTGATTTAAAACTATAATTTTTATATATATATATATATATATATATATGTGGAAATTAGGAATTAAAAAGCAACTCCTACATTGTACCTACGCGAATGATTCGCGTACATAGTCAATAGAAATAATTCTGTATTGATTTGAGGGATTTTCCTCTTAAGACAGCATATTTATGAATAAAACAAAATTATTTATTATTAATAAATTCCATAATAAGTTTGCCTAATTTGAGTGCTCTTTAGATTGACTTTGGGGGGCGGTTCGTGACACCGCAACATTTTAGCCCGAGCCCCGCATGGGAAAATTGTAGTTAAAATATTCATGTGGTCGCCCAACAAAAGCAATTTGACGGGCTCCTCTCCGGGCCAGAAGGGAAGCCCTCCTTCTTTAATATCGCTAGATCAAGAATCTCATCTTATCGGAAAACTAATGTTATAATGTATCTCTTCAACATGTATGTGATAGAACTATGTAGCAATAATAAAACAAGCATTCATGTTTTTTGTGTTTTTTTACTATTTTAGATCTGACTAATGAAAATGTGTACATTATCAAATTAAATCATTTATCGTTTTTAATTACTTTACATATATAAATGGTTCAATACTATACGAACAGACGTGCGTGATGATGATGGACACACACTCTTTCAAATAAATACTGTATGCCTGTTCACGGGAACCAATTAAATTGATAAAAGTCAACATACTCAAACGAGGGAGAACAAATGGCCTGAGTCAGAACAGTTAATTTTCTGTAAATTTAAAAAAGACTTACTAGCATTTATAATAGACATTGACTTTGATCAGCTGTACAAGCAAAGAAGGGCAATTGACTTGTTAGATTGAATTTCATGTGATTTACTGTAACTTTTATTTGAATATAACATTTTGTTAATTACTGCCTTTAAACTTAATATTTAATGTTTACAAGTTAATCATTAATGTTTTTAATTATAGAAAATATTGTATAAAAATCATCTTGCTAAGCATAAAATATAAATTTTATTTCATAATTTTATTTACTACTAATAATTTAATCAACTTCTAAATTTAAAATTTTTAGTATTGTAATAATAACAATGTTTATGTTTAACGTAATTCTATAAATTTATCTGTTAATGTAAAAATCAAATGTTTTGACATTTAATATGATTATGGGGGGAAAAAGAAAAAAATATATGTACATATGTAAACATAGATTAATGTCCCATTAGATTTTTCCTGGATGAATATTTTGCATGTTAGCCTCTACAATTGGAAAGAGAACAGAATCAAATTCTAATTAGAGGGCGTAAGCTATTAATATAGTTTGTTATAATTTAAGTTTATGTTCGAATAGCTTATGACTATTAAATACATCCTAAAGTAGACCTCCAGATGACTTTATGTACGGGTACGAGACTCAAACTGAACTGAATCCTGTTAATGCATTTTCTATGTATCCTTTTATTATTATTATTTTTTTTATATTTCACAGTAAGTATATATAAAATTAATATTACCAATGTGCTTTTAAATATACAAGCCTCACCGAAGATATGTCTTTATTTAAAAATAATTTTTATTTTCTGTTTTTGAAATTGATTACTCCAAATTAAACATTTTTTTGGCACATTTCTTGATATTTAGAGCAGCAATACATTATGCACTCGACATTTCAGGTTTCGATCGGACTAAAAACATGATAAATGAAGTGGCAATAAGAGCCCTTGGAGAAAATTTCTTTACTTTACTATCGAAAACGTAAAAAACACATTTTTTTTAATTATGGACTTATCCGCTTTTGATCTTACGCCGAAATTATATCTAACTCAATGGTAATAGTTATCAGTGTTGTTAGTATAATTTTTTTTTTAAGCTTGAAAATTAACAACAAAAAAAACTTTCTTTTGTGTCAGGGTTCAAAATCTCGTAAGGTGGTCAGGCATTAGCTTTTTCGCTGCTTTCCTTTAATCCTCATCCTTTTTAGACTCTGACTCGTGTAAGCTTTGTGTCTTTGTCTTTCCAGTGGCTTAGCAACTCATTTAGGGAGCTAACGTTACAAAGCACTTCAACTTAGCCTTTGTTAAGTATCTAATGAGTAATAAGTTGAAACATATATGATGACAGAAATAAATATTTTTCATTCAAGAGGATGGATCCGTTCATTCAAAAAAGTTATAAGAAGCTCAAGCCTCAAGAAGTTAAATCTATAGGATCTAGGACTCTCGTGGGGCTCACCAAATGTTTACTCAAAAGAGCGTGTCTAGGACAAATCACCACTCTGCACAACTGTTCCCTGCCTCATAGCTGAAAAAGCGTCTTCTCATTCTATAGTTATAGCAAGTAGCTATTTATATATACTATAGTAATGTTGTTATGTAATATACAAATATTATATTTCCTTATATACAAAATTAATATTTCCACTGTACTTTTAAATATACAAGCCTCACCGAAGATACGTCTTTATTTAAAAATAATTTTTATTTTCTGTTGTATTTCATGTTGGAATCGTTGAGCTTCGTTGAGTTGTTAACTTGGGATCCTATGTAGATAAATGACTGAACTCGTTCGATTCGGTGTGTATTTCGTTTCACCAAAATTTATCCATAGGCCCCAGTATACCGCTGATTTTTCTAGTGATTCAAAAGCCTCCTTCACTGCGTTGAGGGATCTTCCTGCTATGTCCAGATCATCTGCAAATCCCAATACTTGCGTTGATTTGTTAATTAGAGTTCCTTCGGTCTGGATCCCCGAATCTCTAATTATCTTTTCAAGAGGAAAAAATTATTAGTGATTAATTAAAATAATCATCATAATCATAATAAAGTAGGTCGTGAACAAATGGATATATTAATGAAGTCAGAGGTTGCTCCATGTACGACGAGATAAAAAAAAATCCCAGAAATTGACAAATTTGAAGGCTTGAAAGTTTAAATAATAACTATTATTTAAAACTGTAGAGGATTTTTCAACTACATTATGATAATAGAAGGTATCCAAGTAAATATTAAAGAATCCATAAATGAGAACCACATTTTATAAAAAAAAATTAGAACAAGCTAGTGCATGCCTTGGACTGAAGAAAATAAATAGAAAATCCGGTAAATAAATAGTAAATAAGAGACCCGGGTTCGTATCCCGGCCCTGGGCATATGTTTTCTCTTCAATAATAACAAATAGTAAATCATGTGAAACTGCTCTTGTTCTAATTTTCAGTTTGAGAAATTATATTTGTAGTTTTTTCACAAACATTTTCAACAATTCAAATTATATAAAAATTGGAACTTTTGAAATTCAAAAATTTCCTTCATTTTAGTTTATTTTACTCCGAACAAATAAGGGAAGCTTTGAAAAGTGACTAAAGGAAGATAAGTCCTTATAGGACCTTGGCCTCCTCAGTGATCCTCCTCCATTCCGACCTGTCTTCGGCTGCCCTTCTCCATCTGCCAACACCCAAAGTACGAAGGTCCTCCTCCACTTCCTCCAGCCAACGAAGCCTAGGTCTCACTCTGCTCCTCCTTCGACCAGGGTGTCCCAACATCATCATTTTTGGTAGTCTACTTCTTTTCATTCTGTGTACGTGCCACAGCTATCTCCTGTTGGCACTCTTAATCGTGGCAACAATATCTGAGGTACCATATAGATTTCTAAGTTCCTCATTTGCCTTCATCCGCTAGATATCTTCTTTTGTAGGGCCAAAGATCTTTCTGAGGATATTTTTTCCCACACGTTTAACAGCCTTTTATTGTTGCGTGTCAGCGTCCGACTCACTTCCATGCATGACCACTGGTTGAAGGACAGTATGATACACTCTTATTTTGAGAGCTCTGGATATATTTCGGTTTCAAAATATTTTCATCAGAAATATCGATTGCAACAATGCATCAATTGCCAGCAGTTATCCTTGCCTTAATTCCTTCTCTAATCTTATTATCTTCAATGATAACAGTGCCCTAATCCCTAAACTGCTGTACTCTATCGAACGATATCCAGCCCCCTCGATATGCCTGTTACCTTCTTCCCTCTTGCAGGTCCTCATATATTTAGTTTTTTCCGTATTATTTTCCAGTCCTGTTCTACCAGCGGCTACTTCACACTCCTCGAATGTTCCAAGTAATGCACTTCCGGTAATCACAATGTCTTCTGCAAACGCTAGATGCTGTGTCAGACTGTGGTAGATACACTCTCCATGCGTTGTCCGGATCGACCTCATGACCATTTCTAATACCATATTGATTAAAACTGGGGTAACAGAATCTCCCTATTTAACCCCTTTCTTAATATCAAATTCCTTTGACAATACTTGTTAGATTTTGACAACTCCCTTGCTGTTCATTCTTGCCGTTGCAGTTCAGGGACATCCTAGATATTTTTACTTTTCGTACGTCCCACTTCTGTTTATACTGTCGTATGCTTGTTTGTAATCTATAAACAAATGGTGCTGTTCGACGTTCCATTCCCAGCATTTTTCTAGCATCATCCTCCTGCAAAAACTGTGGTCCGTTGTAGATCTTCCTGGGCGGAATCCGCACTGGTAATCGCCCAACCCCTGTCCGGCTATCTTGACCACCCGCTTCATTAGCAAAGTTCACAGCACCTTGCAGACTATACAAGCAATGCAATTCCTCTATAATTGCTACAGTCCAATGAGTCTCCTATTTCATGGATTGGCAACATAACAGCCACTTTCCAATCGCTAGACATTTCCTCTTTCGACCACAGCACCAATTCATATATTTCTCTATGGAGTGCTTCACCTCCATATTCAATTGCTTCTGCTGGGATCCCATCTATTCTTGGCGCTTTGTTGTTTTTTAAGGACATAACGATTGCTTCCACTTCCTCAGGATCTGGTGGTTCCAGCTCTACACCCTCCTCTACTGTTCTGAGTTCAAAGACTGTTTCTTCAAAGTTTCCCTCTGAGTTTTGCACTTCTTTGAAATAGTCTCTCAACCTGTCAATCACTTCATTTTTGTCCCCCAGGAGCAGCCCTTCGCTGACCTGTCTTGTACAACGTTGAACCATCCTCTCATGAGCTTTTAACTTCTCCTGCACAAATCAGCTGTTCTTTTATCTATCTTTTCCTCGAGCATCGTCTCATCCGCCGCATCTCTTACAGCTTGACTTATTCTAGTCCATTTCTTTTGTTTCTAGTGCATTGGTTCGTAGCTTTTCTCCACTTCTCTTATATACAGCCGTTGTTTAACAGGATTTTCAGGTCTTCGATCTTATATCTATTCTTTGCTTTCTCTGGATTTTCCTCTTGGTGATGGCTAGTCTCTGTTTGTATATTACTGTTGAACAATCCGCACCCCTATTACTCCTCACATCTTTTATATCACTTTGGTGCCTGTTATCAATGATTACATGATCAATCTGTTTTTTGTTTTTCCATCCGGTAAGACCCATGTTTCCAAGTGGATAGCTTTATGTTGGAAGAATGTACTTGAGATTTTCAGGTTCTTGCGAGTGGTGAAGCCTACTGTTCTGTGCACATTATTATTACTGTACTTTCGGAAACTAAACTTTCCAAATCCTCTTCCCGATGTTTATTCTTTCTCAATTTTACTATTGAAATCTCCCAGCATTATTTTTACATCGTATTTGGGTAGTCCATCAAAAGCTAAACTTGCCGTAGAATGCTTCTTTCTCCTTCTCTGTCTTCTCTTCCATGGGTGCTTAAATACTTACTAGAGATATAATAAAGAATTTTCCCTTCAATCTTAATATGCGTATTCCTTCATTTATAGCCTTATCCCAGAAGAGCGTGTTTTATATTCTTTGTTATCATGAAGCCAATTCTGGATACATTTTCTTTATGCCCACTATTGATAATGGTATACTCTTTTATCTCTATTATAGTATGTTGTTTCTTCTACCAGATTTCCAGGATAACCACGACGTCGATCCTATATTTGCTTAGACATCGTTCTAGAGTCTGGCTCTTTCATAAATGCAGGAGACTACGTACATTCCATGTTCCTAATATTAATGTCCTGTCCGTTCCGGGTCCTTTACCATTTATCAGTCCGCATCCGAGGCTTCTTTGGGGTTTTTGAGCCTTAGTTTACACAGGTGGGGGTGGCGGCCTCATACTGTGCCCCTTTTTGTCGACTTTTACGACTGGCATGTAATACACCAGGCTTATTCTATCCGAGCCTGGATGAAGGTTACAGAATTAAAAGAAACATCAATATTTTTCTCCTACTTGAAAAAAGAAATTATGCTACTCGGTATTGTTAATAATACAGTTAAAGTGATGGTTTTAATACGGTGTTACAGGTTGAACCTCTGTATTGTAAAAAAAATTAAAAAAACCCGGAGATAGATGATCATGTAGAGGGGAGTTTATATATATTTATATATAGTAGAGAGGGACAGTTTATTCCAACGGAAGGGGAGGAAGGGGCAAATCCAAGAGTGAAGATACTATACCTCAGAATTTTCTTTCCACTAATTTTCTAATAGTCTATCTGGGAAATAAGGATTTAGTAAATTGTTGTATGTACAAGCAGATATTTTGACATGGTTAGACATCTCGAGAAATTTAAGTAAAGCTAATATTTGTATTTATATCAAAATATTTAATTAAAAATAATTTATTAATTACTACTAAACAATCCTTCATTATTGCGAACACCTCTGGAAACATTTATAATTTATAAATTCAGAGACTATTTCTTTTCCCTTCGAATTGTTCATTTAGGAACACATAAAATCAATTATTTATTGGTGAACGTTGTGTCTTTTTCTGTTTGACCGATACTTTATTATTCTTTCTGATATTTCCTTGCACAAAGAGTTTATTTCAGGTATTCTTAAGTGCTTCTAAGAACCTTTTACTTTAACTACCATATTTAATATTTTCTTCAGTGTTCTTTCTTTTTGGTATCTGATTTCTTCTAATCCATTAGTTACTCTTCGACTCAAACGAACCATTTTACTTTTATTTTTTCTACTCTGGAGGTATTAAAAAATCTGTTTAGCTAATATATTTTGCTTCATTAATATTAGTATATAATCGGTCGCCGTTTTTTTTTATTTAATCAAAAAATCGTTCTATTTTGGAATAAAGTTTATCATCTGGAATTAATTTTACAGTGTTATTTTGTAAAGTTGTACCTACAATCTTTCTTATTTTTTTTCATTTTTCAACAAGATATTTCATGGATTTCATTGGGATTCAGCGATGTAATGCGGTTCTGGTATTATCATTGTTCCAAAGCAGTGGTTCTCAGTCTGGGGGACGTGAGTAAAAGTCAGGAGGGGCGCGAGACCAGTTACAATGAAATCTGATTTAATTTTAGTTATTTCTCTCTTACCAGTACTTTTTTACGTTAAATTGAAACTTATAATGGTGTGTCTTATGACGGTAAAACTAAATGTTTTGTTTTTACAAATATAAGTAAAAGTAATACCTATTTATTGTGCAAGGAGGGCGAAGTAGGAATTTTATTTGAACAAGAGAGTGTCAAAGGTTTTCATTCGAACAGGGGGGAGGTGTGGTAAAAAACTACTACTTTACAATACAAAGTGATAACGATTATTTGTTATGAAAGATTTTGTTAGTTGAAAACCCAATTATATTTTTATGATTTTTTTTTAATGATTTATAGCTTACGAATCCTCCGATATACTTAACAACATCTTTTCTAATTTTCCACCGCTATTACTGATTGAATTCAGTGCTTTTTTTATATTGGTTAAAATTTTGTTTTACAATTGGGTTTTTCAATCCGCTTTCGGTAGCCTCTTCCTCCGTTGATTAATTTGGTGTTTATCTTCTTCCTAGATTTTAGTTATAATGCTATGTCAAATGCAAAAGTTGAACAACTAACGTTAAGCTATTTAGTCCCAATTGTGTTCCGCTATATTTATCGGAATATTTATATCATTCTTTTCTTCTATAGTACAATTAAAAAGATTGCAATAAATAAAGAGATGTATAATTAATTAATAGTAACTTTTACGATAGAATTATTTTCTTAAGTACTTGATTCTTCTGAATCTTCTTATGATGATTCGCTTTATATATAATAAACATTAGGAATAATCACATAATATCGGTAGATTTTTGATTCTGACTAATCTGTTAGCAAGGCCCTATGGGATTTAGGACCCTCCTGGGGCTTACCCAGCCTCTGTAAAGTAGATACCCAAAATAAGGGTGAAAATCTGTCGATCTAGGACAAATCACCTTCCTGCACAACCGTAGTCCAAGAAACAGTACAGTCTCTACCATGTACTGAACCCAGGGCCTTTCATGGGTTGTAGTGGTTCAGGTTTTTGACATGAAACCTGCAGTTCTATATTATTTTATTTCAAAGATAGTGTTTACTCATGTTTAATAAAATTAATGAAGAATACTATCGTATTCTATATTAGAGTTAGTGTAAGGAAATATAGACCATTTTCCAAATTCAAATTGCTGGAGACAAGACAAGGTAATAGAGGGTCCTAATTCCCTGTCAGATAATACAAATAAACCCCCCCCCCCCGAGGAAGCGAGCACTGATTGCGGATTATAGCCGAGAGGCAATTCACGCCCGGGTGCACCACAAACTGCTATTCCATCTGCTCCAGGTGCTGCGGTCGCCTCTACTTGCAGACTATCATCTGACCCTACGCCTGGAGGTAAGGACCTTACCACCCTAGGGCCATTCAAGGAAATGGGTTCCCTTGGACATCGATATTCCCTCTTACGGAGTTGTGAAGTTTGAATACGTAGTAGGTAATAGGGAAGAAAAAAAAGTTGGGTAAGAGGTATATTGAGATGAATAAAAAATTCTATTAGGATCGAATATCCCATACTGTATACAAAAAAAGTACAACTTACTTCATATGCGCTTATATGTATAAAAATTGTTAACTGCAACCCCCCAACATTGCAGTGTTATTAGTTAATATAGTTATCATTTCCTTATTAAAATCTATTATTTAGGAGAACGCTAGAATAAAAGGAACATTGTTTAGTACGCTACCAAATATGACCCTGGAAAGACGCAATTATCGTGCATTATTTTATGAGTTTAATCTTGGACACTCGGCAGCCCAAGCTGATAGAGCACCACCACCGCGTTCGGGAAAGTTGCTGTTGGTTTGAGAAACTTTCAGAAATGAAAGTCATTGAAAGTCATTCACTTCTTACAGCATGGATATTGACATGATGCAACAATAGCTTATCAAAAACCAATCTGCATTGCTTAATGGGAAGGGACTTTTTCTCTTTTGTTAATAAACTGTTGTATAATATCGTCAAGCTCAAGTAGGAATCGGTTCACATTGAGGCCTGAAACAATAGACTCAATATAAGTGCTTTGTCACTGTAATACTGTAGGTTTGACCTAACATCATGAAATAATGCTTTCCTCTAATGGTTCACGTGAAACAGGTTACAATGCTTATGCCTTATTTTTAGCAAAATTTTATTTCCAACATTTATAAATTATATAATAAACTAAAATCCCATGAACGAATATTCCACTGCTAACATTAATATTATTATAATATAGATATAATAGATATATAAAAGGATTTCATGGGCTATACTGCAAGTGATGTTCGAATATCTAAGGATAGATCACAATTTCCAAACATTTATCAACCAGCAGGACTATACAAGCATAGGTATGTATTACAGAGGTTTACATTTATTACCCGTCTCTCAGAGTAGTTTAGTTTGTTCATTTAACCCCCACACTTTATGCTGCTATGGCTAGTCGGACGATGCCAAAGGAGGAGCTCTAAATATTGCCTATTCAGGTTTAATTAGGATAGGGATTTTTAACGAGTACCTAACATGTTACAGGCTCGGGACCCCCGTTTAACGTCCCTTCCGAAGGACGGCATAATTAAGGATCTTTTTCTCCCTTTAAAAAAATCCTAGGGCCACCACCGAACCCCTTTCGGGTTTCTTGGGTTTAGTAGTTTGTTACGTTAACTACTAGACCACAGGTCGCCCCGACTCTCGAAGTATATGCCACTGCTTCAAGCTTTTTAGATTTAACTCTACGTGTATAATCAGTAATACTAAAGTAAAATAATAGCAAAGTAGCTAGGTTTCAAATGTTTTCATTACTAATACGACAGCAGCCAAAATTCAAAGTTATAATGCTTTCTAGGAATACTTTCTGATAAGTTTAAATTTATTATTCCTAGCAAGCCTTAAAAACTTAAACATAACTTCTAAGCAAACACAAGCTGAAATCAAATAAAATGCAGATAAAAATGAATTTTAAAACTCAGGAAAACACAAAGACACCCTCTTTCTGATAAAAATGATTTAAAATAATACCCCATTAAATAAACAATGAATGAATACCAATATGCACTAAAGCATGCAATGTATGTGATATAATAACAGAATTATTTATTTGTTTTGCACGCAGTTTCAGTAAAAACTCCCTTCACATTCTTAGCCTTACGTTACAAGCCAACTCCTCAGCCTTTCGTTCTTGTTATAGAACTAAGAGAAACCTAAAGAGAAGCGAAGTTGGAAGACAATAAATTTCCCTTAAGGGTATACAAGTTTATTAGTTTACTGTTTTATCTTTATCTGTTCAAAAGTTATTAACGAACGCTTACTGCGTAGCTTTTGGTGGCAATCGTTTTCGGTATTACAGCAAATTATTTCTATAATACGATGACAGCAGATTCGTAATTATTTTTGATCAAACTGCAGTTACGCTTTATAGGAGTTCATAAGGACTTTTATCAATACAATTTTGTAGGTAAATTGTTTTTATATTTATTGAGCTTATAATCATCTTTATTCCATATGTTTCCCGCAGTTTCTGCAGTTAAGGTTCTGTTCTACGTGAAATGATTTTGAATTTTATAAATTGTATTATGTTTTACATTTTTGTGTTAGGGACTGAGTACGTGGACATTAAGTACGGTAAATCTGGGTGCGATCTGTTATATTGTTGACGTATCAGTGTGTCTCTTAAAACAGTAATACATTAACTTAAAATAAATATAATAAATTAAATTTTCATAAAATGTTTATTCAATATTTTGTACTGTATCCTTTTGATAATTAAGTCTGGCAGCCCCTCTTAATGTATTTATTAACAGAGAAATGCAGAACACATATATGGAGAGGCTTTTAAACCTGTATAAACAAAGAGATCTTTATTTAATTTTGGAAGGCCAATAAAACCGAAAGAATAAGAATTATAACTGAAAAATTAACTCCACGCTTAGCAGTACTCAGGAGATAGAAGATGAAAAAAAAAATCAGGGTTAAACTAACATTCTAACCTATATTATATTATAGGTATGCTGGTCTACTATAATTTAAAAAAAAAATAATGCCTTCCATATAAAGTAATTCATATATATAAAATATTTCCGCAGTAAAAAAAGGAAATATTTTACAATTTTGATACATTTTGATATTTATATAAAAATTACCGTAATCCTCTAAACATAAATGCAAATTGATCAATTATAGTAATCTTTATTATCACTCACTCGCTCTTTGGCACTAGGGTCCTACAAGGACCTGGGCCTCATCCACCAAGGCCTGCCACTCACTTCGGTCCCTAGCAAGTCTTCTCCAAACTCTGATTCCCAGCTGGTGAAGATCGGCCTCCACATCACCTTGCCTTTTGGGTCTTCTACCCAACTTTCACAACCATGTCGCTATTGGTCTGACAATGATTTTATACAAGGCGATCTTGGCCCTTTTTGACAATTGCCCAATTTTAAGATATTTTGGTATTGCATAGTGACAACAATTATCAGTGGCAAGTCTTGCTTTTATACCCTCCTCTCTCTGGTTGTTGTGTGTAACTATTGTGCCCAGGTATTTAAAATTCTGAGTTTGCTTTAAGCTTAAATCCATAAACGGGGCTTGTCCTTCTACCAGTGCGTTCCTTTCTGAGCTGCACATGTACATGGTCTTGGCCTCGTTTATATGCAAACTTACATTTTTTCTTCTGCTTGGTTGAATTCCTGGAAGGCTCCTGAGAGTGCTGCTTTACTCCTGTCAGTTAGAACACCATCCGCATAGGCTAAATGTCGCGTCATCCAATTGCATATTGTTCCACCTGGGTTTGTTCGAATCGCAGGCGCTGCTGTTTCGAGAGCTAAATTGAAGAGCACTGGCGACAGTGGGCCACCTTGTCTCAGACCATCAAACACCACGAATTCCTCAGAGAGCATGTTTCCTATTTTAACATGCCATCTCGTGTTTGTAAGCGTCATCCTTATAAGGCGAACAAGTTTTCTTGTTAGTCCTAGTTCCAGCATGGCATGTAACAGTTTGCTACGAATATGTTATCGTGGGTCTGATTAAAGTCGATAAAGAGATGATGCAGATCAACCTTTTATTCGTAGCCTTTCTCAAATACCTGTCGTAGAGCGAATATCTGGTCATTTGTTGATTTTATAATTATATATGATATAATTGATAGTCCACAATTGTTAACTCATACCACACTGACAGCCTTCTGTTCAAAAGTATTGCAAATATCTTGTAGGCGGTGCTGAGTAATGCATTTGTTACATTTTTTTTGTATCGGTACAATAGTCGCCAGGTTCCATTCGTCTGAGATCTTTTTTTCCGTCCGAAAATCCCATATTAGCTGATAAAATTCTTCCCGAAGTTCCTCACCACCACATTTCAGGAGTTCAGAACACATTTCATCTGGCCCTGGAGACTTATAGTTTCATAGGCGGCCTATAACATCCTCCACCTCCTCTTTCTCTGGGGGTTCTTCAACTCTTCAACCATCCGTCTCTGCTTTGCCGAAAATTTCATCAGCGGCATCTGTGACTAGGACATGATACTCCTTACCTGAATCCAAGAGATTGCAGAAATGCTGCCTCCACCTTTCCAAGATGGCGGAAGGATCTGCTGCAAGCTCTCCATTTTCCTGTCTCCATATATTTATTCTGGCCTGAAAACCATTCTCTAGTTCTTTTATACCCTTGTAATACTTTCTGGTTTGCTTCGCTTCATGTTGTTATTGCATTTTCTTTATTTGGTCATTTTCATAAGCCCTTTTTTTCCTTCTACAGAGTTTTGCCCATCTTCTTTTTGTCACATACTCCTCTCTGCTTGGTCTTGTTTTTCGATTAAGCATTTTTAATCTGGCCTCATTTCTCGCTTCAATGACTTTGACACATTCCTTTTCAAACCAACTGTTTCTTCCCGGGGTTTCATATTTCCCTAGAGCCTCTTCTGCCGCACTTTTAACTGCCTTTTCGAGAATATCCCATTTCTGATTTAGACATTCCTGATTTGCGCGTTCTTCTCTCAAAACGCTGCTCACTTTTTCTCTGAAGAGTGAATCTTCCTCTGTCAGCTTTTCAGTTGCATATCTTACCGCTTTCATGCTTTTTCCGTGGCATTTTACTACTCTGAATCGGTAATTTACTTTAACTAGAAAGTGACCACAGCCATAATCAGCACCTCGGCAAGACCGAATCATCTGCGGATATCCATGTTTCTTTGTATATATCCTTTCTAGGGAACATATTACTTTTTACAACCATTCCCTTTTCTGCTGCACAATCAATTACTCTTAACCCATTTGCATTGCTTATTTCGTGTTTACTGTGACTGCCTATTATTGATCTGAATTGGGACTCTTTTCCAATTTTTGCATTCATATCTTCAATTAACATCTTTACATCTTATTTTGGGCCCTGACCATAGTTGCTGATAGGAGTTCATAAAACGCGTCCTTCTCCTCTTACCATCCGGCTTCAGTTGGCGCATGCGCTCTAATAATCGTCATGTTAAAGAAACGACCTTTCATTCTAATTGTACATATTCTGCCATTAACTGGCTTTATTTCCATTACAGCATGTTTTAACGTCTTTCTAATCATAAAACCTGTTCCGCGAATGTTAGCCTGGTGCCCACTGTTGATGAGTGTATATTCTGTCAGATCCATTATCTCAACTTTCCTCCATTTTATCTCGTGTATAGCAGCAATATCTAATCGGTACTTCGATAATCGCTGTTCTAGTATCTTGCTGGCTCCAGCCTGCATAAGTCCTCTTACATTCCATAAAGCGATGATTAGTCCGTGTTTAAAAGTCGTGGTCAATTTACCATTAAGACAATCCAATCCGAGGCGTGATTTTTGTTTCTGAACTAGTTATTGTTTTTATAGGGGGAGGGAAGTTAGCCATCCGCCCTACCATCCTCCTTTATCCGGGCTTGAGACCGACAACTGCCCTAAGACAGCAGGCGTAGTTAATCTTTATTATATCGTCATTATACTAATCTGCTTAAGTCGCCTCTGTTAAATATACTGTTACAATACCAAAAAAAAAAAAATCTCCGGCATACGCAACTCAGTAAGCGTTAATTAGAAACTTTTGGACAGATAAGGACAAAACAGTAAACTAATATATACGCTTAAGGTAAATTTAGTGCCCTCAAACTTTGCTTCTCTTTAGGTTTCTCTCAGTTCTATAACAACGAAAAGCTGAGCAGTTGGCTCACAGGAAAAGAATGTGAGAGAAGCAATTTTTGGCTAAATTTGAAATCTTGGAAACTACATAGATAACGAATAAATCATTTAGTTTATATTATCACACATATTGTATTATTCGGACAAAGGGATATTATTTTTTTCATTATATGGACAATTAGAGAATAATCTACAAGAATTATTACATTATTTGAGAAGTATTTCAGTGAATCATGCTAAATAATAATGACAACTAGGCTTCTGTAATTTTTTAAAAAATATATTCATTGAAACTATATACAGAATACATCAAGTAAATATAATGAAAGATAAATCATGTCCAGAGACACAGGCAAGTTAGAGAAACTACCCAGTGGTAGTACTCAAATAAAAAGTTCAGCTTAGAAGGTCACGAGGCCATCTTTTTTTCAGATGCCACGGAGGATTATCAGGAATTGAAGAGGTTGCGAGGTTTGAAACTAGTGGGTTCGAGTGGAAATGAAGTTTGTCATGAAAAGATTGATATCGGATTCGGGCCAAATCAGCAATAAACGGTACGTTAAGGTCATTATGGATTCCTTTGTTCGTATCAAAGTAAGGAGTATTAAAGATTTTACGAAGGATTTTGGATTGTAAGGATACGGGAGGAATTCGATGGCTTAGTGGAGCCCACAAGCTCCATTCCGTAAGCCCAGATGGGCCTAGTGATGGTCAGGTACATGAGTCTTTTGTAATTAATTGGGAGCTTGGAGTGTTTGCCTAGTAATTGACGTTTCAGTCTAGTATGAGGATTCCGAGTTAAGCGTTTGTCAAGGTGTAAGTAATTAATAACCTAAGTACCGGACCTGTTCTGCAGGAATCAGTGGGATGTTATTAAACGATAAAGGATGGCAGGAAGTCTTTGGTTTACAACGGAGGTCTGTAAATTTGAAATTTCTTCCTCGTTTTGTTATATGTAAACCTATTTTTCTACAGAGTGCAATGGCTGAACAATGATTGAGGCAGAATTTGGCTCCTGAGGGTGAGGATATATATGGTGAAGAGTGGTGGAGGATTGCCCAAACCGGAGAAAAAGTGTCGAATAGCCTAAGGTCCTCCAAGGACCGGTTAAAAAAACATTATAATTGGTTCAAATGTAATTACATAAATTTCAATTATTATGGGCATATCAATTTATTACTATGCCCCGACTACTATAAATTTGGTCAAAATAAAAGAAGTGTACCGTGTGAAATATGTTTGGTCGTGCATTATCTATTGCAATGGACTCCATTCAGCTTATTGTAAACACCAAACCCACATTAATCTCTAAGCTTCCTATAATTTTGGTTTTCATCGAGTGAAACAAGAAAAATAAATTTAGTGAAATGGATATTGGGTGCTTATTCCGCTGGGTTCTAGCTTGGTGGGTTGGCTGCAAAATCCCGTTAAGTGACATCACGCTACGTCATTTCTAAGATACAGTATGTTTACCACTTCATAAATAATTAAAGCAAAACGATTGCTAAACATGCAATGACATAGGATATTTAAACTGCTTATTTTGGTCTTATAATCCGCCATCATTTTCTGTTCCAATAAAAATGAAGCCTATTTTAGCCTTCGTACATAATAGGAAATTATAGGATAGTTAAAATTGCTGAACTTGAATTAATTTTCTGGCTATATAAGATGTTCTGTAATCAATTGTCATTTAGTGTTACTGAGGTATATTTTCAAGCCATTTTTTTTTTTTTTTTTACCATTAGGACTTTATAGGTTTCATAACAGTTTCGGTCATGACGTACAAATGTCGAAAATGTCGTCACTGACGGGACTTTAACCAAATCTACCATCGAGTTGCCAATCTGCGGAATCAGTACCATGACCTATAATTACTAACAATTAATCGTATTTTATCAGCTGGTATTATCTACAGTCCCAGTGAATAAGTGGTTATGTTGAATGTTCTCCAAAATTAGTTTCTTGTTCTTAAGAGAGCAGAATCGTGTTATAAAGGGGCGATGTCAGTAATTGGCATGAAAAGAAGTTATTGTTATATTTTAACTGTATTTCAAGCCAAAAACTTTCAGAATGACCGATTCCGCTTATGAAATACATTAGATTCTTTCAAGACAAATTTGAACTTAACCACTATTTACCTATTTCTCGTTAGTTTATGAACTTGAACAAGAGGAATAAATCTATGTTAAATAGTTAGCAATTAGAAATTCACCATTATATCAAAATCTATTATTGAGAAGGCTAGTGAATAAGACAACTAATGAACTAGGTGTAATGAAGCGTCTTGATAGAGCCTCCAACTGTCACCGCTGAAAGTTGGCAAGTACTCGGAGCGAAGTGTCGGCAGTTACTGCTGTCCCGAGCCGAGTGCTCGGCGAAAAGTTGCAAGTAGCTTGGGCTATATCCCTCCTAGCGACTCCATTCCAGCCGCCCTTATTGCGAAATACTGCTGATACCGCTGATAGGGCCTCTCCTATTGTCATCCGCTTTTCCCCGAGCCCTTTCTTCAAATAAGTCTGCGAAGTACGCTCTGAACATTTTTTTCAGAGTATTTTCATAAGAAAATAACAGACAACCAATTACTAAAAATTAATAAAATCCACAAATTACAAAGTAACTGATGTGTCTGAGACACATTGGCAACACTGATATCTGGACAACACTGGGAGATAGAAAAACCTGATGTAACCTACCACAGAAATGATTATTACAGTGTTAGGAATCAATTGTTTGTAGTTCAATTATTTTGTATTAATGTACTTTAAAGTTTTAATAAATAGTTACATGTTTGAGAATTGAAGTGTTCTTTTATCAAATACCAAAATACACGAAAGTGGCGACGAGGATGGGATGAGAACATTAATAAACATGCCGAATTCTAGTAACTCGGAAGCAGAAACTGAAATGAAACCAAGTAAGCTAAATTTCTATCATATAGAATCTTTTGATTCATCACTAATTAAGTGGAACACCTGGCGCATTAAATTTCAAGCGTGTTTACAAATTTCAAACATTGAAGATAGTAAATTAAAAGTTGGATTGTTGATTAGCAACCTAAATGGAGAGGCATTAGAAACTTTAATTAATATATGTAAGCCTAAAGCTCCTTCCGATTTTGATGTTGATGAATTACTCAAAAAATTAGACGAAAATTTCAAGGACGTGTCATTTACAATATCTGAAAGGTGTAAATTTTTCAAAATGACCCAGGACTCAGATAACCTTAATACTTATGCACTGAATTTGAAACAACAGGCAGAGAAGTGCCAATTTCCTGCTGATTTTTATGAGGAAGCTTTAATTACGTCATTTGTCATGAACATAACAAGCTCAGATGTGCGCACCGTGTTATTACAAAAGGATTGCAAAACGTTTAATGAATCTGTAGAATTGGCTAAAACTCTGATGGGAGCTTTAGAAATTTCAAAATCACAAACTACGGTTTCAGATGTAAACAAAATTTCTGAAAAGAAACGTTGGAGTACAAACGGTCAGAAAAATTCCCCTGAAACATGTACAAAAAATACTACTAAAAATAAAAACAAATTTCAATGCAGAAACTGCGGTTCTACACATGGAATAAACGAATGTGCTGCATATGGAAAAGAGTGTTATTTTTGCAAAAAATTAAACCACTTCGCAAAAAATTGCCGAAGTAAAGCTTTGAAAGATAAGGATGCCAGTCATCACATTACAGATATTTGTAATATCAACTCAAATAACCAGACAGAAAGAATTAGACTTTTGGTAAACATAAATGGACAAACTGAACCTACAGAATTTGAACTAGATTGTGGTTCAAAATACACAATATTATCAAAACATTCTTGGATTGCCTGTAATAAATTTCCGCTTGAAAATTCAAATGTAATATTACATAGCTATTCAGGGTATAAAATCAAAGTTTTGGGAGAAGCTATAGTGGAGGCTACTTGGAGAGGTGTAACTAAGAAATTACCAATTGTTGTAGCAAAAGCACCTAATGGGAAGAATTTATTAGGGTTGAATTGGAACAAGCCTCTGTTAAATTTACACTTAGACAAATTAAACTGCTTTTCTGTCTCAGAAGAACAGAAAACAGAAATGAATATGCCTCGGAATGATGCAAAACTTCAACAGATATTAAATAAGTTCCCAAAGATTTTTCAAGATGGTATTGGTCACTGCAAAGACATGCAAGTAAAACTTAGACTGAAAGAAAACGTAACTCCAGTTTTTTGTCGTGCCAGATTGGTTCCATTCGCCTTACGCGAACCACTAAAATGTGAACTCGATAGATTGGAAGCTCTGGGTATAGTAAAGTCCATTAGATATTCAGAGTATGCTGCACCTATTGTTGTGGTTAGGAAACCAAACAATAAAATTCGCATATGTGCAGATTTTTCAACCGGATTGAATGAGAGGCTAGAAGTTTATCAATATCCACTTCCAGTAATTGAAGAACTTTTCACCAAAGTCAATGGAGCTGAGGTATTCTCAAAATTAGACATCTCAGAAGCATACTACTCACTTCCACTAGATGAAGAAACAAAAAAATTACTTGTAATCAATACTCCTTTTGGACTTTATAGTTTCCAGCGTCTACCTTTTGGAATAAATTCAGGTCCAATGATTTACCAAGAGAAAATGGAAATCATTTTACAAGGAATAGACGGTGTCGCTTGTCTGATGGATGACATAATAATATCAGGAAATGAAGAACAACACCTTGAGAGACTTCATTTAGTGCTCGAGAGACTTCAAACTGCAGGTCTAAGACTAAACAAATCCAAGTGCAAATTTTTAAGGACTAAAGTGGAATACTTAGGCTACATTATTGAGAAATCAGGTCTCCGCCCTTCACAAAATAAAATAAAAGCTCTGCAACAAATGCCTGAACCAACTAATGTAAAAGAAGTAGGAGCCTTTATAGGTATGATTAATTACTACGGAAAATTTATAAAAAACTTCAGTGACATCTGCGCACCCTTAAACCGGCTGAGAAAAAAAGATACACCCTTTATATGGGACCCATCCTACCAAGAAGCTTTTAAAATATTAACAACAGCATTAACAGAAGACAGTATTCTTACGCACTACGATCCAAAATTGCCTTTGGTTTTGGCAGCGGATGCAAGCTCGAGAGGAGTGGGAATAAGTCTTTTACCTAGGGACAGGGACAACTTGGAAGAAGGGACGTATCAACCAAAGTTGTGGGAGGAACACACACATTCTGGAGTCTGGTGAGAGAAAGCACAATTCCCAGCTGAGGCCCTTCATGACTCCGAAATTGCTGTCCCCCAATCCAGAAAAAACAAGTCCTCAAACTTCATCGGGTGGTTCTCCACCAAACTTCAAGACACCCTGGTCTGAGGAATCTCAGCCAGCCACCACCACAAGACCAAGGAGAGACCGCAGGCCACCCAAGAGGCTTACCTACTCATCATTTTAGAGGGGAAGAGTGATGTGTCTGAGACACATTGGCAACACTGATATCTGGACAACACTGGGAGATAGAAAAACCTGATGTAACCTACCACAAAAATGATTATTACAAGGTTAGGAATCAATTGTTTGTAGTTCAATTATTTTGTATTAATGTACTTTAAAGTTTTAATAAATAGTTACATGTTTGAGAATTGAAGTGTTCTTTTATCAAATACCAAAATACACGAAAGTAACACAATTTTTAACTGAGCATAGACATGAATTCACATAATCAATGAATTAGATTGATAGTCATTATTTATCGAATATTAATAGACAAAGAAGAACAGACAGTTAAACACACCGTTCATGACTGTAAGATGTTTGCAAAGGTCAAAATTAATTATTTTAATATTATTAAGATTAGTCAATAGCTGAAAACGAGCTATATAAAACATTTCGGCCCGAATTTTTTTTTTATTTCTTAACCCCTTTGGTTGTTATTAATATTTGAAAAATAACTTATTAATATTACTAATGATACATTGTATCTCTTTTACTGCACCAGGTGCATTTTAAGAGAGGATTGTCTGAAGGATTTTCTGAACATTAATTAAATGGAAGGAGTGGGAGATCTAGTAATGGGACTCACTAGTTCTGTCTGATTCTAGTTTGTTAGTAGTTTACTCAGTCCATGTTGAGTGTCTGTACATGTGTTTGCCAGCGCTGAGGTCGGCCTGTCGGTGTAAGTGCGTTGAAGTTCGTGCAGTGTTGGAGGCTATCAAAAAATTTGATATGCCTCCGTGTGATGAAGTCCGTTACCATCGGGAGTCCGAGAGTCTCGTGTCTGATTTCGTCGTTGGTAGAGAAGTGTGCCTTACTATACGCTTCAGCATACGGTTTTGAAATTGTTGGAGCCTTTTTGAAGTTGTTGGCGAAATGTTATGTTATGTTGTGTTATGTAGGCGCCCCATAAAGGAGTGCTGGTCTAATATATATAATATAATATAATATATATCTTATAGATCATTACTTTGAGGCGGAGTGATAAGTTCGGTGAGGTTAAAAGATGATTTAGCCTGTAAGATTTGGTTCTCACCGACCTGATCTTCTTAGTGCAATGTTGGGATAACGTCAAGTGCCGGTAGAGGGTGACACCGAGATACGTTATCCTATCGGCAGGTTTGTTAACTTTGCCTGCTACTCTATAAACCTTAGGTAGAGGGCGCTTATTCTTTTGGAAGGCGATAATAATACAGTCGGTCTTCTTGAGATTAACTGTAATATTCAATCCGTCCAGTCTTTTAGTTATTTCCTCACAGGCCACCTCCGCCTGCCGTAGAGCTCTATCTGCATTCAATGTGCTACTGTAGATGGCGATGTCATCGGCATACGCCGCCACAGTAGCTTTTTTCATTTGTCACCAATGATTTCCGCCGTATAAACTGAGAATAATACCGGTGATAGCACAGACCCTTGAATACACCACACGTGAGTGGAAAGGGGTTGGACAGATCTTCGCCGACTCGTACCTTTATGACCTTATGATAGTATATAGCTGCTCGGAAAACTGGTTTCCTGCAGTCTCTTACTTAGAAGGCTTGGGACACTGAGTCGAACGCCTCCGTGCAGTCTATGGATATCAAAGCGGTTGCCTCGTTCTTAACTGTGTTCTGGCTTACTTCCGCGTGTAGCTTCGCCAGATGGTGGTCCGGGCACAGTCCGGCCTGGAAGCCGGTCTGCTCCGGTGGGATTCCGTCGTGGCCCGGGGTTTTATTCCCTCGCGAACGACGGAGTATCGCCTTCAGCTACTTCGGGAATACAAACATATAATTATTTCCTACTTCTTCGTTCGGGATTTCGGTCATACTGATTGTTCGACGGGCTATAGTGGCACTGTAGTAATCAGCGAACATACTTGCTTGTTCCTCATCTGTCAACAGTTTGTCTCCGTCGTGTAGTAATGTAGAGCTTCTCTTCCTTGTGTTCGCTCTGAGTAATTTCCAAAATTTACGGTGGTCGCATCCTTGGATTGCTCGGAGATTCTCATGCCACTGTGCAGTCCGCCATTGTTTCATGAGATTGCGAACCTGAGTAGTTAGGGAATTCACTACCGATTTCACCTCATGATCCCTAGTCCTGCACTATTTATTCTTCCACTTATAGCGCAAGGCGATAAGTGAAAGAATGTGATATGGTAGGAGACGCAGGGCTGGCGGAAGTGGATTAAATTCCGGTATGGCCGCATCCGCGGCGCTTCTGATCGTTTTTGTAAAAAAACTCTAGGTACTCGTCTACATCTTTCGTTTTTCGGAGAGTAGGAACAGTTGACAAATTATGGTAGACCCGTGCTTTATAAACCTCCCAATCTGCTGCTTGATATTTAAATTTAGTTGGTGGAGGTGGGAATGGTGTTTCTCCATCTAATGAGTAAAGCACAGGCCTATTGTCCGTTGTTATAATACCCAGCGCTACGCATTCAATAAGGCGATGGGGCTATCTAGTTAGTAGTAGATCGATCGTTGACCTGAATGTCACATTCGCCCTATGTATAAATGTGTGGGAATCGGGGTGAACCACTGTAAACGGTGCTTTTAAAATAATTTTTCCCGCTTCGCTGTAAGAGGCATTGTTCAAGAGGGTGTGCCGGGCGTTTAGGTCGCCCACTACCCAATGGTTTGCTCTCTTGGCGCACGCGTGGAGCAGTCTCGAGAATTCTTCATGGGACGATCTAGGTCTTCTGTATAACCCTGTAATGATGGTGGGTTTATCCAGTAGAACCTGTATGGTTTTGTGGTGTATTTTTGGGTCTCTGATGGCCACTGGTGTGGGGTGATCCCTCCATCTTGTACCTTGTCGAATGGCTATCATGACCCCACCTTTTTTCTCAACCAAATGGTCTCCCGTTAGATCGTACCCGGGAATGCGTATGCGCTGGAAATTAACTCTGGTATCAGTGAGGATCACTACAGTGTGTTGGGTCTGTGCTATCAGGGCGTATACCTCTGTAATTTTAGGCATGGGTCCGTCAGTATTGAAATTTAGTAGCGTCATTGGGTTATTCATTTTGTCAGTAGAGCAGAAAATAACTCTAAGAGTCAGTTTGCAGTGTTTGTGAAATTGTTGATATTTGTCATAAGTTGTTCTACCCAAGGGGAAGTAGTCTCATAACAGGGCCTGTCAACGGTCCTCTCCTCTGAAATCCATTCGGTCTGCATGGGTGGGGGTTGAGGTCGGTCCCTCATTGGTCCGTCAGTCCGTCTTTGAGTTAGTTTGGGGGGATGGGGAAAATTTTTCTCGTTAAATGCTGGTGGTGCTGCTGGATTAGGCTTGCTTCTTGTCCTGGTACTTTGGCGGAGTTTCTCCAGTTTCGCCTGCAGAGCTTTCCTGACTACACAGCCTGAGAATGAGACTACATGAGTTTCTCCACAATTTAAGCACTTCAGTGGGGTGGTTTCTCTCTGGCACTCAGATACTAAATGTGGGCCAGAACAACGGACACATACCAGTGCTCGAGAGCAGTGATTTTTTGTGTGTCCGAACTGTTGGCATCTATGGCATTGGATAATGCCTGTCCGTCCTTTGTATATCTTGGCAGTGAATCTAACTCGATTGACTGCTTGCACAGCTTGTAGGTCGGCCAGCTTTACTGTCGCTGCTGTGGTGATCAGGATAAGAGGAAGTTCGGTTTTTACTCCGTCCTTGCTGCTCTTCCTCATGCGGCGCACGTCTAAAACACCCTGTAGTTTTGCTTTTAAAAAAGTACTTATTTTTTCTATGTCATATTTGAGGTCTAGCCCGTATATGACAAATTTATTTGTTCTGGGTCCATTGGATGTCGCGTACGTGTGGAATGGGTTATTTTTCGTTTTTAAAAAATTCACAATTCCCGCGTGTGCTTCTAAGGTGCCCGGGAAAATTCTGATTCCATCTTTGGTTTTTTTGAATGCTAAAGTCCTGAAACCCAGCGGTCTGAAGCTCTTCTACTGCTCTTATTGTGCTAGTCGCACCACTAACTACTGTAGGAGGTGTTTTTTTGAATTTAGGTGGCGCACTGGGGGCACTATCACTGGGAACACTGTCACTACACAGAGGTAAATAATTGTTTTGGGTACTCACCGAGAAGTTTATCGTTCGGTTCTTTGGCTGCTCCCAGCCGTCATCGGCGTCGCTCTTAATCTTCACGGTCACAGTGGGCCCTGCAGTGATGACCGCTGCTGCTGTAGTGGAGGGTCCTGATGGCTCCGTCATGTTCACTGTCTCTACACAAAGGAGGGGGTATTCTTGTCAGCGCAACGCTGCCCGATTAGCTGCTGTCTTTTACCCACAGGATATATGTGGAGTCCAGCAGCCTAAGGCGCAAATCTAAACAAGAATACCGGTCTCTCGGGAAAACCAAAACCTGATATGGTTGGATGGATAGGTGTCTTTTAATAAAGTTTTTTTTTTTTTTTTTTTTTTTTTGTTTCGAATCTCCATTTATTTATATAAACAAATATTTACAATATATATATATATATATATATATATATATATATATATATATATATATATACAATACATAAATATATATATACGGAAATAATTATAGTACTTTTTCTACCCGGAGGTATTTTAAGCAATACATAGAATGAGTCCGCTGAAGGCGGGTTCTCTAAACCGGCCAAGGCCGCTGATTCTATACATTCAAAGCAGGGAGAGACCGCTTTAAGGGACTGTCTTTTAATAAAGACACCTATGCAAGAAAAAAAGTTGTCACTTTTCAATCGTTTTCTACGGGATTAACGATATTCGCAATGTAAGAATAATAACAACTATCCAGTCCTTTTTTTCTTAGAGTTCGGCCTGAATTCATTATAGTAAAAATAATTAATAATGTTGTAAAACATTTATAATCATCAGGATGTAAGCGATAATATTTCGTTATAAATTTAAATTACAACTAATGTTATTAACTCATATTTTACATAAGTAATTAAAAAGCACATCTTTATACTTTGAAGAGAAAATGTATGTCCAGGGTCGGGATTCGAACCCGAGTAATATATAATGACTTAAGTCAACAAGATCCTAATTAAAATTATGTTCAATGAACATTCTTCCCCTTGTATACCCTTGTATTGCGAGAACACGGGGATATGGGATTAGTGAAGAGACTGGATTTGTTTGATCGAGTTACGAACCAGCATAGCTCAGGTGGTAGAGCACCAAGACGGAAACCTTGGAGACCCGGGTTCGAATCCCGGCCCTGGATATATTATGTCTCTTCAAAATAAAAATATTTAAAATTATAACAATTAATATAAAAATAAAATAAAATAAATTATAATAAAAAGCACATAGTATACTATAGTATGGAATGCGCCAATATATAAACGGTTATTTCAAAGAGTTTCTTTGAAAGGAAAAATATCAGGGAGAAGATTTATATCTTTCAGTAACTAAAGTGTTCATGAAATACTTAAAATGATCATTGGCTGCAATCAATAAATTTTACAATATAAATATAACTTATTTTATTTGTGCATTATTTTTAAGCCGAGAATTAAAAATAAACTGTGCAGTACCAAGGAAGATATAACAGGTTATATGAACAGAAATGATAGACTGACAAGAAACAAATAGCATTAGCCAAAGATAAATTATGAAATAATTTATTATAAATAACTAGAGTGAATATAAATCTAGAAGATTATTAATTTCTTACATTGCTCGATATATTTCGAAATAGAGTTTCGTATAAGCTTACACTTTTACTTATTATAGTTACTGTGTACTAAACCCTCTACGTTGCAATTATTCACATGAATAATGTGATAATGAACATAAATAGGGATTATGTTAATTTGTAAATTATATAATGATACAAAAATTAGAGCGCTATCTTGATTAGGGTATAATAGATAATATAATAATAGATCTGCTTCAAATACCCTAACGCCACAACTCTTCAATCTGTCGACCGTGACATGAGTAAAGGATAAGTATAATAAATGTTTTAACCGAAGAAGGAATTGAGTCGAGAAATCGGCCATTTTCAGGATTCCAGTAAGCATAGGCAGTTTCTACCCTTCTATAGGATTACTGGCTTGTTGAGGACGGATTTGGATTCAGTCCAAGAATCTGGATGATTAATAAGATGGTAAATTTGTAATTAGGATAAGTAAAATAAACTTCTTAAAATAGGTAAAAATAAAGTGGCTATTTTCTCGATATCGGTGTTAATTACAAACTCTAAGAATACCTATTTTTAATCGCATACAATGCACATTATCAATCAGCAATCAGCTATCATATTCCCTCGTTTTTTCTAAGAGTTGAACATCGAGCCCGAACATTCTACTATTGTTTACAAAGACATTTTGGTGTTATATGTAATAATACTATGTCTCCGACAATATACCATATTTACACGCCCACGCACACACTATGATTATCTTTCGAGTTTTGTAAACACCAAAAGTAATAAATCTAATTATGAAATCGCTTTTCTTGCCTTAGTTTCTGCGTATGTTTAAATAATATGTTTTTTTTTTGGTAATTTAGACCTAATTGACCACATTTTTTTTCTTCCTGAAAAACAAACGACATACATAACTCAAAGATTAGAGAACAGAACTCATCATAACTATTAGTATTATGGTAAAAGTAGTTCGTCATAGACAGATTATTTATTTATATACATAAATTTGTTCAACAAACATTTTTACGGTAAATATTTTACCGGCTAACCGTAATTGAGTTTCGGGGAAACCAGGAAGACGAGGTTTTAGATGGCAGGAGAGTAAAGTGCTTCGGCGTGATCAGGTTCAGTAAGTGCTATCTGTAAGACAGAAGTGGCCATTGTCCACATTAAGGAATTATTAAGAGTAAGTAAGATGTATTGTCCCAAATGGGGCCTTTGTAGCTCGGAGAAAAATTGTTTCCTTTCCTGGAGCAGCCCTCTTCTGATAAGGGCCTATTTGTCCTTTCATTACATCCACTGTTGTCGAGGAGTTAATTTCTTTCATAATATCTTATTTTTATTAACAGCAACGTAACTAAGTAACTCTCATTAATCTTCTTTTAATTAATCATCTATGTTTTTTGTTGTTTTTTTGTTTTTTTATACAGATTTTACGGTTATACAGATTTGTACAATGAATAAGCCATAATGACAGCTTATCCGATTGACGTCTTGTCCAAACATTTTAAATCCGAAAACTATAAGATTTTTTAAATAGATCATAAACATTTAGAACGTTTTGATGAAAACATATTTTAAAAAGTCATTAGTATACTTCACGTCTTCACGCGTAGAGTTATCACATCTTGGTGTTACGGCCGCACAAAGGAAGGCGGAAGTGGATTAGCGGCTCCGTCAGCGGGAGACGTTAAAATAGCATTAGGACCGTTCTAGATCGTCTCCTTTTGTCGGAAAAAGGATTAAGAATATTCCAGAATTGTCTGGCCCCTCCGTGTTCTAGAATGTTCGGCCTTGCCTACTTAAATACTTCCCTCACCTCGATCCAGTCAGTCTTAGCCTGAGAGTAGACCAGAGAAGACCTGTGATAAGTGAGTGTCAGTGTGATAAACTAGTCAGTGTTGAACCGGCCAGTGTAATAAGTGTGTCAGTGACAGTCTCGCGAGTGTAATAAACTGTTTCTGTTTGTTACTGTGTGTCAGTTTGTCATACTTGGAGAATCTTACGGTCGGTGGACTAGTGAACTGTAAGTGTTAACTATTAGTTATAAATTGTAGTGTAAATTTATAATATTCATAGGAACTATTGTAACTAGTTAAGCTATCTAGAACTTGTAATATCTTATATTATTGTAATAATTAAATAGGCCTAGGTTATAATAAATCTTTAGAACATTGTCATTATAAATTTATATTAATAATTTTATAATAATAGTTTAATAATTTAAATGTTAATAGTTCAATTGTATCCTATTTATCATTTTGTTAATAAATATTAGTATATTTAATTAAGGCATTGTTTAATTCATTTTAATACCCAGTAGCCCGTAACAAATTGGTGTCAGAAGTGGGATTATCGTGTAATTGCTATTATTTTGCATTTTGTAATTATTGGGCTACTATATGTATAATGGCTTCTAAAAGTGTTAAATTAATTGATTTAAAAGTTACGGATTTGAAACGGGAATTGGAGGAACGTGATCTGGATTCATCTGGAACTAAAAGTGTGCTGCAACAGCGCTTGCGTCAATTTTTTGTAGATTTAGGGGGAAATCCAGATGACGTTCTGTTTGAAACTGATTTAAGCAGGTTGTCTGCAACTTTTAAAAATGAGTTAAGCAATGTAGAAAATATGCTAGGTAATGAGTTAAGCAATATAGAAAATAAGCTAGGTAATGAATTAAGCAGTGTAAAAAATGAGCTAGGTACTGTAAAAAGTGATTTATTGGATACATTAGAGTCTAAGTTAGGCCCATTAGAGACTAAGTTAATGGAAAATGTTGAAAATAAGTTAGCTAATGTAGATAATAAGTTAGCCGATGTAAATAATGAAGTAGCTAATTTTGGTAATAAGTTGGCAGATGTAAATAATAAAGCAGCTAATGTAGAATCTAGGTTAGGAGAAAAATTGAATTCTATTGAAAACGAACTTAGGTTAAGAGTAGAAGCTCTCGAAGGACGTAGGAGCAACCCACCGACTAACGACACCGACCGTTCCTCCGAGGGCAGCCGCCAATACTGGGGCACCACCAAATCACAACACAATTCCAGTATTCGACGGAAAGAAGCCGTGGGAGGACTACATGACTCTCTTCGAGACAGCGGCTTCGATCCACGGGTGGTCAAAGGAGACCCAAGCTTCAGCGTTGTGCCTAGCCTTGCGTGGAGACGCCTTGGGAGTACTGCAGGGGATGCCCATGTCAGAGCGGTCTAACTACGGGGAGCTGATTAGAAGACTGGAGATGCGTTTTGGCCACCGACACAGGAACCAGTTTTATCGCTCACAGCTGAGAAACAGGATCCAGAAGATCAACGAGACGGGAGGGGATCAAAGGGAATTTGAAGCGGAGATTGCCCGGCTAGTGAGGAATGCCTACCCATCGGTCACCAATGATGTCTACGAGAGCCTTGCTGTCGACAAATTCCTGGACGGACTTCGGGACCCCGAGACGCAACAAGCAGTTAAGCTCACCCGGCCAAAAACGCTAGGAGACGCATTATCTCAGGCCATGGAGTTCGAGGCTGTCAGACAGTCAGTTCGGGGCCATGCGCGAGTTCGAGCAGCAGAAGCGGAGGCTAATGTGGTCCCTAGTATCGAAGATATTGTGAAAAAAGTTTTGGAGGCCCTCAGGACCCGTGAGAAGGAGATACGTTGTTGGAACTGCGGCCAACTTGGACACCCTAGAAGCAAGTGCCCATCCAAGAAACAAGAAAAGCCACAGGAAAACTAAGTAGGGTTGATGGGAAGGGGCAACTATCAACCCGTAAAGTCAAAGGCCCCGGGAAGATCATCAGAATTGCGTCAATAGGGAGCAGAACGAACAGTTTCTACGTTGATGGGATGGTGAACGGGCAGCTGCGAAGTCTGCTACTGGATACCGGCGCAACCATGACTATCTTGAACTTGAAGACAGTCCCCGCTGAGAAGATCTTACCAACGACTTGGGCATTAAGGACTGCCACAGCAGAGCCAGCCAAGGTCAACGGGGAGACAGTTGCCACCTTCATCATCGGGAATCAACATCTGAAGCACCGCGCTCTCGTGGCAGATATTTATGAAGATATTGTTGAGACAAGCTCGAAAGTTCGGTATAAATTTCTTAAAAATGCAGTTTTAGTTAAATAAATCTCGCTCTGGATGTGGACTGTATGAGTAATTTGAAAAGCGTTCGATATTATAAAGAAATAATAGTAAGATATCAAAAACTCAGAAAATAAAAGTGACTCACCCAAAACGTAGGCCGGGCAGCATGAAGACAGGAACTTTGGTCCTTGAGCACTCAAAGACCAAAAGAAGCTGGCAGCGTCCCTTGGTCCTGATGAATTCCTATGCTTTTGGAAACCTCCAGGGGAATCCACCCTTATTTGCAGGTGAAACGTGAAATAATTGTAACACATGAATAGAACGGAAATTATTTAACTGATCAAGAACTTGTGGTTATAATTAAGCTGGATAGCTGGATTAAAGAAAGGAACATGTGTCTCGCTCAGAGGTTGCACGCAGAAGACTCGCGAATGCTTTAGCTGGATAGCTGGAGGCATATGAAAAGAGTCGCGACTGCTGCGAGCGGCTGCACGCTGAAGGCTCGCGAATGCTTTAGCTGGATAGCTGGAGGCATATGAAAAGACTCGCGACTGATGCGAGTGGCTGCAGGCTGAAGACTGGGCAAGAAGGCAGCCTGGTCAGTACCCGTATCGCGATCTGCCTAAGATTATGTCAATTAATTGAAGTGTTAGTTGCCCCAAACAGCCGCTAGAGAGCGTAGTGTGCTATTTCAAGATGTATTTGACACTTTACCTATTTTTTAAGTATTATAATAATTCATTTATAAAAAGAACGCCAAATGGCGTGAACATCATATTGGGCACGGACTTGATGATCGCATACGGGATCAAGCTGGATATGGCGAGAGGTGTGATGACGATGGGAGACGAAGAAGTCATCCTTCGGCAGGGAAAGGACATCTACGCACGAGTGCGCTTACTAGAGGACACCACTTTACCTGCACGGAGCCAAATCATAACGCATGGGATGGTCGAAGGACATCTACCTGAGGGTCAATGTATGCTACTTGAACCTGGAAGACAAGAAGAACAGGAGATCGGACGCGGCGTAATGGTTGCAAGGTCTCTCATCAAGGTCGGACGTACCACTCCGATTCGGCTAATGAACCTGAACAGCTTCCCAGTAACGCTGAACAAAGGAACACCGGTATGGGAATGTACAGCCGCTACCTCAGTGGTACGTCAGCTGCAACGTCAACCCACCGAGCTGCGAAGATTCCCGGCAGAACTAACAGGATTTGTGGACGAATCATGCCGGGATCTCTCACCTGAACAGAGCGAGGTGAAGAAGATGATTACCCGATGGCAGGACGTTTTCGAGATCAGCCCAGGGCCACGGGGAAGAACGGTTATCGTCCAGCAAAGGATTGACACCGGGGATGCTAAGCCCATCCGACAGATCCCGCGAAGGCTGCCGTTAGCTAAACGGGAGGACGCCGAGAATATCATCAAGGAGATGGCGACTGATGGTGTCATTGAGCTTTCGAGTAGCCCCTGGATGTCTCCTGTTGTGTTGGTGAAGAAGAAGGACGGCACAACGAGATTCTGCGTAGACTACCGCCTTCTGAACAACGTCACCAAGAAAGACAGTTATCCGCTCCCCAGGATTGATGATACGCTGGACACCCTGGAGGGGTGTGAACTTTTCTCTACCTTGGATCTCCGCAGTGGATAATGGCAGGTTGGATTGAAACCTTAAGATAAAGAGAAGACAGCGTTTTCGATTGGGACTGGACTCTGGCAATTTACGGTAATGCCATTCGGGCTTTGCAATGCTCCTGCAACATTTGAGGGGCTGATGGAAAGCGTGTTAGAGGTCTCTCTTGGGAAATTTGCCTGGTATACTTAGATGACATCATTGTGCTGGGAAAGTCCTTCGCTCACCATCTCAATAATCTGGAGAAGGTCTTCGAACGACTGCGTGCAGCTAACCTTAAATTGAACCCGAAGAAGTGTCATCTCTTCCGAAGGCAAGTCAACTATCTGGGGCATGTTGTGTCGGACAACGGAGTTGCCGTTGACCCAGAGAAGATTGCAGCGATCACCGACTGGCCAGTACCTCGAGATAAGCACCAAGTAAGAAGTTTTCTCGGCCTCTGCACCTGCACAGGAGGTACGTGAAAGGATTTGCAAACATTGCAAAACCTCTTACCAGGCTCACCGAGGAAAAACGGACTTTCTTTTGGGATCACGAATGTCAGGCATCCTTTGAGGAGTTGAAGAAGAAGTTGAGTAGTGCTCCTATTCTGAGCTATCCACGTCCCGAGGGCAAGTTCATACTTGACACAGACGCTAGCAACACCGCTATTGGAAGCGTCCTCTCTCAGCTCCAAGATGGAAATATGGAATGGAAAGGGTTATTGGATATTTCAGTAAAGCGCTCTCAGCTCCGGAACGCAACTACTGTGTCACAAGGAAGGAGCTTCTGGCAGTGGTGAAATCTATAGAGCATTTTCACAAATATCTATACGGCAGAAGATTCCTCCTGAGAACGGACCACGCGGCTCTAATGTGGCTGCTAAGATTCAAGTCACCAGAGGGACAAGTGGCGAGGTGGATAGAGCGCCTTCAAGAATATGACTTTGAATCTGCTCATCGTGCTGGAACGAGTCACAGAAATGCGGATGCGCTCTCAAGGAGGCCTTGTGGCGAAGACTGCAGGCATTGTTCTCGACAAGAAGAGAAGCAGGCAACAGTGTTGAGGACAACGGTGGTGATGGACAGTTGGCAGGATGCAGAGGTGTCAAAGGAGCAGGACAAGGACCCAGACTTGAAACAAATGAAGCAGTGGAAACTATCAGGGCAAGGAAGGCCAGCCTGGCAGGATGTTGCTTCAATGTCGAAGAATGTAAAGACTTACTGGGCCCAATGGGACTCCATTCTAGTGGACAACGGGCTGCTGAAACGGGCATTGGAGAACACGGAAGGAGATCAGCGCAGACTACAGCTCATCGTTCCAAAGAGTAAAGTGCCCGAAGTACTCAGGGAACTTCATGACGGAGTATCTGGCGGCCACCTTGGAGTTCACCGTACATTGGAAAAGATACGTGAACGCTTTTATTGGGCGAACCTTAAGGACGATGTGTTGGACTGGTGCAGGCGTTGTGCGACTAGCGCGGCCTCTAACGGTGCCATAAGAAGAAAGAAGACCCCAATGAAGAAGTACAACGTTGGAGCACCGTTTGAGAGAATAGAAATTGACATCGCTGGTCCTTTTCCTGTGACGGACGAAGGTAACCGGTATATTCTCGTGGCCATGGACTACTTTTCCAAGTGGGTGGAAGCTTACGCCCTTCCGAATCAGGAGGCTGTCACGGTTGCGGACGTACTGGTGAAGCAGCTCGTCAGTAGGTTTGGAGTTCCCATGGAACTTAACTCTGACCAGGGACGAAACTTCGAGTCTGCAGTCTTCTCCGGGATGTGCGAAGCACCGCTGACTAAGCCCGTCATCGGGAGACATTAAAATAGGATTAGGACCGTTCTAGATCGTCTCCTTTTGTCGGAAAAAGGATTAAGAATATTCCAGAATTGTCTGGCCTCTCCGTGTTCTAGAATGTTCGGCCTTGCCTACTTAAATACTTCCCTCACCTCAATCCAGTCAGTCTTAGCCTGAGAGTAGACCAGAGAAGACCTGTGATAAGTGAGTGTCAGTGTGATAAACTAGTCAGTATTGATCCGGCCAGTGTAATAAGTGTGTCAGTGACAATCTCGCGAGTGTAATAAACTGTTTCTGTTTGTTACTGTGTGTCAGTTTGTCATATTTGGAGAATCTTACGGTCGGTGGACTAGTGAACTGTAAGTGTTAACTATTAGTTATAAATTGTAGTGTAATTTTATAATATTCATAGAAACTATTGTAATTAGTTAAGCTATCTAGAACTTGTAATATCTTATATTATTGTAATAATTAAATAGGCCTAGGTTATAATAAATCTTTAGAACATTGTCATTATAAATTTATATTAATAATTTTATAATAATAGTTTAATAATTTAACTGTTAATAGTTCAATTGTATCCTATTTATCATTTTGTTAATAAATATTAGTATATTTAATTAAGGAATTGTTTAATTCATTTTAATACCCAGTAGCCCGTAACATTGGCCTATCAATTACGAGATATATGTACATCTGTAGCTTAAATGTGTTAAATATTATCTTAAAACTGTTATAATTAATTGAAAGAAAGAAAAATCTCAATCATTTTTATGACAGGTGTACTTTGTTTATATATGAAATATAAATCATTAGATATATATTTAATACTAATATTAACAAGTATATTTTTGTTTAAATCTCATTTTAATTATAAAAAAATTCGAATACGCGATCGCAGAGCTCCCACCGGATACCAAAGTAAATTAACCACATTTAGTTTATCGACAACAATATCAAAATAGGTTAACTAATTAAAAAAGATTACATATCATATATGATTCTTATAAAATATTCTAGAAATCAATCGATCACACGAAAAAAATTCATCAAAATAGGTCCTACCATTTAGGAGGAAATCAGTGACATACTCACAAACAAATGAACTTTATATTTAAATATATACCGCCTACAACAGAAGTAAATTATTCATATAAGTTAAGAAAAAAATATATCTTTTTCAAATATAAATGTTCCCTATACTGTAATGCTAGTAAATGATTATTAAATTCACAACTCATTTTATCATTTTTTATAGTATCAAGTGTCATGGCCGCATACACAGTTCACTGTTAATAACGCTCCGCATTTGTTACTATTTATACATGAGCAATTGAACAGCTACAACTGAAAATGTGTAGGAATATAGTTTATTAACAATATGAACCTATATTAATCAAGGATTGTGAGGTGAGTGGCTATTATAAATAGACATTCATTGCTAAGGCAGCAACGTGGCAACTAATCCTTACAGGACATAGTCGCCATAAGTTCAAGGCCAAGACTTGGTACGTGGCTCTTCCGATCCTCCGATCGAATCCCACGAGAGACAACTTTTTTTTTTTAAATCAGTTAATTTAATTTAATTATTATTTAATTATAGTACAGTACAGGATGTATGTATATAATTTAGGGTTAAGATTTTATTTTTAATTATTTATATATATCTTTATATATATATATATATATATATATATATATATATATATATATATATATATTTATATTTTTTTTTCTTTCTCTCCTTTTATTATTAATCAATAGACAATGGATGTTGACAATTCGTGTAGTGATGTGTAGGAGGAAGAGACTCCTTTCTCTGAAATAAGTGAGACGGACTCACAGTATTTAAAAAGACGAAGCCTACAGAAGAGAGGGAGGAAGTCTGCACCGGGCTCAGCCGGAAACTCTCCCAATAAAAAAAAACAAACAGGACAACTTTAAAAAAGACACCCGCACAAAACATTGAGGTATCAGTGCGTCCTAAAACTCGCAGTAAAACAACTGCAGCCAAATAATCTACTAACAGTCTGAAAAATAAACCACCAATAGCCTCAACTAGCGGTAATTCTACAAATAATCCAGCTCCTAAACAGGAAAACCAGGGATTCGTTGACCCGAAGCCACTACCAATCTACGTATCAAAAATAAATAATTTCTATGCCTTCGGTCAAGAAATTGCTGAATTGATTGGCCAGACAAATTTTAGTTTTTATTCCAGTGTGAATGACATCAAAATAAACACTAATAACAAAGACATTTACAAAAAACTCATAGATCATCTGTCTGTGAAACAATATGATTTTCACTGTTATCAATTGAAACAGGGCAGATCATACAGAGTGGTGTTGAGAGGGTTGCACTCATCCACCCCTACGTCAGCAATTAAGAAAGACCTAGAAGAAATAGGTCACAATGTGAGAAATGTCTCATGCCTATTACATCCCATAGAGAAATATCCACTACCATTATTCTTCGTGGATTTGGAACCAGCTCGCAATAATGAGGAAATTTTTCAAGTCTCAAGACTCGTATATTCTATCGTTCAATTCGAACAGCCGAAACAAACAACAACCTTAGTGCAATGCACTAAATGCCAAAACTTGGGCCATACTAAGAGGTATTGCCAACACGAAGCCAGGTGCGTCAAGTGTGCAGGTCCACACCCAACTGACACTTGCCAGAAATCCAACGCTGAACCTGCAAAATGTGCCCTCTGTGGCGGAGATCATCCCGCTAACTATAGAGGCTGTGCGGTCTATGAAAACGTTCATCGCCAGAGAACTCTTAAAATAAAAGATAGTAGATTAGAGAGGATTTAGTAGTAGTCTCAGGCTCCTGAAGTTGACAACGAAAAATCTTTCCTGAATTGCGAAAAACGTCATTGCAACTACAACAAACTACTAACACAACGTCCACAGAGCAACGAAAAGACAACAGCACTACAACTAATCTGCAGCAGCCTCGGAGTCGGGCGCCTCAAACCTCTCAACTCAAGCCTCAGACTTCCCTTAACAAGACTCAGACCTCCCAATCCAAGCTCCGAGAATCCCAACCTCAATTCCAGACATCCCATCCTACAGCTGAACTTCCACGTCAGCAAATTCCTCCCTATCATCTACCTTTACGGGTCACATTGCCGCCACAACAAAAAAATCCGGTCCCATCCAGTCTGAACCCTCAAATGAATTCCCTAAATCAAAATAGTACAGAAATAAATCCAGCTCCACAGATTCAACTCCCAGCCAACCCTCCTTTTCAGATAAATTATCCACCCCAACCTCCAGATGTAAATTCAGTCCACCATCCAACAGACATAAACTTTATCCTTTCTTCCTTCCTGAGAGATCTTCAGGACACCATCAAACCACTCATCGTCCTTACCGAAGTTCCATTTAATCTCCCACGCTGAGTATAAAGCCCTTTACTATCCTTTTGTGGAATACAAATGGCCTACTCAATCACCGTGACGAACTAGACATATTTCTTCATGACAAACAAATAGATATAGCTTTGCTGACAGAAACTCACTTCACTCAACGTATACATTTCTATATACGGGACTACGTCACTTACAGATCAGACCACCCAGACAACACTTCACATGCTGGATCCTGCATTCTCATTCACAAAACTCTATCTCATTCCCTTGTTCCTTCCACTCCAACTGATGCCATTCAATCAAGATCAGTATCCATAACATCACGCCCTTTCCATATCACACTTTCAGCTGTATACTGTCCTCCCGGTAGTTCCATCTCTCACAACCTTTTAGATTCCCTACTCCAATCTTTTGGACCGCGGTTCATTCCTGGAGGAGACTACAATGCTAAACACCAACGATGGGGTTGTCGAACATCCAACTCCCGCGAAAATATTCTATCCTCTCTTACATCCTCAAAGAGCTACTCAATCCTTGCCCCAAAAATCCTACCTATTGGCCTACATCCCTCAAAAAACGTCGCGACATCCTTGATATATTTGTTACATCCCAGATTTCCCCCGCACAAGCCAATATTGAATCCTTGGATGACCTCTCATCAGATCATAGTCCAGTCCTCCTTTTCTTGCATTCAAGTTTCGCTCCCAAAGTTCGCTTCCCTTCCCACATTGATTACAGGACGTCATAACTGGGACGATTTCTGTTATGAGTTGGAGGACAAACTGGACTTAAAAATTTCACTTAAGACAAAACAATACATTGATACAGCGATAGAAAAACTTACAACATCAATCAAAAACAGTTTGCATGATAAAATCACAAATCATACAATTAATAACTATCAACAGACTGATTTGCCACAGCCTATTCGTATCTTATTAAGAGAAAAACGCAGAGCAAGATCGAAATGGCATAGAACTCGATATCCAGCAGATAAAACTATCTATACAAAATTAACTAACAAACTAAAAGCAGAAATCAAGAAGTTCAAAATTCAAAAATTAATTAACTGGACTGAAAATCTAACAACCACCGACAAAACATTTTGGATGACCACCAAAAAACTCCTGAAGTTCAAAGAATTTAATCAACCACTCCTTACTGAATCAAATAACTGGACAAGATCTGACGGAGAAAAATCACAGTTATTCGGTCAATACCTTTCCAAAATCTTTCATCTACATCCTGATATCATTAGCCCAACTCACATTGAATATATAAAAGAAGAGTTAGATGTTCCCCTCCAAATGTCCCTTCCACCCAAAGCGTTCCATCCTTCTGAAATATCCAACATTATTCACAGATTACCTTCCCGCAAAGCTTCTGGGCACGACCTCATCACAATTCATGTCTTAAAACACCTTCTTAGAAAAGCCATTATATTCCTTACCTATATATATAATGATGTACTCCGCTCCACATATTTTCCGCTGGACCTCTGGAAATTATCCATTGTAAAAATGATACCCAAACCTAAAAAAAAAAAACAGAATACCCATCCTCTAACCGTCCTATCTCCCTTTTACCTTGCATGGGTAAAATCCTAGAAAAACTCATCCTTAAACGATTGTACCCCATCCTTGATGCAAATCACATAATACCAGATCACCAGTTTGGATTCCGAGCATCCCACTCCACCATTCAGCAATGTCATCGTGTGGTGGATGTAGTCTCCTCTGCATTAGAACGTGGATCATATTGTTCGGGAGTCTTTCTTTACGTGGAACAGGCTTTTGACCGAGTCTGGTATCCGGGCTTGCTCTACAAACTCCGCAAATTCCTACCCTCTACATACTTTCTCATCCTACAATCTTATCTCACAAATAGAACTTTCCAAGTAAACCATAACAATGTCTATTCGTCCCTCTTTTCCCAATCTGCTGGTGTTCCTCAAGGTAGTATCCTATATACAGTTTATACAGCTGACATCCCAACTCATCCTAATACTATCCTTACCACGTATGCTAATGCTACAGGTGTATTATCAGTCAACACCAATCCAGTTATTGCATCCCAAAGCCTCCAATCCCATATCACTGATCTTGAAGAATGGTGTCAAAACTGGAGAATTAAAATAAATTCTCGAAAATCACTTTTACCTTACGTCGTAAACCAATGACTTCCTGCCCTTCAGTATCCTTTAATAATATCCCTCTGGTGCCTGTAGAACAGATCCGATACTTAGGGTTGCACCTTGACAAACGATTAACCTGGAATCCTCATACAAGACTGAAAAGACAAGAAACCGCACGACGATTCAGGCTACTTCAACACTTACTAGACAAACGCTCTAAGCTCCCAATTAACTACAAAAGACTCATCTACATGACCATCATACGACCTATTTGGACTTACGGAGTAGAGCTTTGGGACTCCACTAAGCCACCGAATTCCTCTCGTATCCAATCCTTCGTAAAATCCTCAATGCTCCTTATTTTGTTAAGCATAAAGTCATCCATAACGACCTAAATGTCCCTTTTGTTGCTGATTTGGCCCGAACCCTGTATCTATCCTTTCATAACAAACTTCATTACCACTCAAACCCTCTAGTTTCAAACCTAACTTCCTCTTCAATTCCCGATAATCCTCCGAGGCGTCTGAAAAGAAAGTGGCCACGTGACCTCCTTACTTGAACATTGATTTGAGTGCTACCAGTGGGTAGTTTCTCTACTTGTCATTATCATGTCATTATATATCACTTAGCCTATTAACTTGTTGTATTATAGTAATACAGTTGTAGATATCAATAAATAAATTTAAAAAAAAAATCATTTTTTTATCTTTGTTTTATTGTTGTAACTAACCACAAACCATTTGTCATAAGTAATAAATGTTCAACTCATGAAAAGGAATCTTAGCTTGCTATGCCATTAGAATGATTTCCTAAATCATAAACCCACCTAATAGCCACACCAAATTGTAGAACAGGGGTCAGGTCGACCAGATTTGAGTCATGGAATGCATGAATTAGTGGTTTTAAAAGGTCAATTGATTCTTGGCAAATCCTTCCCAGCACTTAAAATATTTAGTAATTTTTTAGATGAGAATATAGCTGTATTCGTATTTTTTCCTACGAATACCAGTGTATTCGTTTATTTTGGTAGCGGATACGGGATTATTTGTATTTTTCTCAACTTATTTGTGTATTTCAGCAGTGAGTACACGAATATTCGCAAATTTTCCCTGTAAATATTTGGATATTTTTCTGCGAATACACGAATATTCGTATTTATACATCTCGGTATACGAATATTCGAATTTACGTTTGCGAATACAAATATATAGCTGTATTTCTACATGCGAATAAGAATATTCGTATTCGTATTCGTAGGTTGGGGGTGCTTGGGTTGATATTAGTATTCGCGAATACGAATACGCACAACTCTTAGGTCGACACTAGTCAAATCGGATGTTTAAGTTAAAATCTGAAAATTAATTTACGTATTTAGAACCACCCTTTAAGGATTGTATTTTATTTTATTATTCTTTTTGTTTGCGGTAACAAGGAAGTGAACTTCCATTGCTTACAAGGAAGTAAAAATATTTTCACATACAGGCAGTTCAATCTTTGTTTTTGATTTTAAACAAGTCCATCAACGTTTTTTCTGTTATTTCCGTATTGTTAATTTAGAGCATTTTTCCAGTATAACAAATGTCGCAACTTGTGTAGGTACAACAAATAGAAATATATATTCGACTGAATGTAGTGCCAATACAGTTGAGGAAATTTTAATCAATCTTTCCTGAAATAGTTTTCTGAAAGCAATTTAACGATAGCTGTTCTACGTCACAAATGAAAAGGAAAAATATTATGACGGAAATCATCTTCTTTGTGGAGCACTTGAGACTTGTTCTGCTCCAAAATGAACTCCCGGTTAACCAGTTTTTCTGATCTAGTGCTGCCGCCTTCAACTTTGGAGTACCAAGCAGAGGCGTAATCAGTTGCTACGGATCTTCCCATCTAAGTATTGGACGACTAACTCTCCTATTTCCATATACTCGATTACGATACACCCATGACGGAAATAAAAATTGAATTTTAAATTTAATAATATATTGACATTCCATTCTGACTTCTTAAAAGTGAAAGACTTCTCGTCGAAACTAGTCAAACTGGATACAGGAATGGGCAAAACGGATATATCTGTTGAAAAATGAGTATTGAAAATTTGGCAGAGTAAATACTAATATAAAATACTTTCTTTACTTCATAGAAGGGAATAAAAATAGTTGTAAACAATCAAAATAAAAATGTTTTTTTAGTAGCCTCTGGTCCTCTAATTTCAAATAAAGGTTCCTTCATAAATAAGGAAATAACCATTTTGTCCTTTTACAAAATTAAATTGAGCGTACCGACGGAGGGAAGGGGTGAGAAAAGCTGCGATCTGTTTTAATATTTGATTTGGAGTCTTGTTTAATCTTTAAAAAAGAAAACAGTCCAGCCATCATGGTAGTGTGCGGAAAATGTATATGTGTAGATATAAAAATGTATACATTATTATATATGTATTTAGGTAGAAACTTGTTTTAATATTAATCAATAAATGTTTATATGTAAATATTATCTTGCATTTTATATAATGTATAATTGAATGGGTTTTGTATTCTTGGTATTTAAAGTTATATTTTTGTATTTATTTAACAACTGTTTATATATAATATTTATCTATTTTTTAGGTTGAAGGATTACTTGCTCTCTTACATCCTAATAGGTGAGTGTAAATTCACAAACTATTTCAATTTTCTTTGCAATTAGTCAAATAAATCCAGTGCTTGTTTATCACCTAAGGTATTTTTGTGGTATGTTATATGATGTAACAAAAGTAATAAAAAAATGTACTACACTGTTTCAACATGACGAGAGTTACATTAAATGTCGCCAATTTGAATTCGAATGTATACGTTTACTACTTGGATAAAAAAATAAAATAAAAATCAAATAAATTTTCATTGAGTTAGCGTAGTCGGGCATGCAAAAATATGTATCAGTAATGAGCTTAAGCACAAATAATTTATATTAATTTAGTATGCTAATTTATACCGTAGGGAATGTGACGTAGGGAAGTAGCGCCCCCAACGCCCGGCCCTAGGGTCGCTACTGGTCCTCTAGGTTGGGGGTTGAGCGGAGGGGCCAGCTACCCCACCCTCGGAAAACATGTATTGCTGTGAAACATCAAGGAATTAGTCTCGGATTTGGACTGTCTTCAAAGAATCCACCCGGCGCACTCAAGGATTTTCAACTAGCCACATGGAATGTACGATCACTATATAGGCCAGGATCTTTAAAGATGCCACTGAGAGAGCTGTCTAAGAATAAGATAGATATAACGGCGATCCAAGAGATGGGATGAGCGGGATCAAGCATTATGGAGATGAAGCATCACACCATATACTACAGTTGTCACAAAGATCAGCATATTTTTGGAACAGGCTGTGGTGTTGGCGGTGGGATGAGACAAATGGTTATTGATTTTAAACCCATTAACCACCGCATCTGTAAGTTAAGATTTAAAGGAAGATTCCGAAACTATTCTATGATTTCGTGCCACGCACCAACAGAGGTGGCGGAAGAAGAAGCAAAGGAAACTTTCTATAGCAACCTCGAAAGTGCCTTCGATGAATGTCCTCGTCACGTATAAAAATAGCTGTATAAAAATAGCTTTGGGAGACCTCAATGCACAGATCGGTAGAGATTCAGTTCTTTGGCCCCTAGCTGGAAGACAGCCTGCACAATATGTCCAAAGATAATGGAACTAAGCTGGTCAATTTCGCAGCATCACACAATATGGTTGTTGGGAGTATCATGTTTGATAGTAAAGATACAAGGCAACATGGGTTTCTCCAGACAATAACTTCAGGAACCAGATTGACCATGTTCTAACCAGCAGAAGACAGCGTTCTATACTTATGGCGGTTAGGACATACAGAGGAGCAGATTAAGATAGCGATCATTACCTGGTAGCAGGTAATCCGCTCAAGGAGAATATATACTCGAAAGCTGCAGGAGCCAAAGTACAAACTACAGTTTGCCCAAAGGTTGGATGTAGCTTTGGAACGTGGGTCTCAGGAGAATGGTGTTGATAAAATATGGTGCCAGTGTAGGGATACTATTAAACAAATTGCTGAAGAAGTACTGGGCTTAGAGGGGCCACCTCAGAGGCTATGGTTTGATCAAGAATGTCAAGAGGCTGCAGACAGGAAAAACAAGGCCTATAAAAAGATGATAAATGTGCATAGGACTGGTCATATCTGATTACAGATTGTTAGGATTAGAGGAGAAACACCTGCATAGGAGAAAAAAGAGGGATAAAGAAGAAGAAAGAATGAGAGAGATTGAGGTCTTGAGTAGACAAGCTAATGCTAGCTTTCTACAAAACAATCAATGCTCAGCGGAAGGGCGGTCAAATGATCGCAGATAAAGAAGGGATCCTGGAAAGATGGTCCGATCATTTCGGTAGTCTGCTGGGGAGTGTTCAGAACCCTGCCCTAGAAGATATTTATGACTCTGGCACAATTCAAAATTTCAAAAAGTGTGAGCTTCTTGACCCACCAGATGATGAGGAAATTGAGGCTGCAATTCAGAAGCATAGAAATAATCGAGCACCTGGATGTGATGGCATACCAGCTGAACTTCTGAAGGCTGGTGGAAATGAAATGATAAAGGTGATTCGAGATCTGCTACACAGTGTTTGGATAAGCAAAACTCTTCCGCATGACTGGTGCATTGGCCTTATCCTCCCTCTTCACAAGAAAGGAGACCAGATGCTTTGTGATAACTACCATGGTATAATACTCCTAAGGTCTGCCTACAAATTACTTTCGAATGTGGCCTTCCAAAGACTACTTCCCCATGCCCAGACAGAGATTGGAATGTAGCAGTGCGGATTTATTAATGGTGGTTATTAATTGATCAAATATTCTCCCTGAGAACTCTTATGGAAAGGACTAGAGAGTACAACATAACGACCCACCACCTTTTCGTGGATTTCAGCAATGCCTCTGACTGGATCATCAGGGGAAAACTGTATCAAAGTATGGAAGAAATGAATGTCCCCAGAGAATTGATAAGCCTCGTGGAATTGCTGATGAGGGAGTCGAAAAGCCAGGTCAAGATCCAGAATGAAGGGTTACAAGTCACTGGTACGATTATAAGTCCATCCAAATACTGGCCCATGCAGATGACATAGACATAGTGGGAAGAACACCGAAAGATCTACAACAGGCTTTTCTTGCATTGGAGAATGCTGGACGGCGAATAGGTCTTCAGGTAAACCAACTAAAGGCTAAGTATGTGGTGACTAACCCTTCAAGAAAATCGGACCCCACCATCACGTTTGGTGCCTACACATTTGAAAGTGTCGACAGTTTTGTCTACCTCGGTTCTCTGGTCAAAGCAGATAGCTCAACCAGCACAGAAGTTTAAAGTCGCCTGATATCAAGAAGAGCCAAGGTCATGCTGTACAAGACAATCATCAGGCCAGTTTTAACTTATGGATCGAAAACCTGGCCTCTGTCCAGGGCAGATTAATATTATTATTAACTGTCAGGAAAGAAAAATATTAAGAAGAATGTTTAGAGCAGTAAGAGTTGGCGATCAATTAAGACTCACACAAAATGCAGAGTTGTATCTTTTGTATTAGGAACCTGAAGTGGTGAAGCACATAAGAATAGCTAGACTGAGATGGGCTGGACATGTGGCCAGAATGGAGGACAGCGCTATCCTGAAAAGACTGCTGTTTGGATTCGTTGATAGAAAAAGAAAACGTGGGCGTCCGGCTTGGATGATCAGATGAAGTCGAGAGTGATGAAGGCAGCATCATTGGATCCAGAGGTTGGAAGACCTTGGCGCAGGACAGAGAAGAGTGGAGGCAACGCCTTGATGCGGCCAGGACCCGTGCTGGGTGGTAGAGCCAGTGATAATAATAATAATACTATATGTATACCAATATGGTTCTATCAAAATGTCTGTCGTTCGTATGATTGTAAAATATATACATACTCTGGGATAAGCTTCATCCGTGTACTTTCAGGGTTAACCTTTTTTTTTTAGCATTTTCTATACTATTTAAACTTTAAAAAAAAATAAAACTTTAAGCTTGTTTGCAGAAAGTGAAAACTTCCCGTAGAGAAAATTGTTTTGGTGTGTTTTATTCTTCAGCCTCACTATTCCTAATGATCTCCCGGGTTAATTACGCATGGGGTTTATGGCTATTACCGTTGTAAATGATATTTTAATAGGCCCATTAAAACTTTTATGAGCTTGTTTTACACCCAAGTCAGAAACGATTAGTAGTTCGAAAAAAATTGATTTTTAACTTTATTGAATGTTTTTACGGGATTTACTCACTTCTTTGGTTTTCATCATAGCTAAATGTTAATGTAAAGAGGATTGTTTCCTCTGAAAGACTTTTATCTTATTTAACTTATTACTTAACTTATTATTCTAAAGTATATGGATATTGAAAATAAATATTTTAGTAGAATATCTATTACAAAAAATTTCCTCTCACCAGATGTGAGACATAAAATTAGTCTTAAAACAAATAAACATAAAAATTATATCTTTCTTTTAGAAATTATATAATTTCATCCATTTTTTAGGTTTATGAGTAAGCAGGTTTTGAAGCTTATCATTGGCAACTAGAATTATAACAGACATCATTTATTGGTCACTTTTATTGTCATAATTTCTTTCCTAAATTATCTACTCGGAATAAGTTGTTTAATTTTAGATTTCCTATGCTTGATCAACGATTGTGTATTATTGAAACTGGTCGATCGAAGCTTTAAAGAATCGTAATAATAATCAAATACTCAATGAATGGCAATACTCTCTTAAATCGCCGTGGCCAATATTTTGAATGCATACACATCTGCCCTGGCCATTCAGTGGCAATGAAGAAACTAATAAATCTGAAAGAGAAGATGAACCAATTAGAAGCCAAGGCCAACCAAAGCAGACACTAACCAGTGCTATATTGGCTTTACTGCCCAAGCTATGTTCTCAAGGAAAAGTCAAATCGCTTGATCTGAGTTAGATTTAAATAATAAAATGGGATGCCACCTTGAGATCATTATACTTAATATATATATTAAACCTATAACATTAATAGCTAAGGGACAAATCCTTCTTATTCTTTTCCAAAGGTTGACGTGGCTGACTGATCGGGAGTTGTTTATTAAACAATAATAATTCTTGGATAAAATGATATTTATTTGTACTGATCGTGGTTTACAATTAACTTATAAAACTACTTATAAAGAAATGCTATATGTGGGGGATGGCATATGTGACTCGCTGTTTCTCTGCAATTCTTCATCCAGTTTCTTGCATCTTGCCTTGTCCGCTCCTTCTCGACAACTGCCCCCTCACTTCAAAGTAAAGTCATGAACCCTAAGGACCATTTTACTCTACCTGGCCTAGGCCCCTTATTGTCACCTATAGCACCAGTCGAAATCCAGCCAATCAGATCATTGGAAGAATACGCTCATCCCCCCCTGACACGGGTATATAAATACCGACGGATAGAACGATTTTCGATAAAAAGGGCCGAAGAGGGCATCTGTTAAGGCCAGATAGTTGTTTTCAGTTTCATTTTTTTGTAAATATAATAGTATAAATATTTATTTTTCGTAGTGTTATCGTTATGTTTTTTTGGTTAATTATTGTTTAAATAATTAGAGGAGTTTAATTTAATTTATAAGTTAAAAAAAAAATGAATCGTCGATAGTGGATTCGATCCGCTGCTCGTTACAGCTTCGATATAATTCCAGACCTTGTACATTATAGTACGTATTATAAACAATAACGCAATTGTCATTGTGAACTATAACAGTCTAATTCACTGCCCCACTGAAGCTGGGATTTAAGTTCAGTTTGGTTTGAAACTCGCCTTCGAATGGACCTCATCGAATCGACCTGGTTTGGACTAGCATCCTTGCTCGCCCTGCTGTAGCGAAGACCTCAGACGCATCCAAGATATTTTGATCGCCCAGTCGATGAAAAAATACACGGACCTCTTCACATCAACGATCACCCCGCTGAAGACGACAGATAAGAAATGTTTATTCTTCTTTTTTTAATATTCCATTTGGCCATTGAAGTGTATCATTCATTTTACAATTGATCAATTTAACATTTTGTTTATACTAAAATAGTATAGATTTAGCAGCATAAAATACAGTTATGAACTGTTCCTTTGGTTCATTTTAATAGTAATTATTCATTACAAGTACTCTAGTTCATTACGACACTTTACAATATTTTTAATTTAAACCAATTAGATTTAATATAAAGATTTGTTTTAAGTTAGATATGTCCAGCAGAATTAATATTTTTTTTATTGTAATTTCTTTTTATACATATATGTAGTATGTTTACAGCGTGCACCAATAAAATTCGTTAAAATTAATTCAATTAGTTTTTACGGGTTCCCTTCCCTTTCCTTTTTTAAAATTATTTTTATTTAATTTCATTATAGTTGAACGTTAATAAATTTTACAAAATTTAATATATGGGTTTAAATAACAGTAAAGAAAAGAAAGGACGAACCAGCCCTAATTAGGAATAAAGATATCCGGTTCATATACATCTATACCGCCACTTCACCTTACAGCATCATTGTGTAGGTCTGTACAGCTGTACCTAAATTTAACTTTTTCTACAGCAGTACAGACAGTAGTAGCTCTAACTCAATGATCCCTCTTCGTTCCGTTTTTACTTCCAAGTTTATACATCGTATCGAAGACGTGCGCCCCAGGGTCCTCCGAGGGAGCCGTCATCCTAGTCAGAAAAGATGCTCCCTCAAGGCTCTTCCCTAATCCAGTGGCATGAACCCAAGGTACTCACATGGTCACGGTCGATGTGCGTCTGAATCGCTTCAGGTGTGACACCCACGGGCGATCGGAACAAGCTAAACACTGTCAAACTACTATTGGAATGTTCCCAAGTGAAGAGTCGATATGTTGTTCTATGAGACTTTAATGCAAAGCACACAGCCTAGCAGTGTGGCAGCAGAAACGCCATGGGTTGGTTGGCCGTCTTCTACCCTGTTAATTTTTAGGTCAATTAGGACAGACCAAAATAACGTCATAGAAAAATAATTCATAGTTAGTTCTTTTTTAATTTATCATGACTGTCCTATGAGAGGTTTCTTTATGAACGGGTGATCCCAACTCCGGCCCCCAGATGAATGAAACGTTAGTTACTATACAGGAAGGAGGCTAGCCTCAGGGCATGCATACATTATTTATACACCAGCCAGCCCCAGGACATGGGGGCAAAGCCCTTTCCTACTGTCGTAGAATAATTCAGGTAGCTATTACACTCTGCCGGGATTAAACTGTGGGTGGTCATCAACTTCTTTTAAATGTCGCCTAGGTAGATTAGATGGTTAAGGAAAGTCTTGACAAAGTATGGTAAATATATGGTCTTTCTTTTCATTATAGTTGTCAATGAAAAGCTTCTACTTAAATATATTTAATATCTGGATGCAATTTTTTCACAAACTGGATTGAGGACTGAAAAGAATTGGTATAATGTTATCAAAATCATATTAATAATCATACAGTAAAATAATAATATTTAAAAGAATCAAATGGGAAATAAAGGATGATACTCCGTAATGTTCATGTGTTCGACATCTACCCTTACTTATTGAGTTCACGTTTTAGTAGTCTTCTACTTTCAAAAATAGTTAAATATTTGCATGATCGATGTATTCTTTATCATTCTGTTTAGATGTCCGAGCAATGTCAGTCTTCTCTTCCGCTTAGTATCAGAGATAATTTTTCCCTTTCTAATAGATTTTTCTGTTACTTCACTGTTTCCATCCGCCTTCTGTCTGAACAGTGCTGTTAATTTTTCTCAATATACTCGGCCGTTGCTAGGGATGAAACATTTATTATTATTAAAAAAAAAACTGTTGGTAGGTGTTTGCATTGCTTCTTATCTTTGGTTATTTTAATTAAAATACCAATATGTTTTAAAATGAAATATTGAACACTTTGTCGTACTTAGCAAGAATTTTATTTGTTCTCACTGGAAAACTTTGATCAACAGTGAGAGAAATTTGGCAAACCTTGATACAAACTCAGCTTCCGAGAATCAATTGCGCCAGAGGATTATGGATTCAAACCCTTTTGTAAGTGTTTCAACTGGGGAAGGCATAACCCACAACGCACCCACCTATTCCAGTGATATTTTATATTTACCAAGAACAGTTTGCGGGCTCTTAATTTCCATTAAAATGGTATATCTCTTACACTGGAGTCATCAATGCGTTTTTCAATAATGGGCTTTACTGAAATAAATTAATAATTATCATAAAATATATAATTATATAAATAATAAACGTCAAAAACAAGACGTGAAATTTCCAAATCGTATAGTTTTATTTTCAGTTCAATATCATGCCGCTAATACAACATCCCTATATTTCAACTCTTAATATATAGCTGTCACTTATATGGTAGTAATTTCCATTTTTCTAATGTGCCTATATCTCTGATTTAAATTCAACATCATTCTTGCGGGTCGATACGTTGGCTATAGAAATAAAATATCATGTTGAATGAACCCTGAGCGTTTAATCCAGGAAAGTTCTCTCAGTTTTTTACGATACAGTTTTTTGTGGATTATTTTATTTATTTCAAAGTTCATTCAAGCTATTTTTTCTTGAGAGAAAAGATTAAAACACTACGATTTTTTGTTCTGAAAACCTCAGCTAATCTCTGTTTTAAAAGCATTTCTACCTGAAACAGAATTCTTATTAATATTTCTAAATGGGCGTTTATAAATAATACCTACTTTTACATCCTTCATGATTTTATTAAAACTTAAGTCGCATAAAAATTTCAAGTCCCAAATTTGGATGAGTTTCGATATACGTGACTATTGCTTATAGATATAGATTCTGCGTGTGTGTGTAAACTAACCATTAATAAAAAAGAAAACAAAAGAACTTACTGACTTATAAGAAACTAAAGTTACTATCTAATCTATTAACCCTGGAATGCTACCTTTATTAAGTGTTGCTTCCGGTCGACAAATAGTGCTGCAGTTCTGTGATTCACAGCAGTTTCTTGACAAGACAGTATGGGTGTGGCATTCGAAGCGTCGACAGATTATTTTTCACCAAGTTATTTAACCTTCCGGGTACATGTGTACCCCAGTGAAGCACAATCGGTATACAATTTTCCAGGACTAAGATTCTTTATTTGGGTAAGTACAACTTTAAATTTATTAATACTTATTTAAAACAAGAAAATTATAAATATTTTTTTTTATAAACATGAAATTACTTATTTTTTCAATCAATGCAATGGATATTTAGAATTTGTGGCTGTGACTTTCAGTAAACTGAGTTTCTTTAGGTGTAATACAATGACATCTCAAAAAATGAAATTACAGGATACAATTCTATGTTACTGTAAAGAGGGAGTGCTGCAGCTGACAAAGAAATATTTACAAATCGAAGATCTTTCCTAAAAAAATTGTTCCTAGATCTGATTAGACCTCAGATGTCAAGACGATTGGAAAACCCAAGTTTAAGACGAGAACTCCGTCAAACCATCACTCAAATTTTAAATGTGCCAGAAGTCCGAGGAAGTCTAGAATCCACATCAGAACGATGTAATGTCTGTGCTACGTGGGTCTCGATACCGAAAATCTAGGATTAAATGTGTTCTATGTAAAAACATTTTTTGTTTGAAACAACATGAAAAAGTGTGTGCTTCATGTATACAGTAATTAGTTTATTCTCATTAGGTATTTTTTTCATATTTTTTTAATGTATGGCTTAAGAGTGTTTTATATTACATTAAAATGAAAACAATTGAAACGCTCTAAAAACCGTCTTTTTATTATATTATTTTATTTATTGTAGCAGACCCGTTAGTAAAAATAAGTGTAGCATTCCAGGGTTAACTCAAAATGTATAGAGGAAACCTGAAAATTTATAGAGAATACCCTAGTATATGGTACAGGGTACTTCAAATATTGAAGGGAAAAATTAAAAATGTTTAAATATTTTACCCAAGTGATCTATTGAAATATTCCTAGAATTATATAAATATATTATATATTTAAAATCACACCAAATGAAACAAAGATGTCATCAGATCATATTCTCAATGTACATTTTAAGACACATATAAATGACTTATTGGAATGCTATCGACGGGTAGTTTCTCAACAAGTGGTTTTATTTCATGTCCTTTGTTCATACAGCAAATTTACTTGTAATATTATTACAGTTGTAAACATCAATAAATTAATCTAAAATATATATATATATATATATATATATATATATATATATAAATTATAGATCTAGGTAGACATATGGAACAGAGCTTTGAAATTATCTCCACCTATTAAATTCCTTTCATATCCATTCATTCCAATCAAAAAACCCTTCGTAAAATCGTTAATGCTCCTTAATTTGTTACGAATAAAGTTATCGACAATGCCTCAATGTCCCGTATATTGCTGATTTGGCCTGAACCAGATATCAGTCCTTTCTTGACAAATTTTATTCCCACTCTTAATTGGAACCTAGCTCTATTATATTCTGTTCTTCGATTCCCGATAATTCTCCGAGGAATATTAACAGAAGATGGCCTCGCGAACTTCTAAGGTATTTATTTGAGTACTACCACTGGGTAATTTTTCTGCTTGGCTTTTCTATATACTTATATTATTATAATATAGTAGGAAGTAAATAAATGAAAAACATTAGGTGGTTTTTCGTTAATCAAGGTATACAATCGACAATACAGGGCAAGGATTTGTTCTGGCTGATGTGAACGGAGAATAAGCGAAGAACCCTCCATACAAATCATACCGCGATGGCCGCCATGCTATTCTGCACTATATTGTTAGGGCGGCTAGCTCTCCGTTGTTCTCGCGTCCTTCTATGTCCTTAATTTAACCAAAGCATTCTCCCTTTTTCATCACGCTTTTTGTGTTAACAATGTAACTATTACTTCCATTTATTCGTTTGTTACTATGATTCGTTTTTTAATTGCAATGTTAGTCACAAAAAAAAATTCATCTCGATAACTACACAAATTCTACCTAACTTTTTGTTGTTTAAGAGTTGTAATAAATATGTTTACAGCCTCCATACTCAATGTAAATACTTTTTAATACAAGGTCCCGAGGCTTTACATTAGATGTACATTTTTACGAGCATGCCTAGTTGGTAATTTACCTACAGACATATGGAAATATATATGGTGAATCCGTCATATAATTGTCAAGTATCTTCTTAAATTTATATTTTCCTGGTCCACTATTAATTGAACTCTTATGGAAAGGACTATAGTACAATATTACGACTCACTATCTTATTGTGGATTTCATCAATGCTTATAACAATCAGGGGAAAACTGTATCAGTAATAAACCTAGTGGAATTGCTGAGGAAGGAATCAAGGAGGTCAAGATTCAGAATGACTTGTCAGAAATATTCTATACAACCAAGAGTCTGCGACAAGAGGATGGATGGGCTCTCGGGTCTGTTCACAGGAAAAGGAGACTAAGGGTAATATATTACGATAAGATTGTGACTAAGCCCATCGAAATACTGGCCTATGAGTTTGACATAGGCATAGCATCCAATTCTTCTCTTACCTCTTCAACCCCTTGCTTCCCAGGTCTTCCAAGTCTTCTTTCCTTCTCAAGGCGGTATATACTCGTAAGTACTAGCAGAGGTTCTCGCTTCTCATCCATTCTAATGAAGAGACCATTACAACAACAATATTCTTTCACTGATGTCATTTAAAATGTTGAGTTTAGCTCTCTTATTTCATATAACCTCATTTGGGACCTTCTGCAATCTGGATATGACACAAATCCCTCTCCTAAAGTCCATTTCTGAGACCAGAATATTATTTGGGAATTATTTTGTCAGTATTTATGATTCTGACCGAGATAACGTTGTGCTAATCAAAAAGAAGTGTTATTTATATTTAGTTTCGAGAGAGACCTTTTTATTCCACAACATGCCGTTTAGGAGACCTACCATCTTTTTACTAATAGTAACGTTATATGCAATATTCCTTTGTACTGTAGCAAACCTGTAAATAGTCACTCCAAGATAATTGAATGCAGTGCTTTGATGGATCGTCTAATCCTCTATGCAGAGATGAAACAGATAAAAATGATGAATGAAATTCAATGCTCTGTTCCACCATGAGAAATTTAATTATTTCAGCATATATCATTACTTGTGAGTTTCCTTGGCGGAGACAATGCCATTTAATGCCGTATAAGATATTAAACACCGTGCGCTGTGGGTTTTCTGCAGGTGTAGTGGTTTATATTACTTATAATTTCACTGGCTCAGCATAAAATTTAATTTAGTGAGAACTGCCACTGAGAACCTAGCATAATTAATTATCTGCTTCCACCTCCCACCCTTAATGAATCATCATTCAGCTAAGCCTCAAGACTTTATTATAATTACAAGGCGTCTATTTAATAAATAATAAACATGTTTTAACTAAGGTTTTTTTACATTTACAGGTAGTTACATTTCCTTATTTTGTTTTTAGTATTTTTGAACCCCAAGCTTTTCCAAACCAAAAAAAAAATCGAAAAATTAATTATTTTCTTTATAATCATTTATTATTTTAAATATTCTTTACAACAAAGTCTAGTTTCAACTTATGACCTGATTTGTAGAATGTACAGAGCTACGCTAAAGGTACTGGGTGCAAATTGGGCTGTAATAGATAACTTATTTAATCACAAATGAACCCTGAAAAACACTCCCAGCCTTAATAAAATGGGTGGTCTTAACTACAGGTGGACCTAGCTATTAGTTAGGTATATAGCTCGAGCTTGATCTCGGGCGAATCGCTATCCCAGACAAACCATTGCTCAGAGACAGTACAGTCTCAAGCATATACTGAACGCATCATTCTTTGTTGGTTGTTGGGGTACATTTTTTTTTTTTTTTTTTCTAATCCCTCAGAACATGAAACATAAAAAACAATATGATTAGTAACATACTTATAGTAAATTATATATTATAAGATTAACCTTATTCTACTTAATAGTAATGCAAGGTTTACTGATTTATAAGGTAATAAAATTATCCATTTTTCAGGTACAAAAATATCTGAAGGTGAGGGGCCTTCTCTAGTTATGCAACTTACAGGCTAAATTAATACTAAAACATAGAACTAAGAAGGGAGAGGGTGAGGTGATGATAAGAGGAAAGGAGAAAGGAGAGGATGGGATAGGGAGAAAGGGAAGGGTAATTAGGATGTGATGTTGATGGGGTTTCGGGGCCTCTTCCTACCCTGCAACCTAGCAGTAAGGGGGGATGGGGTTATGGCTCGGAAGAGTGGGTTGTGGGATGCGGGAAGGCTGTCAAAAAATTTTAGGTGACACCTAGTGATGTGTGTCTGTACAGTGTTTACTGTAGTTCGTTGTGTATGTGTTCCATGTTCCGTCTTTCTAATGTAATGCCTCTAGTGATCTTCTGTAGTATGCTGTTTTGATATGTCTGTAGTGACTTCAGGGCTGACGGATATAGGTAATGAAGGAGTGGAGCTCCGTGTAGTAATGTGGGTCTAAGGACTGCTTTTTAGAGTAGGATCTTGAGTCTGAGTGACAGCCCCGGTGAGTAGAGTAAGTGTCTGAGTTGATTGGCTGTGGCTCGTGCGATGTGTGTTCTGTGCTGTGTGTGAGCTGTGAATGAGAGGTGTGATTCGAGTTTCATGCCTAGATATGTGAGTTGTTTTTTGTTCTGTATCGTTTGTCCGTTTAGTGTGGGTTGTGTTTTAGGTGTTTTCCTGAGAAGGTGATGGCGTCAGTTTTGTGCGTGTTCATGTGTATGTTTATGTCTTGTAACTGTTCCGTGATCAGTTGGGCTGCTTTTTGGGCCTTGCGCATGGCTTGATCCGCATTCATGCTAGCAGTATATATTGCTATGTCGTCAGCATAGGCGGCGATTTGAACGTTGTCTATTTTCTGCCCCACAATTTGGGCAGTATAAATGTTGAATAATATCGGCGCAAGGAGCGAGCCCTGGGGAACCCCACAAGAGACTGAGCGTTTTGTAGAAAGTTCAGTTTTGACAAGACCGGAGAAAGTCCGGCCCCTGAGATATGATCCTATTATGTCGACCAATTGGTCTGGGAAGTGGTGAAGCCTGAGTTTTTCTATCAGAATAGACTGGGATACAGATTCGAATGCTTGAGTGCAGTCGAGGGATATCATAGCTGTAGCGAGGTTTTTGTCAAGATTGTGAGCTGTAACGTGTTGTAATTTCGCTACGTGGTGATAGCAGCTTACTCCGCGAGAGAACTCCGTTTGCTCAGGGGGTATAATGTCTTGTGTTTCGCAATGTTTATGGATGTGTATAATAACTAATTTCTCATATATTTTTGAGATGTGGTTGAGAAGGCTGATGGGCCGGTATTCTTCCGGTACATCTCCTCGTTTTTTGGGTTTTATGAGTGGAACAACGATAGCATGTTTCCACTCCGTGGGGAAGTATTTAAGGCGTGAGCATGAGTTATAGATATTTAAGAGATACATGAGGGGTTTCCTAGGTAGTTGTAGGTGATTTGTTTCCCTTTGGTATTTCTCAGAATTGTAGTCAGTTATTTATATGTTGAGAATATGGTTTTCTCTGAGCTAACGCTCAGAGGGCGGTGTTGGTATGGTGTGTTCGTTCGTGCTAAGTCACGTTCAACGTAATAGTCGGCGAGTATAATAGCCTGATCTGCGGGGGTGAGAAGCTCATCGCCAAGGTGGATTTTGGCCGATTTGGAATTTGTGTTGTGACTCCTGACTAATTTCCAGAAGTTATGAGGATCGTAGTGAGTCCGGCGTAATTGATCATGCCATAGGGAGGTTTTCCACTGCCCCATTAGGGATGTGATTTGTCTGGTCATGTTGTTTATTATGGGTCTGTAAGTAGGATCTTCTGTCCTGTACCAACAGTTCTTTATGTTGTTTCGTTGTTTTATGAGAGCGAGTATGTGTTGTGGTGGTTTGCGTAGGTGTATGGGTGTTGGGTTAAATGTAGGTATAGAGGCTGATGCTGCGTCTTGTATTGTGGTGAATAGTGTGTTTATGGCTTTGTCCAATGTGTTCTGTGGTTGTGTGAGGGGTGATGTTTGGTATGTTTGTGTGGACTAGTTTTTTGTAATGTTTCCAGTCAGCTAACTGTAGGTGGTGTTATTGTTGCGTTTCTACCGAGTTCGTAGAGTACGGGAATGTGGTCATTGTCATTAAAGTCTAATGTGATGCAGTTAGTAAATCTGTGTGCCTGTTGTGTGAGTAGCAGGTAGACCTCTAGAGAGTGGAAGTGTATGATGGGTTTGAGTGATATCTGTAAGTGTAAGCGTTGGGGTGTATGATTGTGAATTTTGTTTTTGTTAAGTGGTTGCCTAGTGCATTGGGTTTCGTACAGTTCCATGTGTGGTGTATGGCGTTTAGGTCTCCTAAAATAATGTGTAGTCTGTCGTTTTCGATATCTCGAAGTAGTGTTTTGCATTTGGTCTTCTGTAAATGCAAGTCAGTTTGTAATTGTGTTTGATTCTGACAAGTACTGTGATAGCTGTGTGTTTATCATCGTTGAGTGTGTTGTTGTTTATTAGTCTGGAGGGGACGTCGTTGCGCACTAAAAGAGCTACACCTCTATGCTTAGTCTGTATGTGTAAGTAGCCTCTAAAGTATACGTGTGTTTGTTTGTTGAGTTTTGTGTCTGTGTGTGCGACAACAGAGGGCCTATAAGAGGCCAGAAGGGTTTCCAGCTCGAGCTTTCGCTTAACGAGCACTGTAATGTTATAATTAATGATAGAATGTCTATCCATGTTTATGTGTGGAAGAAGGGGCTCCTAATAATAATTCGCTAACCTTCTATCCGAGCGAATTTGCCGGTTGTGAATTCAATAAAAAAACCTAATAGTTTGATTGGGTGACAATTTCCCGAAATAAATATAGTTGAAGCTATTAAAGGAAAGAAAAGAAATTCATCAAGTAAATACAAATAAAAAAAACATCCAAAAATGAGTAAATGATAAATATATATAATGTAAAAATAGAAAAGAACAATTATAAAAATAATAATGTGCACAAGTAAACCTAAGAAAATACAAAGAAAGTTATTTAAAAGTAAATAAAAAAAGTTATGAAAAAAGAAAATGCACTAAGCTATTATTTACAATTATTTACATAAAAAATGAATTAACTTATTTACTAAAGAGAGATGAGTCTTAAAACAAAAATATTACTGGTCTGTGAATCAATGAAAAACTGAGAAATGAATTGATTTCTTGAAAAGTGTTGAGTTCTTGATAGCGATGACTTGATGATTCGAAATGATGATGAGTAGAAAAATTAAATGTCTCTTACCGGTAAGTCCAAAATTAGATCAAAATAGCGAGAAGTTTTACTGGTGAGAGTTGACAAAATTCAAGTTGAAGAAGATGTGAAAGTGATGAAGAAGTGGTGACAAAATCCAGTGTAGAGTAGCAAGCAACCTTCTCACAGGGCAACTGTCTTGAGACTGATCTTGTTTTGTTTTTGCGAACATTACGCTTAATATTAAAACATATGTTTTTAAAATTACTCTCTAAATTCTTTTGTTTCCTTTTGATAAATTTTATTAATGTTAGAATTATATAAAACAAAAAAAAAAAAACATTTTAATGCAATAAAATATTCATTTGGAAATAAAAAACATAAAATAAAAAAATAGTTATTGATACCCGACATACCGTCCACCAAATTTGAGTACAAATTTCCCAGGTATAAAAAGAGATTAGGAGGGTATCAATGGAGCTAAACGAGAAAGAGGACGAGTGTACTCAGCCGTAGAGGTTCTCACTTTGACTACTCTAATTATACCACCTTTACCAGGGAACACTTGTGTAATACGCCCAACAGGCCAATTGAGAGGCGGTACATTAGAGTCGATAAGAAGCACCAGTGTGCCGACTGCTACGTTTGCCGAATCAGTGGTCCACTTGCTTCGTTGTTGTAGAGAATTTAAGTAGTCACGTCGCCATTGTTTCCAAATATTGCCTATGCTTTGATGGATAAGATTCCATCTTGAAATAGGATGGCGGGATGGTTCTATTGATTCTGGTTCTGGCAGTGCAACCAAAGGGGCGCCAATCAAGAAATGGCCTGGTGTCAAGACATCTAAGTCTTAAGGAGAAGATGACATTGGATACATAGGTCTTGAGTTCAAAATTGCTTCAATGCGACTTGCAATCGTAGAGAGTTCTTCAAAGGTAAGGGGATGGCCATCCAATACTCTCCTGAGGTGGTATTTAAAAGACTTTACACCAGCCTCCCATAATCCACCAAAATGAGGCGCAAAAGGTGGGATAAAACTCCAAACTATTTCTCGCTGGGCGAAAAAGTTTTCGATGTCCCTTTTCTTGGAGTATTCGTTCCACCATGAGTATAGCTCTTTCAAATGTCGTGACGCACCTACAAAATTTGTCCCATTATCGGAGAATATTCTGCTAGGTAGTCCTCTTCGAGCTATAAATCTGTCGAAGCAAGCTAGAAAAGTTACTGTTTTCAATTGCGATACGATTTCAATGTGCAGCGTCTTTGTGCTCATGCACACAAACAGGCAAGCGTATTCCTTTCCAAGGGCTGCCTTACGGCGAGAAGATTCACGGATTGAGAATGGACCAGCAAAATCAATTCCAACATTTGTAAAAGGTTGCCCTTGTTCGAATCTTGACAATGGCAAATTTCCCATGAACGGTGTATAGGGTTTGACCTTCAAACGATGACATCTCAGACAGCGATGTATTCGAGTGCGTATAAGACGTCTTGCAGAAATAATCCAAAAGTGCTGACGTAGTAAGGAATGTAGTAGCTGATGCCCAGCATGTAGGTAAACGATATGGAAATGGTCGACAAGCAGTTCTACAAAACGGGATTTGTAAGGTAGTAACACTGGATGTTTAGCATCATAAGATAAAGGGGCATTACTAAGGCGACCGCCCACCCTAAACACTCCACAAGAATCTATAAAAATTGATAAAGATTTCAACGATGTTACAATCGAATTTTCGGAGATTGCAGAGGAGAAGTGATGTTCTTGTACTAATTTTATCAATGTGCGGGTAGCCTGACGAAGTTCCTCTAAGCTTAATTGACCTTTTCTCTTGGTTGAATGACGACGAGAGTTCACAAGGAAACGTTGTACAAAGGCAAACACCCTAATCAATTTAGAATACGATGAAAATTTTTCAAGAAATTCGAGGAGAAATGATGTCTTTGATGTGGTAGCCAAGATAGTACAAACTTGTTTTGTTTCAGGTATGTCTGAAAGATTCAACGATTTTATTGGTTTAGTCAGGGGCCATTCTGACAGCGGTTTCTTCATTTAGTCAGGCCCCTTCCACCAAACCGAATGATTAACTAATCCTGATGGGGAAGTTCCTCGAGAGGCAAGGTCGGCAGCGTTATCTTCAGAGCGAATATGATGCCAATTAGCGAGAGTGGAGTTATCCAGTATTTTTACTATTCGATTGGTTACAAATGTTTTCAATTGATGAGGCGGTGTGTTTAGCCAAGACAAAACGGTGGACGAATCAGACAACAAAAAAATTGAGTTTGGCTTTAATCGTTGAGTAAGGAGTTGAATCGATCGCAAAAGGTTGACAAGCAGTAAAACAGCGCACAGCTCTAGTCGTGGTATTGAAAGGGTTTTTACTGGAGCAAGTCGAGTTTTAGCGATCATGATATGAATATCTACTTGTCCAAATAGATCCTCAGAACGAAGATAAAGAACTGCAGCATAACCCAAAAGAGAAGCGTCAGCAAATCCTACGATAGACATGTTTGCTGGGGAGTGTAGTTTTAGGCAACGAGGAATTTTTATATCTTGTAATTGTTTTAGATCTTTAAACAAAGTTTCCCAGGACTTGGAAATAATGTGTGGAATTGGTTCATCCCAATCGAGTTTCTTAAGCCATAATTGTTGAAGAATTGACTTCGCTTTAAAAATGACTGGGGCACAATATCCTAAAGGATCATACATTCTGGCAATAGTCGAAAGGATACCTCGTTTGGTTAAAACCAAATCTCTAGATTGTATTCGATAAGTAAAAGTATCCTGTTGAGGATCCCATTGCATTCCCAGTATCTTCACCACGTTATCTTCCAGACTAGAGAAAGAGACCCTGGTCTTAGGCTCATCTAATAAAACTGGTTCTAAGAGTTCTGTTGCATTGCTGAACCATTTCTTCAGTTCGAAACCTCCTTTATCGAGCAAAGCTATTAGTTCTTGTTGAAGTGTTTGAGCTTCTTCCAAGGTGTCAGCCCCGGTTAGTAAATCGTCTACATACATATCTTCTAATAGTACTCGAGATGCATTAGGAAAATTGCTTCCTTCATCTTCAACGAGTTGTTGCAATACTCGCATTGCCAAAAAGGGAGAACATGAAAGTCCAAAAGGTAAACGATTAAATTCAAATTCGGCGAGGTGATCGAAACTTTCACCTCTAAAAAATAAATGAAGTTAAGAGCGATCCTCAGGGGCAATCAAAATCTGCAGGTACATTTGACAGATATCGGCTGTCATGACTATTTGTGGTAATCGAAATTTTAACAACACATCTGTGATCTCCGCATGTAGTTTGGGACCACAAAGTAGGTAATCATTGAGAGATCCATTAAAGGTTGAAGCTGAACCATCAAAAACTATACGCAGTTTGGTACTTGTGCTCCTTTTCAATACACAGTGGTGAGGAAGAAAATATTTTCCCGGTTGAAAACTGGGCGATAAGTAACATTTTTGCAGATATTCTTCAAAAACTTTTCCATATTCCAATTTCAAAATTGGTTCTCGTTCGAATTTTGTTTCTAAGTTTTTAAAACGTTTTAAGGCCATGTGCTTGGAGCTTTCTAAATTAGGCGGTTGCTTTTTAAAGGGTAAACGGACTGTGTATCTCCCAGAGGGTGTTCGATAGTGTGTTTTTCTAAAATGATCTTCGCTCTTTACATCAAGCGGATTCATTCTCGAAACATTATTTATTTCTTCGACTTCCCCAAAACGGGTAATCAGCTGTGATAAATCCTGAGGTTCAGACGAAGGCACAGAATTGGCAAGCAAGGTAGAGCTATAAGTAGAGGGAGTTGAAGTTGAAACAGGTCCTAACAAAATCCATCCAAGAGAGGTTTTCATGGCATTGGGGAATCCATGAGCCGACTTTATTACTTCTCCATTTAATATTTCCCCAAATAAATCGCAACCAATTAGAAAATCTATAGGCCCTGGTTGATAGAACATTGGATCAGCCAGATCTAAATGTCGGAAATGTTGGACTACATTATCCATAACGGTTTCACAGGGCATTTCGTTACTGATATGATCAATTATAATTGCGTATGTGTGATGAGTGGATGATTCTTCCTTATTAGGAGAAATAGCGCAAAGAACTTGGTGTTTACAACCAGAAATGGGATTGCTCCCGAAACCAACTAACTTCTGAGAATTTTGAATAAGTAGCAAACGGAATCGTCGAGCACATTGTGAAGTGATGAATGAGCGTTGAGACCCACTATCAATTAAAGCCCGTACAACCTGGAAACAACCTGAGGAGTCTTTAATCCTAATTAATGCAGTACCCAGAAGAACATTTACTTTTCCACTTGAAGTCGACGACAACACAGCTTCTGGGTTTGAAAGATTCGAGTTGTTGGTAGCTGTTTGTGATGACTCAGAAGGTGTATTGCAGGATTTCCTTGCATTAGAGTTTTCAAAAGAGTTAGTTCGAAGCGCTGAATGTACGATAGGTATAGAGGGACCTTGATTTCGATTAGATGAGGTGCGGGGATCAGAACCTTTCGGAAAATGTAAAAGGGAATGATGCCGTAAATTACACTGCTTGCAGTAGTTTGTAGAGCTGCATTTCGAAGCTGAATGACCAGAAGCCAAACAGTTGAGACAACGATTTAACAATTTTATCTTTTCAAATCTTTGCCTGGGTGCGAGTGATCGAAAATTAGAACAGTTGTTCTAAAACCCCTTACAAAGGGGACATTCAAAACTGGCTGCTGTGGAAGACATCAAAACCTTTTTAGACTGATAAGTAGATTTGTAGTTGGTGTTAACTGAAGTGGGATTTTGATATGCCGTGAGATTATTTGACTGGAGCTGAATAATTGATTGAAAGATAAAATCAGAAAATTCCTTCCAAGCTGGAGTTTCAGATCTGGATCCGAATTCGTTTTCAAAACGTTCTCGAGTTTTAGTGTCTAATAACCTGATAGCAAAAGTGTATAATATGAATCCGGCAGCATCATCTATGTTCAATCTATTAAAGGCTGCAGCACTTTCAAGAATAACTGAAGAAAAGTGTTCAAGGGTAGCGAGAGAACATTTTTGAAGGGGTAGAAAATTAAATATATTCATCAAATGATGAGTTGCTTGAAGTCCTTTGCTATCATGCCTCTTCGTTAAAGCTGCCCAAGCTTGATCATAGCCGTCGTGAGTGAGATTAATCAAGGTGATAGTCTGAGCTGCTCCACCTTTCAAAGATGACTTCAAATAGTGGAATTTTTGAATAGGATTCAAGTCTGGATTATTTTGAATCATTGAGGAAAAAGTGTCTTTGAAGGAAGGCAGGCCAATCTGAAATATTTCCAGAGAATGTTGGAATATTTATCGTAGGAAGGCGTAATTGAGAATGTTCTCTGTCAACAACTGATTTATTTCCACTGGATTCAGTAGGGGCAAGAGAAGAACCCAATGCTAATGCTTCATAATAGGTGCCACGAATCTCTTTTAAAGCCGATTCGAAATCTGTGAAGGGCTTCTTTAACTTTTTTGCGAGCTTCCTCAAATTTGAATATATTGTTGAAAGCTTTTCGAAAGTATTATCAAGTCGGGAAATGCGAGCGGCTAAAATTTTTTAGTCGAGTCAGACTCCATTAATAAGCCTGCGGTTTTGGTTTCGTTAATGTCATCAGCTAAGTCCCGGAATTCATCCTTAAGAGGATCCAATAGATCTTCCGATTCATCCTGATTAACTTTGGGAGCCATTTTAACTATACAAATTTAATAACAATAAATAAGTACTATTACCAAAATAAAAGAAGAAACAACAAGTTTTATAAATGGAAAAAATAGAAATCGAATTTTAACTAGAAAATTTTAATGAAATCACAATATCCCAGGCCGGAGGACCATAAAGATGTGGAAGAAGGGGCTCCTAATAATAATTCGCTAACCTTCTATCCGAGCGAATTTGCCGGTTGTGAATTCAATAAAAAAACCTAATAGTTTGATTGGGTGACAATTTCCCCAAATAAATATAGTTGAAGCTATTAAAGGAAAGAAAAGAAATTCATCAAGTAAATACAAATAAAAAAAGCATCCAAAAATGAGTAAATGATAAATATATAATGTAATAATAGAAAAGAACAATTATAAAAATAATAATGTGCACAAGTAAACCTAAGAAAATACAAAGAAAGTTATTTAAAAGTAAATAAAAAAAGTTATGAAAAAAGAAAATGCACTAAGCTATTATTTACAATTATTTACATAAAAAATGAATTAACTTATTTACTAAAGAGAGATGAGTCTTAAAACAAAAATATTACTGGTCTGTGAATCAATGAAAAACTGAGAAATGAATTGATTTCTTGAAAAGTGTTGAGTTCTTGATACCGATGACTTGATGATTCGAAATGATGATGAGTAGAAAAATTAAATGTCTCTTACCGGTAAGTCCAAAATTAGATCAAAATAGCGAGAAGTTTTACTGGTGAGAGTTGACAAAATTCAAGTTGAAGAAGATGTGAAAGTGATGAAGAAGTGGCGACAAAATCCAGTGTAGAGTAGCAAGCAACCTTCTCACAGGGCAACTGTCTTGAGACTGATCTTGTTTTGTTTTTGCGAACATTACACTTAATATTAAAACATATGTTTTTAAAATTACTCTCTAAATTCTTTTGTTTCCTTTTGATAAATTTTATTAATGTTAGAATTATATAAAACAAACAAAAAAAACATTTTAATGCAATAAAATATTCATTTGGAAATAAAAAACATAAAATAAAAAATTAGTTATTGATACCCGACATTATGGTTGAAAGAATTTTGAAGCACGACGTTAAGCGTGCCCATTAATGTGATGGACATTTCTTTCATGTCCATAAACATTGTAATGAGCTCGTGAGCCCATGTGGGTTTGTCTTCCTGATTAGGAATTATAGGGGGTGGGGTTGTTCCAGTTAGTGTGACACCTGCGAAAGAGTGAGGGTCGGATTTTGCTCCACTATTAGTGGGTTTGTGGTTATTGTTGTTGTCCAGTTGGACAACTATTTTATTTAGAACTTTGGTTTTAATGAGTTCTAGCCTTTTTTCGCAATTGCGATATGAAGCCACATGTGGGCCTCCACAATTTGCGCATTTGGGGGGGCTGTTTTTGGGACAATCTTTAGTCTCATGGTTTTCACCACATCGAACGCATTTGACAATGCGCCCATAGTCAATGGTTATGGCCATATTCCTGGCAAGCATGCCAATGCTTGAATGCTTCAATGGTGGGGTACATGTTAAGTTTATTCTTCATATAGAAGGGACCTTACACAATGAGCCCGATGTAGTAAAAATCATACAGCTCAAAAATCTACTATGGCTGGTGCATGTGGAGTGGATGCACCCAATGAGATTTCAAAGAAGGATGATGTACGGGATACCAAATGATGGCTTAAGATTAAGAGGGAGGCCCCGTCTCAAGTGGCTCGACGATGTGGACTGTGACCTGAAGGCGATAGATATGAACCGAAGGAGGCGCCTTGCCAGAGGCGCATGACGATAGAAATTAGCAGAGGACCTCCAAGGACTGTACATCAAAATTAAAACAAAATGAAACCACAAGATTTCTAGAGGGAAATAAATTGTTGCAGAGATTGGTTTTATGTTTAATATGTTTTTCATTGAAAATTATTGACACATTGTCTGAAATTGTTTTATTTTTTATATTAGGAAAGAAATATAAAAGAATTGTATTGTAGGATATTATTAATTTATTGAAAAACATTGACAAATACAATTGGTATGATTGTAACAGATAAAGAAAGACACACCACAACAAGAAGACTTAAAATCCCATGTTAATCAACCTGCGTTCCGAAAATACGTGTACATCTGAAACAAAGCTGAACTTGCAGAAGTACTCATAAATACCCGACATATCTCACGAATGCTTTGTATCTCAAGAGACTTAATATATCTCGAGTAGGGAGGAAAGGTTCTAGAATGAGATGAGATTCCTGAGGGTATTATATTATAAAATTAATTTCCTGAGGGATCTTTCCTTGATAAGACGTATCGAGGCTGACGAGATGTCAAAAACTTTACCCCCTGCTTCTTGAATTATTCATAAACTCCCATCGTTTTCAAAATGAAATCATACGAGAAGATATTCTTATTCGAAATCCCGGTAGCAACAATAATACAACTCAGAAAGGTTATAAAAATAAACGGAAGCATCAATGGTAGTTAGGTTCACGTTATCGTTATTGGTGCCATCCATAATTTTTGCTCCGTCCTAAAGAATATCGAGATACTAATTTCATGAAATCCTTTAAACTCCTTTGGAAAAGATATGTACCCTAAACAGCCATAACATATGGATCTAGACCATATGGATGGCCGACTATCGAATACTGTTAGTTAGTGGAATCCAGTGTCGTGAAACTTAAAACCTCAAATTTTATGAGGAAGGGAATTTCTTCCTTGTTCGAATGAGAAATTACATTATTGAAGATATTGGTATAGATTCTATTATTTTTTTTGGTATCTGTTTCTTAGTGACCTTTTCCCTTCAATTTTGATATCAATTTTTAGCTTTTTTAGTCCCTCACCAGCCTCTTTTCAATTTGTTCTAATTTCCTGCACATTCCACGTTCCTACGAGTATTCGTATAGTCCGTTTCCGAAGCCGTTGTCGTTGTCGGTTTTCCGAGGCTGTTTTGTCAGTTTTGGAAGCAGGTCTATATTTTTTATGATGATGAGGTGCTGGCCCAACATCAACCCCCAACCTGGAGGACCAGGGATCTTGATTTTAGGGTTGGTACCCTACCCCTAGACGAGTGGCCTTCACTGAGGCTCGGAGCCACACCTGCCCTCGAAATGCCATTTCCTGCACTTCGTGATGGTTATACCGCCATGGCTCAGTACCGCCTCCATTAGTGTTAACCAGGGAGCACCACGTGGAGGTTGAGGACGGATTTTGCTCCCCAAAAATGTGGAACGTTGCATGTCATCCTTACGCAGGGGCCATGCTAATCTTCTCTGTATCGTTCCAATTATAGTATATTTACCGCCGAAGCAAGTAAAATAATGTAGTAGTATTCCAATAATGTAGCCATATGGCCAGATATATTTATATTAATTTCTGTACAACAATGTTATTGCTAATGGACCTGGTCCCAGAATAAAAATATTTTTCTAGTCTATTTCACTCCCGTTACAAATAAAAGTTTCAATTTATTATAACCGTGTTTGTTTTTTTTCAAAATGGGCAAAAGTATAAATATTTATACAATTTTTTGTAAATTTCTATAAACATTTTTTTGAAAGTTATAGCAGTACAACATGTAAATAAAATTCAGGCCAAAATTTACTATACCATTACAAACAGAACTGAAGTGTTTTCAACCAAAAGTTGTGTATCCATATTCCCTTGCCAAGCCTTATAACAACAGTGTCCATTAATAATATTTTTTCTTAATTTATTTAAACTTTTGATTAAAATTACTTAAAGCCTTCCATCAATTAATCAATTCCATCAAGTGGAAGAATAAATGGTACAGGACTAGGGATCATGAGGTGAAAAAGCTAGTGAATTCCCTTACTACTCAGGTTCGCAATCTCATGAAACAATGGCGAACTGCACAGTGGCATAAGAAGCTCCGAACAATCCATGGCGACCACCGATTTTAATATGTTATTTTTTTAAATATTAATAACAACCAAAGGGGTTAAGAAATAAAAAAAAAAATTCAAAATGGGCAAAAGTCTAAATATTTCTACCATTTTTTGTAAAATTTGAAAGTTATAGCAATATAACATGTAAATAAAATTCAAGCCAAAATTTACTATACCTGTTTGTTACGGAAATGTTAAAATGTTATTGCTAATGTACCTGGTCCCAGAATAAAAATATTTTTCTAGTCTATTTCACTTCCGTTACAAATAAATGTTTCAATTTATTATAACCGTGTTTGTTTTTTTTCAAAATGGGCAAAAGTATAAATATTTATACAATTTTGAAATGATATTATAAATATTTTTTTGAAAGTTATAGCAATATAACATGTAAATAAAGTTCAGGCCAAAATTTACTATACCATTACAAACAGAACTGAAAGTGTTTTTAACCGAAAGATGTGTATTCCCTTGTCAAGCCTTATAACAACAGTGTCCATGAATAATATTTTTTCTTAATTTATTTAAACTTTTGATTGAAATTACTTAAAGCCTTCCATCAATTAATTAATTCCATCAAGTGGAAGAATAAATGGTACAGGACTAGGGATCATGAGGTGAAAAAGGCAGTGAATTCCCTTACTACTCAGGTTCGCAATCTCATGAAACAATGGCGAACTGCACAGTGGCATGAGAAGCTCCGAGCAATCAATGGCGACCACCGATTTTAATATGTTATTTTTTCAAATATAATTAACAACCAAAGGGGTTAAGAAATAAAAAAAAAAAATCAAAATGGGCAAAAGTCTAAATATTTCTACTATTTTTTGTAAAATTTGAAAGTTATAGCAATATAACATGTAAATAAAATTCAAGCCAAAATTTACTATACCTGTTTGTTACGGAAATGTTAAAATGTTATTGCAAATGGACCTGGTCCCAGAATAAAAATATTTTTCTAGTCTATTTCACTCCACTTACAAATAAATGTTTCAATTTATTATAACCGTGTTTTTTTTTTTTCAAAATGGGCAAAAGTATAAATATTTATACAATTTTTTGTAAATTTCTATAAACATTTTTTTGAAAGTTATAGCAATATAACATGTAAATAAAATTCAAGCCAAAATTTACTATACCTGTTTGTTACGGAAATGTTAAAATGTTAAAGGAAATGTTATTGCTAATGGATCTGGTCCCAGAATAAAAATATTTTTCTAGTCTATTTCACTCCCGTTACAAATAAATGTTTCAATTTATTATAACCGTGTTTGTTTTTTTTCAAAATGGGCAAATTTATTATAACCGTGTTTGTTGTTTTTCAAAATGGGTAAAAGTATAAATATTTATACAATTTTTTGTTAATTTCTATAAACATTTTTTTGAAAGTTATAGCAATATAACATGTAAATAAATTTAAGCCAAAATTTACTATACCGTTACAAACAGAACTGAAGTGTTTTCAACCAAAAGTTGTGTATCCATATTCCCTTGCCAAGCCTTATAACAACAGTGTCCATGAATAATATTTTTTCTTAATTTATTTAAACTTTTGATTGAAATTACTTAAAGCCTTCCATCAATTAATCAATTCCATCAAGTGGAAGAATAAATGGTACAGGACTAGGGATCATGAGGTGAAAAAGGTTGTGAATTCCCTTACTACTCAGGTTCGCAATCTCATGAAACAATGGCGAACTGCACAGTGGCATGAGAAGCTCCGAGCAATCCCTAGGTAGTGAATTCCCTTACTACTCAGGTTCGCAATCTCATGAAACAATGGCGAACTGCACAGCGGCATGAGAAGCTCCGAGCAATCCATGGCGACCACTGATTTTAATATGTTATTTTTTTAAATATTAATAACAACCAAAGGGGTTAAGAAATAAAAAAAAAAAAAATTCAAAATGGGCAAAAGTCTAAATATTTCTACCATTTTTTGTAAAATTTGAAAGTTATAGCAATATAACATGTAAAAAAATTCAAGCCAAAATTTACTATACCTGTTTGTTACGGAAATGTTAAAATGTTATTGCTAATGGACCTGGTCCCAGAATAAAAATATTTTTCTAGTCTATTTCACTCCCGTTACAAATAAATGTTTCAATTTATTATAACCGTGTTTTGTTTTTTCAAAATTGGCAAAAGTATAAATATTTCTACCATTTTTTGTAAAATTTGAAAGTTATATCAATATAACATGTAAATAAAATTCAAGCCAAAATTTACTATACCGTAACAAACAGAACTGAAGTGTTTTCAACCAAATGCTGTGTATCCATATTCCCTTGCCAAGCCTTATAACAACAGTGTCCATGAATAATATTTTTTCTTAATTTATTTAAACTTTTGATTGAAGTTACTTAAAGCCTTCCATCAATTAAGCCTAAGTATGTTTAAATATTTTTGTTTTGAAGAGATAAGATTTTCCCTAGCCGGGAATCGAACCCAGGTCTCCGCCGCAGTGCTCTAAACGCAGACGATTCGGGTTCGAATCCCAGCTAGGGAAAATCTTATATGGCTCAGAAACATAGGCCCTCACTACCGACTTAGAAAAAAAACTCCTAGCGATGGAGATGGACTTCTGGAGACGTAGGTCCTTGGTTCGTCCGTTAGTCTGCAGTCATATTAGGTATAAGTATGTTTGTTCGATTGTTAAATCACAAGGGCATGTCTTATCGTCTGTAAGTTTAAATTTATACGAGTAAGATTTTGTGCGTCGGTGTCCTGTCAATGTTTGTGTGATGTAGAAGTCAGTTATAATTTTATTATTCCTATAATATTCTTGTAAGTCATTTATGTATAACTTTAGATGTTGTCCTTTAGTTGTCATATTCTATGTGTCTTTCCACTGATCCATGTTTGTAACTGTTTGTCTGTGTTTCAAGTAATTCTTAGTCAATTTACTGTAAAGTATTGAAAGTGAGCCATCTTTGGCAGCCGGCTTAGCAGCCTTATCAGCTAATTCGTTACTCACGTTGCCAGAGTGCGCTTTCACCCACCTGAAGTTAATCCTGTATTCTTTATTTTGTAAGTGGACCAAAGAAAGTTTCTTCAATTAATGGTTCATGTATTGTACATCATCATGTATTGATGAGTTTGGCTGTCAGTCAGTATGCAAATGTCCTGTGGAAATTAAATGTCTGTATATAATCAAGTATTTTCAGTATAGCGTATTGTTCAGGTTGATTGTTTGTGCAATTAGGACTGTATTTCTTTAGGTCAGTCAGTACACCATCTTCAAAAATCACCGCTGCACATCCCATATTTTCACAGTCTTTACTACCGTCTGTGTAAATCTCTACTTCAGCCTGACCTTGTTTTGTAAGTTGATTGATTTCTTGGAAATGTGCAGGGTGCTTCCAATGTCTTTTTATGTCTTTAGTTAATAGGTCGTTCAACGTCATCAGCATGTATCCTGTCACAATCTTGGTTGGTCCGAAGTAAGGTATATCGTGTATTATACGTATTGTTTTATATGTATTTTATTATTATCATAAATGTGTGTGTGTAGACACTTGTGATCACAGATGATAGTGTATTACTCTTATAAAGTCCCCATCAAAAAAATTCGTAGCTATGTTAATAGCCAAGTTATTAACTGAGGAGCAGATTAAAAGATTAGTTAAAGCAAATGCCTAAATACTTATAAATAAAAAAAAATTTTTACTTACGTGAATTAGCTTCGTGATGGAGTTGTAACTTCTTCTGTAATGCTTAACTCAAAAAGACTCTTCAACCATTGGCGCTAAGGATTCTTTGATATTTCCCAAATTTCGCTTATACTAATTTTCTTGTTTTAAACTTGACTATTCCATCAGAAAATCTGTTGACAAATAAGAAAAAATTTGGTTCTTTATTTTATCTAAATACACTGGAGTATCATAACAACAGAATAATCTTTATTACATCGTTATTCTAAAATCTATGTTGCTTAGCAGAATATAATAAACGAGTAAGGAATAAGTTGCCTAAAAGAAATGTTATATGCTATACTTTTCCAAACATTTCCGACAATTATCGTTATACATATATGTAACGGAATGTTTGAGCTCGATTTTCGGCTACTTCAAAACATCTAATCACGTTGAAACTTTGCACACTTCTCAAGGACCCATGACAGTACAATAATTTAATAAGTTTGTCTCATTATCCTGACCAGGATCTTCCGGATTAGCGATCTTTGTGGCAGGCATATGACTACTGGCAGTATCAACTGGGGAGTTCCGTATATTTTGCAACAAAAAAGTATTACTTAAAAGAAACTTGAGGTTGTCACTTCGAGCTGAGTTACAACAATTTTTAACTGTTTATTCATTTCATTTTAATACTTTACAAAAGTACAAGTTATCAAGAGCTGTAATATTGAAAAATAATGTAATTATAGGTAATGAATAGATTTCGGTAATCATTTAATCAAGAAATAAAATTTTTAATAAACATTTCGAAGTATAATGTAAGGTTAGAGATAGTGGTGCAGTCAATTAAAACACCATTATAAGTGCATACTTATTTATTGTGTGCCGACATTTCGAACTACATTGTAGCTCATCTTCAGGACTGTGAGAGAAAACTGACAAAACAAAATAACTATAAAATTACATTACAGTACCAAGAAAATGATAATATAATAATGTAGAGTAACAACAAAATTGAACAAAATAGTGAAGGAATAATATCACAGCCCTGAAGATGACCTACAATGTAGGTCGAAACGTCGGCACACAATAAATAAGTATGCACTTATTATGGTGTTTCAATTGACTGCACCCCCAACTATCTCTATCCTTACATTAGAAGTTCCAGTCAACTAATTTCTTATCTAAAATTTCGAAGTATAGATTATATGTTTGTTGAAAGATTCATTTATGGATGAAATGACTACCGAAGTATACACATTTCCTATAATTACATTATATTTTCTATACTAGAGCTCCAAGATAGCTTGTATTTTTGGAGAATGTTTAAACGGAAACGAATGGATTTTAAAACTCGTGACTCAACTCGAATCGACAACATGCAGAATAATTAACATTATTTTATAGACCCAGAACACAAATTTTAACACAATTTATGTTTTTCATCTCTATTTGTAAATTTAATTAATATTAATTAACAATGCATTTGAATTTTTTTTGTTACATTTTTGGCCAGTGAGCCTAATGGTGATAACGTCAAATACCTGAGATCGGTGGTTTTGTCCAAAAACTAGAAGTGTGGTAACCTAACATAAGTTTGCCTCCTGGCTGCATACAAAAAAAATCAATTGCGTACATCAAGTTCTAGTAAGTCCTGATCCTGTTACAGCGTCAGAACTAGATGTTTTCCGTTTTTGCTTTGGAGGCAGTCTGCGACAGTGGCGACCATATACATGGTGATAAATTTCATTAATTTTAGTCTTTCGACTGTGGACACACGCTAAAGACAACCACATCAACTGGATTACATTTTGCATCGATGTAGGATGATGTCGGAATTTTTAGAATATTAATTCTATGCTATCAGTCCAATTTCTTATTTATTTTTTTTTCTTTAATTTTCTATTTTACATTCAGAAAATTTGATGTGTTTGTTTTTCTCTTTACATTACTAGAAGTAGAATATTCAAGTTTTATAAATGATGAATTGGAAATAACAGGTCTCTTGGCCATTGACTTTTGACCTCTTCCTATAAGGAATGAGGAAGAACGAGTGGATTTTGGAGGGTTTGTGTTGATGAGTGCAATGTTGTGTATTTGTTGTGAATATATGATTTTGTAGTAGGAATATTCATTACAGTGTCTATGTTGCAATTCGAAATAAACCGAGGAGCATTAAAAAATGTTCTAAGAATTTTGGACTGTGTTGTTTGTATCTTCTGTATAAGGACGTGTTTTGCTGAGCCCCAATGTTCTGCTCCATATGTCCAAATAGGTCTTAGTATAATGTTATAGATTAGTCGCTTGTTTCGTAAGTCAAGTGAAGATCTTTAGCTCAGAAGATGTGTTAGTTGTTTGTAACGTCTGTCCAATTTATTGATAAATCGTGTCTTTAATCAAAAATCTCAACTTTTCAAAGTTATATAGCGGAGAGAAGCATGTAAAAGCTCATTCATCGAAAAAACATCTAAAACGTTTTCCACTACACTTCATCTGAATCTAGTAATTGTAGGACTTTTTAATTAATCCGTTTTTGTTAATCGACTTCTGTTAACAATTTTTGACCACCGATACTCATCGATATAAAATACAGCAGTTAGAATTTAAAAATCAGTAATTTCATGTAATTCCATAAATATTTATTCGTGCTACAGAGTGTAATCAAACTCAGTACCTATTAACCTTTATGGGGACCGAAAGTATGATATAAACTGTTACTGGTGTATTCATTTGTTGACAGATTACAAAATTTTATTCTAATGATACCAGTAAAACCCCCTCTTTTTTGTATGGCCCTGGGCAGGGACCACAAAATGGCGCAGATAAAAACGGACCTTCATCACATCTATTGTTCCATAAACTGGAATACAGTTTTTGCGCTCACTTGTTTTTATTACAGGAGTATTATAATAGGACATTTACATTATAAAGGTCCTAAATTATCCAGGAGAGCTGACGACCCCTGGAACCTATTACTGTGGACAATGAATAGAGGTTAAATATATTGGAACAGGAAGCAGCCTTCATAATTTAGCCGGGAGAGGCTCTGCGGGCTCTTTCCGCATCTGCACTATGAAAGCATTTATTGCCCTTTATATTGTTCGTTGTAATCTGTCCTTTATTTCCATATCGATGTTGTTTTGTTCATAGTCGTTTATAACTGTTCCGAGAAGGTTTGCAAAATGTTTGGAGTTCATCTCATGGTTAGATTGCAACTGAATGTGTGAGATTGTTGTAGTATTTATAAAACATGCTTGAATATAAAAAGATGAGAATAACTGAAATTTTTAAAAAATGATTTTGTTACTGACGGCTGTGGGAAGGCCTGGTTGGGAAACAAGGTATAATCAAGGGCGTCTATGAAAAACTTGGGAAAGAAATAAACCCAAAAAACTACCAAGTCAAAAAATAAAAACACTACAGTACTACAAAATAAACCCAGCAAACTAATAAAAATAATCATACTGGAACTAATAACAATCATAACTACAATATAATAAAAGATTCACAACCCCCATCTGTTCAGCTATCGAGTCTTTGCAATAAAAAAGTGAGGGAAAAATAAATTATCTTTAATGGTCCTGATTATTTTTCTCTATCATCAATTGAAACTGCATCTGGCTACACCCCAAATCGAGTCAGGCTACTTTAAAAGGAGAGATTCTTACCTTGAGAGTTCATCCTTCTTTCGATGAGATCACGAACCTTCTATCTGAGAATACCAGTTTTCGATCTCTGTCTTATAAGGGAAAATCCGCTCTTTTAAAAGGTTAATTTCCGCGGAAACTTTTTCAGTAGCCTCCTGTAAGTTGCTGTGCCCTAGCGGACACATTTGGCTAATGAGTTTCTGTTCCGAGGGAAATAATTAACCAAGCCTGACAACTTCCGGTATACGGATCTGCAACGTTTCAAAAAACTAGGCACTTGAACTGATTAGGTTGTGGATGATTTGATCGTCTCGATCACTGATGCGATTTTTTTTTCTTAACAATACTTGTCGGGTATCAATAACTATTTTTTATTTTATGTTTTTTTATTTCCAAATGAATATTTTATTGCATTAAAAGCTAGATGTTTTTTTTTTTGTTTGTTTTATATAATTCTAACATTAACAAAATTTATTAAAAGGAAACAAAAGAATTCAGAGAGTAATTTTAAAAACATATGTTTTAATATTAAGTGTAATGTTCAAAAAACAAAACAAGATCAGTCTCAAGACAGTTGCCCTGTGAGAAGGTTGCTTGCTACTCTACACTTGATTTTGTCGCCACTTCTTCATCACTTTCACATCTTCTTCAACTTGAATTTTGTCAAATCTCACCAGTAAAACTTCTCGCTATTTTGATCTAATTTTGGACTTACCGGTAAGAGACATTTAATTTTTCTACTCATCATCATTTCGAATCATCAAATCATCCCTATCAAGAACTCAACACTTTTCAAGAACTCAGTTCATTTCTCAGTTTTTCATTGATTCACAGTCCAGTAATATTTTTTGTTCAAAGACTCATCTCTCTTTAGGAAATAAGTAAATTTCATTTTTTATGTAAATAATTGTAGATAAGAGCTTAATGCATTTTAATTTTTTTTTTCATAAATTTTTTATTTAGATTTAAATAACTTTCTTTGTATTTTCTTAGGTTTACTTGTGCACATTAATATTTTTATAATTGTTCTTTTTCTATTTTTACATTATATATTTATCATTTACTCATTTTTGGATGTGTTTTTATTTGTATTTACTTGATGAATTTCTTTTCTTTCCTTTTATAGCTTCAATTATGTTTATTTGGGGAAAGTGTCACCCAAATCAAACTATTAGGTTTTTTTACTGAATTCACAACCGGCAAATTCGCTCGGATAGAAGGTTAGCGAATTATTATTAGGAGCCCCTTCTTCCACAATACTATTCATTATTCTAATAAGAAATTTCATTTTCAGTTCAAACGTTTTCGCTCTTGCCGAACATATACGATGTTTACTATATTCTATATATCTATACGTCAGGTTGTCAAAGTTATATTTGTTCCATAATAATTTCCTCTGCCTAGTAACGTAAAAAGGGACTCAAAATTTAATTTTGAAGATCATAATTTTAAGAATAAAACATTTTTTTTACAATTCATCTAAACATTCTTATATCGAAATACACTGAATATACTTAATTTCTATTAAGAGAGAATTTTCAAAAAGTTTTATTGCGCAGGTTGTCAGGAGTCTGTACAATAAAATTACTCATGAATCAAATTTTCATGGAAGTAGATGCCTATTCCGCCCACATTCATGTTCTTTTCAGAAGAAATAACTTGTAGAATAAGCGCAGGATTGTATATGAAATTATTGATTTTATATAAGGACAGGATTGTATATAAACTTATCATTAATCCTAGATACATTGGAGTATTTGAAGTTTAAAGGGTCATGCTTTCATCGTTTGTAGTTTCTTTGCCTATGATTTTCTATTACCATTGATAGTTTCTAAATTAAAGTAAAACCATATAAATTTAGTTTAAATAAAATATAAATAAAGTTGCTCTGTTGACGTCCACATGGCAGAAATTTTTAAAATGGTATCTCATTTTGTTGTCTTACAATGCTATATAGATTTTCCAATGAGTTGTAACTTGAAGATTTTTTATACATGCAAGGTTTTTAAAGTGAATAACCGAATTTCTAAAGACCCGATTTTTGTTAGATGTATGAAGTTTAATAGTTACTTATTAAAGAGTGGACTAGTCCAGTGCAGAGAGCCCTAAGCTGTTTAACTGTAGTTTCTGGATTAAAATCTGTCTGTTGCAGATTAATTAATTAATCTCTTATAGGCCATATATCGAACTGGCCGGATCTTCAGCCCCCCTTGCGGTTCACCCAGCCTTTGCATATTTGTTTATTTACTTGGGGAATACCTAACAACTACTAGCTAACAGATTAAATAAAAGTCTTGCCGGTGGCGGGATTTTAACCAGGATTTTCAGGATGGCAACTTAGTCGTCTACCACTGTGCCACTCTATTCCCTAATTCACTCAAAGTGATTCCTTATGTACAAAGTGATTAAAAATAAAAGTAATGAAGAAATAAAAGTTTGGAATGAATACCTTGTTCTTTTGTTTTTTCTTTTGTGTTAGAGTTGATTCCTTTGTGTAGCAGTTCTGTTTTTCCAATAATACTCCTGCTAGGATTCACTATCCATTGCCGCCTTTATCTCATTATAGCCTTCTCTTGAATGAAAACAACTAAACCCGCTCCTTTTTCCTATCGACTTCCTTAAACAGGAACATCGTCTGTTACGAAAATACTTTGATTCAGAATCATGAATTTCAAAATAATTACTAAACATCGCGGCTAAGTTTGTTAAAATACTGTGCGACCATTAAATATAATAGTAGAAAAGCCCGTGTCCTTACTTATTTTGTATTAATAGGAGTTTACTGTGTATGCATTATTGTTTGTAAGATATCAGACCTGTGCAACTTTTTTTTTATTGCAATGGTTAGTGTGAGGAGTGCAGGATCAAAAGCGGCCAACTCCATAATTTCTTAAATTAATTTTTCTCGTTATAAATGACAGTTTTCCATCATATTTCTTATGGTTTATGTCCGGTTCTGAATATCAAGTTTCGGGAGCATAAAACTGCTTGACAAAACTAGTGAAAAATTAATGTCATTTTTTGAAATTTTGTAAGTATTTCATGTTAATCCTAAACGCCACTTTAAGTATGTAATAATATATCCTGATACCTATGCGGCTTATTTTAATGCTAAACATACTATATGAACTCTATTCTTGATTGCTAGTTTGTCACGTTTTAGTTTGTTGTGTTAATTTCAATACTGCAAATGTCCTTTTAGAACTTTCTCTAAGGAACATTTAATTAACTATAAAATTGGGCTATATTTATGACGAGTAATAGTCCAGTCAGTATTCAAAGGGGCGTAAATATAGCAAACGAAGCTCAGGATCAAAGACTGATAAACTCCAAATTAAAAAAAAAAATACTTTTTTTGAATTTTTATTTTAAAAAAATGCTATCGAAACCATCAGGTCCAGTAATCGATCTAGTACTATATAACCGCCATATTTATTACTTTTGTACGGATGAACTGATGTGGCTTTTACCGGGCCAAGGACAATGTGTTTACAAACATAAAAGCACTTTGTTAAATTACTGGGGCTGGTGAGTTACTCCAAACTATTTTGTCTCTGAAGCATTTGCGGCACTTGTTTGAATATGTCGCAATTTGTGAGTTTACTAACACTAACAACCTTCAACAGCTGGGCTACTAACATCCTTTCGTAGCCCTACTTTTTGTCAACAGCCCTAAAACTAGACCTGATGCTCTTGGCATATTTCTATCTTGACATATTTCATGATATCTCATCAGATCCTGCATAGTATATTTTTTTTTTTAATTGATCAAATAGAATCCAACTAGTAACAATGGAACAGTGTCCAAGACCTATTTGTTTCGCTTGGTGTCACATGTGTTCAGACGATGCTACATTAGGAGGTATAGGTATAATTAGGATAAAGATCTTCAACAAGTATCTGCCACTGCACAGGCTTGGAACTGCCATTTTATGTTACATTTGAAGGACGGAATTTTTTACCCCAAAGGATTTTTTCTCCCCTTTTTAGAATTCGAAAACCATCTATGAACCAACAATCTCTAGATCTATTCTACCAAATGCATGAATTAAGCTTATAAATATATAACAAAATCACAATTAAATGAAACTTTATGAGTGATAATACATGTATTCTCATAGCACGACTTAATGGTATCAGTTCTGCAGTTTGTTGCTTCCAGTTAAATTGTAAGTTTCCATTCATTTCCGTTTTAATATTTCTATAATAAAAATTGTATTACTGACTTAATAATTATATATATATAAAAGGACCGTCTTATAGATAAGATGAAAAACAGACAAATTTACAATAAAAAGAAATAGGCTTATAGAAATATAACTGAATAAATAATAATGTAAAGGAGAAAGTTGGGGGGTGCAGTAAAAAAAAAAAAAACACTGAATAAGTACTAGACTTATAATTAAGTGCCGACGTTTAGACCTACAGTGTAGGTCATCTTCAGGGCGATTTGGAGAGAGAAGTCGTTGGGTGTAAGGGCTGGCTAACAATCAAATCAAATGGCTAACAAATTGATTGTTAGTCTACCGTTACACCCAACGACTTCTCTCTCCAAATCGCCCTGAAGATGACCTACACTGTAGGTCGAAACGTCGGCACTTAATTATAAGTCTAGTATTTATTCAGTGTTTTTTTACTGCATCCCCCAACTATCTCCTTTACATTAGATCATCCAGTCAACTATTTCCCTCTCATACATGAATAAATAATAGTATCTAATAATATAAAAAAATGATATCCTTATCATTGGGGAATATTTACAGTAATTCATCAATCGATTAAGTTGAATATATCTATAAATCATTTATTGACTACAGAGCATCTGTTTGGGAATTTAGAATATGTAGGAAAAGTTTGGATTTAAATGAGGTTAAAGAAGACGCATGTCGGATATCGAGTGGGAGTGAGTTCCAAAGAGAGATAGAACGGGCGAGAAAGGAACACTCAAAGATTTTGGTTCTATGGGAACGGATATAAAGATCGGGAGCAGTGGTGGATTGATTTGGAAAGGTCATTAATGTAACAGTTGAAAAAGAGCGGGGAAATACTAGAACCCTGTGCCAATCCTTTATTCGGACAGCAATATATACATACTGTTTAGGGTATAATTAAGACTTGAGGCTTAACTCGATGAGGCAACCTGCGGAACTGATACCGGCTCAATATGGCAAGATTTCGATATCCGTTGCAAAAAACCTTGAATTTATGTATGCCACAAGTTAACACAATAATTATTATTAATAAGACAGAAATCAGCATTCCCTATTTGAATAATGTATATACACCGATATGTAAAATTATGTCTATAATAATATATTATAAATACACTAGCTTAAGCCCGCGGTTTCGCTCGCGTGGAATTTGGTCTGCCAAATAAAGTTTCGTGAAAGATCATTTTAAATAAATAATATAATTATTTTTTTTAAATATAAGTTACTCGTACATCCAAAAATTCAGATGTCTAACTTCAACACTGACGGATTCTTTACAACCTTTGAATCCTTATTACATTAAAAGGAAAACCCTTGGAGTGGAAATTATCCAAATTTCTTTTTTAAACTATACAAACAAACGATCTACAATTTTCAAGATGCTAAGTTCCTGATTTGCCTTTAATTATGTACTATAACGGGGGGAGGCACATTCCCCGTACCCCCACATAAACCTTCCCTTGCTGTAGCCTGTGATGTATAACCTATTTTACTTAATAAGTTTCATCCAATTCCGTTCAGTAGTTTTGCGTGAAAGAGGGACAAACATACAAACTTTCACATTTATAATATTAGTAACATTAGTAGGATATCAAAACAAATAGTTTCGCTCATGTTCTTTCTGTTATTTTAACAACTTTGATCATGTGATTTGCCTTCAATTATGTACTATAATGGATTCTCCACAGTACCTAAAATACTGTCGGTGGGGCACGTGCCTCCGTGCGCCCCCCCCCCTAAATCCGTGCTTGCTAAAGCCCATGTGTTATTTTGATGTATAAACTATATTACTGTAAAGTTTCATCCAAATCCATTAGGTATTTTTTGCGTGAAAGAGAGACAAACATACAAACTTTCACATTTATAATACTAGCTTATGCCCGTGGGTTCGCTAGCATAGAATTTGGTCTGCTACATAAAGTTTCGCGAAAGATCATTTTAAATAAATAATTTAAATATTTTTAAAAATATAAGTTACTCGTTCATCCAAAATTTCAGATGTATAACTTCAAAACTGATTCCCTGATTTGCCTTTAATTATGTACTATGTACTATAACGGTGTTATTCTGATGTATAAACTATATTACTGTAAAGTTTCATCCAAATCCATTCGGTAGTTTTTGCGTGAAAGAGAGACAAACATACAAACTTTCACATTTATAATATTAGTAAGATAATACATTATATATTAATGTATTATTAATGTCATATAGATAGATATTAAAAAGGACAAAAAGGGATGAAAGGTAAATCTCGGATAATATTGTTTAATCTTTCTTTTTTGTTTTTTTTTCTTGGCATAAATTTGATATATGTGACCATAAATTTGTTTCTCTTATATAATTATTGTAAACTTATTTTAATTTTTTTTCTTTCTTTTCTTCTAATATGTTTTTGAAATACTGTTATTGTAGGTAATTCACATTTTTTATTTGTTCATTTTTTTATTCGTTCTCACTAATTAAATTCATTGTAATAATTAATTAAAAGTAATTATTTAACACTCTAAGATTTAATAGCTTACAATGCCTGTATTGTTATTCTATAGGGACTCGTCCCAGAATAAATAAAGACATTATTATTATTATTATTATTATTATTATTATTATTATATACAACTCAATATCCTTCCTCATTTATCCATTTACATGGAGATGGACCAACTTATTTGTCTTGTTGCACAAAACTAAAAGGAACTTGGTACACTGACATGTGTACAGCTTCGTGGTTTATTTGCACCGTCAATTGCTATGTTTTCACTAGAAGACTAACGGACTGTAGGGTAGGAATAAATTCAGTGAGAATAATGCTCGCGATATTGCAGAAATATTCTTTTTTCCAAATAGCCTTACAGAAAAAAAATAAAATTAGGGCAAGCAAACTGCTATCTCAGCTTACTACATTAATAAAAAAGAGATATAAGTTTAAAAACGATGTAAATCATCCTCCCCCCAACCAGTTGTGTGTCGTTCTGTTTTCTTTTGATTTTAACAACCCCTATTTTGCTTCTACAATTCATCCCAGGGCTTTGTTAATTTCATAAACAATTTTAGATTTAAAAAACCTACTGTATTCTTCTATTCTTTTTATTTGCGAAGACAATTTCTTATATTAATAGATAATACTTTGCTATCTCATATGAAAAGATCAAAAAGATGACTCATTATGTTATTTTAACAACCATAATTTACGATTTATTTATTAGGTTATTTAATAGCTTTATAACATAAAAGGATGATTAAATAAAACAATGCTGTTATTGATCTAATAGATGGTTTCTATACAATTTGATACGATACGTATCATGACTTTAAGTTTCACGTCTGAGTTTCTTTAGTCCCTTAGTTCCCAAAGTGGCCCAGGGGATACACGATGGGGGTCTACGTTGGTGTGAAAAAAAAAATAGGGGTTCACAATTCGTAAGCAGGGATCCAAGAAAATTTATTTGCTTTCGATAGTGAAGAACTAAAATGTTGGCTTGACTTCACCTATCAATGTAGGCAGATAATGTTTTAAGAAGCTCAGCGACTGTTACTTGTAAAAACTTGCATATTCCATATTCAGTACAACATGTCGAGACTTGCGAAGCGCCGCCGCCGTCCTCAACACTTGTTCAGACGTTCAAAGGGACGAAATACGACCTGTGATGTGTGTGCTTGCAATCTTGCATGTACTTGTTTGATTCTTCACCAATATAAATACGAATGCCAAGGATAAAAGTTACTTATTTGTTTCCGGAGTTTCGAAAAGAAAAGTAAAGTAAAGTGAATTGACGTTAGTGTTTGCCAGTGTCGGAAAAAGTCAGTATTTACCTGCATATTTGTTATATTGTTCAATATTGTACAAAATACATACTTTTATTTCATGTTGTAATAAGTATATTTGTAATATTTGCGTGCGGTAGGCACGTATTATTATATAGTATTAAAGTTAAATACTAAACAGAATCATTATTAGATACTTCCATAAAAGAACAGAAAGCCGAGAAAGGTTAAACTTTTTGTCCCTACTTTATTAGTGATTTTTTTTTAACCGACTGTTGTGGTTCACTAAAGGAGAGATATATTATGATTGACCTTTATGATTGTAAATATTTCAGGTTCCTGATTCACATTTATTATTTACGAATTAGAAAAATAATTATATGAACATTGCAGAACTAGAATAATATATAGAGTATAGGCAAGTGGAGAATTACAGCATAGGATAGTTTTTAAAAGATATATAAGGATAACAAAATGACAAAATGTGTTAACAGAAAGGTGATAAAGTAAAGGAATATAAAAAGTAAGATAATTGAGAAAGTAAAATGTAAGATACAAAATGAACAATGCAGAAAAAGTAGCAAATGTAAAACTGGCGGGACATGCAAGTTTGGACAAATTTAATAATACAGCTATCGATATAAAATGTATTAAAATACATTAAAACAAAAACAAGTAAGCAACAAAATCAATTATTCAATACTCATTCATGTATGCAAATTACTGACCTTCTTACAGAACATGTAAGCTGAGAGCGGAGTGGCTCTGTGGTAGAGCACTGAGTGAGTAGCCATGCCGGCAATCCTAGTTCACATCCCGCTGCAGGCAGTTACTTTTATTTAGTCTGTTTGCGGCGGGAGATGGATCATATGGGATCTGGGACCCTCATGGGGCTCACCCAGTCTCTATAAAATATTATATAAATAGGGTACCCAAAATAAGGGGGAAAACCTGGCGGTTGAGCGTGACCTAGGACAAGTCACCTCCTTGCAGAACCGTTGTCCATGAAACAGTACAGTCTCCACGGGTCGTAGTGGTTACAGGTTTATAGAACATCTTTTTGGGAGGCCAAGGGGCGTTAGAAAAGGAAGGATTTAAATGAATAAAGTGAAGTAGCATGGCGGGTGATAGGAGGGATTGAGCTCCACACTGTTCTGTAGCGCTCCCATGGTTTGGTTCAGTGGGAACGCGTATAAAGATTGGAAAGCTCTTGTTTTGCGGTGCTGGACTGAAGATTTGGATTGGAGGAGACTGTAGATATATGAAGGGTGATGGAGTTTATATGATCATGGAGTTTATAGATATACGAAAGGTGTCAGTATCAGTATTTGTTTAAGGTTGTTCCCAAAATGTAAACTTATTGTCCTCCACAACAGTTATTGAAAAATATCTTAATTTGAAATGACAAAAAACAATTTCTTGAGTTTACTGACATGTGTTTCATTTTTAAATACGAGTAAGCAGTCATACTGACACTGCCTAGAATATACTTTTCGTTTATTCATGAGGGCAGTGTTGCGGAAATTTCTTCTAAGACCAAGCATCCCAAGTAATCCTCCGAAACTGTTTCCCTTCAAAGCAGCCTCAGGTAGCCGACACAATAATATAGGATTGGCCGCTAAGAGGATTGTAGAGGTGAGCAGGGTAGAATGGCAAGGCAAAGCATTTCTAGTGTTCAGATCACGATTCGCGAACAGGTTGTGGAGAAAATCCTGTTCATTCATAATGGCCATCGACTACTACTATACTATAGCATTTCATAAAGAAAGTAATTATTTTTAAAATAATTAATCGTATCTAAAATAGTACCTGTTTAATGAATTTTAGATTATTAACTGTAATACCATTGAAGTTTTTAGGGCTTGAAAGTGAAAAAAACAGAAATATTGAAATTAAAAAAAAAAAATTGGAAAAAAAGGATATTTATAGTAGGATTTATATTTATTCAATATTTGAATATGTTCCTAGGTATAGAACATTGAATGTTCTGCAAGGAGTGCCTTGTGTAAGTATGTAATAAATGTTGGAGACAACAAAACCAGCACCAGGAAACAAGATCTCACCGTTTTGTTCTTTATACCGATTCATTGGGAACCAAAACATTAAATCGTTCCTTTTCGCTCGTTCCACCATCATCTGGAACTCCACATCCGTCATTCTTCTTCCCCATCGTCATTTGAACACTTGGTTCCCCATCATCTCGTTATAAAGCCACTCAAAGAAGGTATAGCATATTGTTTTGATGAATTACAAGTAAATAATGGCTTTTATTGTTTAATTTTTTTCTTGTAACTTATTTATTCTTTAGCTGCCCAGTTGTAACTTTTTTGTAAGTAACTTGTGATAAATATTGTTTAGTCGCGGACCTGGACTACCCGCCAGATGGAACGGACCGATCATTGCCTCTAAAATCGGAAATTTACTGTACCGCCAAAATCAAGGAGAGGGGGGATTGACGCTCAGAGCGCCCATCACTTATCATCAGATCGCCGAGCGGAGCAGTTCTATCAGCCCTTCGCAGCTAAGATCATCGCACACTGCCGCCAAGTAATCCGCTTTCAAGCCGCTACTTCTGTGAGGACGTCCAGAGGTTTCAAGATTGTCACTCGTCAGAAGCTATGCTGAGATGATAATTGAGCACACATCACACAAATTGTAAGTCACATTTCATTACCACAAGGCTTCAATTGTCAACTAATTTTTCTCCGGATGATAAACGTATCACATGGTATCAACCGGACAGTTCAAGTTAATTAATTATATTATACTCATTGTTCCGTCATGCCGTGATCACTGGCGAAGATAATAATTATTCGCACATCTTCGCGCCTTATTGAAAACTTCATCATTACGTTCAAGTTTATTTGGTTGTAATTATCTCTTTGGCCATTATGCTAGCATGGAGCATTTCTGTTATTGTTAATTATCGCTCCCATTCATATTAATCATTTGTTCTTCTTTTTTTGTTTAAAATTAATTTGTTCATTAGATCGCTAAGTTACATGTTTAGTTTTAAGTTAATTTTGTAGACGCTATTACTAATTTGTATTTTCTTTTACATGCATATTTAATAGTATTTAAGAAATCTCGCATGTTATTTAAATGTTAAATGTTAAAAAAGGAAAACTTAAACGAGGATAAAACGGTTATTAAAGACATACTAAAAATAAAATAAGAATTGGAATTGTACAAAACAAGGGAGGATAAATAGAAACGAAAATATAATATATTGATATTTGGAATAAAGGGGACTACATACGAATCTATTCTCAGTGAAATAGAAAACATCTTTAAACAAATGACTCTCTCAGTTGCAACACATAGATTACTTTTATAAAACCAATCATAACAAAGAAAAAACCCCTATGTTAGTAAAATTTAATTCAATTTTAACTAAAAATCTAATTATTATAACAAAGAAAATACTAAAAGCATCTGAACACCTCCACAATATAACAATAAAAGAAGATTTTCCTCCAGAAATCAGAAAAATAAGAGAACAATTATTCACCTACTTATAAGAAGCAAAGAACAAGAATTAAAAACCCACTATTAGGTACGATAAATTAATTATAAATAGTCAGATCTTCAGCTTAGAAGAACTAAAAGCACAAGAAATTCTTTCGGGAAAGAGGTTCAGCAGTGTTACGGGCTACTGGGTATTAAAATGAATTAAACAATTCCTTAATCAAAGATACTAATATTTATTAACAAAAGTGATAAAAAGGATGCAATTAAACTATTAACAATTAAACTATTAAACTAATATAAATTTATAATGACAATATTCTAAATATTATAATCTAGGCCTAACTCCTATTTAATTATTACAATAATATAAGAGAGTACTAATTCTAGATAGCTTAACTAGTTACAATAGTTTCTATGAATATTATAAAATTACTACAATCTATAACTAATAGTTAACACTTACAGTTCACTAGTCCACCGACCGTAAGATTCTTCAAGTATCACAAACTGACACGCAGTAACAAACAGAAACAGTTTATTACACTCGCGAGACTGTCACAGTTCACTGATACACTTATTACACGGGCCGGTTCAACACTGACTAGTTTATCACACTGACACTCACTTATTACACTTATCACAGATCTTCACTGGTCTACTCTCAGGCTAAGACTGACTGCCTCGAGTTGAGGGAAGTATTTAAAGAGGTAAGGCCGAACATTCCAGAACACGAAAGGGCCAGGCAATTCCGGAATCTTCTTAATCCTTTTCCGACAAAAGAAGACGATCTAGAACAGTCTTAATCCTATTTAAACGTCCCCTGCTGACGGAGTTAAGCCGCTAATCCCCCGCTTCCGCCTTCCTTTGTACGCCCGTAACACTGCCCCCTCCTTAAAAGTGCTCTGCCCCATAGTCCGGAGAAATCGGGCAGTTATGAGCTTCTACTGATGGAGACGCACTTTCTTTCCAGGGGTTGAACGTGCACACCAATATGGCAACTCCAGAGTTGGCGAATGTCTGTTCGATAATGTCCCTGACAATCTTCCACTCCAAGCCGTCGTACCCACAGCCCAACTTCGGAATAGTGAGCTTAGTGACACGCAGTCTCAGAAGCTTACTCCGAAGGTCGTCGAGGCTTCGCCGCAGTGCGTCATATGTCGGCTTCTGATCAGTGGCCCGCTTGGTAACCAAGTAAAACAGGTGTCGTCCTTCGTGCGGCAGGTGGAGTGCCTTCCCGACACTTGGTTCTTGGCGTTCCAGCTCCTCAGTTCCGCCGAACTTCTTCCTGAAGACCGTTGCAATCCCTCGAGAAGTCCTCAGATCTTCGGCAACGCAATGGGCCAGAGAATACTCCACTGGTAACGAGAAGATATCCCTGTAGATTACCTGAGTTACTCCACGGGTCCCTGGTACTTTAGTATGAGCAACTGAGTTATTTGTCTCCACATTGTTTAGGTACCTAACCTGCTCTTTTGACACCTCTGCATCCTGCCAACTGTCCATGACCACCGTTGTCCTCAACAATGATGCCTGCTTCTCTTCTTGTCGAGAACAATGCCCGCAGTCTTCGCCACAAGGCCTCCTTGAGAGCGCATCCGCATTTCTGTGGCTCGTTCCAGCACGATGAGCAGATTCAAAGTCATATTCTTGAAGGCGCTCTATCCACCTCGCCACTTGTCCTTCTGGTGACTTGAATCGTAGCAGCCACATTAGAGCCGCGTGGTCCGTTCTCAGGAGGAATCTTCTGCCGTATAGATATTTGTGAAAATGCTCTATAGATTTCACCACTGCCAGAAGCTCCTTCCTTGTGACACAGTAGTTGCGTTCCGGAGCTGAGAGCGCTTTACTGAAATATCCAATGACCTTTTATTCTCCATCTTGGAGCTGAGAGAGGACGCTCCCAATAGCGGTGTTGCTGGCGTCTGTATCAAGTATGAACTTGCCCTCGGGACGGGGATAGCTCAGAATAGGAGCACTACTCAATTTCTTCTTCAACTCCTCAAAGGATGCCTGACACTCGTGATCCCAATGGAACGTCCGTTTTTCCTCGGTAAGCCTGGTAAGAGGTTTTGCAATGTTAGCAAATCCTTTCACGTACCTCCTGTAGTAGGTGCAGAGGCCGAGAAAACTTCTTACTTGGTGCTTATCCCGAGGTACTGGCCAGTCGGTGATCGCTGCAATCTTCTCTGGGTCAACGGCAACTCCATTGTCCGACACAACATGCCCCAGATAGTTGACTTGCCTTCGGAAGAGATGACACTTCTTCGGGTTCAATTTAAGGTTCGCTGCACGCAGTCGTTCGAAGACCTTCTCCAGATTCTTCAGATGGTGAGCGAAGGACTTTCCCAGCACAATGATGTCATCTAAGTATACCAGGCAAATTTCCCAAGAGAGACCTCTTAACACGCTTTCCATCAGCCTCTCAAATGTTGCAGGAGCATTGCAAAGCCCGAATGGCATTACCGTAAATTGCCAGAGTCCAGTCCCAATCGAGAACGCTGTCTTCTCTTTATCTTCAGGTTTCAATCCAACCTGCCAATATCCACTGCGGAGATCCAAGGTAGAGAAAAGTTCACAGGGTGTCCAGCGTATCATCAATCCTGGGGAGCGGATAACTGTCTTTCTTGGTGACGTTGTTCAGAAGGCGGTAGTCTACGCAGAATCTCGTTGTGCCGTCCTTCTTCTTCACCAATACAACAGGAGACATCCAGGGGCTACTCGAAGGCTCAATGACACCATCAGTCGCCATCTCCTTGATGATCTTCTCGGCGTCCTCCCGTTTGGCTAACGGCAGCCTCCTCGGGACCTGTCGGATGGGCTTAGCATTCCCGGTGTCAATCCTATGATGGACGATATCCGTTCTACCCCGTGGCCCTGGGCTGATCTCGAAAACGTCCTGCCATCGGCTAATCATCTTCTTCACTTCCTCGCTCTGTTCAGGTGAGAGATCCCGGCATGATTCGTCCACAAATTCTGATAGTTCTTCCGGCAATCCTCGCAGCTCGGTGGGATGACGCTGCAGCTGACGTACCACTGAGGTAGCGGTTGTACATTCTCCGACCGGTGTTCCTTTGTTCAGCGTTACTGGGAAGCTGTTCAGGTTCATTAGCCGAATTGGAGTGGTACGTCCGACCTTGATGAGAGACCTAGCCACCAGTACGCCGCGTCCGATATCCTGTTGTTCTTGTTTTCCAGGTTCAAGGTTCACACATTGACCCTCGGGTAGATGTCCTTCGACCGTCCCATGTGTTATGATTTGGCTCCGAGAAGGTAAAGTGGTGTCTTCTAGTAAGCGCACTCGTGCGTAGATATCCTTTCCCTGCCGGAGGATGACTTCTTCGTCTCCCAGCGTCATCACTCCTCTTGCCATATCCAGCTTGATCCCGCATGTGATCATCAAGTCCGTGCCCAATATGACATCTTCATCAATATCTGCCACGAGAGCGCGGTGCTTCAGATGTTGACCCCCGATGATGAAGTAGGCAACTGTCTCCCCGTAGACCTTCGCTGGCTCTCCTGTGGCAGTCTGTAATGTCCAAGTCGTTGGTAAGATCTTATCAGCCGAAACTGTCTTCAAGTTCAAAATAGTCATGGTTGCGCCGGTATCCAGTAGCAGACTTCGCAGCTGCCCATTCACCATCCCATCTACGTAGAAACTGTTCGTTCTGCTTCCTATTGACGCAACTCTGATGGTCTTCCCGGGGCCTTTGACTTTACGGGTTGACAGTTGCCCCTTCCCATCAACCCTACTTAGTTTTCCTGTGGCTTTTCTTGCTTCTTGGATGGACACTTGCTTCTAGGGTGTCCAAGTTGGCCGCAGCTCCAACAGCGAATCTCTTTCTTACGGGTCCTGAGAGCCTCCAAAACCTTTGTCACTATGTCTTCGACGCTAGGGACCACAGTAGGCTCCGCTTCAGCTGCTCGAACCCGCGCATGGCCCCGTACTGACTGCCTGACAGCCTCGAACTCCATGGCCTGAGATAATGCGTCGCCTAGAGTTTTTGGCCGGGCGAGCTTCACTGCTTGTTGCGTCTCGGGGTCCCGAAGTCCATCCAGGAATTTGTCGACAGCCATGCTCTCGTACACATCATCGGTGACCGAGGGGTAGGCATTCCTCACCAGCCGGGCGATATCCGCTTCAAATTCCTGCAGCGTCTCGTTGGTCTTCTGGATCCTGTTTCTCAGCTGTGAGCGATAAAGCTGGTCCATGTGTCGGTGGCCGAAACGCATCTCCAGTCTTCTAATCAGCTCCCCGTAGTTAGACCGCTCTGACAGTGGCATCCCCTGCAGTACTCCCAAGGCGTCTCCACGCAAGGCCAGGCACAAAGCTGAAGCTTGGGTCTCTTTTGACCACCCGTGGATCGAAGCCGCAGTCTCGAAGAGAGTCATGTAGTCCTCCCACGGCGTCTTTCCCTCGAACACTGGAATAGTGTTGTGATTTGGTGGCGTCCCAGCATTGGCGGGCATAATGGTCCTATGAAGGCTGCCCTCGGAGGAACGGTCGGTGTCGTTCGTCGGTGGGTTGCTCATACGTCCCTCGAGAGCTTCTACTCTTAGCCTAAGTTCGTTTTCAATAGAATTCAATTTTTCTCCTAACCTAGATTCTACATTAGCTACCTTATCATTTACATCGGCTAATTTATTATTTACATTAGCTACTTTACTATTTACATCGGCTAACTTATTATCTACATTTTCCATTAACTTAGTCTCTAATGTGCCTAACTTGGACTCTAATGTATCCAAAAAATCACTTTTTACAGTACCTAATTCATTGCCTAGCTCATTTTTAACATTGCTTAATTCATTACATAGCTTATTTTCTACATTACTTAACTCATTTTTAACATTGCTTAATTCATTTTTAACAGTACCTAATTCATTTTTAAAAGTTGCAGACAACTTGCTTAAATCAGTTTCAAATAGAACGTCATCTGGATTTTCCCCTAAATCTACAAAAAATTGACGCAAGCGCTCTTGCAGTACACTTTTAGTTCCGGAACAATCAAGATCACGTTCCTCCAATTCACGTTTCAAATCCGCAACTTTTAAATCAATTAACTTAACACTTTTAGAAGCCATTCTTCATACAGTAGCCCAATAATTACAAAATACAAGACCAAATGCAAAATAATAGCAGTTACACAATGATCCCACTTCTGACACCAATTTGTTACGGGCTACTGGGTATTAAAATGAATTAAACAATTCCTTAATCAAAGATACTAATATTTATTAACAAAAGTGATAAAAAGGATACAATTAAACTATTAACAATTAAACTATTAAACTAATATAAATTTATAATGACAATATTCTAAATATTATAATCTAGGCCTAACTCCTATTTAATTATTACAATAATATAAGAGAGTACTAATTCTAGATAGCTTAACTAGTTACAATAGTTTCTATGAATATTATAAAATTACTACAATCTATAACTAATAGTTAACACTTACAGTTCACTAGTCCACCGACCGTAAGATTCTTCAAGTATCACAAACTGACACGCAGTAACAAACAGGAACAGTTTATTACACTCGCGAGACTGTCACAGTTCACTGATACACTTATTACACGGGCCGGTTCAACACTGACTAGTTTATCACACTGACACTCACTTATTACACTTATCACAGATCTTCACTGGTCTACTCTCAGGCTAAGACTGACTGCCTCGAGTTGAGGGAAGTATTTAAAGAGGTAAGACCGAACATTCCAGAACACGAAAGGGCCAGGCAATTCCGGAATCTTCTTAATCCTTTTCCGACAAAAGAAGACGATCTAGAACAGTCTTAATCCTATTTAAACGTTTCCTGCTGACGGAGTTAAGCCGCTAATCCCCCGCTTCCGCCTTCCTTTGTACGCCCGTAACAGCAGATAAGAAAATTCACCGAATGTTATAAGATAAGAAGCGAATACTCCAAGAAACAAGAAAAACCCAAAACAGATCTGAAAAAATCCTCATCGATGAATTTGGAAAGATATGTACAAAGGCCAAGAACGAATTCTCACAATAATGGAAAAAGTGACGTGTCAGAAGACGAATGTCAGGATATAAAACATAGCAAGAAAAGCATAAAAATAGACTGATTATCGGCACATTAAATATCCGGACGCTCCTAGGACATGAAAGATTATGGGAAGTGGAAGAAGCTCTGGGATCTAAGATGGTCGAAAATTGCAACAGAATGGATACCATGTGACCACAAGGGAAGGAAAGGAAGACCATTTACAAGATGGCGAGATGAGATCGTGCAAAGAGTAGGAGGCTGTTCGGCTACTGTGGCAAGGAACAGGGACATAATACGGGACACATATGGACCAAAGTTATAAAGAGCTCGCCATAAACAAAGATCATAAAATTTATTGAAATTAAAAAAGAAATAAATAAAGAATGGCCTACACTTATAGATAACTCTAGTATAACTTGTCACACATAACCTTATATACATTACTTCTAATACTCCCGTATAATAAGATTCAGATATAAAATATCAAAACCAATTAATATATATTATAAATAGAATAATTTAAATAAATAAAATAAATTAAAACATTCGTAGTATTAAACCCTTATAAATTTACATTTTAATTTTCAAATAGTATCAAGATATATATAAATAAGTACAGTCCAAAGTATAATGCAGAGTAGAAATGACCATGGAGAAAAATGTATCTACAAGTAATTTTAAATTATAGACATTCATAAGAGGTATCTATACTTAAATATTTCAGATTTTTTAGGACAATTGGTGTAATTATGGTTTTATTTTTATTGTTGCTGATTATTTTTATATTGTTAAATTACAGACCTATTATGAAAATCCCAGTAAGGAATTAAGAAATTGAAAATGACTAAGAAAGTCGAAACGTATTTGTAGAAAATAAAAAAGAAAAACTGACTGGAAAATGGTTTTTTACTTCATAAATTAAATATTATAAAATTTTATTTAATTATTGGCAAACAGTTTCTTACTTTTTTATTAACCTTAAGTAAATATTGTATTCATTGAAGAAAATGAAATTTTGTAAATTTTTGTTAAGGAGTCTCATACCTCCCAAGGAAGAGGCTTTTTTGTTCTGCAAAAGATGTATCAATAAAAGCTGTTATCATTATTACTATTATTTCCTTTTCAAAAGAAGAATCACAAAACAGACAACCTCGTTTCTCCAGTTCTTTAGGATTTTAGATGAAATACTGAGCATTTGCGAGCTCAGGGATTGAAATGCAATCAGATGTTGGATTATATGGACAGTTTTGAAAAAGTATCTTATTTATGTGGGCGATAAAATTAAGACAGTAACGAGTGGAAAGAGGAATAGTTAAGCAGCCATCAACAAATAAAAACAAGCAAGGACCTATCTTTTGACGAAATGAAAAGATGAAATATATATTGGAAAGGAGAACACGTGCTTAATAAGTACAACCACACGAGAGCTAAGTCTAAGTTAAAATTAGTAGGATTTGCCCAGAATTAGAGAAACGGAATCTCAATATCTGTGCTGTACCATACCATACATATATATTACTATATCTATACAGTAGCGAGAGTTAAGAACGCTTGCTACTGAGCTTAAGTTCAAACTAATGCAGCGAAGAAAATAAGAAGGCTTAAGGGATGAAATAATCAGAAGCTTCCGTTTTAGACAATCATGGACACAAGCAATTACAATATTTTAGACTTGTTTGTTGAATAGATGAAGTAAGAGAACTCAGAAGGACAATGGAAATGTGACATATATCTTGAAAGAACACGAAGTTGTATAAGGATCTACTATTTTTATGTTTGTCGATGGATCAGTAGAATGGAAGGAATAGAGCCAAACAATAGAGGGGTTGGAGAGGGACTGGGAATCTGTCGTTGGTCAACTCTACTCATGAAGAGAAAGATAAAGAACAAAACAAAATACCGATTCTGGTTGGCCTAGATAGGAGACCTATCTTCCATAAAAGAAGTTAAATTGTTTATAGCACTCCAAATAGAAAATATATTTAAAACTTTCAATTAATTTCAGAGAGGGTTTTTTAGCATATAATTAGTAGAAATACACTAAATGAATTAATAGTCACCTGTGGTCAAGTGGTTAGCATAACAGCCTTCTGTAACCAAGATTGCTGGTTTGCACCCTAGCAGAGGTGGCATAGGATTTTCTAAAGGGAGTAAAAACTACTTCGTTTAGCCGTCTTTCGGAGGAGAGTTACAATGAGAGTTCCGAGCCTTTAAGGTGCCAGGTATTAGTTCTCTCTCCTCTAATTATGAGGTGGGCAAAATGTAGGATTCTCACTGCAGATTCGTATAATTAGCCACTTTAGCATAAAGCGAAGTTAAATGAATGAACCAACTGACCCAAATAAGCCCGATTAATATGACATACTAACAAAATAATATATATATATATATATATATATATATATATATATATATATATATATATATATATATATATATATATAGTTATGCCAATAATGGAAGGATTATTATTTGCGTTTATGTTTAGGATTATGCCTATCTTTCTTTTATCATATGTAAACTAATGCACCTATAAATACTGTAGCTAGTTGGAGATAAAGTTAGTCTTTTACTATCAGCGCGAGTATCTCTATGCCCTTTTTCTTTTTTTTTTACTATACGTGTTCAGTCTAATCCTAACTGGTGCCGAAACCCGGACCCTTTTTATACGTACACGTGGTTCGGGCGTAAACGTAACGGTCGTTGTTATTGTTAATGTTTTTGCAACCTGGAAGTCGAAAGTATGCCTCAAACAGAAGAATTGAAAAAACTGGAATACCAGCTAGCACAGGCAGCTGTAGAGAGGGCAGGTTTGAAAGAAAAACTGAAGAAAGCAACAGAAACGACTCTGGTAACAGCTTCTGACAGCAACGAAAAGTTTGAACTGGTAAAAATCCGTTTACAAAGTTCGGCTTTCATTCACGAAGTGATTAGCCAACTTGATTCCTTTACGGGAGTCATAGGAGATCTGGACTACTTTATAAAAGGGGCAGATCAGATCCAAGGACTTATAGCGGCAAAGAAAGAAAATGGCACGCTTCAGGAGTCAGCTGTAACAGGCAGCGCTCGTTAATACGTCTCGAGGCGCATCCTTAATACGTACAATCCAAGGAGATACAACACATCCGTAGGAGGTGCTTAAGGCCCGCCTAAAAAAATTATATGGTGGAGGAAGGTGGACTCCTGAAGAAGATATATTCTACATGCTAAAAGAGAGCAGAAAGCGAGACCAATTCGCAAGGAAACTCCTCGTGCTGTATAATAGGTTCGTGGAAAAGATGGTGGAGTCAGTGGGTCAAGCTGAAGGGAATCAACGAATGACATTAATACGAGGAATTTTAAAGGTCCAGCTGAACCAATACTTGGATCGTCCGGGCTCATTACCCCGGGATCGTGACTTCGTGGAATGCGCTCACGAGATTATCGACACATACGAACGAAATGAAGCGCGGCCAGAGAGAACAGAGGTAGAATGGACGGAGGTAAAATCACCCAGGAAGAGTCCGAGGAGAACATCTAACAGGGACACCGACAACAGGGCGTTTCAAAGACAAATGACTGGAAGACATGAGGACAAGAGGAGGAAGCAGGTACTTCGCTGCTACGAATGTAATAAAAGCGGATATATAGCAGCTCAATGCAATCTCATAAGGTGCTACAGGGCACGTCGCCAGGGAATGACCGAGACTAGGGCGAACAGAAAGGACCTGCAGTACGAACCAATGGAAGTCAATAATGAGAGATGGAGAGGGCAGCCGAATCCCAGGAGGACCGGAGGACACGACTCCAGCGGTGACTCATCCGAAGAAGGAAGTGTAAGGTCTGAGCACAGCATTCTGACGGTGAAGAGACAGGAGCTAAGAGGGGAAAATACGTGGAAAAGGGGGGGCACTGGGGCAGACACATTCCCGAGACAATCGCGAGCAGAATGAGGATGCGGTAATTGGGGGGAGGCAACCAACACAGAGAGATTTTTGTTAACAATAGCGTTGCGAGAGAATTATGGACAAGGTTGCCCCTGGCGATGTTAAAGGTGTTGGGAGTAAAATTTCTTGTCGATACGGGAAGTACCAATTCTTTGATTAGTCGACAGGGAGCGATTAAAATGGGTATTTCGGGACGGAAACGACAGTGTAATTGCACAAGAACCACGGTGAGCGGGTCGTGTAAAACGTTTGGGGAAGTATTGCTTAACTTAAAAGAGTTCGCAGTCACGGAAACAGAAATTAACATGAATGTGGTCGATAAACTAATGCCGGGGTACGACCTCATTATAGGGTGTGACGTTTTACGAAAGGCGGGGCTAATAATGAGAGACTTGGCGATATCGGATAGGAGACCGTAAGTACAAACCCCTTACTGTTAATCGTTCGAATATGGAAATTGGGACCGCGGAGTATTGTACAAACGGAAGAGAACGGGTTCTCCAGAGGAATGTAGACTTGTTCTATAGAGAGAGAGAATTCTTGCTGACTACGGGAAAAACCGAACACAGCATTGCGCTGAAACAGGTAACCCCGATATATGTCAAGGATAGGCGATATCCTCAGGCATTGCGAGATATCCTACAGGAGCAATTGGGGGAACTTCTTCGCCAAAGAATTATTCGACACAGCAGCTCTCCTTTTAATAGTCCTTTGTGGGTAGTGGAAAAGAAAGGCGGGGCTTCCAAACAATGTCGGGTCGTTGTTGACTTCAGAAAGTTGATTGAGGTGACAAAGGATGAACGTTATCCCCTCCCGCGCATTGACGATATATTAGACCCTCTATCAGGAGCCACTATATTCAGCACATTTGGATTTGAAAAGTGGGTACCACCAGGTCAGAATGGCTGAGGAGGAGATTCCAAAAACCGCGTTCTCGTGGGAAAGAGGTCATTTCGAATTCGTCCGGATGCCGTTCGGGTTTAAGGGGGCGCCTCTCACCTTCCAGCGGTTGATGGACGAGTTTCAGAGAGGATTAGGGGAACACAATTTCCTAGGTGTATATGGATGACTTCATTGTTTTCAGCAGAAGCGAGGAAGATCATGTGCAGCACCTCACTCAGGTCATGGATAGGGTGCGAGAGTTCGGCCTGAAACTGTCTAAGGACAAGTCACAATTCGGTTTGAGAGAAATTTTTAGGCCACATCGTTTCGCGGGAAGAGGTACAACCAGCTCCTGCTAGAATCAGGGCGATCCAAGAGGCACCGCTGCCTACTAACGTTCGTGAGGTCCCTCGATTTTTGGGGATGATTAATTATTATTGGAAAATTATTCCAAATATAGCGGAACTGACGCAACCCTTAACGGACATCCTTAGGAAGAGCAAGCGGTTTAAGTTAGGGTCGGAACAACTGGCCAGCATCGGAAGATGCAAGGAGATTTTAACGACAGGACCATTATTGGCATTCCCCAGATTTCCGGAGAACATTTTAAGCCACGACGGACGCTAGTGAGGTTGCGATCGATGCTGTGTTACCCCAAAACTTATAGTGTGGGGAAAAGCCATTGGCATTCGCGAGTCGCAAGTTACACGACGCCGAGCGGCGTTATAGCGCGATTGAGCGAGAACTGTTAGCAGTGATCTGGGCGGTCGAACATTTTCGGCCTTACATCTACGGGCTTCGATTTGAACTAAATTCCCCGTCAAAAGTATTGCAACACCCATAATTCTCGAGATTTTCTTGGTTTCGACCTGAATCCGTACTTTGTTTATTTTTACAGTAATATTATTTACTAAATGAGATACATTAGTGACTAGACACTTCATTCTTATCCACTGTTTACCAAAAAACGATAAGATTTTGGATTGTTCATTTTAAATTTCCTTTCAGTCCAAGTTTATCTTTCGTGTGTCTCAAGTCTGTTTCCTATTTTCTCTTTAGTCTAGTTGAAACAATTAATTTTATCCACAATGAATCGTTTAAGCCTCGATGATTAGGTCAGAATCATCACTCTCTCTGAAGAAGGCAAATCATTGCGTTACATCGCTAATCGCCTTGGGATTCAATATTCTTCCGTTTCAGGGACCATAAGAAGGTACAGGGAGACTGGTAGTCAATCGAGGCGACCAACGTCAGGGCGTTCTAGGATTACTAATCCCATAGATGGCCGATTCATTAAAATGCAAGCTCTTCGGAAGAATAATTCTACAGCTTCTTCCATTAAAAACTTGATCGCTGGGGTTTGAGGGATATTAATCTCGGATTCAATAGTCATTAGAAGACTGAGGGAGTCAAACCTCAGCTCTAGAAGGCCAGTGAAATGTCCTCTTCTCACCGCAGAACGCCGCGTAAAGAGATTGAGATTTGCAAGACAAAACCAATCTTGGACTGTGGAGGAGTGGAAAAAAGTTGTATTTACTGATGAGACGAGAGTGACCCTTAACACACAAAGATGGACGTGAAGTTTGGAGAAGGCCTGGAGAACGGTTTAGTCAATGCTGCACGTTAGAAACTGAGCCATTCGGAGGAGGGTCTATCATGTTCTGGGGCGGCATATTTTAGGAGGCACGTACCGAGTTAGTGCCAATCCAAGGAGAGGCCTTGAATGCTTTGAGGTAAGTAGAAATGATTCTTCAAGGTCATGTAGTGTCTTTTATGCAGTTCGTAGGCTTTGAATCGTAGCTCATGCATGATAATGCCCGCCCACACAAGGCAAGATGTGTTTCTGAGTACCTGAACACCAAAAATATCCACACCATTGATTGGCCAGCAAGAAGTCCTGACCTTAAACCAATCGAGCACGTTTGGTATTATCTCAAAAGATCGGTTCGGTCACGAGATTCACCTCCTACTATCCTTAAAATGCTAAAGGCAGCTGTATTGGAGGAGTGGGACAATATACCCCAAGATTTTCTTCAAAACCTTTTTACAAGTATGCCAACACGAGTGGAAGCAGTCATTCAAGCGAGAGGTGGCAATACGTCTTATTAAATGTAAATTAAAAATTTAAATTGTGATTTAAAAGTTAAAATTATCAGAAATTAAAAGTTTAGAAAGTAAATTTTCTAACTTTTTTGTTTATTGGAAGAGATATTGTAATTTATTTTAATACAACTTGTTTATGTCTAGTTTAATAATGCTTAATACAGACTTTAGAACCTTTCTTTATTATGAAAAGACAGACGTTTTTGTAAAATTCAAATATTTCAAAGTGTTGCAATACTTTTGACGGGGAGTGTATTTACCGATCACAAACCGTTGATACACTTGGGAACTTTAAAGGAGTCTTCAGCGCGGATTTCCCGATGGAAAGAACGGCTAGCGGTCTACGAATTTTCAAGTGGTGCACAAGAAAGGCGCGGAAAATGTGGTCGCGGATTGGCTAGCGTGGGCGTTGGTGATCAATGCGGTGGAGGACGAAACGACATCCGCCGAACCGTTCGCGTTACGCTACCTGCGGGACTGGGCGGAAAGCGGCCCGGAAATTCCCTTAGTGCGGCAAGTGTCAGAAGGACAGTGCGGTATCTACTGAGCGTCCGGCGATCGTCCCCGAGTCCGATGAGATCATAAATGACAAGAAACGCCAGGTGATTCTTCGAACGAAACAGGGTCGAGGGATTGAGACTCAGGCTAGAGAGTACGAGGGGCTTTCTAGTGTTTTAGTGCGCATGCCCGCGACAACGGATGAGGTCGAATTGGAACGGATCTTTCAGGAGTTCAGTATCCCTGGTCGTGCACTGCATATCTACGTGGGGAATCGCGTTATTTTGGACAAGTTACAGCGATTGTGGCGTCAGGAAAGGATTGGAGTGGGTAATCCGATCATTCGTTGCTTACGACAGGTGGAGACGATCACTACTGCTGTGGATCAAGAGCAAATCGTGGCCGATCACGAGGGGAAGACTAACCACCGTGGGGTACAGGAAACGTTGAGAGCGTTGAAAACGTTGTACGTCTGGCGGAAGATGGGGCACACTGTTAGGGAGTACATCGCGCGGTGCTCAGTATGTCAGCGGGCTAAGTATAGGGGAACAAGTGGTTACCCCAACGTCTATCGAACCCCTTCGGTCGATACAGGCAGACCTTTATTCGAGTGAAGGGCAATCTTGGGTGACCATGATTGACACTTTCAGTAAATTAGCGATGGCTTACCCGGTCGCGGAGAAGACAACAGGGGCAATTTGGGAAGCGATAGTACAATGGTGTGCGTTCTACGGGTGCCTGAGGAAATTGTGTCCGACGGTGGGAGGGAGTTCAATAATGCGTCAATTCGTGACGAGAGTAAGGGGCTGGGGATTAATTGGCGATTGAAAACTCCTCACCACGTTAAGGGCAGGGGCGCCGTGGAACGGTTGCACAACACCTTAGGGGGACGTCTACGGTTACTAAAACTAGGCCGTTACTTGGACTCGTACACAGCAATGCCGCGCCCTATTATTGCCTATGATAATACTATCCATACTACAATAGGATTAACACCTGTAGAAATTGTTTTCGGACAACAACGCCGAGATCTTGGAGATTTGCTTACGATCTTCATACTGGGTTGAGCACGGAGATCCGCCGCCTGCGCGAGTTACAGAAAAAGCGTTGGACTACAGTTAGAGATAAACTGGTTCGCGGAAAACAGCTGAGAGTTGCTAAGGCCAATCAGAGGTCCGCCATATTTAGGAAGGGGCCGCTAGCATTGGGGACGGTAGTATATCGCCGACTGCGTGAAAGCGTGTATGGAGAAACCTCCCATTGAAAGCACTCCTAGCGTGGTTCATCTCACTGAAGTAGATCCCTGCTGCTTCAGAGCCGTTTCAGTCTCCTTGTCGGATTATGTGGTAATGTGTCTGTCAGTAATGATTGTACCAGTAAGTTTGTATGTCCAGTAATTGAGTCATGAAATTTTATGTAATTGTTCTTGATGTTTCAGCGACGAGTGGTATGTTGAGATCTTTGTGTAATGTTTTATTAGTGATGTAAAAGGGACTATGTGTAATATAACGAAGGAATTTCGATTGAAAAAATTGAATGGTCTGTGTGTGGGATTTTTTGCATGACCCCCACACTTGCGAGGCGTAGGTCCATATTGGTTTAAATAGTATGTTGAATATTATAATTTTGTTTGTTAGTGATAGTTTATTTTTGTGGTGAAGTAGTCGTCTTAAAAGTGAGAGTCGGTGATTCAATTTTTTCTTCAAATTAATTACAAGTATTTTGTCTGTTTTTGCCTGGGCAATGGTGTATTGTAAAGTGTTAGCGAGGGGCAGTCTGAATGTCTAAGTGTAAATGTTACTTGGTTCGATTTTGGTATGTTAATTTTTATACGCCACTTATGGAGCCACTTTTCTAATGAGTTTAAGTGTGTCTGTAGGTTCTGAGAAGCAATATTGGGGTTAGTACTGGTCGAAAGTATGACAGTATCGTCCGCATATGTAGCAAGTAGTGTTTCTGGTGTCTGTGGGATGTCGTAGGTGTATATAGAGTACAGAACTGGACATAGAATACTGCCCTGCGGTACTCCTGCATTAATTCGGCAATAGTCGGAATGTTTACCATCCTGATTAACAATAAAGTACCTGTCTTCTAGATATGATTTTATGATCAGATAATATGCCTATGGTAGTAATAATTTTAATTTGTACAGGAGACCATCGTGCCAAACTTTATCGAAAGCTTGTGAAACGTCCAAGAACGCTGCTGTGCAATATTCCTTTTTTCTAGTGCTACGGCAATGCTATCAACCACTCTATGACATTGTTGTGTTGTAGAATATGCAGGCCTAAACCCGAATTGGTGGTTAGGAATTAAATTATTTATTTCTAATAATGGATAAAGTCGCTTTAACAATAGTTTTTCAAATATTTTGGAAAATAGTGGTAAAAGACTAATAGTTCTGTAGGACGTAACTAGGTTTAATGATTTGTTTGGCTTGGGGATCATTTTTACTACTGAAAATTTCCATACTAAAGGAAAATAAGTAAGTCGAAGAATAGAATTGTATATAGCTGTCAGAAAAATTAAGCCTTTCCTAGGAAGAATTCGTACAATTTTAGGTGTAATAAGATCATAACCAGGTGATTTTCTGCGCGGTAATTTTTTTATACGAAATTCAACATCTGAACGATTGATTGATGAGGGTGGTAAAGACAGAGGAAGTGGCGAAGTCAGAATTTGTTGGACGTCAGAGCTGTGCTGTGGGTCAAGTAGGTCGTCGTGTGGTTGAAATACGTCTGTGAGATGAGAGGCAAATAAGTCTGCTTTTTCTTTATCACTTCTGGCCCATGAGTTGAGCCGTTTATTTTGAAAGTGGCCTACCTCCATTTATCTTCAAATGGAGATATTTAAGGGTTTGCGATTCAATGAATTTAAAAATATACATATATGATACTAATGAGTCATACTGCTTAAGTGTATCTAAGGGTGTTAAATTTATGGTTGCTATTAAAATTGTAACTATTATTAAGTGAATAATGTGCGTTTTCTTATCAAGAATGGAGTTAGGCCACTTTCAAAAATAACAACCAGATTCATTATAAAATTTGAAGGTACCCAAGTTCATTCAACATAATTTAAGATTGAAAATTGAAAAAACAATCCTCAATTTATTTTACATATTATTAAAACACTTCGGAAACACAATTTATGCGATTCAAAACATTTTTTAATTAAAGAACATATAAAATTACAATCATAAATTTATTACAGAACAATTTACTATTCATCTATATTTTGCTCGTGTGAAAGGGATTTGAAGAAATCATGATGTTCCGGTAGTATATATCACAAAAGGTCAATCATGTCCTTGAATTTTGCTGTTGTTATTTGTCTGATATTTTTATAGAGTGGTATCAATACAATGTTTTCGAATTTTCTTGGTCTACCCCCGAGGTGGTAATAAATTCAGGACTTTCAAATTTTCATTCTCATTCATTGATGTCTTATAGAAAATTTTATACGGTTCATTTCTAACAAAACGCATATTTGTAACCAGTTTACTGATTCTCCATCAGAATTCTTAACCCTTTTAAAAATTGCGTCTTCTAATAATTTTGTTGATATAAAATCTTTTTGTCTCATTTCATTTACAATAAAATTATTACCTTTCCGACCCTTCATCACTGCTTTCAGACATTATCAATAGTAAATATCTTGATATAAGTATAAAATAAATGGAGTTAGGCCACTTTCAAACTACACGGTTTAGTTATTGAACTAATTCTGAAAACTTATGTGTCAAAAACTTATCGTATTTGCTCGGAATATCAGCAACCTGAAATGCTTCACTGATTTATAATGTGAAGTTGTATATGTAACCATGGTAACTGGCAAAAATTGAAAAACGGAGTTAGGCCACTTTCAAAATAAACGGCTCAGTTGTCAGATTAACGGAGGGGCGTCTTTGTATTGTGGTAATGCAGAATCTTTCTAGTTTTTTCCCATAGAGTATTATTACGTGTCTGTAAGTTAGTTAGATGAGTGCTGTAGATGTCGTTTTTGTATTGCTGTATTCGTTTTCTTAATTTATTAGACAGTTGGTTTAGTAGTTGTTTGTCACTAGGATATCCAGATCTTTTCCATTGGTTCAGTGCACGTCGCTTTTCATTAATAAGGGACCTTATGTCGGGTGGTAAGTATTGTTTACGTCTAAATGTCTCATGCCTGTGAGATAATGGCCAAGCAGCAGTTTGTACAGTCTTTGTAAGCGTCTCAACAGCGTTGTCAATGTCATCTGCAGTCTTCAAGCTTGTATTAAGGTTAATTTTGTCATTTATTATACGATGCAATTCACAAATCACTATGGGTCCAGGAGTTAACGTCGGTACATGATTTGTAGTGAGTACTTGTCTTGAGAGAGAAAGAACGATTGGGGAATGGTCAGATGAAAGATCGTTATCAACACTTATGTGGTGATGTAGAGTACTTAGATTAGATGTGATAAAGAAGTCAAGTAATTCTGGTTGTCAGTTTGTGTCTGTGTCTGAAGGCAGTCATAATGAAGGTCCAAACAGGTATTAAAAAGAACATATCCTCTGGAATTTTGTGTCATGTTGCCAAATCGGGGATGTTTGACGTTAAAATCATCTCCGCATAAAGATTTGGGCCCTAAAGTGGAGAATATGTTGGTAAACATCTCCTTGGAAACTCTTAGCCTGGGGGGGGGGGGGCAATATGCGCTAAATACTGCACTGATAAATTTCAACTGAAATCGCTGTTAATTGAATTTCGCGTAAGGCCGTAATTTGTAAAGGATGGTGATATAATGTACGTTTCACAATTACCGTAAAGCCACCACGGGCAGCACCTCTTGGATGGTCAGTACGGTATACGACACATCCCTTTAAGTAAAATTTTTTATTCTGAGAAAAATGGGTTTCAGTAAGTAGTGCTATGTCAATGTCATGTGCACGTAAGTATATGTCGAGTTTGTTTCTTCGATGTAGGGCTCCATTTGAATTCCAAAGAAGGAGTTTTAAAGATTGGTTTAAAGGGGAATTACGGACTGGCATTAGGAATGAATTTAGTAACAAACGTGATAAGTAATGTGATGAGAGGGTTTATCATCGCTTTGAAATCATTTAAAAATGAATTGAGGTATATTGATATGTCTGGAGTACTAGATTGTGGATATGGTATGTGGTAATATTTAGGAACTGCGTTAGAAAGTGGGGGGGGGAGGTAATGATACTGTGGGTAGCGTGGTATTGAAGGATGAGGTGTTATACTCATAGCTTGAGGAGTTTTATTTTGATGAGTTCTATATTGAGGCGTTGTGTACTGCGGTGTGTATTGGGACATTGTGTGTTGAGGTGTTGTATATTGAAATGTTGTGTGTTGTGGTATTGTGTATTGAGATGTTGTGTGTTGTGGTGTTTTGTACTCAAATATTGTGTTAGTAAATGAAGCCTGTGGTTGTTGCGGGATAGTAGTTGGGTTAGTAAGTCGGTCACGGTCCGTCTCTTGGGGCAGGGGATCTGTTAAATCAAGACGTGAAGTTACCTGTCTTCGGACGTGCAGTCTTCTTCTTTGAAGTTCGAGATGAACTGTGCATCCTCTATAATTCGCTGGATGATCTTCGCCGCTCTTCACGCGGTTTCTAGCATCTGTCACTAGGATGATCATGGCCACACTTCACGCATCTTGGTTGGTGTCCGCAGAATGCTCCGGTATGTCCATATTCCTGGCACCATATACATTGAACAATGTCCCTTCTTTTATGAGGTTCCTCAATTTTTACTTTAGTGTAAGCTAAATGGCTTATATTGAAGACTTCAGCATTATTTGGAGCTGGCTCAATATCCACGAAGAAGAGTGGGAGGGGTTCTCTCGACCGTGGGTGTATTACATTATTAACAAGGCGAATAGTAAATCCTTTTCTCTCAAGATCATATTTGATCATATAATGAGATGTGGAATAATGAAGATTTCTGATGACGAACCGGAAGGCTTTTTCTTCTTTAGGTTGAAATGTGTGAAAAGAAAATTTTTTAGAATCTAAATATTTTATGCAGGCTCTATATGCATCACTGGTTTTAGTTTTTAATGTGATCACTTCTTTATTGGAAAAACATTCAAAATTATTGTCTCCTAAAAGAGCTAATAAATCTCTAATGTGCATAAGTTATGAAAATTGTTGATTCCTTTTATTTTTATTGGCGGTGGTAAATGGACTACTGATGGTGCGACGCGTTCTTCTTCCATTTCGACAGATAGTGGAGCAAACATGTTACTAACAGGAACATTAGGAACATTCATTCCTTAATGAAGGAATATGCATAGGATTATGACTAGTGATTTGAGTCACTGGTTGTTGTGTAGATTGAGATACTAGATTGTCACACCTGTTATTTCAATATTTTCTGAATGAATATTATTGTTATTTATAGAATTTAAATTACCTTGTGGTTTGGGTAGGTTAGGTTTTTTTAATAGTGTTTTAACTTTAGAATCTTTAATATTCATCCTTTTTTTGTCAATTTGACCTTCATTTAAAGACATACTATAGTTACTCCTTACCTTTCTCTTCAAAAGGGTAGAAATAACAGCTTCATCGTCTTTCCTACTTGTTCCGGCAATTTTATTTTCCTTCATCAGAAAAGTGTCCTTTTTCACTAAATTATACTATAAGTTACTTCAAAAAACCATTATACACTATAAGACACATCAAAAATACATGAATTCAATAAATCCAAAAACTTATAGATAACTTAAGCAAGTTCACATTTCGAGGCCTAACAGCTGATAATATACTTTTAACAACAAATATTTCTATTTAACATCGTGTTTCATTTATATTAGGTCATCAATTTGATTAGCTATAGTCGAAACCGAAATACAAATTGTAATTACTGAAATTCGTCGATGGGACAGCCATTTCTTAGTGGTTTACAATTTACAAAATAATGTAAAACAATCTTGAATCACTTCTTGTGGATTGACCATTAACGTTTTGCCTTTATATTGTTATCTTATTATCTCTTATACTTTAGTGGGATAGAATTACTTTTTTTTCAAAACGCATTATTGTAGTCTCCCTAAGTACTAGTCGAAATCAATTAGCATTAATAATGAGGTCAAACGCATACCAATAGTATAAATAATGTCAATCCTTTATAACAGGTTGAGGGAACTAATTGTTTTCAAGTTTTAATCAATTCCAATCCAACTTAATTAATTAAAGGAAATCTACTAAGTCCCCTATGCACGGAGATACAAAACGCATTAATTAATATATAAATAGAGAATTGCAGGAAAGTCAATTTAAACAATAATCTTGGATTTTTATAATTAAAACCATAGAAAAAAATGTAAGAATCTAGTGTGTGTTTTTTTTGCTATATCAAGAGAGTTTTCATAATTAACATACATACCATTTATAATACTTTTGTGGTACATAAACCAAAGTTTAAAGTTGATTCTTGCACGATAGGAATCCGTTTCAGTATTTACTGTCTTTCTGGCCCGGATAAGATTTTTTTTTTTTTGCCACGAAGAAAACTTGTTGAAACTTTTCCAACTCTTTTTCTTTCTCAGGTTTTTGGAGCTGAAACTTACAATGGTCTAAGCCCGGAATCACTTCTCACTATGCTTCCTTTTGTCGTTGTTATTGTGTAAGCCTTGAAATCTATCAGGGCTTTTTTTTACTGTCATCGAAAATAAAATGGAACACCTTTTCATATTCACCTCATCGTTATTTAATAATAACAATTTAAATTACAGAATTTAAAATGACATAAAATGTGGGTGTAAATAAAACATGTTGGTAATGAAAGGTTAATCTAGCCTTTTATTACGTTATTATTTTATTACATATAGATTATGAATATTTTCTTATCTATTACTATAAAATATGTTCAATTTAAATGAGTTTAAATGATTACAGTTTACTAGGGCCTTAATTATTATATATTCATAAATTTTAATGAGTAAACTCATAAATCATATGATATTGTATAAGAAAACTTTTTCAAAAATTTAAATAATAATTATTTTACAAATATTCTGATAATCTGGACGCTACAGGCACATTAATTAGATATATCCAAAAATAATTTTTTGAGATCTCATTTACTTAATTTGGTCATAAACTAGACTTCTTTTTTAAATTAGTAATACACGTATAGATGATGTAGATTTTAGACGTTTTAAAAATGTTAATGTAAAGTATATATGTATTCACATTTGCATAGTAATTAATGCATTATTTATTTTCTTAAGAAAATGAAAGAAAACAAAATCAGAGGAAAATAAAAAATATAAAAAATAAAATAATGAATTGAACGAAAAAAATAATAAAGATATATCTAAATCGTAATAAATTGTAACTTTTAAATATTTTCAATATCGAAGAGATATGTAAATTTGAAATATATTTACGAAAAGTAAATTAAAATATTAAAAAATACTATGAAAATCAGGTCTGTAGAAGATGACCAGAAGCAATGAAGACTTACTCTTCCTCTTTCTTCCAGAAATTTTGGTGGCCAGGAATGTTACCGAATGACTAATACTGCTAGTTTCAACTAACAAATTGCCTCATATTTTTTTTTAATCTCTAAGAGTTTCCTCAGAATTAGGTTTCCATCAACCAAAAATTTCCTTTAATTCCTGTTTCCACTTTTTTCTGTCTTGTATATCTTCTTCTCTCAGGCCATGGCCGTGCATACTTTCCTCAATGCCTTCTAACCATCTTTTTCTAGGTCTTTTTCGTCGTTTTCCCCCTTCGGCACTCCAATTGATTAGTAAGTTGGGCAATCTTTCTTCCTTCATTCTTCTTAGATGCCCATGCCATTCTAATATTTTTTCTCTATATTTTGGAGGTCGTTTTGTTGAATATGCAACCGTTCTTTTATTTCGGCATTAGTCCTTCTTTCTACCCTGGCCGCTCTCCTCCAATAGTCTATCTCAGTAGCAAGAAGTATTTTTTCCTAAAATAGCGCTTATATGAGCTTCTTGGTATCTTTCGTCATATTGTTGCTCCAAAGGACCGAGTTAAGCATACCGATAGCTTTGCGGGTTGTAATTATCCTTTGTTTTATCTCTTTTTCCGATGTTCCATTCTTTTCCATTAGAGAACCTTCCCATAATTCTCATATACCTTCCCATAATAATTTTCGGGGCACATTATCGTATGCTTTTTCCAGGTCTCCGAATATCAGACAATTTTTTTTAGACTTCATTTCACATTATTACAATAGTTGGCGATCTATGAAAATGTAATCGACACACGATCTCCCAGCACTGCACTTCTTCTGGTCTGACTGCTTCTTCTAATTTATTTCTAATCAATCTGCCAAAAACTATCATTATCGAATTTATCACGCAAATTCCTATAGTTTGAGCATTTCTTTTCGTCACCTTTTTTGAATATAGAGGTTAAATATCCAACAGTCATTTTTTTTTGGAATCGTGTCACTGTATGCAATAGAGTTAGTCAGTTCCGTTATCAATTCACTCAATTTCTGGCCATCGTATTTCAAAAACTCCACATTTACTTCTTCTTGTCCTGAACTCTTTTCATTCTCCGGTCACTTCATCCATCGTGCCGATTCCCTCATTCTCCTACGAATTCTCCTCCTGAAATCCTTCTATATCTTCGCTTATTAATTATTTATAATAGGCTGTCCATTCTTCCTGTTCCATTTCATATTTTTTAACAATGAAATTATTAGGAAAAATAGTGACATGTTTTGGGTATTGGAATTAGCGGATAGGTTAATACTACGAAGATGAGATATTTTCGACGTTTTGAATGTGGATTGCGTGGTTCAGTCCTATTATTTTAGTTGGAAATTAATAAAATTAACGACGTAACTGAAAATTTGGCTTTTTTGAGTTAAGGCTTCAGTAGAAATTGTATTGGTTAAAGGTTTTTAATTCAGGAACGATGAATATCTTATTCCGTCTTCAGCAGTTTTTAGAGATTACTCCTTAAGAAATGATTTTCCTATTTAGCCCGCTGTATGAAAATTTTATGAGGAGTAAAATCGGGTTATAACTAAAAGTGGCCCGTTACGTTCCTTTCTCGATAATATTGTATTGTTTGTTTTACATAATAGATAGAAATTAAAAGTTGAATTCTGGGACTAATCGGGAAGAGATACTTGTGGTATGTATGGTAACAGTGTATTCTATTTCTTCATTCTCGAAGTGTTGAAATGCGATAATTTTTTGTATAGGAGCCTTTTTAATGACAGCTATCCAAACAAACACTATTACTACTCATATTTAGAATCCGCCTTAAGCTGTTGGGATCCATTTGTATCACTTGGATACAACCTCAACAGACGACCGGGCAGCGTTGCTCTGATAAGAGTAGGAAATTGACTCTCGTATCTATAGCAAGGCTGTGCAATGTATTTAATTGTGTTATAGGGTGTAGGTGATGATGCTTGGCTTATATACACCTCTACAGGACTCTGAATATGAAGCCCTCTTCAAAAAAGTAAAGACAGGGAAGAAATCGGCCAAGAGGAAGACAAGAAAAGCAGAAGAAGAAGAAGGAAAGCAGAAGAACCACAACCATCAACCAGTCAATCCATGCTCCACCATCATCAGAGCCTCCACAAACTTTCGCCTATATATCTCAATCACCGCAGACGGACCAATCGAATCTCAAGATAGCTCTTGACAAATCAGATGACTCAGTTCATGGCACAATTTACTTCCATCATGTGAGAACTTACAACCACAATTCAAGGATTAACAGGACAAAATTTAAAGAAATAAATAAATTAACAATATTAAATCAACTGTTAAATTACAGGTACTGATATAAAAATGTTTGATTATTTACGTATTTTTTTACGGGGTAGGTGGAAATCTTCAAAAGACACGGATAGGCCCGTACCTATCCGTAGTGTGGGATTTTTACCCACTAAAACCACCTCCCTACACCAGTTTCCCACCCTCCACGGGACCACCGTTAGGCATTACTTCATGGAGGGAGAGTGGCTGTGTGCCGCCTCATTGTGCTAGGCTACCTCTATACATATATGTTTTTTTTTTTTTTTTTTTTTTTACGGGGGTAGGTGGAAATCTTCAAAAGACACGGATAGGCTCGTACCTATCCGTAGTGTGGGATTTTTACCCACTAAAACCACCTCCCTACACCTGTTTCCCACCCTCCACGGGACCACCGTTAGGCATTACTTCAAGGAGGGGGAGTGGCTGTGTGCCGCCTCATTGTGCTAGGCTACCTCTGTTCTAGGCACGCCTCTCCTTCTCTTCCTTCCTCAACTTCTTGATGACCTCTGCGGCCAGGCGTTGGCCAGCTGTCCAGTACTCCTGTGAAAGCAGCATCAGGCTAACGATATTGTCGGCTGTCGCTCCTGAGCCACAGACTCCTTGAAAATCATTCCGTTCTTCTTGAAAACGGGGACAGGTGAAGAATAAATGTTCCACCGTCTCCTCTATTGTTGGGCAGCTTGGACATTCTGCTGTATTGTCCAGCTTAAACCGTAATTGGTATGCTCTGAAGCAGCCATGTCCTGTAAGCATCTGGGTTAGGTAGTAGTCTACTTCCCCGTGGCTCCTATCCACCCAGGGTTCGATGCGAGGAACCAGCCTATGGGTCCACCTCCCGTTCGTGGCCATATCCCAGCGTTGTTGCCACTTCTCGATTGTCATCTTCCTTTCCTCAGTTCTGGGAATGCGAGCAACTCTTTTATACCAAGGCTGTCTCTCTTCTGCGATCAGTTCTATTGGTTGCATCCTGGCCACTACACATGCAGCTTCGTAAGAGACAGTGCGAAACGCGCTGATTACCCTCAGGGCACTTCGACGATAAATGGACACCATTGGTCTCCTGTAAGCCAGTGTGTCCAAGGTACCATTCCATATCGGGGCTGCGTAGAGAAGGATGGATGAGATGACGCTCGATAATAATAGTCTTCGACTGTTTCTAGGCCCGCCTACGTTGGGCATCAGTCGAGCCATTGCTGTGGTCACTCTTGCTACTTTATCGCATACTCGCTGGATATGCTCCTTGAACCGCAGCCTTTCATCGATTGTTACTCCGAGATATCTCAGCGAGGGCTGGGACTGGATCTCTTGTCTGCCCACTCTCAGGGTTATTTCTTCCCTCCTTTTCCGGCTACTAATAAGAAGAACCTCTGTTTTCTTGTCTGCCAGCCAATCACGGATTAGTGAGATACTCTGGTTGGCCTTCAGGGCCACTTCATCTTTGTATTTGGCCTCAATTACCACTGCAACGTCGTCAGCAAAACCCACTGTCTTGGCATCCTCTGGTAGGCCAAGCCTGAGGATCCTGTCATGCATGATGTTCCACAGGACAGTCCCAAACACTGAACCCTGGGGTACTCCGCCAGACACCTTGAAGCTTTTGGGACCGTCCTCCGTTGAATATATCAGGGTCCTGTCCGTAAAATAATCGGTGATAATGTTCCGGATGTAAATGGGGACACTCATTTTCTGCAAAGCGTCCAGAATGCAGCTCCATCTCGCAGAATTGAAGGCGTTTCTTACATCCAGTGTAATGACAGTGCAATAACATTTCGCACCTCTTCTCCATCTCTTTCCTGCAATAGCCTTCTGGGCAGTTTCTATTACCATGGTAATAGCGTCCAGCGTAGATCTCGCTTTCCGGAATCCGAATTGAGTCCTTGACAACCCTCCTGCTCCTTCGGTGGTCTCTTGGATCCTACTGGCTATTATTTTCTCCAAAGCCTTCCCAGCTGTGTCCAACAAACATATTGGTCGATATGTGGTAGGATCCGATGGGTTTCCCTTGCTTTTCGGGATCAGCACAAGGCGCTGCCTTTTCCATGATCGCGGGAATGATCCCTCTCTTAGGCAGGAGCTGAAGACTTCCTGAAATAGGTTTGGTCTGGTCTCCATTGCCGCCTTTAGTGCCACGTTCGGAATGCCATCCAGACCTGGAGCTTTTTTAGTCTTAAGGCTAGTGCTAACATCCCTGAGCTCATCAGCTGTCACGGTCGGTGCGTCAGTTGGCTGCAGCTTTTCTGAGTGCAATAATTCCTCTTGTTCTGGGAACAGAGTGGCAACGATCTTCTCCACCGTCACCGGGCACGTAGGCGATTTCGTAGAGCTGCCCTTCAGCTTCTCTGTAAGCTTCTCGGATCTGTAAGGCCTACCCCATGGGTCCTCGTCCACCCCCTCGCATAGTTCCTTCCAGGACTGCCTCTTGCTCTTCTTAATTGCACGCCGGAGCTCACGCCTCGCAGCTTTGAATTCCTCCCGTAGTGTTTGGAACTGAGGGCTGCCTCTTGCTCGCTGATACCTTCTTCTGATTGCGTGACAACGTGTGCGACAGTCAGCGATATGGTCGTTCCACCAATAGACCGGCCATCGACCTATGCCTTTGTTGCTGCGCTCCATAGCTGCGTCACACGCTATGTTGATCAGGCCCATTGCCTGATGAGCCTTATCCTCTGCGGTGCCTGAGAGCTCACAAGGTTCCTCCATCATAATTTTAAACGCTTCTTTATCAAAAGTCTTGGCTTTCCATCGAATTGTACTCTTCTCTTGCCTCTTTGACTTTGGTTTCCGGTTTCCCAGAGTGATCAGTATAGCCTGGTGGTCGCTGTGGGTGTACAGGTCGCAGACCTGCCAACCAGTAGTAGGGCGTAGAAAGTCACTGACAAATGTTAAATCGATGATAGAAGACCTACCTCCCTTAACAAATGTGGGCTCCGTCCCTGTATTTACGAGTACCAGATCATCCATCTGGGCAAAAGCTTCTAATAGAACTTCTCCTCGTCGGTTGGTCAACTGACTGCCCCATTCTGCCGCCCAGGCATTGAAGTCTCCGGCAATTACCACTGGCCTGCGTCCCATGGCGTCTCACACTATGCGATCTAAAAGACCTTCAAATTCCTCGATTGTAGTGTTCGGTGGGGCATAGCAGCTGTACAAGTACATATGCTGTATCTTGGCCCAGACAAAACCATTTGCGAAGGCTCGCGGTGTTTTTTCCATGAAACTTTGTTCACTTACTCATATCGCCGCCCTTCCTGTGGCGTCAGATATCCAAGAGTCACTGTCTATGTTTTTATATTGCTCACTCAAGATCGCAGCGTCCACTTTAAGATCTTTCACGGTTTGCCATAGGAGATCCTGTGCGGCTTCGCAGTGATTGAGATTTAGTTGGAGGATTTCCATATGAGACGAATTCTTAGCCTCCTTTGTTCTTCTAGAGCCCGCTGTAGTACTGTACATTTGCTACCACCGCAGGGGTGTCCATTATTGCCACGTCCAGCGCATAGTGCGCAAGTAGGACTCTTCATACAGTCCACGGCTAGATGACCCTCTTCACAGCATTTACGACAACACTTCGTTCGGTCGGGTCCCGTGCATTGCCTGGCCAGATGTCCAAAGTCCCAACATCGGAAGCAGCGCTGTAGTCGAATTTTCTCTCGTATTCGACTGATAACCAATCCTACCCTAATTTTCCCTTTGGCTATTGCTCTCCTAGCCAGCGAAACCGGCAGAGCAACAACAGCCGTAATTGTTCCAGCGTATGCTGAGCGAATCGATCTCACTGTTGTCTGAATCTGCTCTCCGTCGAGTAAAGTGGTGAGAGCCTCTGCGACTTCTTCTTTAGATGTTAAGGCATCCAGGTCCCTGATTTCAATCAGTGCCTCCGGCCTCCAAGCCCTAATTTCGGCCTCTGTACCCAACGCTCCTACCAGGGTTTGCTTCATGTTCTCCAGAGTGGCCCCTGTTGATTCTCGGTCCAGTTGTATCAGGAGATTCCCTGCCTCATTTTTGCGGATCCTGGTGATATTGGAGCTCATATCTCGCAAAGCTGGATCAGCTCGAACCTTACGCAAGGTATCTGCGTAGGTGGTGCCCTCCGTAATCTTGATTATGAGAGCGTCAGGCCTCGGTGGTTTTGGACGTGGGCGCCTATCTCTGCCCTTCTTCTTATTTGTGACTGTTTGCCACCCTTCTCCTTTGGATGCTGTAGAAGCTAATACAGGTTGCCGACACTGACAAGGCTGCTCCGCTGTTCTTCCACTAGGTGCCTTGTTCTGTTTTCTTGGCGCAACCGCCTTTGGTTGCTTTTTTGTTCCTGGACCTACGTGGTTCATTGAAGGCTGGTCTTCCAGCTGATTCTTCGCTATTGGTGCTTTTCTTGATGCTGGAGATACAGTTTGAGTACCTGCATCCACCATGTTTTGGATCTTCTCCCCAGATCTCAATTTTCATTCTAGTGACATGAGGTGGTTCTGGATTCTACAGGAATACTCCTTTATCTCTCCGTGAACATTATGCCTCGACTGGATGTATGCCTGCAGATCTTGGACTTCTTTAACAAGGTTTGTCCACTCCTCCTGGCAGAACTCCAAGGTTGAAGTTGTTCCTGAGGCTGTCTCAGCTACAGCCAAGTTTATCGTTGTGCCATTGCGGTGGCTTGATGACGACGACGGGGGTCCCGCTTTCGCAACCTCATCCGACGCCGGTACTGGAGTTCCGAGCTCCTGCACCGTAACAATAATCTCCTGCTCTTTCATCTCATTAGTTTTTTTTTGCATTTTATACCTCCTGCCAGGTGTAATACAGCCGCCTCTAACATGAGGAACAGACGCTGACCAGGACGCCGCCTATTCTAGGAACAGTCGCGCCTGGATTAGTCTAGTTTTGGTCCACCCCGGGTATTTTATTTCCCCGGTACCCACCATATCTAGTGAGCATCCCCCTATCCGCCACCTGAGGAGGCGCCCGATGGGAGACTAGCAGCTCCTCAATGTCTGAGGTCTCAATGTCTCAATGAATCGGGCTTTTCGGGCTTTCGGGGGTTTGACTCCTGTCAAGACAAACAGGATCAGCTATTCCTATGGATTACTATCTACATTTCTAAACAGAGCGTGACAACAAAAGAGGGTTGTTGTTGTCAAACCTTTCTGCTATGTTAACACCTCGAAAGCCGAACAAACCTTAAACAAACGGTTGCTGTGTTTACATATATGTGTGTGTGTGTGTGTGTGTGTGTGTGTGTGTGTGTGTGTGTGTGTGTGTGTGTGTGTGTGTGTTCAGTTTACAGTTTTAGTCTTGTGACAAGTCACTGCATCCACTATTTGCCCTGAAGATAGTCTACAACATAGGCCGAAATGTTGGCACGATTAATATAAAATAAGTTTTGCTTATTTTTTGTCTTGTCATTGACTTCACACCCTGACCAATTCAATCCATCATTGAACTATCCAGTCAACAATTTTCCACTCAATCATCAATTATATACAAATCTATACATATACTTTTAATTAAAATAGTTTACATTAATTAAAAATATTTTTTTTTTATTTACAAATTAAAAAAGAAGAATACACGATGATAAGTATCAGCAGAGAGTGATTAACTGGTAGGAACACATTTAAAATCCATTAGAAAAGGAAAGTGGTAAACTTCAATCGCGTGTCGGAGCTGACACACACATTTTTTTATTTTAATGAAGTCATATTTTGATTTTTATCATGTTTAATAAAGTATTTCGTGCTTATCTGTCAATAGTCCAATCGACAGTAGCTCCTCACACAAAGGGACTTCACAACACTAGTGAGGTTTGATTTTTGATCGGGCTTTTTCTACTCCTGTCGAGACAAACAGGATCAGCTATTCCTATGGATTACTATCTACATTTCTAAACAGAGCGTGACAACAAAAGAGGGTTGTTGTTGTCAAACCTTTCTGCTATGTTAACACCTCGAAAGCCGAACAAACCTTAAACAAACGGTTGCTGTGTTTACTCTACGACAAACTTCCGGATCATTAGAAATAACAAAGGTTAACTTAAATGTATAAATTTAATAGATTAATAGATAAATATAGAACAATAAAAAACGTTGCCATAAATAATTTCATATATTCAATTCAGAGCCAAAAAATAAAAAAAGAAACGCTATTATTTATTATAATGCAATTGGGAAAAACCACAATGTAAAGCCTTATGTTTCAAATCCAGTAATACACCCACTTACCAGTCGACGTTTCGCTTATTCAGGCATTATCAAGACAGAAAAACAAAATAAAAGGGGTTAATTGAATCACATCTCGAAAAATAAGGTGCAATACATCCCAACGATCAGCAGCCCTAACAGGCTCCAAACATGAGACAGCACCCCACCACCAAGACGTTCAACATACAACTTTTTTTTTGTGTGTATTGATAATGCCTGAATAGGTGAAACGTCGACTGTTAAGCGGGTATATTACTGGATTTGAAACATAAGGCTTTGCATTGTGGTTTTTCCCAATTGCATTATAATTTGATATATTATTTAATTTATTGGCAATCTTTCACACTTAAGGGCATTAAATAAATGTACATAAAAAAATTCAAACAAGGGTACACGAACAGTTTTTTTCCATCTTATTATTCTTATTTATTTTTTTTTTTGAAACATTGAAAGAAGCCAAATTATTTACTAAAACTTTAATTATGTATTGTTGATATCATGGAATAGACGTTATAATGTATGTATGCCGCAGTTTATTTTTGGTATAAATAAACGGTTTTTTAAATGTTTATCTGAATTTTAATTAAATATAATAACTTTCCTTAAAATAATTAATATTATACCTTTAGGTCAGCATTTGGGTGAACATTTATTTGAAGTGAAAGTCACTGATTCCAATGCACGCATTATTTTAAGCATTACAACACATTTTCTTTATTACTATCACGTAAGTACTACATTTTTGTTTTCGTATTTTATTGGTTTTTAAATACAATTAAATTTCTTGTAGACACACAAGGAAGAACAAAATATATTTGTTCTCAAATCTTAGACCATACGTTCAATAAAAAATGTCTTCCTTAAGGCCATATTGAATAACTCCACCGAGTTCCGCATGCTGTAACTAATGACAGTAATTAAAATCATCATTGTTTAAAAAGATTTATGAACCTGATAGCCCATCTTGAAAACATCTAATTTTATAATTAGCTCCTTTTTATTTATTTTTTTCATCTCCGAACTTGAACTCTCTTCGTAAAAAATATTTAAAGGAAATATTCTGATAAAATAACTGAATAAAATTAACTGAAAAAAAATCAAGTAACCTACGTATTTGGATGACTTGCTAAATTTGAATGGAAATATCAGTTTTTATCAAAATATGAAATAAAAGATAGATTTGAAGTTGCTTAGATTTGAAATAACAAATGTTTCGTTTTAAACTTTTAGCCTTACTATATTAGGGTTACATTATTCTCGTAAATATTACACAAAATATTGTAGCGTAGAAATTGGTTTGTCGCCAAGTAAGCAATAAAAAAGATTAAAAACACAATTCATCGTTTCATCAAGAACCCCCAAAGTATTTCAGCACTAAATGTTTTCTCGCTGTAATTGATGTTAGGCATCTCGAATGAAATCTTGCCTACGATCGTGGTGTATTTGAAATTAAATGAGTGTATTTGTGGTATCTTGAACTATTAAAATAAATTGAATTAAAAAAAAAAAGTAAAATAGTTCAGAATTCCATTGATAATGCTTACTTTCACAGAAATACAAGATATTTTTTTTATTTAAAAAGTCCTATTTCATGACTCACTTGCTGGACATCCAAACTTACTGGTACAATCATACAGACACATTACCACAGAATCCAAGACAAGGAGACTGAACCGTCTCTGAAGCAGGATTCTACAATACTACAGTGAGATGAAACACAACGCTGGGAGTGCCTTCAATGAGGGGTTTCTCCATACAGGCTTCCACGAGAATACTTTAGAGGAGGTTTACACAAGAAGATCGAAAATACGATATGTGCCAAATTTTTATTATTATTATTATTATTAACAATTTACAGAAATTAACATAAAGAACGCAGATGGACAAATTACCACTAATGATCCTGGAAGTTTGGAGAATTCATTACCAAGGGAAGTTAACATTGGTCAATCATATTGACCCTGGGAATTTAGGTAGAGTACGTTCAAGGACTGCGGTAGATCAACCTGAGGATATGGAGAACTGCATCACAGAGGATGAAACAGAGATTGCAATAGATAGCATAAAGCTAGGTAAGGCTAGTGGACCTGACGGCATTGCTCCAGAATTTATTAAATTTAAAGGAGAAAAACTGAAGAAGATTCTTCAGACTCTATTCCAGGAATTTCGGAGTGAAAAAAAGATACCAGAGGAGTGGAAACAAAATATTATTACCCCCATCCATAAGAAGGGAATTCAGACCCTATGTGAAAATTATCACATCACTTATCTTCGGTGGTATAAAAGCTATACACTCAAATGTTGGAACGACGTCTGCGGAACTATGTCGGAGAGAATATTGAGAAGGTGCTCTTTGTCCTGGTAGGCAAACGCAAGATCACCTATCCTCCCTGAGGATGGTGACAGAGAAGGCGTAGGATCGAGGACGGAACTTATATCTTGCCTTTCTCGACATGAAAGCTGTGTTTGATTCACTACTACACCAGATAATCTGGAATGCCTTGGAAGAGAAGAATATACTCCCGAACGTAATAAAAGCTATTAAGTTAGTATATCTGGACCCAGAGGGTATAGTTTGCCTCAGTGGTACAAGATCTGCACCTTTTGGAATCTGTTAAGGGAGTGAAGTAAGGGACAGTCTGAGTCTCCTTTATAATATTTCGTGGACCAAGTGTGGAAAGTTTGCAAAAGAATAACTCCTAGAACTAGAGTTGGTTATGGGAACCTGATTCCTGTGTTGGTCCAAGGTTTCATCTATGCAGATGACATAGTGGTGACTGCAGATGGGCCTGGACATCTACAAGTAGCTGTCGATGAATAGTTCGAAGAATTGAAAAGAAAAGGATTGTGCATTAACCCGTAAGAGCAAAATCATGCATATTAGAAGGAAAGACCAAGCTTACAATTAATTGCATTGGACAGAACCTTGAAGTGGTGGGTAATTTCGACTATTATACATATACTGTCATAAGTAGGAATGGACGAATGGATCAAGATATCTTGAACCAAATAAGGAAGGCGAATGGAGTGATCTTCCAAATATCTTCAGCATTGGTAGGCAAGCGAGAAGTAAGTAAAGAGGCCAAGCTACGCCCGTTTAAATCTGCAATCTTGCCTGTTCTTCTAAATGGGTCAGAGCTGCACGATGCTTAAGAAACAGGCAAGCCAAGTTACCGCAGCGGAAAAGAGGTTCCTAAGGAAAGTCGCAGGAAAAATCAGACGGGATTATGCAAGAAATGACAGCATCCGTGCCACACTGGGTGTGGGGTCTGTTACTGATGTTTTAGAGGAATTAGTACAAATATGGCCAGATGAAATGCTATGGCCATGTTTGTAGGGTGGGAGATGGCCGTAAGCCTCGCTGGCTAATAGAAACAAGGCCATTAGAAAACAGCCCTGTAAGTAGGCCAAGACTTACCTGTAGTGAATATGTAGAGGGGCTAGAAAACGAACACGGCTGCCCGATGGTTCAACTCCGAAGAATGGCTTTGGACAAAGAAACTTATAAAGGATGGACTGAGGCTACTCCACGCCTAACAGCACTACGGAGAAAGATAATGAAAAATTATTATTATTAAAAAAATATATATAAAGTCCGAAAAATAATTGATTTGTGGAAGTATTCTTAATACTACCCACCAGTCAAATCCGTATAAATCTATTTCAATAACTTATTTGACCTTAAATATTATCATAGCATAATCATAACAATAGGTGTTAGTTTCTTTATTCCATGGGTAATGTTAATTTCATCATATTTAAGGCAAATAATGAACTAGGTTTAAAGCTAATTAATTAAATAAATTTAATTGAGTGTAAAAACTAAAACAAGGGATTTGGTAGAGTGTAGTAGGAAGTAAAAACCCAGGCCTTGGATGACGAAGTACGAAAGAAGACCGAGATGGAGTAATTGTCGGAGTAAGACACAGAAGGGTGTAGCAGTGGACAGATGAGATACGACGCCATTTATTAGATTCCTACAGCCTACAATTCCAAGGAAAGTGGTCTGGAGAAATAACGGATAATAGCCTACAGCGTCCGAAGGACTCATGAGACATGGGCTTGACAAGTTCAGGAGGAAGAAGACGAAGGCATTTACCTTTTGGTAGACTTCATCCTGTAGATATGACAGCGCATCTCACATCATCCTATAATTTATTTTGTTAAATCTTATAATTAATGAAAATGGCTAATAAGAAAATTCAGGTATTAATTTTTAATAACTAGTAAGCCGGTACACATACACTATCGTCTTTGGAAAAGAACACGATTCAGAAGATTTATGACCGTTGTTTTTTTTTTTATTGATTATTATAAATAACTTTTAAGCAGGTAAAAATAACTTTTTCAATAGTAATTATTAAATAGCATTACAGTTTGTGGTAAAATTTTTTTTACCTTTTACAATAATGAAATATAGCCATATTGGACAAATTATTACGGATAGCTATTGTAGAAAAAATAAATATCTCTGAATGTTTTCGGAATATTTAATAAAGTACTTTGTGAGAATTTAGTGAACTCTAATAAAATCGACAGTCAGGTCTTGTGGTCAGGTAACAGTAAAGTTAATCTATGATAAAACCTTTTAGTATATATTCAAAAGGCAATCTTACTAAAAACAGAATTATGATCACTACTAGTTAATAGATACGATATAATTATAATCAACGCTATTTTTTTTAAAATTTCAAAACATCCCAAACTGAACAGACAATATATAGAATTTATCGTAAAATACGATATGAGAATTAAAATTACTTGCGTTTTATTAATTTATAAAGTATTTCCTCGCCGTTTCTGGCTAATTTATCACGTATTAGACAAGAGACCTCTAAGATTCTAATTAATTAAAAAGACATGACTATGTGTCTTCTCTTCCAAATCTATGCCTCAGGAGTGGGGAAGTAACATCATCATACCAATCTACGAGAAGGGTAGCTCGAGTGAATGTCGAAACTATAGGCCTATATGTCTCTCCCCTGTAGTCTATAAACTTTACTCTTCTATACTGGAAAGAAAACTCAGATCAATCGTGGAAGACAAATGGGAAGAGGAAAAAGCAGCTTTTAGGCCAGACCGACAAACCCAGGACCACATCTTATCGCTAAAGACGATTATTGAGAAGGCATGGAATAGAGGAAAGAGCTTGTACAAAGCGTTCCTGGACATAAAGGCAGTATTCTACTCAGTCCCTAGAGAAGAAATCTGTAAAGCTCTAGCCACTAAAAATGTTCCCACAGCATTAATAAATGCCATAAAATTCACGTATCATGACTCCAAAGCTGTACTCAGAATTAATGGAAGAATGTCCGAGGCTTTCGCCGTGAGAAGGGGTGTCAGACAGGGGGACAGCCTTAGTCCTCTTCTTTTCATCACTTTTATGGACGAGATATAGAAAATCTGCGAGCGGAGGACAGCACGGATGGTCGTCAGAAAGTGGAACATGAGAACAATCCTAGCGCAAGCAATGGTTTCGCAGATGATATTGTGCTCATTGCCGATTCCAAGGAATATCTACAACAGGTGGTTACGGAATGGTAGGCAGGGGTGGAAAGAAAGGTCATGATATTAAATGTTGGAAAAAGCAAGGTGGTGCAGGTTGGGCGTGAAGAAGAGGAGGTCTTGATTCACTGTGGAGAAAACTTGGGAACAGCGAAGGAATATACCTACCTAGGAGTACTGCTCAGCAGAAAAAGGAAAATGGACCAAGAGCTCTCAAACAGAATTAAGAAAGCTCATAGCTTATACTACCAGTAATGCAACTCAGTGGTGGGGAAAAGGGAATTGCAAAAAGGTGTAGAATTTCAGCAATCGCACATATTTAAGTCCATATACCTACCTACCTTTATTTATGAAAGCGAGAGCTGGGTCCCGATGGGTAAGCACTGGAGTAGGGTTATCGCTGCTGAAATGAAATACCTCCGGATAATGGCAGGCAAAACAAGGAGGGACAAAGTCAGGAATGAGAGGATAAGGGGAGACCTGGGAGTTCCAGTACTGAGGGAAACAGTGGAGAGGAGACAGTTGGGATGGTTTGGTCATCTGGGCAAAATGAATGAGGACCGGGATGTCGTCCTCGAGGAAGACTTAAACTGCATCGGATGGACCACATCTCAAGGATTGGTGAAAGGAAGGGAAGGAATATGAATGTGAATGGATCGAGGGGCTTGGCTGTCGTGGATCGGGGCACCTCCACGCTGAGAGGCACTAAGGAGGAGGATAAAGAAGAAGAAGAAGACTATAGGTAGCACCTGGGGGTTCCTATAAGCCAGCGAATTTATCTCTTAGCCAATCTTGCAATCCGACATTCCTCACTACTCCTTACCTTGTTACGAATTAAGCTATAAGAAATTACATAAATATCATAAATGTTGTTTATTTACCCCGATCCCGGTATTAATCCTTTCATGATAAACTTCAAAAATTCAAACCTTGCTACCATTTTATTTCTAGATAATTCTCCGATGGGCCTGAAATAACATTTCTTGGTGTCCTTTTAAGTTAAATTTGTTACCATATTTGAGTACTACCATTGGGTAGTTTCATTACTTGACTTTTTTTTTCATTCAATTACGTATCGTTCAGTGTATTTACTTGTATCATTATAATCCAGTTTAAATTTTTAAAAAAATATTTAAAGTTTAATGCATTCCTTTAAACATTAACAAATTTCTTTTCTGGGATGCTTATTAATGACACGTTAACCGTAGTTAATTAATATATCCAAGTTTATAACAAGTATATCTTCTTATCTGTGAAGACAGCTACATGGGTAATTTAACATTATTATAAGCAATAGAAAATTATACTTTAAAAGTAAGCCGATAGATAAGATCAGATACAACGACCTACTTGGAAAGAACTGATACAGTATCGTGCAGCTTTGAAGCACCCTCCCTTCAGGTCTATAGAACAGGTGGCGGCTAAACCTCCCTTCTTATCTCCTAAAGAGGAGGGATAGGGGAGCTAGTGGCGAGGAATTTTCTCTAAGCTGACCCCGTTATACACATCCATATAATGGAGAATTCATAGAGCATGCTGGCATAGAGGGGCTAAGGCGGATCTCGTCGTTTAGTGATTTAATGATATAATAGATATGTATATAACTGTATAAATCTGTACCACTACAATCCATGAAGGGTTTTGGATTCAGTGCATGGTAGATTTCTGGTTCCGTACTATTTCTAGTTCGACGGCTGTGCAGGGAGCTGCATGCCCAAGATCAAGCATAACCGCCATGTTTTAGTCCACATTAAAGGTACCCGCATTAAAGAGGATAGGTGAGCCTCTGGAGGTTCTCCAGATCCCATAGGATTAAATTAGTTAGCAGATGAAATAATTTATCTGCCAGAGTTGTGTTTAAAACCGGGACCTTAGATTTTTCGACCCGGATCGCTCCCATCTATATAGAATTAACTTGTAACCAAGTTTTCAATTGCAAAATAAGTTAATAAGCAATGGTTTGTGAAGAGACTGATGGTTGAACATAGCTACTTTTAGTCATTATTTATAATATAATAATTGAAACATTTAAAAATATTTCACCATAATCTAACAAACATGATATTGCTTGTTTGTTTATTCATTTATCATCAATTTATACTACTGTAGCTAGTAGGAGGATGCTACAGTGGGAAGTTTATTTTTGGAGAAGCATAACTATTTAATGATAAAATTTTACTTATTACACGTTGGCCGAATATGCTTTGTCGTTTGTAATGAATGCATTGTACAATAGCATTAAACTGTAAATACCAATCACTATACTAACTTAAATACTATTATTAAAAGGCAATACATGAGAACGTTTTCAAGAGAAAAATATAACTATACTGTTATATTTATAGATGGAGACCGGAGACAGTTGGGGAGGGGTGCAGTAAAAAATAAAAAACACTAAATAAGTACTAGACTTATATTTAGTAAGTGCCGACGTTTCGACCTACAGTGTAGGTCATCTTCAGGGTGATTTGGAGAGAGGAGCCGTTGGGTGCACCGGCTAACTAACAATGTGTGATTTGATTATAAGTTAGCCGGTACACCCAACGACTCCTCTCTCCAAATCGCCCTGAAGAGGACCTACACTGTAGGTCGAAACGTCGGCACTTACTAAATATAAGTCTAGTACTAATTTAGTGTTTTGTTTTTTTACTGCACCCCCCAATTATCTCCGTTCTCCATTTTATCATCCAGTCAACTGTTTTCCTCTCATACATGTTATATTTTTAAATTCAACTTCATCTTATTATTATTTATATCACGCTTCCATTCAACCCTTAATACTTCCAGTTTCTCATTAAAATTTCCCTCCTGCACCTATAATCGCAATACACAAAATAGAACGGTATGGAAACTAATCATGGAATAAAGAATAATGAATGGTAACTAAAAATTAAAAGGCCCGCCTAGATTTCAGATTATTAATTTGGGATCGTTGCTAATTGCTGCTAATTAAGCATGATATAACTAAGTCTTGAATGAGGACACTGTCACAAGCAGTCTGGCCGAGTGAGACAGAATCGGAATCAGAGGGAATAGAAACTGGAGACATTGAATGCAGATCCAATTGAATACATAAGCCGCTTATTCTCTAAGTGGCTTCCGTGGCTAAGGCTTTTGCCGAAATGTACAAACTTATTCGATCACTTCATGGTTTCTCGATCACCATGGTAGCCCTGATGTCCTTATGCCCCCTCCATCTAAAATAATAAACAAATACAAAGTCCAAGCCAAGCAAATTCGAAGATTTGAGGAAATGATATTAAAGGATAATCCTGATTTTAATATTTTTACAATTGACAAATATAGTGGTTTCTTAACTTTTTATAAGTAACTATTTTAATAGTTTAGGTTTAAATTATTAGAATGTATCTAAAAATCATCGGATTTAAATGTTTGAATAGGAAAACCTATGTCGGTTCAGCTAGTATAAATATTTAATATTTTCATACCTACATTTAATTGATATTTTATGGATTCAATTTAAAAAATAGTAACAAAATGAGTTAATTTCAAGGAAACGTATATTTTTGGTATAAAAATTAATAGTAAGACCCCTCCCCCGATGACGATATTCCATTTTTTTTTGTAATATATTTAAAAATAAATTAAAGCTTTATTAATTCGAAAACTAAGACTGTATAACAATAATTCTAAATATGAGAGAACAATAATTCTAAATATAATAAATAAATAAAAGAATACTTATGAAACAAACCTATACTGGTTTAGTGTCTTATGTTGAGAATGAGCTGATATTTGAGGCGTTTAGTTTCAAAAGTGAAATTCTAGAAACTTACTTATTTTATATTATCATTTATTCCGGTTTCATATTATCATTTAGACCAGCTATGAACCTGAAATTTCGGAAGCATAAAATTGTTTGACTAAATTAGGGAAGATTGTGAAAAAGTCAATTTTTGAAATTTTATATTTATCTGCTTGTTATCTAGAAAGCCTTATATCAACTTCAGATATTTCTATAATTGTTTCGACTCTTTTATTTAACTGGCTAATAAGGAATATGGAAAATATATATATATATATATATATATATATATATATATATATATATATATATATATATATATAGATATATATATACATTAATTTATTTTTTTTAAAAATATATATAGGTGTGTATATATATATAGATAGATATTTTTTTTTTTAATAAATTAATGTTGACAATTTTAGAGACACCAATTTAAAATTTTATTATTACTTTTTTTTCATTATTTATTTATTGATATTTACAACTGTATTACAATAATACAAGTAAATTCGCTAATTTATACATAATGACATGTGATAATAACAAGTAGAGAAAATACCCACTGGTAGTACTCAAATCACAAGTTCAACTAAGAAGGTCATGTGGCCTTCTTAGTCCATTATTCCATTTCATTATTCCATCTTCTTTTCAGACGCCTCGGAAGGTTGTCGGGAATTGAAGAGGAAGCTAGGTTAGAAACTAGAGGGTTTGAGTGGAAATGAAGTTTGTTATGAAAGGATAGATAGCGGGCTCGGGTCAAATCAGCAACAAATGGGACATTAAGGTCATTATGGATGACTTTATTATTAACAAAATAAGAAGCATTGAGGACTTTACGAACGATATTGGATTGTAGGGATTGGATACGAGAGGAATTCGATGGCTTAGGGGAGCCCTAAAGCTCTATTCCATAATTCAGAAATAGGTAGTATGGTGGCCATGTAGATGAGTCTTTTGTAATGAATTGGGAGCTTAATACGTTTGTCTAACTAGTTTTGAAGTAGCCTGAAACGTCGAGCGGTTTCTTGTCTTTTCAGTCTTGTATGAGGATTCCATGTTAATCGCTTGTCGAGATGCAACCCTAAGTATCGGATCTGTTGTACAGACACATGTGGGATATTATTAAAGGATACTGAAGGGCAGGAAGTCATTGGTTTACAGGTAAAAGTAATCTGATGTGATTTTTGAGAATTTATTTTAATTCTCCAGTTTGGACACCATTCTTCAAGATAAGTGACATGGGATTGGAGGCTTTGGGATACAATAACTGGATTGGTGTTGACTGGTAATACACATGTATCATCAGCATAAGTGGTAAGGATAGTATTATGAGGAGTTGGAATATCAGCTGAATAAACTGTATAAAGGATTGGGCCAAGAATACTACCTTGAGGAAGAATATTGTTAGTAAAATCAACATATTTTAGTATAAGAGCTCCTAATAACACAAATCGTATGTTAATATTTATATTTACAGTAACCATTATTTATAAAAATACTCTCCGCTTGGAAGTTTGATTAATAGAATAAAAGTTCCATATTCTCGATGGACTGTGTTTGTACTGTTTGTACCATAGCCAATATTGTAATCTGATGTTAATCACAAATTTATATCAGAATTACATTCCATCTATGATACAAAAAACTTGAAGTTAATTACTATAAATATTTATATTGTTACGATCAGAAAGAGAAAGACTGGCGGAAGAGATTAAAAAGGCTCATGACAATCCCAGAAAGGTCTCCCCCCATTTCCGCGTTTCTAGAATGTTCGGCCCTGCCTATTTAAATACCCCCTCGGTGGGAGTCAGTCAGTCAGAGAGTAAACCATGCAGTGTGATGAAGTAGTAATCAGTGTATACTGATAGGTACTTGAACAGTTACAGTTTGTGAGTAATAAACTGTTTCTGTTTGTTACTGTGTGTTAGTTTGTTATATTTGGAAATTCTTACGGTCGGTGGACTTTAATTAGTGAACTGTAAGTGTTAATTTGTATTTATAAGTTCTAGCTTAATTTTATTGTATTTGTACAAATTTATGTAAATAGTTAAGCTATTTCGTAGTAATAATATCTTATATTATTTTAGTAATTATGCATTGACATTGACTACAATGCACTAGTTCACAGGGCTATGTTAGATGGAGGGATTTAGGTACTCATTTCAATAATAGTATCACTGTTAGAAACAATCCAAGGCTTGATTATTTAGTCCTATTTAATACCACATGTTATCGTGTTCAAAACCGACACCATTTTTATTGATACCTCTTGGTATATACGATACCTCTTGGTTTCAAAACAGAATACATCCATTTTCAAAAATGTTTCAGGACTGATAAAACAGATTCAATTTAAAAAAATAATCAATTTAACAAAAAATGTTTTTATTATTTTTCGTTATTTTACTAATAATAAGCTATAAGCCCTTCAAACAATAATTATTGACGATTTTTTAGGATCTCTTTTTTTAAATATCATTTAATACAAAAAATGTGCTGGATATACTTTGATCAGAAGATAGTTATCTTTATGGTTAGTTTATGGTTGCTAAAAAATAAATAAATAAGATAGACATTTTTAAAAATATATCACTTTAATTAATATAACTAAACAACATATATACATACTACTGAATTCTTACTCAAAAAATATTCTTTAATTGTTATGGATGAATTGAGTTTTGAAGGATGTAGTAACCAGTGTATACTTTTTGAAAAAACAACAACACATTTCTGGCATTAACACTTATAACAAAAAGTTATTTTTTTGAAAAATTGGATGTACCCGATTTTGAAGACAAACTCCTCTTATACCAATCACATGCTAAAAAAGTAAATGAAGGGAAAAGTAAGTACCGTTTTGTAATATTCATTAACTTCAATACTTGAAGTTAAATTTTTAACTTAAGAAAATTGAATTTTCTTGTAAAATTGTGGCTCTCACATTTATTCTAATCATGATTGCGTAGAAGGAGGTCGGAATACTGAGTCTCCATATCAAAAACTATACGTCACAGCCAAAGCACTGGTGAAGACTCCAAATTGTTTGCGTCGAAAGCGAATTAAAACCTGCGATGACGGCGTCATTCGAGACTTTTCGACGAACTGACGACAGTGACGTGTGACACGGGGGAGGGGTTCGGTGAAAAGCGAGTGCAAGTGGCTGAGAGATAGAATCGGTGCCTAATCCTCGATTTTTAAATGTTTTTTTTTATATAAATAAAAAAAAATAAATAATATTTGCGTATGGAACTAAAGAGCCACAGAAGAGCCGCATGTGGCTCGCGAGATGTAGGTTGCCGACCTCTGTTCTATGATAAACAATTCAGCACTTTTTGAACTCCAATCGTGTAATAATACACTTAATGTAACTTATCTACACTGTCGATATTGAGTATAGCTTGGATACTTTGGTTATCAGAAGATTCTAAGATGAAGTGTTGAAGAAATTGTTGTCTATATTCATTGTGTGCTAGGTAGTGAAGGAGAATGTGATGTAGACTATTGTAGATAAATTGATTGGATGTTATACAGGTTTCTTGTGACTTAAACAAAAAGATTAATTAATAACAATAATTATATTATTCCTGTATTGTCGTCAAATTTTAATAATATGCCTTCCCGAAATTCTGCTCGCTCTCCTCTACATTTACAATTTTCCCTACAGTTTTCTCTTCCTCCTGGAAAAAAACAATAGTCCATCCTATTAACAAATCATCCAATCCCTCAAACCCCAATGACTTCCGTCCTATATCTATTCTCACTATTCTTTCCAAATCACTAGAAAGAATAGTTCAGTCCCAAATATCAAATTTTCTGGAACAATCCAAACTCCTTGATCCAATCAGGGTTCCGCCCTGGTCTCTCCACACAATCTGCACTCGTTAAAATCACCACTGACATACATACCGCCATGGACGAAAAAAAACAACTAACAGTACTAGTTCTTCTCGACTTTTCAAAAGCTTTCGACTAGCTAAACCATTCCCTTTTTTTTCTAAATTAAAATCTCTTTCGTTTTCCAGCAGTTCCATACTCTGGGTCCAAGCTTTCCTCTCGGATAGAACTCAAGCAGTCTCCGTCCCAAATCAACCCCTTTCGTCTTTCCTTCTGCTTAACACAGTGGCTAAGAGTTCTAAGATTTCCCCAGCCATTTTCAACTGTTACATTAATGACCTTCCTAAATCAATCCACTACTGTTCCAAACATGTAAACGCCGACGACTCCAAAATTTATTTCTCCTTTCCACCATCTGAGATAATAGCTGCATTTGCTAATATTCAGGATGACCTGGATAGGATCAGTGACTGGGCTGACCTGAATAAACTGTCGTTAAATGCTGCTAAAACTCAGGCCTTTCTAGGTGGTTCCAACACCCTCCTTAAATCCAGCAACTCTCTTTCCCAAGTAATCTTAAACGATCACTCTATTACTTTCAGTTCCTCTGTTAAAAATCTCGGTATCATTTTCGACCAAACCCTTTCCTCGAAACCCCACATAGCCCAATCTTCCTGTCTATTAATAACCTCCCTGAAGTTATTCCATCGTTCCCGGCATCTTCCAACACTACCTATCCGTAAGCTCCACATCACTTCTATCATCATTTTACACTTTGACTATGGCTGTGTGGCTTATGGTGGGCTCTGGAACAAGCTTGAGGTAAGACTGAGACGAATTATGAACAGCTCACTTCGGTTTGTCCTCGACACCCCGAGGAAATCTCATGTGACCCACCTCTATGATGAGTTAAAGTGGCTCTTCCCTTCTATTTTTAGACTCTATTTCCTAGGTTCTTTGTTATACCAAATCATCAACCCACACTATCCTTCTTATATCTATAGTCTCGTACAGTTTGAATCCTCTATCCAATCCAGCATTAGATCTCGCCTTTCCGATCTTTATTCCCGTTCACACAGAACCAAAAAATTTTACGGCTCCTTTCTCGCTCGGTCTACCTCTCTTTGGAACTCACTCCCACTCGATATCAGTCATGAGTCTTCTTTATCCACCTTCAAATCCAAACTATTCCTACAATATCCTTAATTCCCAAACAGATACTCTCCAATCAATAAAATAAATAGCTATATTCAACACAATAGATTGAGAAAATACTGTAAATATTCCCCACTTTTTATGATACTCACTATATTATTAAATGTTCTTATGTACTATTTTATTCTTCCATTAGGCAATATCTGTTTACTGTTAATTTGTATTCTATTACTTTTTTTGTTTGTTTTATTTACTTTTTTTGATTGTTTTATGTATATATATATATATATATATATATATATATATATATATATATATATATACACACATGTATTTCTATTAATTTCTGTCAATATTGTTATTCTTAATTGGCCTCGTCTCAGAATAAAATTATTTTTCTTACTATTCTATTCTACTCCAATTATTATTAATATTTGAAATATCATGATAAAAGCTGAGCTATATGGGGTAATCTATTAATCAAATTGTTTGCGGAGACAGGCTCAGTCGAGTGAGCTCTATATCAACTTGCTCTAGTGGCTATTAGAGATCTATCAATTGAGAGCTAACACAGTTTCTATGTTCATTCCCAAAGGCGATCAATCAGCAGCCATTGAATCCTCCTTCTCCCTAGAATACACCATTTATAATCTTACCCTAGTTTTTCCAAGACGATTAGAAACTGAACAAACTACCGAACATTGGATATAAATGGAAAAATATTGTATCATTAACAATAAACAGTTTAATAACTGTGAATATTTGAAGGTATAAAAAGTATATGATCTGCTTATGTTTTTGTAAATTACCTTATTCCTTCTTGTCTTGTTTGTATGCTTCACTTTAACGTTATTTTATGCTGCTATGGCTAATATTTCCTCCGAAGAACGGCTAAAAAAAAACATGGATTTTTTACTCCCTTTAAAATATCCTGAGGCCATCTGCCGGTCTGCGAACCCGCGATCTTGGGAATAGTAGGTGGTTATGTTAACCACTAGAGCATATTACACCTTCTTACCTTCTTCATTACTTTAGTAATGGTTTTAAAAAATACATAGATATATACTAGAGACGATATAAAAAAACAACTATACAAATCGTACTATGTATATAATATAGTTTTTTCATAAAACCAATGCAAATATCATCAACTAGAAACAAGTACATTGATATAATCCATTGATATTGAACTACATACAATAATAGACAGCTAATAGAAATCATATTTAATAGGGGGACCGGAAAGTAATGTCGTTTCTGCGCATGCCAATACTTGATTGTCATTTTTCAGCTCATTGTTTGGTTCAGAGGCGTACCAAAGACATTGTGAGGTTATAGTGATTTCTTTACTTATAGACAATTGAATTACAATTTTTTTTTGTAATTTTGGGTAAAATGGCCAGCCAAATACCAGAAGAGGTACACATCCGGCATTGCATGCTCTTTGAGTTTCGCAAGGGAAATAACGCAACAGTTGCTACCAAAAACATTTGCGATGTTTATCCAAATGCACTGGACATTCGTAAATGCCAAAGGTGGTTTTCCAAGTTCAAATCGGGTAATTTTGATCTTTCCGACTCGTATCGATCAGGAAGACCATCAGCGTTAGACAACGACGTGTTAAGGGCGGAAGTGGAAGCAAATCCGTGTCAGACGATCGAGGAATTGTCAAACAGTCTCAACCAACCTTGGACGACCATCCAAGAACATTTGAAGCAGATTGGGAAAGTAAGCAGAGCAGGTGTTTGGGTCCCGCATAATCTGTCCGAACAGAATAAGGCTAACCGATCAATCACATGCAACTTATTGCTTCAACGACACAACACAGAAGCGTTTTTTGATCGCTTGATCACAGGAGATGAGAAATGGGTCCTGTATGATAACCCAAAACGCAAAAGGCAGTGGCTCTCTCCAAATGAAATCCCTCGGAGTACTGCTAAGCCAGGTTTACACCCCAAAAAAGCGCTTTTGTGTGTTTGGTGGAGTATTCGCGGCATTGTTCATTTTGAATTACTGAAACCTGGACAAACTGTTACTGCAGACCTCTACAGCGAACAATTGCAGCGAGTCAATCAATCTTTAATTGAAAAGTGGCCAGCGATTGTCAACCGAAAAGGCGTCATTCTCCAACATGACAATGCAAGACCGCACTGCGCAAGGCGAACTCTAGAAAAAATTAATGAATTGGGGTGGGAGGTGCTGCCTCATCCACCATATTCGCCCGATGTTGCACCATCGGATTTCCACTTATTCCGAGCGCTGCAACACTTTTTAAGTGGCAAAACATTTGCAAATTTGGATGATATCCAAAATGCCATCTCTAGATATTTTGCCGAAAAACCAATTAATTTTTATCGATCAGGGATTGAAAATTTACTCACTAGATGGCAAAAGGTTATTGACAATCATGGGGAATACATCATTGATTAAAAATAAAGACTCGTTAAAAATGTATGTGTTTGTATTTAGCGTAAGAAAACGACATTACTTTCCGGTCCCCCTATTATATAAATAAGCTTCAGTATTCAACAAATATTGTTTGGTAGAAGACTGCTCAGTCGCACAAACAAGCTGAGAATGTATAAAACCCTCATCCGAACCATCATTACATATGCATTGGAAACCTGGGTATTGAGTAAAGCATCAGCTGAGCGTATTGACAGGTTCGAAAGAAAAATATTGAGATGGATTTATGGACTTGTAATGTAAAATAGCTCGTTTCTATTCCGAAAAAATCTAGAGTTGTACACACTTTATCATAACTTAAGTATTTGTAGGAACACAAAGAATCATGTAGCTAGGGCCCGTAATCAGGGTAAGAGTAAGACAGGAAGAAGACTGTACCACGGAAAACACGGTGGAGTAAGACCTCGCGGAAGACAGATGAGGATATTGTTTGTTTATTCATTACGTCACTTTATGCGGCTATGGCTAATAGAACGATGTTTAAGTGGGAGGTCTAAATTTTAACTATCCAGGTTTAATTGCGATAGAGATTTTTACTAATAACTGACATCGTACAGGCTCGGGAATCCGTTTAAAGTCCCTTCCGAAGGACGGCATAACCAAGGATTTTTTACTATATCATCCCAACCTTCCTGTATAGTCCTTTCTTGCTGCTCTATGGAATAATTCCTCGCGATTTCAGGAGAACCTATGGAAGTTAATGGAAAAGTGGAAAAGGAGGCGACCGTCTGAGTCAACTATTTCCTCTGCAATGTCGGAAACAGAAGGAGAGAAGAGCGAACCAGGAGCCAGGAGAGCCTTAGTGGAAAGAAAATTTAAGAGGATTCAAGGAATGTCGAGCCGAGATAGTAGGACGGTGGCTGAAGAATGAGGAGAGTATCGGCAGAGAGGCAACTGCACAGTGATTAAAAATATCGAAGGCGTTTATGGTGCGTTGTCTATCATAAGAGTCGAGAGAGGAATGGAGTGTCTGGTGGATTCGGGGAGTTCAAGCACCGTGATTTGTCGGAGCATAATGATGGGACTGTGTCCAGGAGAAAGGTTACAGGTAAGTGACTGTAAATTGATCACTCTGAGTGGTCCCTGTAAAGTAGAAGGGGAGGCCGTGATTGAACATGGGAGATGGGGTTCCGAGGGACCGTTCATGTGGTGGAAAATATGCCTCGGGAATATGGGGTATAATCGGATGCGATTTAAAGAGCTGAGTGGGGGCGAGGATAAGGTGTAAAAACGGGCGATGGATAGTTAAGATACGAAAAAGTGTGTATAAAGGCTTACGTTTACGGAGGAACGGCCAGGGGAAAGATAGGGGCTATTAATCAAACGGAAGATTGAGGCCACGCCATTAAGCCGGAATTCAAGGATATATGTTTAATGAAGGTGAGAACCTCAGTGTTACAGGTCAGACGGTATGCGAAATCCAGTTAAAACAGGATTGGGTGACATACGTTAAAGAACGTCGGTACCCGCAAGCATTACGGCAACACAAACGGGAAGAGCTACACAACCTTAAAATGCAAGGGATCATCGTGGACAGTGCGTCACCGTACAACAGTAAAGAAAAAGAGTGTGGAATGCGAGAAGTACCGAGTCTTAGTTGATTACAGGAAGCTTAATGAGAACACTGTGGACGAACACGATTCGGTGGCATTTTAGACCGCCTTGGAGGGGCGACTATTTTTAGCACACTTGATCTAAAGGCAGGATACCACCAAATTCGGATGCACCCACGAGACCAGCCCAAGACAGCATTCACCTTTGAGTGGGGTCATTTCGAATTTACACGGATGATCTTCGGTCTGAAAAAGCGCCTATCGCTTTTCAAGACCTTATGGATGAGCTTTTGCGTGGGCTGGACGAGTCGTTTTGCCATGTATACATGGTTGATTTACTTGTATTTAGCAAATTAGAACGCTATGTGGAAGATCTTCGTAAGGTGTTTTCGAGGTTGCGCCAGTTTGGGTTAAAATTATCCGGAGAGAAATCTGTTATGGGTCAGGGTCAGCTTAATTTTTTGGGCCATATAATATCCAAAGAGGGAGTGCGACCAGATATGCGGAAGGTCGAGGCGATAAGACAAATGGTGATTCCGACTGACGTCAAAGAAATACTGAGGTTATTAGGAACGGTCAACTATTATCGCCGATTCGTACCGGAAATGGCGGAGTATCTTGTGCCACTAAACAACTTGCTGAAGAAAGTACGGAGTATCGTAATCACCCCTGAAATTGAAAACAATATTCGGACATGCATGAGAAAACTGCAGGAAGAACCAATCCTTGCCTTTCCCGATTTTATGCTGAAATTTCACATCACTACAGATGCGAGTGAGTACGCCTTAGGTTCGGTATTATCACAGGAAGATAATGCTGGTGAGCGTCCCGTAGTGTACGCCAGCAGACGATTAACGGAGGCGGAATCCCGTTATAGCGCACTGGGAAGGGAGTTGCTTGGGATCGTGTGGGAGATCAAGAATTTCCGACCGTATGTTTTCGGGCGAAAGTTTGTGGTCCACACGGGCCATAGACCGTTGTTATGGGTCGGGAAATTAAAGGAGTCATCAGCACGAGTCACCCGCTGGCCAATACAACATGGAAGTAGTGTACAAGTCGGGAAAGGAAAATATTGTAACGGATTGGCTATCACGAGCGGTGCGAATTAATGCAATCGAGTCAAGTACAGGTGAACATTCCCAAGATAACAAACAATTCGAGCGCGAACGGACACCGGACGGAGAAGGAGTAGGCGGAACAGACCACCAAGACGACAGGGCCTCCTCTGATCAAGGTTAATCGGGCGACGAGAGACCAACAGGAGTTAACAGACGAAGTCATTAACAGCAAGCCTCACAGAGTACTTGTAAGAGGAGGACCACGGGACCTCTGAAAATGGAGAACACCAAATATGAAAAACATGAGATCGTCACTATTTGGTCCAAACCCGGAATTTAAGAAGAACAAATGTGCCGGGTCCTGAAGAACGCATCAAAAGTAGGCGCACCACACTACCTCTACGTTGGGAAAGCGACGATTTGGGATAAGATCCGAAACTTGTGGACCGAGAAAATAGGTTTAGATAGATCATTTGTCCGATGCTGTCTTATGGTCGAAACGATTCGTGATGCCGAATAACAAATGGAGTTGGCACTCGCATATCACCAAGGAAAGACAAACCACCGAAGGATTAATGAAACAATGGCGGCGTTGAAGCGGACATATTATTGGGTACGACTGCGAAAAACAATTGAAGAGGTAATAAGCGAATGCCAAATTTGTAATACCACGAAGTAATGATCGTCACCCCCCCCAGTAGTGATACAAACAGAGACATACACCTAAGGTACCTTTAACCTTTTTTTTTTTTTTTCCCCGACCTGCCATTGCTGGCATGCGGGGTTTCTGCAGTGGCGGGTTGATGCATTAGGTTTACGCACGCCCGCCACTGCCAAAAAAAAACAACTCTTTATTTGAATCTCTTATTATACAATCTCGAGGGGGAACATGTATAATTTATGGGAACAGCCAATAAAATAAAAATAATAATCTGTGGTGAAGCCCAGTGCACGGATGTGCACCTTACTGTTGGGGCAGCACCTTTAAGGCCTCCTGGCCGGTCTGCATCCATCCGGTGCCGTCCGGTCCGCATCCGGCCAGTCCGCATCCCTCAGTCCTGGGATCTCATCTTCCGGTGAATGCTCTGGTGACTCCGGTGGCTCGCCGGGTTGCCGTATCCTGCTGATGGTAAAGTGCGCAGCACCGACCACCTCCTTCCACCCGTAGACAAACTCCCTAAAATGGGGGTAATTGTCTTCCTCCACCGGGCGGGGGAAGTCTTCCTCGGTGAGGACGAAGATCCCGGTTTTCCTCGACAACCAGGTGCGGTGTCCCTCCATCAACGGTGCAGGTGAGCACCACGTGCTCCGCAGTCTCAGGGATCCCACAGGCGGGGCACGGGGGTCGATGTCTCTTCTATGCTCAACTTTCCCCGGAACCCGCCTTGTCCTGTCAGGTCCTGCGAGACCAAGTAGTCCGGGAGGACCCATGTCGCCGCCAATCTCGACCGGACGGTGGGGAAGAACTTCCTCAAGGTGGAACCCTTCTGGCTAGTCACCCGCCGTCCGTTCCACTCGTCAATGGAGTCCTCCCTCACTATCCTCTTCCACATGTTCGGGGTCTCGCCGATCCTCTGTCCCTTCGTGACACGCAGCAGAGCCAGTCTCTGGATCGTGGCCAGTCTCCTCTTCTGCAGCTGCGTGAGGTTGCTGCTCCACGCCGGGGATGCATACCTCAGGATACCCAAGATCACGCCTTTGTAAACGGTCATCGTTGCTGGGTACCTGTGGCCCCAGAATGCACCCTCTATTCTTCCTAATCCATTCAGTGACAGGTCACCCTATTCTTCAGGTATCCCAGGTGAGGAGTGGCGTCGAAGTTTCTCCTAAACTTCACGCCTAGATACGTCACCTCCTCACCTAGCCTGACCCTCTCTCCTTGGATCTCCAAAATGATAGGGTGAGCCCTGTCAGTGGAGCCTCTTAGGAGTATGGCCTGAATCTTGGCAGCGGCCATACTCAGCTTCCTCCTCACGCACCATTCCGCCTCGAAACTGGCGCACCTCTCCGCATGCGTCTTCAGTCTGGCTCTGCTGATGACCACGATGACTGCCACCTCGTCGATATAGGCCGTGGCAAGGAACCCTTTCTCTTCTAGTTCCCCCAGCAACTGGTCGAACACGAGTTTCCACAGAGCCGGCCCAAGGACCGATCCTGGTGGACATCCTCTTTCGATCTTCCTCTCAACCTCGTAGTAGCTACCTCTTATCCTGACACTCCTTTCACTGAGGTAGCCACTCACGAGGGAGCACAGGTTACTGGGGGCGTCGACCTCCTGCAGCCGCTGGAGTACGCAGGGCCACTATACACTTTCAAAGGCGGAGGAAATGTCAAACAGGACTAGCATAACATACTTCTCCGCCCTCTCTTCCACGTACCTACGCACCCTCAGCAGTGCATCTGTTGTTCCCTTGCCACGGATCGAGCCGAACTGCCGTGGATGACTCGCCGCATCGAGGACCGGCCTTAGGTACCTTTAACCGAACTCCAGGTCCACACTTTTACGTGCCGGGAATTCAAATGGGTGACAGTGTTGGACAACTTCACTATGTAGTTTTTGTAAATTAACTTATTTGTACATAAATATTTTTTGTTAATTACGAATGATATTACGAAGGCCCACACAGTGAAGGAGAAATCAGCGGCAGCGGTCATTAGAGCCCTCCAAACGTGGTTTCATTTTTATGGAGTGCCTGATAAGATTTCCTCAGACTCGGAATTTGGGAATGCCCAGCTTAGGAAAGAGATGAAAAATTTAGACGTCACCCGGCATTAGAATACGCCGGGGCATCCCAAAAGCAGGGGGAGATAAAAAGGCTTCACGATACTCTAGGGGAACAACTGAGAGTATTTCAGGCGGACAAGGGATTGGAAGCAGACGAGGCAATGCCTCGGGCCATAGCGGTATATAATCACTCCATCCACATGGCTATTGGTTTTTCCCCTTTCGAAACCCTTAGTGGTCTATATGCACGACGGAGAGAGGGGGGCACTACGGTCGTGGACGAGGGCATGGCAGGACGATTGATCGCCAATAGAAAAGAGCTCAAAATAATAGGGAAGAAAGCATACGGAAGGATGGCCGCGGAAAAGAGAAAAAGAGTAGCGCCGGAAAACTTGCGAGTAAAAGATATTGGGGGCAATATCAGGATAAGATCAGGATATGTACCATCGTGTACAAGAAAATAGTATCGAACCGTGCTAAGGAGGTTTTGCGTTATGAAGGGCCATTCAGATTGATTGCTATCAGAAAGCATAACTTAGTCACTATCCAGAGTGTGGCTGAGCCCAGAAAACATATCGAACAGCTCAAGATTCCAGCTGAGGAAGCCAACCCCTAACTGTATAGTTTACGTTATTCGTCTTTAACGTTATTGCTGAGGAAGCATTTATTTTTTATTTCTTTATTTTATTTATTTACTGTGCTATCTGAAGAACTTTTGGAGCTTATGTTAGAGGTGCAGTGGTACAGTTCATTTTAATTTCTCTTATGGTAGTTTTTGTAAATTAACTTATTTGTACATAAATATTTTTTGTTAATTACGAATGATATTAATGTAGATTAAGCTAGTAGTAAGGTATTTTATTTTTATTTTTATGTAAGTAGAATAAGATTCATGTAATTCGTAATTTCTTTTGTGTTTGTGTTCTTTCTCTGCAATTTCTGTTTTGAGCTTACGAGGATGTTGGTAAACTGACAGGGGGAAGTTAAGACAAGACGATGATCGCCTACTCGTTAATATCAAGCTGGCATTGTAAACAGCTGTAAGAATTTATAAATAGAGGTTTAAGGTGGCCAGTTCTCGTGCGAGTTGTTTCATCTTTATTTTCATTTTTTTACATATTTCGTTCTTGAAACTATATAAGTTATATATATGTTTTATTATTGTATTTGAAATTTTAACTTTTTTTTCACTTTCATTTCTGATGAGTTTGATTTTTTTAGGACAATCGGATAATCCTTTTATCTGACGGTAATAACGCCTGTTTATTCAATTCCATTTATAATTAGTTTCATTCTTCATTGAAGTTTCACTTGAAAGTTCAATTACAAAGCAATGCAGCTGATGGATTTTTAATGGAGTAAAGCAATCAAGGAAGTTTTCTCAGCCCAGGGGTCTAAAAGTATTAAGAACAAGGTTTTAACCTTCGTTTTTTTTTCTTAAAGGTTTTTTCTTTTATAGTGAACTAACGGAACAGTAGTTGGTCCTAAAGCCCAATCTTCTCTGATGGACCAGGCTAGAATAGAGAATGGGTCAAGGGTGAATTATTCTCTCCTTCCAATTTTCTGACTTTATTGACACAAGAAAATAAAGGAACCATAATTTATATGACAGCAGTGGAAGAGAAATTAGTTAATTAGTTAACAACCACAATAGTTGGCTTGTAAACATTACAGTTTCTACTAGGTACAGAACCAAAATACTTCCTTGGCTCTAATAGTCCTTTTTTTCAAAAGAAATGCATTGTTAAATAGAGGTGAGGTATTACACTTGATGTGAAAAACATTTGTAAAAAAAATTTTTACATTTTGTACACTTTCATTCTCATCACTGATCACTTATTAACACTTGAATAAAGGAAAATAAAGTAATTTTAACATTAGAACTACAAAAATATTTAAAAATGGAGGAGACGCACAATAAGCTGTTCGAAAAATATAATTAAATAATTTTTTTAAATCGATAAAGTTGGGATGAATTTAGTAATTTGGTTTATTTCTCTTTATTCAATCAATAAAGGGGATTTCTCCAATATTCTTTTTAGAATGAGTTTAGAATATTTTAAAGACAAACTTTAACTTAAAGTTATTTGAAATATAATTGTTAATGAAACAAGAATTATTATAATTGGCATAACCATTAATAGCATTATCGTACATATTTACTATTACGTTTTGTTATGTAATGATATTAACTATACTAACCAAATATATACTACGAATGCCAGTCGATCCCACAGGTTCGTTTCACAAATAATTCGTCTCAGCCGGTCTCCAATACTAGACCCAGAGATTACACAAACAAGTAATCAAACGGTATCGTTAGTACAAATCAAACAATTGATGGACGCCTACCTGAAATTTCACAACACTAAAAATTCACTAAAAATCTAATTTATAACAGTAATATAAGTTTTTAAAAAAATATTTTTTGAAAGATAGGTATTGTATTAACTAGGGGGTTAATGAAAATTGCCCAAGCAAAAATAAAATTAATAATCTTATCATTATTGCAGTCCTTAAAGGATTAGGCTTTAGAAGCCATTGTTTTCAGGTATACTGGAGTGCACAATGTTTCTTCACACTTTGTCTCCTTATACTATGTAAGTATGAGTTTGTGATGTTGAATCTTCTTACTCGAAAGGCATAATTTTCTAATTTAAATATTTTGACGCTCTTCAACTGCCTTGTTTCAATCCTGGCTATCGTTTTAGAATATTCCGAAACATTTAACAGATTCTGAAGTTTGTTGAAACAACCCTTCCAGACAGCTTTTCAAACTTTTAATACAAGGTTTAACTGTTTAGAGAGTGTTCAGACACCTTAATTTGGGAGAAAATTGATAAAATTAAATATTTTTATGGATAGAACCCATTACAATGTAATAAATAGTTCAACCCTGGTATGCTACACTTATTTTTACTAATGGGTCTGCCACACTGGGGTAAATGTCTACCCCAAATAAAAAACGGTTTTAGAGGGTTTAATTTTTTTTTATTTTAATATAAAACGCTCTTAAGTCATACATTAAAAAAAAAAAAGAAAAAAAAAACCTAATGAGAATAAACTAATTACTGAATAGATGAAGTTTTTTATTGATGTTCCAAAGAAATAAATTTTTTACATTAAACCCTAGACTTTCGGTCTCGAGACCTAGACAGAATTTACTAATTGATGTGGATTCTTGACTTCCTATGGCTTCTTCTACTACTGGCACATTTAAAATACGGCTGATGGTTTGACGGAGTTCTCGTCTTAAAATTGGGTTTTCCAATCGCCTTGACATCTGAGGTCTAGTCAGATCTAGGGCCATTTTTTTTAAGGAAAGATAACGGTAAAATAGAATTGTATCCTGTAATGCCATTTTTTGAGATGCCATTGTATTACACCTAAAAAAAAATCAATTTACTGAAAATCACAGCCAGAAATTCTAAATATCCACTGTATTGATTGAAAAAATAAGTAATTTCATGTTTATAAAAAAAATATATTTATAATTTCCTTGTTTAAAATAAGTATTAATAAATGTAACGTTGTACTTACCCAAATAAAGAATCTTAGGCCTGGAAAATTTTACACCGATTGTGCTACCTACACTGGGGTACACCTTTACTCCAAAGGTTAAATAACTTGGTAAAAAACGACACTATCCATGCTTCGAATGCCCCACCCATACTGTCTTGTCAAAATATGAAACTACTGTGAATCACGGAACTGCAGCACTATTTGTCGACCGGAAGCAACACTTAATAGAAGCACTGGGGTACAGGTGTACCCCAAGTAGCATTTCAGGGTTAAAATCTCTTCTCGTAATTAAAATAAATAGACTTTAGGAATTAGAATTAATTTTGATGATCAATGTTCGATATCAACTTTTTTTAAATAATTAATGTTTTTTAATTAATTTTGTTATCCACACATCCATTATTTTAATGAAACTTCATATTTTGCGCGGAAAAAAGAATTGGTGCAATGCTTATATTTTTTAAAAATCATTTCAGTGTTAGGACTAAAATCATAATTCTGCTGAGCAAAGGATGAAACTAGCATGGAAGGTGTATCTAATAGGTCTGAACTATCTAATAAGCAAAAACTGAGAACTACTCAATCGGTGGAGAAATGAAGTAAAAGTTGTAGGATTTATGGGGATTTGAGGTGGATGGGATTTGGTAGTGATCTATGGAATGTTTATGATTAACATACAGGCTTCTCGGGTTGAAAATAAAAACTGGTTTCAGGGTTTGCGATTTATATTTCGGCTTATTTGCAAACCATAAACCGAAATATAAATTGCATTGAAGGGGAACAATATCACTCATAAAATTATAGACGCAATCAGATCCGTATATGTACGCTCAAGAGGAATATTCAGAATTCAAGGAAAACAGGTTTCGATTAGTCTAGAGGTTTCAATATGAAAAAATGCGCCAAATATCGATACAGTCTACTGTTAATGTTCCTGCTGAATAAATAAATTAAACGAACTATTAAAAGGTTGGAATGAAGGAAGCCACGAGCAGTAGTTAGGGAATGAACCTCAAGCCAATTCTTGAACTAACTGACATAGCATTTAAAGCTGACACTTTCTAGATTCTGCAGTGAAACTGGATGAGAAGCTAGAACGAAAGTCCACGATCATGAATACCAATTATGCCAATTATTCGTGAACCTTAGGATGTGCAGGATAATTCTAGATCAGAAATATACTGTACGTGCCTATTAGCTGCTAGCAGCAATAAAAGAGACTAAATCAAATAGAACCAAACAAAACCAAAAATAAGGATCAATTTACTATGCATCGTACCGGGGGGCATTATAAAAATAAATATGTTTTTACACAACGAGCAATGATTGGTTTGCGAGAATAAGCCAAGGTGGGTGAAGTGAAAAGAAAAGAGGAGGGGGAGGGGGGAGTCGAAAACTCCACTTTTAGAAGGACTCTCTGAGAAGATCCCGAAGAGGAAGGACCACCGAAGACGCGGGTGATGGAAGTCGTCGAATGATGCTGGGCGCAGAAGATCCGGAGGCGGCTAGGCCGAAGAACTACCTATGGACGTAATGGAATGATTATGCTGGCATCCTAAAATCAAATAGAATATTTAAAATATGTTAAAGAGTGTATAACATAGCAATATATTACTAAATAAGCAATACTTGTTGTTGAAAAAGGTGTAATCGAACATCATTAATATATTTTACCTTCCCACGCCAGTGTATGGATGGATATGGAAGTTGGATTCATTTCTATAGAAATCTAAACAGATTTCCAACATACCAAATATTTGAGGAGAAAGCTAACCAAAATCGGAGATATCTCATGACAAAACACAGAATGAGGAAGGAGTTAGGGGTAAAACTCCTAATTGAGATATCGGAGATGTAGGGGCTAATGTGCTCATTAGTGAAGATCGGGAAACAAACACGTTCTTGGAAACTAAACTAACAAGCAAAACACCAAAAGGCCAAACAAGGATGTCGTTGATGGATTATATGGCTCAACAGGGAAAGAGGAGATGAAAGCGGCCGGTGATGTGAAGAGGTTGGAAAGGGCCCAAGGCGGTTGGCTAGCTTGACTAGCTCCAAAGGCGGATCCAGGGGGGGGGGGGGGATACGGGGGCACGTCTGCTCAACAGACGGTGTTTTGTGTACTGTGGAGAATCCATTACAGTACATACGTATAGACAAATCATGTGATGATAGTTGTTAAAATAACAGAAATAACATGAATGAAACTATTGTTTAGATATTTTAATAAACCGTTCTATAAATACTACTAATGTATTTCTAAGTTATTGTCGATTTTTTTGCCCGTCTGCCCGTTGTGCCCTCCCCCCGATAAAAATCCTGGATCCGCCCTTGGCCACCTCCACGCCAAAAGGCACAAAGGAGAAAGGAAGAGGATATTAGTTGACGGTGATTATCTCAAAAATGTAATAAAATGATCAATCCTGGAGGCAAACTCTTAAAAAAAACAAGTATGTAAACGTAATTTGAAGTTCACTTAACGAAAGAGTTTTGAAACTAATCTTGTTTTAATACTTAAATTGTGACTATTATGTGTAAAATAACATGATAACTGTTAATGAGAACGATAGTGTTCTAAAATGGAAATTTATCGTTCTTCTTTATAATCACCTCATTCATGGCAATATTACACTCTTCCGTATTATATCCGTCACAAGTAGTCACCAAATGCCTGGAGAGAAGTTGACAAAAATTAACAGCTGATAACTAAAATAATCCAGATGGTAACATGCAAGACTATCTGATTCTATGGATTTCTGAATAAAGAAATGATTAAAGCTTTGAGAATGGAGAATTAGTTGATATTTTTGATATATGGTTATTTGTAATCAACAAAAACATATTAAAACAAACAAAAACTTAGTGGTCGTCTTGAAACCATTATACGCAGAGATCAACAAGGGGTTAAGATAGTAGCACCATCATCCTTTAAAATATTTACATAGTAAAATATTTCTGTTTATTGACATTTCGACTTTCTTAAATGTAAACACTTATTAATCCAGTTTCAAAAAAAATGTTTGTTTACCTCTGTGACATATCGCTGTTTGGAAGTAACTCGGTCTTTCAGATGTCCAAGTATGATTTTCGCATAATTTTTTCTTTTACGAGTCCAAAATCGGCAGGAACGGTACCCAAACGGCCAAAAATAACAACGAAGTCTGTGGCGAAGGCAGTATAAGTGAGTGCCCTGTTCAACGATGATTACAGAGATTTTGATAGGGAGAATTGAGCCTTGAAGACAAATATGGCTGTTCTGCCATTTTTCCAAGATTTTCACATCCCCAATCGCCTTGAGATGGTCATTGGCATTTGATATGTTTCTTTACAAGTTCTGGGATTTTCTTTGACCAAAGCTCGGAGAACTTTGTCTACGACGATCTCTGTCTGTTTTTTCTCGTCATTAGAAATGACTTAACTGAAATTAAGTGTTAGAGGTGTATCCAATGATCGGTTCTAATCGTTGTAAATGATAAACATAGCTAGGAGATGGTGGTTTTGACATTTAAACACAATCTAAATGTACCTCGTTATAGCGATTATAAGGGACTGTAAGCAAACAAATGTGTGCAGCATATGTTGTAGTCTACATCTGGTGAGCAGGAAGTAGTTATGTAACGGACAAATGGAGAAAGAAAAGAAAAGTCCAATTAAGTCTGGAGCAAGTTCTGGAGCTGAGAGATTTTTTTTTTGGAACATTAATACTTCCTTCTCCTAGATATTTCATTTTAATAACCGAATGAAAGTATTTTTGAACGCACATAATAAAATAAAACAAGTATGTACTTGCTTAAATACGTGAGTGTGCATGTTTCTATGTTTATGATAAAACGAAGACAAAATGATACCATTTATTTATATATTCGGATATCGGAACAATGACCTTAAACGATTACTACAAAACTAATACGCAATCCTATTAGCCTATTTACTTATGTTTAACAACTCTATAATGTTAAAAATTAATAAATCATATCAATCTGCTTACTCCATAAATTTTGAACCAACTAAACATTCATATATATTTTAATAAAATATATCTTAAATAATGAACTATAAAAGAAACTGTTTTCAAAATTAAAATAGATGGCCGCTTTATCATAATATGTATAGGGTCTTTCATTAAGAATGATGTTATTTTAATTTTGATTAAAACAACAAAGGTTTGACACATCAACTTAATTCCTGCCTTATTTTGAAGCTTGGACAATGCAGTGATGTTTGAAATAAGATATTGTTCAAATGTACACCACGAGCTCGTAGACATAGACGCGCCTGATCGCTCCAATTTATGATCACTCTGTGCAATAATTCCGGCTGCATTCCGCCATAACTTGACGAATATTCTCTTCTAAGTGATCCAAAGACTGTGGCTCGTTGGCATAAAGTTGTGCTTTCTCATAGCCCCAAAGGAAATAATCCAGGGGTGTCAAATCACATGACTTTGGCGGCCAGTTCACAAATCCTCGTCGTGAGATGATCCAATCGCCAAACCTTTCCCTCAGAATAGCATCAGCTGACACGTAGCGCCATCTTGTTGGAACCACATCTCTTCAATATTGACGTTCTCAAGTTCTGGCCATAGAAATTCGAGTAACATGGTCCTATAGCGATCACCATTCACGGTTACGGCTGTTCCATTCTCATTTCGAAAGAAATAAGGTCTGATAACGCCGCCATACCATAAACCGCACCAGACAGTGAGTTTTTTGTAATGCAACGGAACTTCATGTAACACTTCTGGGTTGTCCTCTCACCACCCAGAACTGAGCAACCTCTTTGGTAATATCTTTTTATTACTTCCAAACTATCGAGAGGAGTCAAATGCTGCATCATGAAACTGCACACTATACTACATATAGTAACCTAGAAATAAATAAAATATGTATTAGAAGCCGAGAAATCTCTATTTGAAAAACTATCACTAAAGACTCTTTATCATATGAGTATATATGTATAATATGAGCGGTTTTATTTAAAAGCGCTATAGTCCATTTGGATCTAAAAAAATCTGGAAGACATCTCGAATATGAAAAAATGGACTTAGGCCACTTTCAAATATAAGAGCTCTTATGTTATATAACCGTTATACTATAACATATATAAATCTTACAAACGAAAATCGTGCTGTAAGAGGAAAACAATTTCCAGGTTAATCCAATTTATTAAATTCATATTAACCAGCAACAACATTTTAAAAACACAAATATACTAATAATAACAGTGCATCAATAGTTATAAACTGGCATTCCTGCTGATCCAATTTTCAGACTAACAAATAATAGGAAATTTCCCTCTCAAACTCTAACTTTTCTTCATTCTAACTTCTCAGCTAGTTGCAAATAAACAATAAACCAATAACTTCTTTAAATAGTTCAGTTATAATGTGTACTGATATAAATACGTTTTGATAAAATCTAGAAATTTATACCTTCAGTGTAAAATTGTAAGGGTGTTGTTTGTCATCTTAATGCTCAATTACTATATACTGTAAATTTAAAATAAGCCTTCTTTACAATAAACTTGTGGGTACACGTCAACAACATGATCGAGACTGGCGACCTCATGACATGACCCGAGCGTCGAGTGCAAGAGTTGTAAAATTTCTTTTAATCAACTTCAACATTAAAGGTTGTTGTGCTCAGTTTGTTATTATAAATAATTTGTAAACCCATGTCCAATATTTTTTGTATCCAATTGTTTAATTATTTCTTAGTTTAATTTCATTAAAAATAAATTAATACTAAATACGTTAGGTGTAAACTACATAAAATTTAGTTGATACTTAATTATTTAATACTCTTATTATTTATAATTTGACAAAAAAAAACTCACTAATAATAAATCCTGCAATGTAATAGTATTTACATTATTGTTGTCTGGGATAGACTACCTTACGGACCTACCTTACAGCAGTCCCCTTTACTGTTGTCTGGGCTAGCCTACCTTAAGGACCTACCTTTCAGCAGTAACATTATTGTCTTGGAGAGCGACCCGAGTGATTCTATTTAACATCAGTCACTATTGTTTGTTTTTTTTTTGTGTCGGCTTTGCTCAAACTCCTCTGAATCTACACAACATATATTTTACGAATCGGCATCGAAGATTCCTCGTCAACTATTGTCCAATCATGTTTATTTGATTTAATTAGTTGTATTTTGATTTGGTTTAGCTGTTTATTTTTTTATTTATAAGTTATTTGATTTATTTGTCCATCCATCAATATATAAGAATTAAAAAAAAAAGGCATTCCGTATTATATCTGACTTTCCCTTTTATATATTTTATTTAAACATTCAAACATAATTTAAATTTATTACTGAGCAGTTAATTTTCTGCAATAAAATTAATTGAGTCAGATTAAGGCAGCAGCCTATCAGAGCTTCGTACTATAGGGAAAGGTTGGCCAAGGGTGCAATCCCTATTACCCTTACGGTGCCCTAACAGTTAGATTTCTATTGATATCAGAAAAATTATATTTATCTAAAAAGTCGTTTAGTAGTTGAGCAATTAGGAAACTAATGTTTCCTCAAAAAGATATTATTTCCAATAGTTAAATGTTCTACTAAATAATGTAAAGCACAAATGATCTGTGTATTGTTGAACTTAAAAGTGATGACAGTGTCTATTTTAATCCAAATACAAGGTATAAATAATATACCTACATAATAGATGTTATTTCAATTAAATTATTAATATTTTGCATTCAGCTTGTGCAGTCTATAATATGTTTTGATTAATAAATAAAATACTTGAAAATGTGAATAATTATTGTTGGCTGAGTCGATATATGTGAAAACCAGACTAATGTTAATAATGTAATTTACAAAGGTGAAATTTAAATAATTCAGACTGTAATTGATTTAAAAATTCCAAAAAAGGCACATATTTATTCCAAAGTCTTGAGTTTTAACTAATGTTTTATGACTGCTTATCTATTTTTTTTTTTACTGCCGAGGAATGAAAACAATAAAACACTCAAATATCGTCAAGTTTTATTCTCGCTGACTTGACTCTAACATTATGTAAAGGCTTATATTATAAACAGTAGAGAAAAGTATGTTTTTACACATGCGCACACACATTCACTTACCTCATAAAATGTTGCATCGCATTGTCATGTGTCAATAGCACAAAAAGATGACGCTTCTGCATGAGTTAACATTTTTATAAATGGCGCGATAGCGAAAATTTATAGCGAGGGAAGCCTGGAAATATTTTCAACTCTCCCACAGCAATAATTCTCTGGCAATCGAAATGGCTCGTTTAAGCCGTCCAGACTCCCCTACAATGCTATATTCTTTATATGAATTTCTATTTCTATTTCATTTGGGCCCGTATCCTATATCTATATAAACATTGCACGTATATTTATAAAAGGTCCAGTACCTATTGTTTAAGATAAATATTTGCTAATTCTCAAGCACAGAAAATATTTAACCTGCAATCTATGAAGGCCTGAAGGTTTATTTTAGATATTTTAAGATGTCTATTTATTTTTGAAGAGCAAATATTCTGAATGCAGAAATAGACTAACATTATATAAAATGTGGGTCGACAATAAGCGATTCCATCAGCTATAATTTCCTACCGACTTGTATAAATTAACACAAGAAATCTCTATTACCATACGGGACGTTTTCGATCTATGAATATTTTTTCAGGATACTTTGTAGTCTCAATTGTTCATATACCATGAGCATCTTTCCTTATCGAAATATTCCATATTTTTACATAATGTTCCATTTCCGATTATACCGGAATATATGTTTTCCATAATATAGAGTTTCTCAATCTATAGAAAGAATACAAGGGGACAAAAAAAAAAAGGAGAGAAGGTAGAAATGCTTTATTTTCAAGCCCTGTTCCACGAATACTCGAATGTATTAACTTTTCATTATCTACACCATACTTATCAATGCACTAGACACCTTATAAATATTTACTGAATGAAAAGTGAGTCCTTATTAATTTTTATTATGAAACTTATTATATTACTTTATCAGGATCATAATGCAATCTAATATTTATTAAATTTGTAATTTTCAACAAAATATAATAATTAATTAACCGGTACACCAGAATATACACTTTTAACTCATAAAATTTTGAATATAATAAAATGTTTAGATTTTATAATAAATACAATTAAAAAAATGATTTAGTCGAAATGTTTTAATATTTGTTCCTGTTTATCAGATTTTAGAATATTATGCAATAATAATAATATTAAAGGTTTCAGTATTTGAAAATATTTTGACAGGAACAGTTTTTAGCCCTCTTCTCTTTTCTCTATATATTTTGGATATTTTTGTATAAAGATCACTTCTAAACCGGACCTAAAACATAAACTGGGTAAAGAAATCTACAATTCCTGCCGGAAGAAGATATTATGGCGTCCTTTCGACTTTCTTGGATAAACGCATTGAAAAATTTAAATATTATTGAGGAATATCGCAGAACAGACTAGACCGCGTTCACTATGAGGAGATAAGGATAAAATTCTAAGCGGTATACAATACGCAACATGCACAGACTATTTCATCAAAGTTAATGGAAGATAATAAAAAAGGTTTGTACTCGCGAAATGGTGCAAAACATCGCAAATTACAGATCTCTCAAAGTACCACTTGTTGGTCTCCTCAGTAATTATTATCGTCCGATTTTCCGGACTTGAGGCAAATTGGTTATCTATTAAATGTTTACCTCTCAGATTTATCGGCTGCTTTTATTGAACCTTCTTAGTAATAAATTGTCGCAATATATTCCTTACATCATAGCGCTTATGGTATATTGCCTCACTATGAACTCCGCCTTAGTAGGAATTCTATCAGTACTTTATCTGTATATTTATTTTCTTGAAATTCTGAAATACCAAGGGACGGGAGTTCTTTTAGACCGTAATGCGAATTTCAGCAATATTATTTCGCCAAATAAATTTGAAAAACTTTGAAATAAAGTATTTTATTTTTGCAGAGAACAGTTTAGCCACATACACGAGTTTGTCTAAAAAATTCTCTATCCGACCGAAATTTGATATTCCAAATATACTAGGGATAGGGCATTATTGTTTATCAAGGTTTTGTAGCACATGCCTACATTACTAAGGCTGACTTCAATTATGTAACACTTGTAACTGGCAAAATAAAAAATTTAATATAGTTAAGCTATTAGTACACAGTGATAAAGCAAAGACACTATTTCATACAGGAAGAGACGTAGCTTGGCAATATCAAGATCCTCTTGTTTCCTCTATGGATATAAAAGAAAACTGCAATTGTTCGTTTTATTCTGAACAACCACTATAATAAAACATATCATTTAACTATACCTTGGCATCAATATCCACAATGCTAATCTATTGTTAGTATCTCAAGTAGGTTTACAATTAATGGAATTTAGTATAGCATTTGCTAAGATAGGAGCAAATTTCTATTTGTTTAAGACAGTCATGCAAAATATATATCTTAAATTAAAACATCAGCTAATTTTCATTTGTATGGCTCAAGCAAGGCCTAAAGAAAAATATCTACATAAATATATATCACCATACCGCCATAGGCTAATAAATAATTATTCAATTATTTTTTTTATTGAATTTATTATTTTTCATGGAACAAGGAAAAATAGATAATTTGAGCTTTTTCTCTTGAAACTCAATGTTAATTTCAACGTTTAAGTCAATGGTTTACACAAGGGAACAAATTTTTATTAATTTTTTGTTGCATGGAGTTTTAGGCCTGTTGTTTACTAATTAGAGGTTGGTGATTACAAATCTAGCCTCAGTTTTTCTCCAGCACCTTTTGTTTTTGGCAAACAGCTGATGGACATATATTTGTACTAGTCACATTCAAACTTCAATTCAACTGAGTTGTTTAGTGAAAAAGTTTGTGCTCTTGTGTTAAATAACAATGTCCAAGTTAAGAAATATCTGTAGAAACGATCCAAACTATTTCTGTAACATTTGTGGTGAATATACATTCAAAAATTGTAGGCTAATTGTGTCAGAGTTTATAACACAGGTATATTTTGATTACTTTGGATTCGCTTTGGACATCCGTGACAAGTACTGGATCCCTCATATGGTATGTAAAACATGTGTTGAGTCTTTGAGATTATGGGCAAATAAGAAAAGACCCCATTTTAAGTATCAAACACCAATGATTTGGCGGGAACCTAATAATCATCAAGATGATTGTTATTTTTGTGTGATTGATATTAATGGAATTAATAAAAATAACCGGTCGAAATGGTCTTATCCAAACTTGTTATCTGTTACTCGACCAGTCTTGTTCTCTGGCGATGCACCAGTACCCCAAGCTTCTTCATCTGTACAAAATGATCATGATATAGAAAAACAAAACTATTCTTCAAGTGATGAAAGTCGGACAAGTGATTCTTACCCTGATTTTACTTCTGAGCCCCAGCTCTTTAATCAGGAAGACCTCAATGCATTAATCAGAGATCTTGGTCTTTCTAAAAAGACATCGGAGATTCTAGCTTCTCGATTAAAGCAAAGAAATCTTTTAACCCCAGAAACAAGAATTTCATACTATCGTAACCGAGAGGCAGAATTGCTGTCATTCTTTTCTAAAGATGACGACTTTGCTTTTTGTTCAGATGTTCCTGGTTTATTGAAAGCAATGGGAGTATGATCCAAATGAATGGCGTTTATTTATTGACTCCTCTAAACGTAGCCTGAAATGTGTACTTATGCATAACGGCAATAAGCTGGGTTCGATACCGATTGCACATTCAACTACAGTCAAAGAAGAATATGCTACTGTAGCTTCTGTAATGGATAGAATCAAATACAACGAACAAAAGTGGTTGATAAGTGTTGATCTAAAAATGGTGAATTTTCTTCTTGGACAACAAGGTGGATATAAAAAATATCCATGTTTTATTTGTTTATGGGACAGCAGAGCTAGGTCTGAGCACTGGATTAGAAAAGATTGGCCTTCCAGGCAATCTATGGTTCCGGGACAACTGAATGTAATAAATGAGCCCCTTGTGCCCACGGATCGAATAATACTGCCACCTTTGCATATCAAACTAGGGCTCATGAAACAATTTGTCAAAGCTTTGAACAAGGGTGGTGATTGCTATAAATACATCTCTAAGAAGTTCTTTAATTTGAGCCAAGAAAAAATTAAAAATGGAATTTTTGATGGTCCCCAAATAAGAAGGTTGATAAAGGATGAAAACTTTATTAGTTACATGACTGATATTGAAAAAAATGCCTGGAATGAATTCGTTTGGACTGCTCAAAATTTTCTGGGAAACAAAAAGGAAGAAAGCTATGCGGAGCATATTGAACTAATGTTGTTACACTTCCAGCAGCTTGGTTGTAATATGAGCATCAAAGTACACTTCCTCCACAGCCATTTGGACCGTTTCCCTGAAAATCTTGGTGATCTGAGTGAAGAACAAGGGGAACGGTTCCATCAGGACATTCGAACTATGGAGGAACGTTACCAAGGTCACTGGAATGCTCACATGATGGCGGACTATTGTTGGAGCATTAAAAACAGCCCCCGTGAACCGAATCAAGCCAGAAAATCTTACAAAAGAAAATTTTTTGATATGTAGTGGTAATTTTTTTAATAGTTTTCTTAATAAAAAATATTTTCATCTTAAAAAACAGTTTATAATTATAAACCCAAATGTAAAGCTGATACAAACAAACTGACTTCAGATCTTAAATCAGCACCTCGAGGAAGTAGAATATTAGTCAAAATATTTCATGCTACAAAAATGTTGTTCCCTTGTGTTATCTATCGAGATATATGAGTGTTTACAAGTATGTTTGCTCTAAATTTTAAATATGGGCAAACGTTATGTTTTTAGCACTTAGCAATTAGAACTTAGAATCTCCGCTCTCTAGTAAAAACAAAATTATATTATATATATCAGTCCTCCCTGTATGGAGCTACACCTGTGACTCCAACTATAAAAAATAGAAAGATACAGAACTTATGTATGAGAATCATAAATGACTACCCCAGGTACACAAAAATAACTGAGATGGTACTTGATTTAGACCTACAAACAATTAAACAGTTTATTCACTCTCAGACTTGGAACTTTTTCAACTTAACAAAAAACTCAATGCAATCAATAGGCAATTATAACAAACAAACCTTAAGACAATACATACATAGACGAACTAGACATATACTATTAGAATAAATAGAATTAATTTAAAACATTATAATAAGTTATCAATCATAAGCGAATTTATTCCTTAAATGGAAAAAAAAATTGTTCTAAAATTGTTTTGTACTAAAATTGTTTATTTTTACTACAAAATATTATACTTATTTTTATTTATTTATTTTACTGTTATTTTATTTATTTTTCTATTTTGTGTAGGTTTTTCTTCTTTTTCCTACTGTTATAAATATATTACAGCTTTTATTATTATGTTATTCAACTTGCAGTGTAAATTGTTATACTTCAACATGTATTAGATAATTGTTACAAAATTGTAAATTATCAAATTAAAGTAATAAAACTTAAAAAAAAAAAAAAAAATTATATCTTAGAAAATAGTGATTTTTTAACACTATACACCGTTCAGAATTTTCTAAGAAATAATAACCATTCAAATTGTTAAAAAAATAAACAATATGAACAACTAAATAACAGCTCATTCCTTGGATTTTAATATTCAATATATTATTTGAGATTATACTCGTCCGATATTGTGGGGGCACAATATATATATAGTATATATATATAGTATATATATATATATATATAGAGAGAGAGAGAGAGAGAGAGAGAGAGAGAGAGAGAGAGAGAGAGAGGAGAGAGAGGGAGAGAGGGAGAGAGAGAGAGAGGAGAGAGAGAGAGAGAGAGAGAGAGAGAGAGAGAGAGAGAGAGAGAGAGAGAGAGAGAGAGAGAGAGAGAGAGAGAGAGGAGAGAGAGAGAGAGAGGGAGAGGAGAGAGGGAGAGAGAGAGAGAGAGAGGAGAGAGAGAGAGATGAGAGGAGAGAGAGAGAGAGAGAGAGAGAGAGAGAGAGAGAGAGAGAGAGAGAGAGAGAGAGTGAGGAAGAGAGAGAGAGTGAGAGAGAGAGAGAGAGAGAGAGAGAGAGAGAGAGAGGGAGAGGGGGAGAGGGAGAGAGGGAGAGGGAGAGAGAGAGAGAGAGAGAGAGAGAGAGAGAGAGAGAGAGAGGAGAGAGAGAGAGAGAGAGAGAGAGAGAGAGGAGAGAGAGGAGAGAGAGAGAGAGAGAGAGAGAGAGAGAGAAGAGAGAGAGAGAGAGAGAGAGAGAGAGAGAGAGAAGAGAGAGAGAGAGAGAGAGAGAGAGAGAGAAGAGAGAGAGAGAGAGAGAGGTGAGAGAGAGAGAGAGAGAGAGGGAGAGGAGAGAGGGAGAGGGAGAGAGGGAGAGAGAGAGAGAGAGAGAGAGAGAGAGATAGGGCACGGGGTTTTCAGGGTTAAATGGCATAAACTGAAAATTTGAACTAAGGACATCAAAACAAGAAAAACATTTCTTATGAAGGTATGTCCGCAAACGCTATGTTTAGGAGATATGTACATCTAAAGATTTCATTGTTACGAATTATTTAGGCATAATAAATTAATAAAAACTAATTTTATTAACATATATACATTTAGATATATATATATATATATATATATATATATATATATATATTATATATATATTATATATATATATATATGATGAACTGAAATGAACCGCAAGTGTTCATTTTAACTACATAAAAAAATAATGTTTATTTTAACATTAAACTAATGCTGGTAAAATAAATTCAGGTTAAAAAAATGTAAACTAAACTGTACTGAACATAAATCTATAGGAATATATATATATATATATATATATATATATATATAAATATATATATATATATGTATATATATATATATTCCTATAGATTTATGTTCAGTACAGTTTAGTTTACATTTTTTTAACCTGAATTTATTTTACCAGCATTAGTTTAATGTTAAAATAAACATTATTTTTTATATGTAGTTAAAATGAACACTTGCGGTTCATTTTATACTATGTACGTTATAATAATATATTTACAATATAAAATCATAACGTAGATAAATAAAGACAAATAAATATGGTATTTTAATTATTTACTTTTTTAAGCATCAATATCTAACATAAGGTAGAGAGGGGTGTTGCGTGTTCATAAGTTGGGATAGTGGGATGGCCGGAAAAATCTAAGGCTCTCTTTCTCTAGAGCAATATTTTCTCAACAACAGTTCCAGCTACCACTCTCGATGATTTTGTTTTCCAACACCAAGTAAAGAAATAGGGATTTTGTTGTTAAGTTTTAAAGTTGATTTTTTTTAATTGTTTATTATCTATTTATAGGCACAGCGAAGCATATTGTCTATTCTGTTTAATGTTTAATTTTATATTGTACATTGACAATTATAATATAACACTTTTTTTTAGAATAATTTATTGATGCTCACAACTGTAATTATATTACATCAAGTAAATCTGCTGTATGAACAAAGGGCATGAAAAAAAAACACTTGTGGAGAAACTATCCATTGATTGCAATGAACTAATGTTCTATAGTAGAAGGTCTCGAGGCCATCTTCTTTTAAGACGCCTCGGAGGGTTATCAGGAATATTATGGGAAGCAAGTTGAGATACTAGCGGATTTAAGTGTGTATCAAGCTTTTCATGGAAGGATTGGTATCTACAGTCCCTGGCTATATTAATGTGACCACTGGATAGATTCGTTCTTGTTACATGTTTGCATTATCTTTTTGTATGCGTAATGATGTAAATGGAGTTCAAATATTAAATTTTTGTGTAAGTTAGTTATCTGATAATAATATGAAATTGAAAAAAAATAATTTTGGAAATAAATCTTTATTTTTTTAAATATTTTGTGGTGTTACCCTATTTTACATATTGATGAAAAAAAACTATCAAAATAGTGAAAATATAGGATACAAATAATAAATCAATAATAAACTTACCGAATCGGACTTGTATTAAATGAAAAAGAAATAATAAATCCACAAAAATTTCAAACACAAATTATGCACGCCGCCACTCGTAAAACAAAATGGCTGTACAAAAACAAATGCTGCCATTACAAAAAAAATTTTTAAAAAACTTTGTAAACTTTAAAAAACAGTGTTGCCATTACTTAAAACAGCAATTTATTAAGACACGCGAAAGTAAATAAAAAAAATTAGGAATAAACAAAAAGAAAATAATCTTTCTTGGTGGTCACATTAATATGGCCAGGACTGTAGTTTGCGCCCAATCAGCAACATATGGGATATTAAGATCATGATGGATGAGTTTGTTTGTGACATAATAAGGAGCATTGAGGATTTTACGAAGGATTTTCGTTTGTAAGGATTAGATACGAGATGAATTGGATGGTTTAGTAGAGCCCCAAAGCTTAGCTCCGTATGTCCAAATAGGTCTGATAACTGTCATGTAAATGAGTCTTTTGGAATTAATTGGGAGCTTTGAACGTATGTCCAGTAAATGTTGAAGTAGGCGAAAACGTCAAACAGTTTCTTGTCTTTTCAGTCTTGTATGAGGATATAATATAACATTTAAATATATGACAAAGGCTCATTGTTTCTTATTAATTTATGTAAAATAGGCCCATTGGAGATTAAAGGGGGAAAACGTGGTGTTTTAAAAAGGAAAACAAACGAAGTGAGACGACCTGTGGAATAGTGATTAGCATAACAACCTACTAACCCAAGATCGCAGGTTCGTAGTCCGGCAGGTGGCCTTAGGGTTATTAAAATGCACTAAAATATCCATGGTTATGCCGTCCTTCGGAAGGGACGTTAAATGGAGGTCCCGAGCCTGTACGATGTAAGCCCTCATTAAAAATCCATATCCTAATTTTACCTAGATAGGTAAAATTTAGCCCTCACTGTGAGATCGTCTAATTAGTCGTAACAGTACATTCGCCGAAGAACACATTTCCACATCTGATCGAGATGCCTTATGAAAACATAATACCAATCAAATCATTTTTATTTTCACATATAAATATTTTAATTAAATATTCCTGATGTCGTAGACATTACAATACATCACTCTAATCTGGCATTGGACTCTTAAGACGATAATTAGAATTATTTTATCTTCAGGCTTTACTTTTTACTTATATTACTATTAATGACTTGAAAATTGATAAGTGGCCAATATAGTATAACATAACATAACATAACAAAGTGTAAAATTGTGTACATATACAGAAAAAGAAAATCATAGAATTAAAATTTCGTATACATATAATAAATATTAATCGAACTCAACAATACAAACTCCTGTCACTATTTTATGGTACATCGTTTCCCCCTTTATCTCTGCTTATCAAGTCTATCATAATGTTACTCGTAAAAATATACTTAATTCATAATAATCACAGAGTTCGATAGCTTAGTTGATCAAGTGACCGTGACAATTAAAAACAGATAAGCTTAATTCTAGATTCTCACATACTGACCTTAACAAGATACTCGTCACAACTTTCTAGAATTATAAACCTATTTCATGAACATGACTTCCAGCATTATGAACTCATCTGCAAACTCCACAAGAGCGAAATCCCTTGAGCTTTTAAGTCAATGTTAATTTAAATTATATCCATTCTAGTAGCCTACTCCCTTTCCATCTAATTCTGCATGATACATAGGAGCATATAGGGGGATGGTAATGTTTTTATGGAAATAGGAGAACTATAACTAACAATAACTATAACTGCAACATTGTACAAGCTATTGCTCAATGAATGTTTTTATTCCTGAATTTGTTTACACTTAGTAAAGAAGAAGACATATATAATGAAATGGCTCATTATAATGCATCCTAAATAAAGACAAACGAAAAACGCACAAAATAAGAAAATCGAAAATAGCATTGATTCTTTTGCATGAAAAGAATTACCAAAACAAAAAATATCACCTTAGGCTATATAAAAAAATAACAATAGCATAACAAAAGAGCATCTGTACATGGGAAGCTATCAGAGCGAAGACCGTTCTGAGAAACCCGACAGAGGGCCCAAGCAATAGTCAGGCTGAACGGGCTAGAATCAAATTGTTTCAATATTACAATGGGGGTCAAACAAGGAAACAGCCTTCGTTATTCTTGTTGTTCATGGATGAAGTGGCATCCATTCGTAAGAGAAGAACGGACTGAACATTCCTCGGACGTAGGAATCTTAATCTTGTAGTGATTACGCCGACGTGGTATTGATTACAGACACTGTTGAAAAGCTGCACCTGACAGTCGTAGAATGATATGAATAGCTTCACCTAAAACGGATGCTTATAAATGACAACAAAATTAAGATCCTACAATGTAGAAGAAAGAAAGAAGATATCCACATATACTGTAATGGAGAAGAATAAAAAGTGATGACAGACTTCACATTGCTAGATACAGTGATAGACGGATCGGGGAAGGTAGACACAGAAATATCAAACAGGATTAGATGGCAAATGCAGTTTACTACCAGATATGTAACACTGGAAGAGAGAGTTAGGCAAGGTTGTCAAGCTCCACATCTTCAAGTCAGTGTATCTACCCATACTTTTCCATGGGGTGGAGAGTTGGATATTAACAGATCGACAGGAGAGCAGAATCGCCGCTGCTGAAATGAAATTTCCGGTCGCGAATAAATGCCAAAATATTGAAAATTTCACATTTTTACGATTTATTTTTTATATTTTTAATATGCTTTTTTTAAACGTAATAGTTACAGTATTTTTATTTTTGAACATAAGAACATTTTTTTTTATTATGGTGTGAATAAATAAACAACTTCCGGTCGCGCAAAAACTCCAATGCTATAGAAAACAGTACAGAAAAAAGATAGGCCTATGACATAATGGGTTATAACAGTAACAACGGGCATAGTACTTTTCGACTTGCTCTATATTTAAAAAGCTCTAAATTCTGGAAGCTCTAAAGATAAGTCTGTAATTTCTTACCTGTCTGAGCGTTGTATTTCCCTTGAAAATCTAATTGTCATCGGATGTGATGGTATTGCTGTCAATACAGGTTAGAAAACTGGTCTGGTTTGCCGAGTTGAACTTTATTTAAGGTAACCTGTACAGTGGGCAATTTGCCTCCTCCATTTCAATGAGTTGCCATTCCGCCACATATTTGAGCACCTGGATGGTAAGACAAAGGGGTATTTCTAAAGGGTCAATCGGTGACAAGTTAGTTTGCTGCCAAAAACTGCCGGTGGTTGGCTGCACGGGATCCTGGGCACTTATCACATTCGAGATGGTTGGCAAAAGCTAATAGAACTCTAGCATTGTACGTAAGTGAAGAACACCCCTCACCTGAACTTCAAGAAGTAGGTTTGTTTATATTGAAATCATACATGCTAATGTGGTTTACTATCAATTCAAGTAAACACTTTACAGAAGGCCCGAAACTTGTTTACCAAGCAATACAATCTACCAGGTATTTGCCAAAACCTTTGCTTGATGTTATCGAACCTTTGCTCGAACGTAATGGTTTTTTGCCGATCCAGAACACTTACTGTTAGCCATGACTCAAGATGACAAGAAACACACAAGAGAGCTCGGACTTCGAAGAATTCTGAAGGCAAGGCAGATAGATGCAAGAAGGAAAACAGTAAGAACACTCACGCCACCAAAAATCAACTTTAATGCGCAAGAATACTCAGAAATGATTTACTGGATGGACTGTGAATTATCTTCTCCTCCACTGTTGGCAGAAATCAGTGATGACGAGATCAAATCGCACATCGGCAGTGACTCAATCCCTGACCGGAACATTACTTTCAAGCAATTCCCATTTCACACGTAGGCTGTTGAACGCTGTGTAAAACTCATCACGGAAGCCTCAGGAAAAGTTTGTGGAGCTGAATCTCGTGACGGATTTATAAGAGCCACTCTGCTGTCCAGATCATCCATGCCTAACTTCACCAGCAAATTAGTCTTCAAAGTACCTTCGGCTACAAAATAGTGAACAGTACCAATGGACAGAAGAACTCTGTTCTTTTTTATAAAATTAAGTCTATTGTTAAAAACTATACTGTAACTTAAATATTTAAGCTTTTTAAATATAGAGCAAGTCGAAAAATACTATGCCCGTTGTTACTGTTATCACCCATCATGTCAGTTGTCCTCTGACCTTTGCAGTGGATAGGTGTTTAACGTGCGCTTACGTGAATACATAACCTTACTAATAATCAATAGTTAATATAAATATAATACTCAGTGTTAACTAGTGAAAATTAGTGTACAGGATCTACACAACATAACCGCGGGGCCCTCAGGGGTCAGTGCGAAACAAAATATGGACCCAAAGAGTGCTTCAAAAAAAAGAAAAGTTATAAACAATTATACTGTCCCAGTAAGCAATAGCTTTTCTTTATTATCAGATGATGAAGACCCAGCTGAATCAATCTGTGAATCAATTCAAAGTAATAAAGTTAAATCGTACCCACCAATCATAGTACACCAAACATTTGATAATAATGAAGACTTAATGAAAAACCTAAAAGAAAATCTAACTGGAGAAATTAATATCAAATATAAAAGAAATAAAACAATCTTTATTACATACAATTCAACAGATTTTAAAATATTAAGAGAAGAATTAACAAAAAAAGAATATGAATTTCATACTTACACACCTAAGAATGAAATTCAACCAAAAATGGTCCTAAAAGGTGTTCCCCCTAACATAGAAATAGATTACATAAAACAAGATTTAATTTCTAAAGGTTTGAAAGTAAGTAAAATAATACAAATGATTAAGAAGACAGATGAAACCCCAGTCAAACTACCAGCTTGGATAATCACACTTGAAGATCAAACCCAAGTACAAATTATGACCCACATTAAAACAGTATGCAGCTGCATAATTAAATGGGAGAAATACAATCCCAATAGAGCATTAATTCAATGCTATAATTGTCAATCCTATAATCACATCGCTGTTAATTGTAATAAAAAACCAAAATGCATGAGATGCTCAGAATCTCACTAAACCAAAGATTGCCTAAATATAAATATTGACAACTTTTCTCCAAAATGTGCTAATTGTGAAGAAGCCCACCAGTCAAATTCAAAAGAATGCCCAGTCTATGAAAAAACACTTAACATTAAGCTAAGTAAAAATCCACCCAGAAAAACTATTTCGAGCATAAGAAATTACAATGCAAAAAGAGAAGATTTCCCTCAACTCCCCAAACCTCTAACACATTGGCCTTCGAATTCATTTACTCCACAGGACAAGGAACCCTCTATAATGGATATGATCAAAGAAGCCAAAACTATGTTCAGCTCTCTGAAAATAACAGAAATATTTAAGAATGTAAAAAATATTTTAGCAAAAATGAAAGAAGCAGAAGACGGAATATCCAAATTTTTCATTTACTTTGAAGGAATATTATCTTTACTAGACTAAATGAAGGGTTATTGCAAGATATCCAAACAACTTATTCACCAAACAAGTAAAATATTTATTGTATTTATCTTACTCACAATATCCATAAACATAATATTTAGCAATTTACATACCAATAAAACTCCAGTAATATTAATATGTAACAATATAGAACCAAATATTTTATACAACATATTCATAACCTGTCACTACAGAAACTACTTGAGAAGTAAACAGATCCTCTTATCTCGCTCTGTTATCACTTCAATAATACCAAGCTACTTATTCTACATACTTATTTTAAAATATTCAATAAATTTTCAATTTCTTTTGAGATTAAAAACAAACGTTTACCATAAAAATGGAATGAAACAATATAAACTCCATGACCATTGACAACATAAATTGCTTAACCTGGAATGCTCGATCCATAAAAAATAAGTTATTAGAATTAAAAGAATTTATTTCTTCTAATAACCCCCACATATTATCAATTACAGAAACCCATATAACCGAAATAGACAAAATATCTATCCCAAATTATAAAGTTTACAGATCAGATCGTAATCATTATGGAGGGGGAGTTATGTTGATCATCCATAAATCATTGAAACACACATACTGTCCAATACCAACCTTAAAATACCTTGAAGCTGTTGCTATAAACTTAAACTTAAATAATAACCAAATAATTACAATCATATCAGCATATTTACCTCCTAAAAAACCTTTAATTAAAACAGAAATCAAAACCCTTATGAAATTAAATAAATGTATGTTACTGATGGGTGATCTCAATAGCAAAAATAAAATGTGGAATTGTCACAATAACAATAAAAATGGTAATCAACTGTTAAAATTTGCTACCCACTTTAAACTCGAAATAGTATATCCAAGTTCACCCACTTATTTCCCTACCAACGGGAAGTCAAGACCTAGCACACTAGATTTACTAGTGACCAAATCCTTCAGTGCAATTTCTAGGCTGATTTCTTTACCAGCATTAAGTTCCGATCACAATCCGGTCTTGTATCGGATAAAACTAAAACCTATAACCCAAACACCTATCGCCAAATACAATTACAAAGTCGCAAACTGGCTCCATTTCAAAAAACACTTAGATAACTCTTTAGACATTAATCCTATAATCTCAAATCCAGACGACATAGAATCTGCCATAAAAAACTTAACATCAATAATCAAAAGATCAGCCAATCTAGCAATCCCCAAAAGCTACGCAGCTACCCACGAAGATGAATTCCCCAAATACATAAAATATTTGATAAAATTAAGAAACAAATATAGGCGTAGAGCACAAACCCATCCTAAAAATATAATAAAAACATTCACCAGCAAATTAACAGATCTAATTCGTCTCAAACTGAACCAATGGAGAAACTCAAATTGGGCTACAACTTTGAAGTCATTTAAAACTGGAGATAAACCCTTCTGGAAAATTCACAAGATTTTTACAAAAACCAAATCGAACATTCCCCCACTAAAAATAGATAATAATAAATATATATTTGATACCAAAGAAAAACTCTCACGGATTGCTGATCATTTTGAGAATATCCAAAACTCACCAAACAGCTTAACCTCAATATATCATTAAAAAAAAGTGAAAAAAACTGTGAACTCTTACAGATCAACCAGACCTGAACAAATAAACTTTAAACATACCTCTCCTCAAGAAATCGCAAAATTGATTAAAACCTTAAATATTAACAAATCACCCGGACCTGATAATATTCCAGCAGTATTAATAAAACACTTCTCCAAGAAAACGATAATACATATTACCAAAATCTTCAATACCTGCCTCAGATTTAATTATTTCCCGAATATTTGGAAAAGAGCAAAAGTGATAGCCATTCCCAAACCACATAAAGACCCTGAAATTACATCCAATTACAGACCCATTAGCTTACTAAACATCCTCTCTAAATTGTACGAAAAAATAATAAAATACCGACTGGTCCAGCACATAACTGATAACAATATATTAATAAATGAACAATTTGGCTTTCGGCACTTTCACTCTACAACCGGCCAATTGGCGAGAGTGGTTGACATAATCACTAAAAATTTCAACCTAAGAAAACATACAGGCATGATCCTCATTGACATAGAAAAAGCATTCGACAGAATTTCTCCTCAATTCCTCATCTACAAATTAATACAATACAATATCCCAAGATACTTAATTCTAACAATATACTCATTCTTAACTAACAGAACATTCTTTATTTCATCAAACAATAGCCATTCAACAAATAGATACACAAACGCGGGTCTACCGCAAGGTTCCTGTCTCAGCCCTATATTATTTGATTTGTTTATTAATGACATCCCAAAAATCAATAATGTAGATATCGCACTGTTCGCTGATGATACAGCAATACTGTCATCATCGTATAAGATAACTGCAATAATTAAAAGACTACAGGAAGCATTTCGCAAAATTAACAAATATCTGAAAAAATGGGGACTCAATACAAATACTGACAAAACCGAAGCTATAATTTTCACAAAACGAAGACCTATACTCCCCTCTACCATACTACTTAACAATATCTCAATACCTATATCAAACCATATTAAATATTTAGGAATTTCTCTAGACCGCAAACTACTATTCAACAATCATATCAATAATAAACTGAATAGCGCCCGCAAAATATTATACAAAATGTATCCATACTTTAACAAATTATAAAAGTCAAAATTATCTGAAAAAAATAAAAAAATATTATATAAGGGAGTCATTAGGCCCATGATAACTTACGCATGCCCAGTCTGGAGTTTAGCTAGCAAAACACACATTAACAAAATACAGATCTTTCAAAACAAATGTCTAAGAATCATAAAAAACTATCCAATATATACTAAAATCACCAAAATGCACAAAGAACTGGACATCCCAACAATACAAAAATTCATACACCAACAAACCCTCAGATTCTTCACCTCATGCCAACTTTCAGACAACACACTCATACAAGAAATAGGAAATTATACAAAAACAACAACACAAAAATACAGACACAAACGAACAAAACACATACTATTATAAATAATATGCATTTTGTATTATATTATACATAAATTTTGTCTTAAGTAAATCCTATGTACTCTCATTTCTGTTGGTTTTTTAAATTTTACCAACAACAAAAACATATTAATCAGAAACCGTTGTAATGTGAACTCATTTTAATTGTAAGGGATTATCCCACCAATGTTTTTAAATTTGTACATATTTTAAAATAAAATAAAACAAAATATTTAAAAAAAAAAAAAAAAACCCATCATGTCATTGGCCTATCTTTTTTCTGGTATTGTTTTTCTATAGCATTGGGGTTTTTGCGCGACCGGAAGTTGTTCGTTTATTCACACCATAATAAAACACAATGTTCTTATGTTCAAAAATAAAAATAATATAACTATTACGTTTAAAATAAAGTATATTAAAGATATAATAAATAAATCGTAAAAATGTGAAATTTTCAAAATTTTGGGGCTTATGCGCGACCGGAAGATATCAACTCATCTGAATCAAATTAAAACACAATGTTCTTAAGCTCTATTTGAAGACGTTACAAACTATTGCATTACGAAAACATATAATTAAAAAATTAAAAAAATTATCCCAAAAATGAAGTTTTAGTCATATTTTGTGAAAGTTTAGGGCCTTTGCGCGACCGGAAGATGTCAACCGATTTTGATATACTTTTTTATTATTTTTTGTCTATATAATTAGCAAGATTTCCGTGCTATTACAACTTCGAAATAAAAAAAGTACCCTACTGTACACTCATGTTTCGAAAATATCGGATATTATGAGAATAAGGAGAATATAATTCTATGGCCACATTTTAAGAATGTAAACCACAAGACTGGCGAACCGTATTTTTACATATTTAAAGGAAAATAAGACCAAACCTGCCTGGTTCGAAAAAGTGGAAAGAGATTTACAGAATATGAGGATTACCTGCGAGAATGTCTTGGAATGCAACTATCTCAAAATGAAACTGGGTATCTAGTGTGGGTTTTCAAGAAAAGCCAAAGCTGAAGACGGGAAAGAGATGGACAGAAGCAAGAATGGAGAAGCACCGGCGACAAATGAGGGAGTACTATGCCAATGTCAAAATGAAAACAGACAGTTGAAACGACGTGGTTCTTAGTAGGCCAAAACGAAAAAACTAATTTATATAAAATTTTTACATTTTTAAAAATATCTGTTTACTTGATAGCAATCCTAATTTTAATACGTGTGTAATCTTCATTATAACTCCCTTCTGAGCCGACACACTGGCCAACAGATACAAACCGACAACCAGAACTACTTGACTTCTTTATCACTTCTAATCTAAGCACTCTACATCACCACATTTTTGTTGATAACGATCTTTCATCTGAAAATTCCCAGAATATTGGTGAATTTCATCGCATAGTAAATGATAAAATTAACTGTAACACAAGATGAACACCGCAGGTGACATTGACAACGCTTTTAGGACACTTACCAAGACTTTACAATAGGGTGGGCCGAAAAAAAACCTTTTTTTTATTTCGAAGTTGTAATAGCGCGGAAAATTTGCGAATTATATAGATAAAAAATGAGAAAAAAAAGTATCAAAACCGGTTGACATCTTCATCATGTATATTTTTACAATTTATATTATTATTAGGAACAAAAGAACATTTTTACAACTTAAAATAATTATTAGGGACAAAAAAATTTTTTGTTATAAGTTATAAAATATGTATTGTAATATATGTATTGATTTATACATCAAAAGAACATATTTACAATTTATAATAATAAAAGATGTGCTAAATTTTCAATTTTCAAACTTCATTCTTCGAAATTGTTTAAAACCACATAGAATTTCAAATGTTGGAACGTAAAGCGACGACGATCTGGGCGTAGGATGGAATTGTAACGACTAAAAGTTCGTTCAACATCTACATATGCTATAGGTACATTACTCAAAGAAATTATCTTGTTGGGGGTAAATGGCACACGATGTTCAGAGTTGACTTCTGTTTCTCGGATAATATCAGAAATCTTGCAGATGGTCTGGCAGCATCAGAGAGAAACTATAGAACTTTTTCGTTCAAAACTACACTGGGCCATAGGATATGCATTGAGGCATCGAAGAATCGTGAAATGGTGGAATGGTTGCATTTTTCGAGAACTGCAGAGTTTAAAAGGAAGTTTAAATCCACATCACTGTCAAGTTTTCCAATAAATGCATTGGCAATATAAGTGCCCTCAACGTCAGTGGTTTCATAAATTGACACAGAAATCGATCCATCTCTGATATGCTCCCGAATCTTGGGTAGTGTATCTTTATAGATATCTTCCAGGTAGTTTTTCCGCACTGTCAACAATCCCAAATTATGAAAATATTTCCACCAAGCACCCTCACATCTGATACACTTAAGGCGTTCCCCTACGAAATCCGTACGAGAGAAATGATGCGGATATCTGCAATTTTAATAAATGGGACCTTTTTTTGTTATCTCTTTCTCCAACGAAGAAAGAGATAACAAAAAAAGTCTTATATTGACTTACGCGATATTGACTTATATTGACTTACGCGATATTGACTTACGAGCCTTAAGTCAATATCGCGGTATTTCCCTCTTCAGCGATGAGAGCCTTTGGTTCAAATCTATCTGTTGCAGATAAGTTATTTAACCTGTTAACAGACATGGATTTACCATGCGGGACCATCAGATCATCCAAATCATCCAGTCTCTATAAACTGGGTACTCTAATTTGGGGGGGAATCTGGCGGTTATGTGTGAATTCGCACTAAACACCTCATTGACTCAGAAACAATATGGTATCTACCTATCTTTATGTACCTACTCTTTTATAGGTCCTTCATGAGGTGTTTGGTTCAGTTTTTTTTATGAATCGTACCAAGCGAATTATTTTTAAAATCCACTTGTCAATCTTTTAGATGGTATGACAACTTAGACCGAAAGCAGACGATTGATACAACACTGCGCCTTTCCTTACTATAGTTCATATCACGGTCCGATCAAAGAATTTTATGCACAAATTTAGTATAATTTGCCATAGTTGTTGTTGTTTGTTCATTTAACTTCACTTTATGCTGCTATGGCTAATCGGACGATGCTACAGTGGGAGCTATAAATTTTGCCTATCCAGGTTTAATTAGGATAGAGATTTTTAACGAGTACCTGTCATCGTACAGGCTCGGGACCCCAGTTTAACGTCCCTTCCGAAGGACGGCGTAACTAAGGATTTTTTACTCCCTTAAAAAAATCCTAGGGCCACCTGCCGGGCTACGAACCCGCGATCTTGGGTTTAGTAGTTTGTTACGCTAACCACTAGACCACAGGTGACCGGTAATTATCCATAGTATTAGATTGGTAACGGCATATTAGAGCTTACCGCATCAATTATAAAAATGAAATCAATGTATACACCCATAAATCATTAAAATATATAATATACGTTATAAGCTTAAGGAACATATCTCTTCCTTATGAATTTTGCATTATAAGTAGATATCTTGCGAAATTGAATACAATAAAAATATTATTCATAGATTATTGGACAATAAAATTTATTTATATTCATTTTAGTAAAATAAAAATAACAACTACTAAGAATGTCATAAAACAGTGGGGTAAAATAGAAATATAGCCAATCGCTTAACTTTTAACTGCTTTTCATTCAAAATATTTGAAGTAATTAGATATATATCATACCGCCATATCTGGCAGGAAGTATGAAATAGAATCATTAAATTCTCATTTTGGAGGGGTCATTTGGGGAAAGAAAAAAAAAATATGAAAAAAAGGGATAAAGGGTTGCTCCCCTTGTGGAAGGAGAAGGAAGAGAGGTTGAGGATGAAAATTAATGAAAAACATTTCAGCTTCTTTGAATTAACACCTATTTGATGATTCGTTTAATTTTACTGGAATTATGTAATTATTTTGGGCCTTTATTTAATTTTGTTAATTTGAAGTTAAAAAGAAAGAAAAAAGGAAGATTTATTTTTTAAAATCACTATCAGTGTATTAAATTTAAATAATGATTTTTACAGCACAAATTGATATAAATCATCTGAGATATAATTGATTTTTTTTTGCCTTTAGTGATATTTAATATTCACGCCTGTAAGAAAAGTTGACACCAGGGATTTAAGCAAAAAAATCCATCCACCATACTTTAGTGTAGAGAAAAACTCAAATAAGTGCTTTAAGTAGTTTTAACAGCTTTTGCTTGTTCTTTTTGTGTAAACACCACGTCATTGTTCATTAAAATGTCAAGCCAAGGTATCCAATTTAGCATACATTTGAAATCAGTGGATTGTCAAGTGCTCTCAAGTCGAACAGTATTTTTATTATTTGTTAATATTGTTCGAATCCCGGCCAAGACAAATCGTTTCTCTTCAAAACAAAAATATATAAAATCCCGGGTTCGAATCCCGGCCAGGACAAATATTCAAAACAAAAAGTAAAAGATATATGTTGGGATTTGTTCTGGTAAAGCCTAATTTTCCAAACCTTACACCAGTCATACTGTTTTAGAGTTAGGATTGCACATTGATGGTGCAAAATATTATATCGTACATGTAACATTAATATTTATTACTTGTCAGGATGTAAAGAAGTAATTGTGACGTAGTTTTTCAAAATAAGTATAAATATGATGCAGTGGGAAAGAGTGATAAGACTGCGGTGGCCAAGATCTTTAAGGGCTTATACCTTAGTAATTTCGTAACTGCTCTTACGCGGTTCCTCACAGCTTTGGTTTTCAGTATGATACAAATTTATTGCTGTACCTACTTATTCTTCTTGCCTTTTATCAATGTCAGTCTGTTATTTTTTTTTCTATCCTTCCTTTGTTCTTTATAGAATTATCATTGCCCTTAACCAGCTTCCACTGGAGTTTATTCCAGTGACGCGGCTGGAAAAAGGGGGCAAGGGTCTTCTGAACTCCTGCTTTGCCCTCATTCCTGGGGAAGAAGCTTAGTTCGGGGACCCAGGCAAATTGTAAATAGGGTTTGAATGTGTAAATTATTTTATTTATTTTTATTATTTTTATCTAGACTTATTTTATTTTGTTTATACCACTTTTTTTGTTTTGTTATGGAATGGTTGTAGCTTCATAGCACCATTACTTATTGCCCACAAGTGGCAGATTGTAATGTCTGAATAAAGTATTAAAAAATAAAAAAAAAAATGAAAGAATTATCATGATAATGAAAATCTGTTAAAAACTTATCACTCGAACAAAGTTTAAAATAAAACCGCTTTCCTGAAGGACATATGTACATACCGAGAGTATTATAGATCGTCACTAAAAAGTTCACAACGGTTTTACTGATATGATCATATTTCGATGAACTCAAGACTACTGAGGTTTTGGTAAGAATCCTGTAGGGTAGGTTCTTTGGAATGAATCTTGACCAACCTACTAAGGCTGTAACAGGTGGTCAACTTTGGATAAAGGTAGCCCATCCTATTTGCAGTTCCAGTAGAAAAGAAGTTAAATAGCGATAAAAATAAAGTGGCTCACTGCCAGATTAATGACCGTCATTATTTTTTTCTTAGCTCAGGGAATTATGAAACAAATATAGCCGTTTAAACATGCACATTTATACTTTCTTTCAGTTGCTACGCTTCCTAGTGATGTTGTTTTTGTACTCCTCTTCTTTTCCCAAAACTTCTTTAATTCAAGTCTCGTATCCCTGCTCTTCAGAATCCTCTTCTCTTTTCCTTCTTCAATTTATCGCATTGTTATATTCAACATTTTTAAATCATCTTGGACCTCAATGAACCAGTTGTTCTTGGTTTTATACATAAGTAACAGCTGTTAGGCTTCAAACTGTGAACTTGCTTAAGTTATTTGTAAGTTTTTGAATTAATTGAATTAATATATTTTTGATGTGTGTTTTAGTGAATAATGGTTTTGTGAAGTGACTTATAGAATAATTAAGTGAAAAAGGACACTTTTCTGATGAAAGACAATAAAATTGCCGGAACAAGTTGGAAAGACGATGAAGTCGTTATTTCTAATCTTTTGAAAAGAAAGGTAAGAAGTAACTCCAGTATTTCTTTAAATGAAGGTCAAATTGACAAAAAAAGGATGAATACTAAAGATTCTAAAGTTAAAACATTATTTAAAAAACCTAACCTACCCAAACCACGTGGTAATTTAAATAATAATATTAATTCAGAAAATATTGAAATAACAGGTGACAATCTAGTATCTCAATCTACACAACCAGTGACTCAAACCACTACTCATAATTCTATGAATATTCCTTTACTAAGCAATGTTCCTAATGTTCCTGTTAGTAACATGTTTTCTCCACTATCTGTCGAAATGGAAGAAGAACGAGTCGCACCACCAGTAGTCCATTTACCACCACCAATAAAAATAAAAGGAATCACAAACATTCAAAACTTTTGCACAGACTTATTAGCTCTTTTAGGGGACAATAATTTTGAATGTTTTTCCAATAAATAAGTGATCACATTCAAAACTAAAACCAGTGATGCATATAGAGCCTGCATAAAATATTTAGATTCTAAAAAATTTTCTTTTCACACATTTCAACCTAAAGAAGAAAAAGCCTTCCGGTTCGTCATCAGAAATCTTCATTATTCCACATCTCATTATATGATTAAATATGATCTTGAGAGAAAAGGATTTACTGTTCGCCTAATTAATAATGTAATAGACCCAAGGTCGAAAGAACCCCTCCCACTCTTCTTCGTGGATATTGAGCCAGCTCCAAACAATGCTGAAGTCTTCAATATAAGCCATTTAGCTTACACTAAATTAAAAATTGAGGAACCTCATAAAAGAAGGGACATTGTTTAATGTATGAGGTGCCAGGCATATGGGCATACCAGAAAATTCTGCCGACACCAACCAAGATGCGTGAAGTGTGGCCAAGATCACCCTAGTGAAAGATGCCAGAAACCGCGTGAAGAGCCGCCAACCTGTGCGCTGTGCGGCGAAGATCATCCAGCGAGTTACACACAACATTTCAATACACAATACCTCAACACACAATGCCCCAATATACAACACCTCAGTACACAACGCGCCAAAACAGAACTCATCAAAATACAACTCCTCAAGTTATGAGTATAACATCTCATCCTTCAATACCAAGTTACCCACAGTACCATTACCCTCCACATTCTACCTACACAGTTCCTAAATACCCAATACCACATCCACAATCTAGTTCTCCAGACATATCAGGGCCGGTTGCACCAACCTAGTTTAAACTGGGATTTCCGATATCTCAGTTTAAATCGATTATTACGCGTTGCACAAAGTAGGTTTAAACTCGAATCTAGGTTTAAACCTTACCGGCCACACATGGCCGTTTAAACCTCGTTTACATTAAACTCGTGTAAGGTTATATTCTCACATTTCAAACTTCACTTCTTGTCGCCCTTGGCTTTGTTTTTATATTTTCTTAACTGGCTTTGTTTTGTTTTTAATTTTGGCTTTGTTTTCAATTTTTGTTATTTATTTATTTTTCAAGAAATGGATTTTGTTGGCAATATAGACATTGACGATTTGACAGATGACGAAGAGTTTCTTCAATTAGTTGCTCATTCATTGATGAGTACAAAAGTATTTCGTGCTCGACAGAATCATTTTCTCCAATGGTCGAATCAAGAATTTTTTGACAGATTTAGACTTTCAAAAAGCACGGTTCAAGTTGTTTTGGACTTAATTAGACCCTCAGTTTCGAACATCACTGGAAGAAACCACGCTGTTAGTCCAGAGCTGATGCTGCTAACTACTTTGAGGTGAGTGCCTACATTTAATAATTTTATTTTTTAAAATTAGAAAATTTTATTGCCTGCATAAATCAACCCCTATTAACCAAAAATCCCGGATGCGGAATTTCTAACCAACCCCACTCTCTTTTCTATTGTATATATGTATATATACCTCATATAGTTATAATATAGTAATGTGTGATTTTTTTTTTAGATTTTATGCAACAGGGTCATTTTTAAATGTTTGTGGTGACTTCAGTGGGCTCCACAAATCAACAGTATCCAGGATAGTGAGAAAAGTTTCAAGAGTCATAGCTTCTTTGAAACCCCAGTTCATTTATATGCCAAGAAATGAGGATGAGGAAAGGAAAATCCGAAGAAAAATGTTCAGTCTCAGTAGTTTCCCGAAATGCGTAGGAGCTGTAGACTGCACACATATCAAACTGCTCTCACCAGGTGAGAACCATGTACTTTGACTTGCTTTTCTTTAGCAAACTATTCTATTATTTTACATCCTTCCAAAACACATTATTTTTAATCATTGAATTCTAAAATCAGCAATTTAGTCAACAATCACTAACCAATAAATTCATTGTTTTGTAGGTGGTCATGAATCAGAGATTTTTCGGAACAGAAAAGGTTTTTTTTCTTTAAACGTGCAAACAGTGAGTGATGCGGATCTGAAGATTCAAAACATTGTTGCTCGATGGCCGGGAAGCACCCATGATGCCACGATATTTAGGAGTTGCAGCCTGAAAACAAGATTTGAGTCTGGACAATTAGCAGATGGCGTTTTGGTGGGAGATAGAGGATACCCTTTAAAGAGGTATCTGTTAACGCCATTACCGAATCCTACAACAAGAGCTGAGCAGCTCTACAACGAATCGTTGATTCGTACCAGGAACGTTGTGGAGAGAAGCTATGGAGTTTGGAAACGTCGTTTCCCTGTATTGGCTCAGGGGTTGAGGGTGAAACTGGAAACTGTGGAAGCTATTGTGGTGGCAACTGCAGTGCTACACAACATTGCCTGTGATAATAATGAAATGGTCCCAGAGGCAGATGAAGAGACAGCATTTGATATTCAGCAACAACAGTTTCCAAATAATGTTGAAGCTTTAAATGAAAATGAGACAGCAGCTCGACAGCCTTTTATAAATTATTTTGAAAATTTAATACCGGAATTGTAAATATGACAGTATTCACTGAAGGAAATAAATTTATTGTTTGTTATTTGTTGTTTTTACATTCAAAACCTTTATTAAAATATTATTTAATAAACCATGTCTCTGGTAGAAATATATACAGGCTTAATAACAACTGGTAATTAGTTTATGTGAAAGTTCAAGATAATATTCTCGTTTTCAACTTTTGAAAAAATTAATTTGAAAATGAAACTATCTAATCTGTTTTTGCATAGAATTATTCTCATGTGAAAAGCTAGAACTATTTACCATATTTTTTATTTTCCATTTTAAAATATTGTAATCCCATTAAAATTGCGGGTAATTCTCAGATTATAGACAAGTTTGAGCATCCAAATAAAAATAAAAAATAAACATTCGGGGAAATTTTCCTTTTGAAAATTATTTGCACTTATATATATTACAATAGCTAACAGCAAATTAGAATACTGTAAATTTAGAAGTGATAAGAAACAAACAGATCACATATTAACATTCCTCGTTAGACAAAATTAATTTTTTTTTAAACAGAACTACATTGCACAAACACATTCAATGTAAACTTCAAAATGAATTGTGTATATAAAGCAAAAATGAGAATAAGTGGAAAAAAGTGAAATGCACACAATATTTCAATTTTTAGATGTTTTATTAAAAAGAAAAAGTTTCAACAAATCTCAATCTCAAGTCAGGTAAAATAAATTTCCACTTAATACAAAACCAAACTTTTTGTTTGTTTTTGTATTAAATAAGCTGAAGTCATTTATTGGAATTAAAATTGATTGAAGAAAAACATGAGGCTGAACTGGCTCTTAAACGAGAGATGGCTGAAAAAGAATTTATTTTAAAATCAGAAATGATGAGACAAGAGCATTTGCTTCGTTTAGAACTGATAAAGAGTTCTAAAAGTTCTTAATTGTTGACTTCAGCTTATTTAATACAAAAACAAACAAAAAGTTTGGTTTAATTGGTCAACAATTAAGAACTTTTAGAACTCTTTATCAGTTCTAAACGAAGCAAATGCTCTTGTCTCATCATTTCTGATTTTAAAATAAATTCTTTTTCAGCCATCTCTCGTTTAAGAACCAGTTCAGCCTCATGTTTTTCTTGCATCAATTTTAATTCCAATAAATGCTTTTCTTCTCTCTGCCTCATCATTGTCTTAAATTCCTCGATATTTTGGGAATTTTTTTGTTCTGAGATTCTAACCTTCTCTTGTGCCCATTGGGTAATCTTATCTCGGATTTGTGGTCTGTGTGCCCCTGAAAGACAAAAAAAAAAATGCATTACCTTATTGAATTAACTTATTATATAAATTGATGAGGTAGCCTCTCAAGTAAACGAATATCAATTTCAATTTAATTTTGAATTACCTTATGTTTAACAAAGTTAGAATATGAATCGGGTCAGTCCAAACCAAGTGGTCCAGCACTGGTTGCTTGACCACCTCAGACAAATTTCAAACTTTGTGACCTAAAACCCTCATGTTGAAGAAAACAAAATTTTTCTGAGGTGGTCAAGCAATATTTTTTTTTTTTTTTTACCACTTCATATGGATTGTTCCCTAATCATGATCTATTAAGATTATATACTAATATTGCCAAATACACATAAAATAGTTATTAAATAAAATTGGAAACTGTTCACATACGTTGCCTCAATGGGGTAGATTTAGGCTCTCTCAATTGGGATGGGTTGTATGAGGTCCAATCCGATTCTAGAAGAAAAAAAGTTGATAATAATACAGGAAAACTGGAATAATTAGAGATAAATGAATTCTAAAGTACTAACGGTTTTTTATGTTGTCGAATCCATTATCAAGCTTCATTTTCTTCGGTTGTATTTCCCTTTCTTCCTCAATTAATCTATCCTCACCTAACGTAAAAACAATGTTTCAGAAAATATATAAATAAAAATAATACCCACAAATGAATATATAACATACTTGTGATCACAATCTCTTTTGCACTTCCTGTCTCCTTTGGTTTTAAAATTGATGCCTCCTCATTGGCATTCATGTCAACTGGAAATTAGATAATTTTTTTTTTTTAAGAATGTAAATTTATTTAACGAATTATAAAGTTTTTGTTATAGTAAAAACTTTACTTATTATATAAAAACTTACTAATTGGTATAGCATCATCATCGAATTCATGGGGTAGCCCAGTAATCTGGGTACCAAGGATTTCGACAACATCCAACTCGATGTCTGTCAGTTTTTCTGGTGGCAAGGCTGGCCCACCTCCTGTACCCAACAAATATTTTTTATTGTCAGCAAATTTTCTTTTAGTGGTTTTCTTAATATTTTCATATTTGTTTTTTAAATTTAAATAATTTCTAATTTCCACATTTTGCTGGCAGTTAAATTCTGCAGAAATCTTTTTCCAACACTCAGACTTCTCCTTAGATGACACTGCATCTGTTTTTTTATTTTCAATGATGGCAGTGTATTTTTTAACGAGCTGGAGAAGCAAATCCTCTTCCTTAGCAGAAAAATTTGGAGTTCTTTTGCTCATTCTGTAACAAATAAAATGATTACACTCGCTGATGAGATAACAACAAAGATATTTTGATAGAGAAGAATTGGTTGACTGTAACTTCTAATATAAGGAAGAAATAGTTGGGGGTGCAGTCAATAAAATTGTATTGACTGCACCCCCAACTATTTCTTCCTTATATTAGAAGTTACAGTCAACCAATTCTTCTATAACATGAATCAAAAGATATTTTGAGTTGTCTCTCCATTTACTTTTGTAAAACAGCAAGCACTTTCAAACCACAGATTTGGCAATCAGAGGTAAAGTTTGTCTCTGATTACCAAACGTAAATGATGGTGAGTGATCGACAAGTGTCTTTGGCCTGAAGAGCATCAGAAATGTGATTGAAAGCACTTGCCGTTTTTAAAAAACAAATGGAGAGACAACAAGTTACTGTGTTTCATTATTAATAATTACTGGCACTTTGTTTGGTTATCAATAATTGGTTTATGTAGATGAAATTTGAAACGAATAGATGACGATTTCATAATAAATCAAGTGATTCAGTTTTTAATTGTTAATCTTTATGTTAACTCAACACATAGTTAAAATGACTTACCTTAATATCGTTCTTTCTCAGTTTAAATTTGAAGATTTACTTCTGAACTGGATAAAAACTGTAGTATTAACTGTTGAAAATGGCACAAAACAACAAACCTAAGCGTAACCTCCCTTTTAAACGCAGTTTAAAGTAAACTGTACTCCAACAACGGGTGTTCAGAGAACTAGAGTTTAACTGTTAATCTAAGATTAAACTGAGATCGTCTAATCTCAGTTTAAACCGGTGTTGGTGCAACCGGCCCTCAATATACCTCAATTCATTTTTAAATAATTTTAAATCGATGATAAACCCTCTCATCACATTACTTACCACGCTTGTTACTAAATTCATTCCTAATGCCAGTCCGTAATTCCACTTCTAACCAATCTTTAAAACTCCTTCTTTGGAATTCAAATGGAGCCCTACATCGAAGAAACGAACTCGACATATACTTACGTGAACATGACATCGACATAGCACTACTTACCGAAACCCATTTTTCTCAGCATATAAAATTTTACTTACAGGGATATGTCGTATACCATACTGACCATCCAAGCGGTGCTGCCAGTGGTGGCTCTGCGGTAATTGTGAAACGTACATTGTATCACCACCCTTTACAAATGACGATCTTACCCGAAATTCAATTAACAGCGATTTCAGTTGAAATTAATAACTGCAATATTTTCATAGCTAGCGCATATTGCTCCCCTAGGCTACGAGTTTCCAAGCAGATGTTTACCAACATATTCTCCACTTTAGGACCCAAATTTTTATGCGGAGGTAATTTCAACGCCAAACATCCCCGATTTGGCAACAGGACACAATATTCCAGAGGAAATCCTTTTTTAATACCTGTTTGGACATTCATTATGACTGCCTTCTACCATCTGAACCGACATACTGGCCAAAAGACACAAACCGACAACCAGAACTAATTGACTTCTTTATCACTTCTAACATAAGCACTCTACATCACCACATAAGTGTTGATAACGATCTTTCATCTGACCATTCCCCAGTCGTTCTATCTCTCTTAAGACAAGTACTCACTACAAATCATATACCGACGCTAACTCCTGGACCCATATCGATTTGTGAATTACATGGTATAATAAATGACAAAATTAACCTTAATACAAGCTTGAAGACTGCAGATGACATTGACAACGCTGTTGAGACGCTTACAAAGACTGTACAAACTGCCGCTTGGCAATCATCTCACAGGCATGAGACATTCAGACATAAAAAATACTTACCACCCGACATAAGGTCTCTTATTATTGAAAATCGACGTGCACTGAATCAATTGAAAAGATCTCGATATCCTAGTGACAAACAACTACTAAACCAACTGTCTAAAAAATTAAGAAAACAAGTACAGCAATACAAAAATGACATCTACAACACTCATCTGACTAACTTACAGACAAGTAATAATACTCTATGGGAACAAACTAGAAAGATTCTCATGGGCCAGAAGTGATAAAGAAAAATCAGACCTATTTGCCTTTCATCTAACAGACGTATTTCAACCACACGACGACCTACTTGACCCACAGCATTGCTCTGAAGTCCAACAAATTCTGACTTCGCCACTTCCTCTGTCTTTACCACCCCCACTAATCAATCCTTCAGACGTTGAATTTTGTATAAAAAAATTACCGCGCAGAAAATCACCTGTTTATGATCTTATTACACCTAAAATTGTACGACTTCTTCCTAGGAAAGGCTTAATTTTTCTGACAGCTATCTACAATTCTATTCTTCGACTTACTTATTTTCCTTTAGTATGGAAATTTTCAGTAGTAAAAATGATCACCAAGCCAAACAAACCATTAAACCTAGTTACGTCCTACAGATCTATTAGTCTTATACCACTATTTTCCAAAATATTTGAAAAACTATTGTTGAAGCGGCTTTATCCATTCCTAACCACCAATTCGGGGTCAGGACTTCTGGTTTTTGTTTTGCTTGTTCAGGACGATTCGGGTTCACCAATTCTCCAACACAACAATGTCATAGAGTGGTTGATAGCAATAGTACAAATAGGCGGGTTGAGCCGGAGCCGTGACCTTGAGGTCATTGTCTGCTGTAGCAGGGTCGTGGGTGTGACCTTGAGATGACCTTGAGGGTGGGAGGGGTGTAAGGCAGGACGAGGGGGTGTTGACCTTGAGGTAGGTCCAGGTGTGCAAATTAAGATTTGGCAACGTCGCAGATGAGATGTGGCAACAGCGCAGTAGAAACTAGGTCATGGTTTGTTCTGAATGGATGATGCATGTGACGTCATTTTATGAATGGAAGTGTTGAATGGGCGTGTGACGTCATCTTATGAATGGAAGAACTGAATGGGAGCGTGACTTAATTTGTCTTTGTGAATGGGATAAGAGTTATGAATGAACCACAGTAGTACAAATAGGCGGGTTGAGCCGGAGCCGTGACCTTGAGGTCATTGTCTGCTGTAGCAGGGTCGTGGGTGTGACCTTGAGATGACCTTGAGGGTGGGAGGGGTGTAAGGCAGGACGAGGGGGTGTTGACCTTGAGGTAGGTCCAGGTGTGCAAATTAAGATTTGGCAACGTCGCAGATGAGATGTGGCAACAGCGCAGTAGAAACTAGGTCATGGTTTGTTCTGAATGGATGTTGGTCATTTTATGAATGGAATAGTTGAATGGGCGTGTGACGTCATCTTATGAATGGTAGTGTGACGTAATTTGTCTTTATGAATGAGTTATGAATGGGATGCTTTTGAGATTATGACTGAGACGGGAGTTGCTTTTATGAATGGGATTAGGCTTGCTTTTGAGATAGGCTATTGGATGACGTTTCATTGATTTAGATTATTTAGCTTTTATGAGCTTGGATGACGTATGTATTCCTCCTGAACTTTAGTAATATATAGGAAATTTTTTTGAAGGAGCTGGAAAAGGATATGTGAAAGAAAAAAAATACAGTTGTACAAAACATTTATTTTATACATCATATTCTTAAACATATTTTTTGATACTTTTCATGTACTCTATCTCTAATTTTCTCATTTAAGTAAACAATAATAATACTACAAGTAGACATTCTTGAAACAAATCTAGTACTCTAATTACAGGTCTTTTCTAACTAAATATAAATTTAAGTAAACAATAATAATACTAGTATACAATCATTAATTGGTTCTTATACATTTACAATGTTAGATTCGTTGTTTCATTGAGGCTATAGTGGCCATAAGGGAGAGTGGTTTCATCGTGTAATGTATATCTTTTATTATCAAATGAGCATAATGACTTTTTATTTATCAGTGTGGTTTGAACGTTATGCTTTTTAGATTGAATTGTATAAAATGAAGAATATAGACTTTTGCTGTCTTTAAATGTGTTTAGGTAATCGCTAAAAGTAAAATCGTTAACTGCCGATTTTTTTATTCCCTTTGACTTTTTAACCGTTATATCATTCTTTGTTATGTACGAATACATTTTGGGCCTCAATCCGACAAACAACGTCACAGCGTAATGAAAGAGAGTATATTGTTTTCCGAATGGGAGAGTGTCATCATTTTGTCTTATGAATGAAGCACGTTGTTGCTTCCTTTATCAGTTAGTTTAGTATGGGTCGGCTAAGGAGCAAGAACCTGAGGTACGAAGACGGAAGGTTGTCGACATTCCTCGGCTGGTCGTCACCGGTGAGTCCATTGAAACTAGCGGCTGCTGGGTTGTATTACTTGAAAGTGTCTGATAGGACAAGATGTCCATTTTGCGGAGTAATCTTGCATGAATGGAAGGAGTATGACGACTCTTTTGCCGACCACAAAAAATGGTCTAAAAACTGTTCGTTTATCGAGTATTGTGAACAATTGAATGAGCTGCAAATCATAGTGTCTGACGAGAATGATAGCGAAGAGACGGTATGTTGTTAAAAGGCTTCACAATTTTCTACATCGACTCAAAGCTTTGCAATTATGCATTTCCTTGTATGAACTAAAAAGAAGGGAAATAAATGATGTGATAAAAAAACTAGAACAGCTGCAGCTTTCTCCCCTCCACTCCGTTATACCACACAGTCTTGTCGTTGATGATACGCGAGATGGATCGTCGAATGGACCTTGTGACCGAGTACCCACTCACCAACAGTAAATGTTTTCGAATCGGTTTGTGTAACTTTGTGCCGACTATCGCCATTAGCGAAAAGAAGAAAACTGTCGTTTACATGAATGTTGAGGAATGGACATATATTACCACCCGAGCTCCGAAAATTTTGTTATTGCTGCAGAAACGAAAAAAATCCTATGAAAAAGACCGATCAAGATGTCAAAACGTGATTTGTGAACTTACTACAAGAGGACGCACTAGGGTGATGCGGATAGAGCAGGTAACGCAATGGTTTGCAATGTTTAATCATGAGACCCTTCCACCATCGTCTGCATCTGCATGTTTCAACAGGAACGAGACGGTCAAACTTTGCGCAAATATAGAAAAAATCAACGATTCACTAGCATTGATAACAAAGATGGTTGAACTTTATAATAAGAATGAAGCAAGTGTAGTTAGCGAACCAATTGATTTTAGCATAAATACAAATACACTGTTTTACAACTTAAATGAATTGAATTGTGATGATAATCAATAAAATAAGTTTCCTTTAATATGTTGTATTTTTTATTTGTCCCTTGTAAAATAAAATAGGAAGAAGGAAAAAAAAAACAAATACAAATTTACTGAAATCAAATATTTTTATTTTATGTAAATATAAAATTTAATTTAAAAAAAATTTAATAAATCTGAATCAAATACTGATAAGGTAAATATAAAATTTTTAACAATTAACAATCTTGTAATGTTTCTGATAAACAGCTGATCTGTGGGTTGATTCCAGGATAGGACTCAGTATCTTGGAAATGTGATGAATCCTGTTTTCGAATCTTACCCTGTCCCTCGCATGTGTTTCCCATGGACTGATACGTGCTGCACGATGAGCATAATTCCATGTTACAAGAGTACGAGTTTCAACAAGGTTCTCATCAGGCTTGAAAGATACCTAAATAAAAGATATTATTACTCCATATTTTGTATTTTCCGAATCGAGTTCTAATTCGTTTATTTTTTTTGGTTGTACGTTCATTTTACATCTACTTGTAAAATAAAAAGAAATTAGTATACTCTTCTTCTAACAACCACAAAAAAACAAACAGAGAGTCAGTACAATTTACGGACCAAACCCGTTCCCATTTCATATTCTATTATTTTATCATGTAAAATGAGGCAGTAAGCTTTAGTATTGGCTGGAAAGTTTTCTTTCGCCTCTAATAGTACTCTGATATCGATAGTCGCACTTTTGATTGCTTCAGATTGCTTAGAACAATCTATAATCACTAGAGGCGCTAGTTTCTCGAAATCGGATCTTGAAAACAGGGGCTGAGAATGTCTAACGCCATAATAACTCGTTTGAAATTCGTTATACATTTCTTACAACAATGCTACTTTTCCTTGCTCAAAATCTAAATTTAAGTCATCGTACGGATATTGTTCACTATTCAGATAAAGTTTCAAATTTTTTAATTTGCAACTATCGAACAGACTGCTATCTTTGTTAGAGGTTCTATTTCGATCACTTTGAAATGCAAAAATGAGATAGCGCGGTTTTTCTAAATTTGTTGAAGTTTTGACCGACCAATTTTCCTGCTGCGTCGCAGGTACATTGGGATATTCGTAAAGATCCCATGATCTGAATGGAATAGAAACGACCTTGTTCTTGTCTACTAGTTTTAATAACCTGAGACGTTCATAATCTGAAACACGAACATGAGGCATTCTCCACACCAATTTGTCAAGTTTTATTTGTACATCATCGTCACCTAGCACGCAGTTTAGGTCAGTACTTGATCTGATCAAAACGAGCTCTTGCTTCAGATTGATTAAAATTTTACGATAGTCCTCGCAAATCCCAAAAAGAATATCAAGTGGTAGGCATACGCTAAAAACGCCGTTTTTATCCAAAGAAAGAGTTTTACCGGGCATTGTCCACCCCGCATTTTCTAATCCCATTACTCGATTAGGCGAAAATGATGCATGCCCTTTAAGAGTAGTAGTTATCCCCGGATTTCGTACTCGATCGACTTCTATACCGTTTAGTTCATATCTAATTTCGTCAAACAAAAACGCGAATGCGTTATTAGTCAACTTTGGAGTGGCACCGATAGTGCCATCACTTTTTAAGATCCTCCCTTCGAGATAAATAAAACTTTGAGAAGGAAAGGTATAAATATCTTGTTGATGAATAGGAATTCTAATCTCGTCGGATTTGTTAAAGGTATTTCCCGTATAAGGCTGGTGCGAGTGATATTCAAATTGTGTAAGAGAATCGACGAATTTTATATCCGTCGTAACGTCTAGTATGTCATTCATAATGTTTGTTTAACCGAAAACCACACTGTTTTAAAAATATAGCGTTCGCAGTTGTTAGCGCTCTTGTTGATTTAGGTTTACTGGTTTTAACCGTTGTTTGATATCTCCTTTTATAATAATCGATGCAACAACTATCTCTAGAAGAAAAATCAATCCCCATTCTTTTTTAAATGTAATCTCAATGTAACCGTTTCTCCTCTAAAGTCGATAAGCTCTCCGTTCTGATCTACTAATCGAACGATGATATTGTCTACAGTCCTCACGTTGGTTGGAAAGTAAATGACCGGATTCGTGATTTCTATTATTTTATATCCTGGGTCTACACGCGGAAAGAATTGATGAATATTATGATCCGGTTCTCCGTTCACATAAGACCCCGATGCGATGTTACATTGAATTGAAATAATGTTTACGCTGAGAATTTTAACAATGTCATTTGATTCAGTATAGGAGCGATTCGGAGGAATGACATGATCGGATCGTGTAAAACCCAAAAGAGGACCAATAGAGTGAGGCTTCTCGGAATAGTTAAAGTATACTGCATGAGTTGTTTTAATTTCCGTTTTTAGCGTGTTGGAATTTCCTCTTATTATCACTACAGCGGTAGGGTCAAGATGAAAATTTTTTTCACGTAAAAAGGAGGCTATAGCATCGATATCGTACGATCCTTCAGGTATTTGGATCGAAAAATCACCAAAATAAAACATATCATTAGCGCCCTTTTTTATATTCGGAATAGTATTATATGTCTCAAATGATAACAACCCAACAGTATATATTGACCCCAATTCTAACGGTGGTAAAAAGTTTGCGGAAAGTACCCTAGAGTTGCCCGTAAGCGTTACTGTATAGCTCATGATTAACAATGATCAAACGCTTTGAGAAGCATCGACTAAATACTGTAAGCAGAGATGTCCACAAACCGACGTATTCCACTCCTGATAACGCTCTCTATTATAAGTTATTTTTAGCCCCTTAAAGTACTCGAGCAACTGTGGTGGTGGTTTTAAGTTTCCAAAGGAATCAAAGTATTTCACAAAATTATTTTGTTTTACATAACAGACCCAATGTGAACCAAGTTCTGAGCTCGGCTCTAAATTTACAATAGCAGACTCGTGTTTGTTTGGATATCTAGGAAGTTTATCAATCATAAACACTCCTCGAAAATGTTGGATATTTAAAACTTTGGCCAAATAATTTAATTCTAAATCCGTCAATGGCTTATTCGGTAGTCAGATCTTTCCAGATTTGTTTTTTTGTCGAGTTATAAACAGGCCGTAGCCTTTCCGATATGGTTTCAAATAAAGTCCATTTCCGATTTTCTGACTTTCCATTATAAATTAAATTATGCCTCTTTTGCTCATCTAATTTATGTTTAGCTTCTTTCGCCTCGTAGATAGCTTTAGCCACACTCGACGCTCCTCCCGCTAAAGATCCCACTGCAGAAAGCCCCGCCATTAACGGCACAAGAAATGGAAGAAATCCTCCCTCTTTTGGCAAAGGAAGAACTCTGGGAGGCAAAGGTTTTGTCTTACCACGTAAATGCATTTTAGCCTTTTTGTATGCCATTTTTGAAGCTTCGAGGATCGATGATACGTCAGCAACCTTTAGCGATTTAACTAATTTTTTGAAACTAATCTTTTTATTTTTCTTCTTCTTCTTAATACCGGCACCAATTTTACCTTTCGCTTTCATAGTATTTGTAACTAACCAAGCCGCAGCTTTTTCTCCCAATGATGAATCCGAAGCTTTAACTCGTTTCCAACCAAAATCTTGTCCGCTTTTCTACGACTTTGCACATCCTTATCTTTGCTATAAGCAATATCGTGTTCTTTACAAGCTTTATCAAGCTGGTTTATTCCACTATCTCCTCTATTTAGTCGTTTTTCAAGGTTTGTACCGGGGCCACAATACTGGTATCCTGGCAGGTGTAATTCAAACGGTAACTTATTTATGAGACTGTTTATCAAGCCTCTTCCTTTGTGAGTCTTACGAATCATACTGTAGTGAAAAATGACAATCGGCGATATATATATATATATATACAGGAAATGAATGATTTTGTCTACATTCAAAATGAAATTAGTCCAACAAGAACAACGTTTTTCTACTTTGAAGTGTTTGCCTGACGAATCTACTGAGGTGAAACATAGCACATTATTACCAAACACCATACGAGCGTCGATATGCGGATCAAGCGGATGTGGAAAGACGAATATTATGATTGGACTTTTATTAAATCCAAATGGTTTAAAATTTAAAAATGTATATCTATTCGGAAAAACTTTACACCAGCTCAAATACCAGTATTTAAAAAATGTTTTAAATATGGTTCCTGAAATAGGATTTTACGATTTTGAAGATGCAAAAGATATGCCTCACCAAGTTGAATCTAATTCAGTCTGTATATTCGATGATGTTACGATGGAGGATCAAGATTTAATTAAACGATATTTCAGTTATGGAAGACATGTGAATCTAGATTGTTTTTACTTAACATAAAGTTATGTTTGCATTCCTAGACATCTGATCAGGTGTAATTTTAACTTTTTAATAATATTTCCTCAGGACGAATTGAGTTTAAAACATATTTACGATGAACATGTGAGCACTCCTGCTATCGGTTTCCAACTTTTTAAAGACATGTGTTCATTATGTTGGAAAGAGCCTTTCGGTTATCTCGTTATTGACAAAAGTAGGGATTTAAACAATGGTCGTTTTAGAAAAGGAATCGATACATTTATTGTAGATATATAAAGGGTTTCCAGTTGTTGACGGAGCTCAGTCATGGACCCTAAAGTCACCCGTGAGATTATAAAAACTAGCGAAATTTTAAAAAATAAATTTCGGACATTGAAACGCGGTCTTCAGGATGTAGATGAGGTTCGTCAAGCATTCTTTACACCTGTATCACAACCTTTAGAAGATATTAAAGAGTCGTTAAAGTTGCAAAAAGAAACCAAATCGGAGCCGTCAAGTAAAAAGATTAGAAACAAAAATGATGAGATTGAGTTTACAAAAGATATTTACAAAAGAGCAACATTGACATCAGAGTTAGCCCATTCGACTCATCCGACAACTCCAATACTTTCATCATCTAGTTTGGCGTTTCCTGAAATTAAAGTAGAAAATGAACATCATGAAACTGAAGATTCACTAGTAGAAACAATTAAACAGTTTGGAAACCAACAAAGAAAATATTTGGAGAAATTGTTGAGAGGCGATAATAAAACCTTCGATTCACGTTATGGCATTAGAGTCATGCCCGATGGAGGATTCGCAATAGGTGACTCAACTGATATTCAACTACATACAAACAGCGATGACATAACAATTAACGGGGTAACTTATGAAGGCACAGAGGGATTGTTGCAGTTACTTTACTTGAAAAATCCCGAAAAGTATGAAAAAAAAGACTTGGAAATGTATAAAAACATTTTAATCTCGACCAATGCTCACAAAAAAGGCTATAGTGAAGAACGAGGGAGACAAGGGATCAGATCAGAAAAATATAGAAAAGTAATAGCGATGCTTTTCACATCTCGTCATAGCACACCCCCTCCTAGTAAAATAGCCACACTTCGTTCGCACAAAGGCACCGGTCTCATGAGAGCCGATAAACCCATTTATGAGTATTGGGATGATCCTAATGAGCTAGTTGATCGGCTGAGGTGGCTAATATCTTCGGCGAATGCAGGTCACGAAGGACATGAAAACGAAATAGAATCGATAATTGAAGAGCTACGAGAAATAAATATATTATATTAAGTGAATATCTTTTCACTGTGTGTGTGTATCTCGGTGATGCTAATAACGCTCGGTTATCTTAAAAGATGATTGCATCGTTGTTAAAAAGTGCTGTCGTAAATGAATTGCACAAACCAGCTCGAAGAAAATATCCACGTCGGAAAACTGTTTTGAAAGGAATTAACGATTTATGGCAAATAGACCTTGTGGAAATGATACCTTATTCTGGAGAAAATAAAGGAAATAAATATTTGTTAACGGTCATAGACTGCTTTTCGAAATTTGCTTGGGCTGTGCCATTAAAACAGAAAACAGCGGACAACGTGAGCAAAGCAATGGAGAGTGTGTTTTTTATGACTATAGGTATGAAACCAATCGATGCTCGGCATAAAAAGATGGAGAGATACTTGCTAAAAAATGTGTATTCTACAGTGACTAAATCGAAAGTACGAAAGCAGAAATTTATAGAAGACGATTTTGTAAGAATATCTAAACAAAAAACAAGTTTTTCAAAAGGCTATAAGCCTAATTGGTCAAGTGAAATTTTTAAGGTAGTCAAGATTCAGAAGACATATCCGTACACATATTTGCTAGAAGATCTAAAAGGGCAACCGATCAGTGGTGCATTTTATGAAGAAGAGCTACAACAAGCTAAATATCCAAATATATACCTGGTAGAAAAGGTTTTAAAAAGGAAAGGCAATCAATTATATGTCAAGTGGTTCGGTGTTAATGAACGCAGCTGGGTTAATAAAAAGGGTATCGTATAATGTTGAAGAAGAAGAAAAAAAAAAAACATATGCTCTTGCACTAGACATTTATTTTTATACATATATCATATACTTAAAAATTTTTGTTAATTATTGTTACTTGAAGTAAGTGCGACGTATTTTATTTATCCTTGAAAAAAAAAGAGGAATAAGAAAAAAACAAATTAACTGAAAACATTTATTTTTTTATAAATGAAAAATTTAATTAAAAATCATCTACATCAATATGTAGCAATTATAAGAAAAACATATTACAAAATAAATCTAAATGAAATACTGATTTAGTAAATACAATATTTAACATATTTTAATTAAAAAGACTCCTCCTCAAACCATAAACAATGCGGGCTACACGCCCTATGGTAATTGAGAGGGTTTATTAACGAATCGGTGTCATACAACAGTCCACAGTATACACATTTAACACTATTTTCGACTCCACGTATAAATCCAGCAAATGACAGCATATGATGAGGAGAAGAAGAATTGTCTCTATACGTTCGTTTACGAACGTCTCTTTTAGTGAAATCTACAGCTTCACTATTTTTATTTACCCATGCAGCCAGACGATGAGCTTGATTTAAAGAGCAAACGAATGAAGTGTCTAAATGATAATGACATGCTATCTTATCATATTCCAACTGTTTCAGATTGGGACATCCAAAGTCGTGCAAATCATAAACAGGTTTATCAATAAGGTCTTCTATAAACTTACACTTTTCTATTCCTTTTCCCCATAATACGTCATAGTTTTCTGCAACGGATAGTAAAACATTTTTCAAAGATTCATAATTTACATCACCATAGTCCCATTCCAGACCATGAAGATGTTTTTTTACCCAGAGATTTGTCTTTAGCCGATCAGCATTTTCGGCTTCTTGAGGCGGTTTAAAAATCCAATGACTAGAGTGCTCGTAATTTAAGCTAACTACTGACAGTTCTTTCACTATCAGCTTGTTCGTCTCCAAGCGATAAGCCTGTAAATCAAGAACTGCTGACGACATGTCTGGAATAAGTCTACTGACTCACACTCTACTGAAAGCGGACCCAAATACCGACTGACCTGATCAGCATCTGACGCAGCACCTTATCCAACTTATAAGCCAAGGCGTGGGGCTATCTCCTCACAGTCCATCAGTCAGCCACTATGCTAGTATAAGTTCATAGTCTCAACGTCTTCAGTTTTCATTGCAACTGCAGTAAAGTAAGTTTTTTTTTTTAATTTTATTTTACTCGAATATCTGTTTACTAACTAAGTATATGATTTTAATTTTTTTTTTAGATGTCCCTCCTGAAAAAATTAAATGAAATTAAACCCGCATATAAAAATATTGGAGAATTAATTATAGGACGGACGTATCAAATTCTACAACTTTCGAAGAAGGAGACGGAGTATGGCCCATCAATTGAAGCAATATTATTAGATGAAGGAGAAAAAGAAAAAATAAGAATCTTTCTACCTAAAAGATATGTCTACGCATTTACAGAAGAAGAAATATTCAACTATGAAGGTACATTCTTACATTTTAAACATATAAAGAAAAAAAGTTATATATTTTTTTTTTTTACTTAGCCAAGTGATTATTTTCTGTTTTAGGACAGCTAAAAATTCAATATATGGGAAAGAAGAAAAATGCTTATGACATAAAGTTTATGTAAACAAAAAAAAAAAAGGTTGAATCAGGTTAGGCTACAATTGTTTTTTTTTTTTTTAATATTACTTTTAGGGGGTAGTGTATATATATTTTTGTATTTGTTTGACCAAGTATGTTTTTAGATTAAAAATGAATAATAAAAGTAACGGAAATAATTATTTATGTGCTCATTGTGGATTATTGCTTACAAACTGGCGACAAAGATGTCAATCGTTGTTTTACTATTGTCGAGGCTGTAGAAAAGAATTTAGCAAAAAGTTTAACTTTGAACGTCATAAATTAACTTGTGAATTTGGGGTTAGTAGTAATAATACACCCGACGTGAACACAATGGAGATACCAATGAAAAAAAGGAAATATAACATTTTTAGTAGACAGATGCGAGGGAAGACGGTCGCTCAAGAAAATGGGATTATTAAAGCTTCCTTAGGAAATGCGGTTGAAGATGTTTACATTCCTAACGATAATAAAAAATTAATAGCTTCAGAATTTTTTAATAAGAAAAAAGAGGTTTTAGTAAAGTTACTAAATAGTTATGTAGATGAATGGAAAAATCTAAAATTAAAAATAATGTTAGAATGTACATATATTAAGAAAAACGAAAATACTATTAGTGAAAGAACAGATTTTAATTTTAAATCGAAAGTTAGTACGATAGATGTTTCTATAAACCTCGAAAATTACATTGAAACAATTTTTGATAAAATTTTAGAGGAACAGGATGAGTTTGAAAAAAAAGGTTCCGGTTGGATGTATACCTCTGCAAACTATATCTGCCTACATTTAACTAAATTTAAGCCTTTCGGAGGGTCTCAATAAATTGAATTACCTAAAAAAATACGAGACAAACGTTGTGTTATAAATGTAAAAAATAATACTAACGATTGCTTTCGTTTAGCTTTACTTAGTGATAATATTAGATCAAATGACTTTAACGCGTACAAAAATATTCATACTCCATATTCTTTTGATTCTATATCGTTCCCGACTCCAATTAGCGATATCAATCGATTCGAAAATTTAAATAACCTGTCTAATAATGTTTATGGCTTAGATGATAAAAATAATGTTTATCCAATTAGAATCAGTAAAAAGGATAATTATGATAAAACGTTTGATCTGTTGTATTTACAAAATGGAGAAAATTTTCACTATTGTTTGATCACAAATCTTTCACGATTAGTAAGTTCTCAAATATCTTTGTCAAAACGCGCTTATTCAATCTGTCGTAGATGTCTGACCGTATTTCCAAGGACGTACGTAAACAAGTATGGGAAAAAAGGCGATGAGCGAAAAGACGAACACGAATTATTTTGCCGTGATCACAAACCAATTCGATCTGACTTTCCGAAAGAAGAAAAAATTGAATTTAAACATGTGGAATATACACAATCCATTCCAATCGTAGTTTATGCAGATATTGAATCTCTTTTGATACCAATTTCGGGGCCTATTCCTAATCCGTCAACATCTTGGAACAAAGCTGTTCATGAGCATCGTGCTTTTTCAGTTTCACTTCTGGTCAAGTCAAAAATGTTTGAATGTAAACCGTTTGTTTATACGGGAGAAAACTGTATGCTAGCGTTTTTAGAAAAACTCGAATCTATAGTTGTTGAAGCGGATAAAATATACGGTAATACTATGCGAATGGAAGAAATGAGCAAAGGGGAAAATAAAATATTTTATTCTGCTAAAGATTGCATCTTATGTCAATACCCTTTAGACGAACACGATCGAGTACGACATCACTGTCACTTATCAGGAAAATTTGTTGGACCAGCGCATAATGCTTGTAATTTAAGAGCAAAAAAGCCCGATTTTATACCTGTTTTTATGCACAACTTACAGGGTTACGATTCTCATTTTATAATCCCTTTCTTGGGCCGTTGTGAAAATATCAGCGTAATTCCTAGTAATTCTGAAAAATATATAAGTTTCAGCATAAAATTTAAAGGATGTAGTACAAAATACGATTTGTTGACTCGTTTAAATTTCTATCATCAAGTTTGGAAACATTAGTGAACAATTTGCAAAATAAATCTAAATCAATTACTGATATATTTCCACATATGGCAAATATTATTAATGATGAAAACAAAATTAAATTATTGACAAGGAAAGGCATATTTCCGTACAATTATTTTAATTCTTTTGAACGAAACTCGACTACCTTCCAAAAATTCATTTTTTAATGATTTAACAAAAACATCAATTAGCGACGTGGACTATGAGCACGCGAAAAGTGTCTGGAAAGTCTTCAACATCCAAACACTAAAAGATTATGCGGAATTGTATATACAAACAGATGTAATTTTGTTGTGCGAAGTTTTTGAAGCCTTTCGACTTCTCTGTCAACAAATTTATCAACTAGATCCTGCATGGTTTTTTACTTTGCCACAGTTATCTTGGAATGCAATGTTGAAATACACGAAAATAAAATTAGATGTAATAAAAGATATTGATATGGTTCAGTTTTTTGAAAAGGGAATAAGGGGAGGCATTTGCCAAGTTGTTTCTCGGTATGCGAAAGCTAACAATAAATATCTAAATGAATATGACTCGACTAAACCCAGTAATTATTTACTTTACGTAGATGTCAACAATCTTTACGGTTATGCCATGAACCTTCCCTTGCCGTATACAGATTTTGAGTGGGTTGATGAAAAATTAAATGTATTAGATCTTGAAAATGAATCAGAAACCGGTTATGTGCTAGACGTTGATGTTGAATACCCCAAAGAAATTCATGATAATCTTTCTCAATTACCTTTTTTACCCGAAAAAAATAATCCACCTAATACTAAAACAGTTAAACTATTGACGACTTTGATGCCCAAAACACGTTACATAGTACATTATGTGAATTTAAAACAAGCTCTGCAACTCGGGGTAAAGATTTCAAAAATTCATAGAGTGTTGAAGTTTAAACAAAAAAATTGGTTGGCTCCATACATAGAAATTAATTCAATGATGAGAGCATCAGCAAAAAATACATTCGAGTCAGATTTTTACAAATTGATGAATAACAGCTGCTTCGGCAAATTTATGGAAAACGTGCGCAACAGAATCGATTTAAAAATAGTAACAAATGAAAAATCATTATTTCGTCAAGTCAATAAACCAAATTTTAAAGGCAGGATTATATTTGCAGATAATGTTACAGCGGTTCAGCTGGAAAAAGAAAGCGTTATTTTTGATAAACCCTTGTACGTGGGATTTGCAGTGTTGGACTTGAGCAAAGTTTTGATGTATCATTACCACTACAATGTGTTTTTGAAAAAATATGGTGTAGAAAATGTTACTTTATGTTATACCGACACCGATTCATTTTTATACAATATTAGGACTGAAGATATTTATTCCGATATTTCTGGAGAGTTAAATAAATATTTTGATACAAGCAATTTTCCCACTTCTCATTTCTGTTATTCTGAAAAAAATAAAAAAGTCGTAGGTTTGTTGAAAGATGAAACTTTTGGAGATCCTATAGTAGAGTTTGTCGGATTGAGGCCCAAAATGTATTCGTACATAACAAAGAATGATATAACGGTTAAAAAGTCAAAGGGAATAAAAAAATCGGCAGTTAACGATTTTACTTTTAGCGATTACCTAAACACATTTAAAGACAGCAAAAGTCTATATTCTTCATTTTATACAATTCAATCTAAAAAGCATAACGTTCAAACCACACTGATAAATAAAAAGTCATTATGCTCATTTGATAATAAAAGATATACATTACACGATGAAACCACTCTCCCTTATGGCCACTATAGCCTCAATGAAACAACGAATCTAACATTGTAAATGTATAAGAACCAATTAATGATTGTATACTAGTATTATTATTGTTTACTTAAATTTATATTTAGTTAGAAAAGACCTGTAATTAGAGTACTAGATTTATTTCAAGAATGTCTACTTGTAGTATTATTATTGTTTACTTAAATGAGAAAATTAGAGATAGAGTACATGAAAAGTATCAAAAAATATGTTTAAGAATATGATGTATAAAATAAATGTTTTGTACAACTGTATTTTTTTTCTTTCACATATCCTTTTCCAGCTCCTTCAAAAAAATTTCCTATATATTACTAAAGTTCAGGAGGAACACATACGTCATCCAAGCTCATAAAAGCTAAATAATCTAAATCAATGAAACGTCATCCAATAGCCTATCTCAAAAGCAAGCCTAATCCCATTCATAAAAGCAACTCCCGTCTCAGTCATAATCTCAAAAGCATCCCATTCATAACTCATTCATAAAGACAAATTACGTCACACTACCATTCATAAGATGACGTCACACGCCCATTCAACTATTCCATTCATAAAATGACCAACATCCATTCAGAACAAACCATGACCTAGTTTCTACTGCGATGTTGCCACATCTCATCTGCGACGTTGCCAAATCTTACTTTGCACACCTGGACCTACCTCAAGGTCAACACCCCCTCGTCCTGCCTTATACCCCTCCCACCCTCAAGGTCATCTCAAGGTCACACCCACGACCCTGCTACAGCAGACAATGACCTCAAGGTCACGGCTCCGGCTCAACCCGCCTATTTGTACTACTGATAGCATTGCCATAGCACTAGAAAAGAAGGAATATTGCACAGCAGCGTTCTTGGACGTTTCACAAGCTTTCGATAAAGTTTGGCACGATGGTCTCCTGTACAAACTAAAATTAGTTCTACCGCAGGCATATTATCTGATCATAAAATCATATCTAGAAGACAGGTTCTATTTTGTTAATCAGGATGGTAAACATTCCGACTATTGCCGAATTAATGCAGGAGTACCGCAGGGGAGTATTCGAGTCCAGTTCTATACTCTATATGCACCTACGACATCCCACAGACACCAGAAACACGTGTTTCTACATATGCGGACGATACTGTCATATTTTCGACCAGCACTGACCCCAATATAGTTTCTCAGACACACTTAAATTCAGTAAAAAAGTGGCTCCATAAGTGGCGTATAAAAATTAACATACCAAAACCGAACCAAGTAACATTTACACTTAGGCATTCAGACTGCCGCTCGATAACACTTTACAATACACTATTGCCCAGACAAACACAGACAGAATACTTGGGCCTTACCATGGACAGAAGATTGACTTGGAAATCACACGTAATTAATTTAAAGAAAAAATTGAATCTCCGACTCTCACTTCTAAGACGACTACTTCACCACAAAAATAAACTATCACTAACAAACAAAATTATAATATACAACATGCTAATTAAACTAATATGGACCTACACCTCGCAAGTGTGGGGGTCATGCAAAAAATCCCACATACAGACCATTAAAATTTTTCAATCGAAATTCCTTCGTTATATAACACGTAGTCCTTTTTACATCACTAATAAAACATTACACAAAGATCTCAACATACCACTAGTGGCTGACACAATCAAGAACAACTACAAAAAATTTCATGACTCACTTACTGGACATCCAAACTTACTGGTACCATCATTACTGACAGACACATTACCACATAATCCGACAAGGAGACTGAAACGTCCCTAGAACAGGGATCTGCTACAGTGAGATGAACCACGCTAGGAGTCCCTTTAATGGGAGGTTTGTCCATACACGCTTTCAAGAGAATCCCTTAGGGGAGGTTTTCCGAAGAACATCAAAAATACAATATGTGCCAAATGGCATTTGTATGATTTCTGAAATAAGTATTTTTATTATTTTATTATTATTTATACATAAGTAGTTGAAGGATTGTTTTACTAATCTGGTCTCTGTTAATCTCGATATGTGACTGGCAATTTCGCACATTTTATCTTCTATAGATTTTCCCGATAGAACACTTCTTTAGGCAGCAATCTACATTGCCCCTCTATTTGATGTATTACATATTATTTAAAAAATAAATAAATTCTAAAACCACTTATGATGAAGAAGGTTATGATAAGCAAACAAGGTTGATAAACAAGCAGTTTATAATCCAATTAATAACTTTTAGTTAAGAAAAGAATGACAGAGAGGACGATAGTCTTCCACCGACCCATTGGAAGGTTCTTGAAATATTATCGAATGGGTTGAGGAAGGATTAAGTTTGATGAGTTACTGTGTAAGAGAAAGAGGGAAGGGGAATTATCTCTCAAAGCTGTGTCAAAGGAGAGCTTTTAGCTTCAGTTACCCGCCGAGGGCGCTCTTTCACGTCAAGCTGAAAGTGAAGAATAGATTAGGCACTAGCTTTTCTCTAGAAGATCATTTTATTATTTCAATTCGGATCATCTGACACGATAATTTAGTTCTATCCTTTACAGCGTTACGAGGCAGTCTATTTCGTGATAAATCTCACCTAAAATGATACTTAGACCTGATTATATTATTTCCATATTGTCAAATTGAGTCATCCAGTTCAAGGCGTAGATTTAAACTAACATAATATACAAATATTCGTAGATTCTTAACATATATCATATCAACATATCATATCTGCTTCTTCTTGCGGTATCTGATCTACCCCTCTTCTCCATATTTTCACCCACAGGAGCATTATATCTGCTTATACATCGTCCAGCCATTGCAATCAAAGCCTGACTCTTCGTCTTTTTCCGTCTCAACGTACTTTCCATATTCATCTTTTTCTCCACCCATGAGAACCCTTTTTACCCATTTTATGTATGTGGTCTATCCGTCTTATTCCTTTTTTTTTTACATACACAAAATCAGGCTCTCCCAACAGGTCCCTCATTTCTTAATACTTTTTGATACGGAAACTCTTTTTGGTAATACCACATACTCTTCCATATTAAATACTACTATTATCCTTGTTTGATTCTTACTGAATCGAGAAGTCTCAGGTTTTTTTACGTAAACCGCTACTATGGTCTAACGTCAGTATTATCAGCCTGATAGGTCATTCAATTAGAAGAGGAGGTGTAGATCTGTAGTGATCTATTATGCATTAGATAGTGAATATTTTGTCTACAGTGGATCTTTCAGGAAAGAAACCACATCGATAGTCACCACAAAATTCTTCTCCTGTTATAATTAATCTTTCCAATATTAGAATGTCATCTGGAATCTCATAAAATTCTTGTATTTTACTATCTTTTAATTTTACTAGAACTTCAGGTTTCGAAGTAAGAAGCCTTTTGTTGAAATGTGATTCTTGAATTCTTCCTAATAAATGTTTTTACCGATTGCGAAGTCTACTATTCTATATCCTTTGTTATTAGTAGTGTCCTGACTGCTAAAGTTTCCAACTGCTCTCCCTAGCTTCTTCCACAGTCCAATGTTTCCATCGAAATCTCCCAAAATAATTTTAGAATCATACATAGGAATCTTTTAGGTTCTTTCTAGCTCCGCATAAAACTCTTCCTTCTTTTCATATGCCTTCTCCTCTGTTGATGCACGGCATACTGAAGAATTTCCTTTTAAAGCTTATGTAGTATATTATTTTATTCATTAACTCATTAACTCATCTTTCTCTCCCATGCATTCCATTACTTCTCTTGCTGGTTGGTTACGGTCGTTCCTAGCCTTCCTAGAGGCGAGGTATTGTATTGGTGATGTTATTATAAATACATCCCTCGTCTTTGCTTTGGTTTTCATTTTTATTTCTGTGGCGGCATATTAAATACTACTATTATCCTTGTTTGATTCTTACTGAATCGAGAAGTCTCAGGTTTTTTTACGTAAACCGCTACTATGGTCTAACGTCAGTATTATCAGCCTGATAGGTCATTCAATTAGAAGAGGAGGTGTAGATCTGTAGTGATCTATTATGCATTAGATAGTGAATATTTTGTCTACAGTGGATCTTTCAGGAAAGAAACCACATCGATAGTCACCACAAAATTCTTCTCCTGTTATAATTAATCTTTCCAATATTAGAATTTATACCGTTTTGTACATTTAGCATATCAGCGCTATCCCTATATGGTTTTGATACTCAAATTTATCCGCCCTTCTTTTATATGGGGCCTTATACAGTTCCTTAGGCATTTCCATATTTCCAGGATAAGTTCATATATTTCACGATCCAGCATGTCTCCTTTCACTTATATAAGCATGTCATCTGGAATCTCATAAAATTCTTGTATTTTACTATCTTTTAATTTTACTAGAACTTCAGGTTTCGAAGTAAGAAGCCTTTTGTTGAAATGTGATTCTTGAATTCTTCCTAATAAATGTTTTTACCGATTGCGAAGTCTACTATTCTATATCCTTTGTTATTAGTAGTGTCCTGACTGCTAAAGTTTCCAACTGCTCTCCCTAGCTTCTTCCACAGTCCAATGTTTCCATCGAAATCTCCCAAAATAATTTTAGAATCATACATAGGAATCTTTTAGGTTCTTTCTAGCTCCGCATAAAACTCTTCCTTCTTTTCATATGCCTTCTCCTCTGTTGATGCACGGCATACTGAAGAATTTCCTTTTAAAGCTTATGTAGTATATTATTTTATTCATTAACTCATAGTTTAATACAGCTTTGATTTGGCAGTTTTTAACCATGACACCAGTGCCGACAATATTCTTTTGATATTAATAGAATATATTTCTTTAGATCGACCATAGTACGATCCTCCCCCACCAAATTCCCTGCAATGTCACCACATCCATTCCATATTCCTCAATCATACTACTATACAATTGTACAATTATTCATCATAAGACTTTTTTTCCTTCCAGAAGAGCACGTTCATTAAATGTTCCAATAATCAACATATTTTTTAGTGGATCCGATCAACATATTGGATTATGGTACTTTTTATGCCGGATCATTTACCATGAATCAGTCCAAATCCGAATCTTACTAAATTCAGGAAAACTATAAATTTTTAATGATATTTAGAGTAGAACTACAAAAAAGTAATAGATGAAAAAATAAATTGACGATTGGAACTAAACAAACAATTTTTTATTTGTATTTGAAAGCGTATGACCAGTAGTTCATTACCACCACATGTTTTATTTTATATAGTTACAGTAAATGTTATATAAATGATTGTTGTTTGTTTATTCATTTAACGTCACTTTACGCTACTATGGCTAATCGGACAATGCTACAGTCGGAGCTCTAAATTTTGCCTCTCCAGGTTTTATAAGGATAGGGATTTTTAACGAGTACCTGACATCGTACTGGCTCGGGACCCCCGATTAACGTCCCTTCCGAAGGATGGCATTACGAAGGATTTTTTATTCCCTTTAAAAAATAGGAAAGCCACCTCCCGGGTTACGAACCCGCGATCTTGGGCTTAGCAGTTTTTTATGCTAGCCACTAGCCTTCAGGTCGCCCCGATATGAATGATTATCTATAAAAATCATTTATAACACACACATTCAATCACGCTTACACATATGGAATTGAGGACCTAGCAATTACTAATATTAAAAAAGAAATACATGTGTGATTTTAATTTCGTTTTCATTAAGTTATAATCAATAAAATAGAGCCAAAAACTCAAAAAACAAAACAATATTATTCATTATAATGCAATTGGGAAAAAGCACAATGCAAAGCCTTATATTTCAAATCCAAGTAATACACCCACTTACCAGTCGACGTTTCGCCTATTCAGGCATTATCAAGACACAAAAACAAAAAAGGGGAGTTGTATGTTGAACGTCTTGGTGGTGGGGTGCTGTCTCGTGTTTGGAGCCTGTTTGGGGCTGTTGATCGTTGGGATATATTGCACCTTTTTCTTCGAGATGTGATTCACATAACCCTTTTTTGTTTTTGTGTCTTGATAATGGCCTAAATAGGCGAAACGTCGACTGGTAAGTGGGTGTATTACTGGATTTGAAACATAAGGCTTTGCATTGTGGTTTTTCCCAATTGCATTATAATTAAGTTATAATGATAAATTGATAAATTTTGGGCCAAAGCTATTAAATTCATCATTGCCATATAATGAATGAATTTCTCAAAAATATGTAAAGTAATCGTGCCACAGTAAAAAATGCTACAGTTTTCTTAAGCGAGTAAAGACAACTTCCTCCCTTATGTGGCTCCGGTGTAATGTAAACAATGGTCTCTCTGTTTTTAATATATTTTAATTTTCTAGGCTGGCTTTCGTCCTACGTAGAATGCAGTACCTCTGTTGATTCCATTTAAGATGTATGCTTAGTCCTTAAGGAGTGAGAATTTGTTAACGGCGGTGCTTCTGCCTGGAAGTGTGAGTGCCTCTTGGGCTACCTAATCTGCGACCTCGTTACCCTTAATGCCAATGTGATGATGGAGGGATCCCCCAGTTTAGCACGATTAATAACTTAAATATGGTTTTTATATATCAATCATCCATGATAAACCAATTAATAATTAAATAATGGCTGAGTAATTGAATTACACTTAACCCGGATTGGATTTCAATTGTATTAATTGAAATACTATATTTTATAAATAGTAATCAAATAATGCACAAACTTAGTAATAACCTAACTATATTGTAAACTGCAATAACTCTGTATATTGAAAAAATATCAAATCTGTATTGAAAATATGATTTTCCTTTTTCCGCATAGTACATTGTACACCGACTATTTACATGGATAATTAACAAATGCTTCAATTTTTTCCTCTTTGTTCAAAACGTTTTCCTTTAAAACATGAATGAACCATGTAGTTTCCATGTATATTCGTACAAAAACGTAACTTATTCAGATGTGATTTTTCAAACAAACTAAAATTTTCTTTAATAAATTTAAGTTAATTACTAATTTATTAATATTTATTGCTATACTTCTATTGGTTCATATATTATTTTATTATTCAATTTGGTATTATAGTACAGTCCCTGGCCATAATTAATGTGACCACCAAGAAAGATTATTTTCGTTTTGTTTTTTCCTAATTTTTTTGTATATACTTTCGCGTGTCTTAATAAATTGCTGTTATAAGTAATGGCAACACTGTTATGTTATAAGTTGTTTAAAGTATTTTTTTTTAGTAATGGCAGCATTGGTTTTAGTACAGTCATTTTGTTTTACGAGGTACGGCGTGCATAATTTGTGTTTGAAATTTTTGTGGATTTATTGTTTCTTTTTCATTAAATACAAGTCGGATTCGGTAAGTTTATTATTGATTTATTATTTGTATCATGCATTTTAACTGTTTTGATAGTTTTTTTTCATCAATATGTAAAATTGGGTGTAAATAGGGTGATACCACAAAAAATTAAAAAAAATAAAGATTTATTTCCGAAACTATTTTTTTCAATTTCATATTATTATCAGATAACTAACTTAACCATAAAACTAATATTTAAACTCGATTTACATCATTACGCATACAAAAAGATAATTCAAACATGTAACAAGAACGAATCTATCCAATGGTCACATTATTATGGCCAGGGACTGTATATATAGTGTATAAATATTGGAAGAATGGGATTAAAATGATGTGTACTATACCAATAGTCAACTGCTTTCATGTAAAGTTTAAAATGTAACTATTTTAAGTCAATATCAGCAGAATGTTTATGATGAAACTTTATAGGTTTTCGTCCATACTAATTTTTTTATAATTACCAGAAAATAGTGTTATTAATTCGTGGAGTACAGGCCAAACTTGTAACAAGAAAACTGTGATGCTATTATCTAAATTCAGTAATGTTAATTTTCTATAATGGGCTTTAACAGAAGATTTAGATATTGATTTCATAATGAAAGCGGAGTGGCTCAGTGGTAGAGCGTTGAGTTGTCAAGTCGTAGATCGTGGGTTCAAATCCACGATTCGTAGGAGAAGGATCCTATGGAATCTAGGACCCTCCTGGGGTCCACGACTCTCAAAAACGTGGGTACCCAACGTGGGGAGGGGAGAAAATTTGGCGGTTGAGCATGATCTAAGACAAATCATCTACCTGTACAACCGTTTTCCAAGAACAGTACTTTTTCTACCATGTACGGGATCCCAGACACTTCAAGAGTTGTAGTGGGAAAGGTTTTTTTTTTTTCATGACGATAAAATTAAACATAAATGAATTATTACATGATCGCCTAAAAACAAGAATTTGGCGTTAATTTGGGCTGAGGGTTATTATATTATGAATAATTATACTTAAATACCACCCTATATTTGGACTATCAACCAACTTTCAGACCATGATATAATTAATTTAATTTTAGCGTGATTATTTCAGATATTAATCTGATTTTGAAAGCCCTTAGTGGAGCAGTGGCCTGGAATTAAATATTTTAAAATTAAGGGGATTAAGGGGAAATCCGAGTTAATCGCAAGTGCAGGTGGAACCCTAACAGGTTTTTGCTTTCATTGCGGCTCTGGATTTGAAATGTAACTTCACCAGCAGTGGGAAGTGCTTTGTAGAGATTTTTGTTTTCAAACTTTTTCAAAAATAAAAGTAGAGCATCATTTAGTTTCATTTTCATACTAAATATTTTATATCTGAGGTAACTATATTAAATTGAATTTTAAGAAAATTAATAATACTTGAAATACTTATTTTATAAAAAAATTGTATCCTTCTCCCCCATTAAGTGTGTTAAGTCTAATCTCCGATCATTTCAAGGACTTACTACAACAGCCTTAGCACATTTTACGTTGAACAAATAAATCATAAAAAAGGTAAAATTATTTGTGTACAGTAATCAGGGTCACAGAATCAGCATTTTTTTTTTCTTTAACACAAATATTGGTATCATTTTCGCAGATTGTCGCTTCGAGTTGTGATTAAAGTGTTTATTAGTTTCCTTTGTAATTAATTTTTTAAACAGTTAGAAGTTAGTCGCAAGTCAACTCGAAGCATAAATGATGATTTGTTACTGAAAATCATTTGTCATCCTTGTATGTGTAATCTACGATATTACGAATTATTTCGCCTTTTTTCCTCGAATTTAGCGGAAATCGATAATTGAAGTCTAGAAGCATGATATGTCTTAAGATGGATGACGTTTTATTTTCCAAATGCATCCTTCGAACATCATCATTTATTTTTTGTATATTAAAAAGTCTGTTCGATAACTGTTGCCCGACTGTGGGCAACAAGCAGCTGTCATTCATTTCTTTGTCCATATATTGTTCCTTTTATTCGATTATGTGGAAAAGTTTCTTTCGAAGAACATAATCGAAAAACATAATTGATAATGGTTGATAAAATTTGTAGGATTTTATATTTATTTCGACCCATGATAAAAATTATAAATATTTTGCATTAAAATATTCATAGAATGTGAAAACATTTTTAATTTTATTTTTCTTTCTTCTTTTTTTATAGCTCTCTATGGATTCTACCATTTTCCTCTAACATTTTATTACGCATTCACGATTTAATAAAACCATAGACCATATTGGACCACTGCCTAAAGGGTTATTCAGAATTTAGTGGTGTGTGTATAAAATTATAAATGCACGAACATATTGTTAATCTATCATGGCGAGATCATTGAGCAAAAAAATACAAAATTAATATTTCAATATGTTTTAAAACTGTTTAAGCCCCTATTTCTGTGGTTTCTAGGTTTTGATGAGTTCAAAAATTAATGTATTGCCAAAGTTTTATAAGATATGAAGAAAAGATAAGTAATACTCCCTCAAAGCATTAAATATGAACTGTTGCATCCAATAGAAATTGTTTAAGACTATGTTTATTTCGTGTAACGTGATGATGATGATAATGATTTATGTTAACAAATTTTGATTTATTGAACATTTTTTCTTCACAAATGTATATCAGTGTAGCACCTAATGAGTGATTTTTAGAACACAAAATAGAGATTTTCCTGGATTCGAGCTTATCAAAATGAGGGCTATGATCTATTGTTAGCTCAGAGGGAGAAATTACTGGGAGGTAATCATTAATCATTGTCGCACCAACTGGCCACGATAGGATCGTATTTCAACATAGCTAGCAATCAAGAGATCTCATAAGCTCATTGTTAGTATTAGTAAAATTTTTAAGATCACAGAACATAAACATATACAAATAATCTATCTTTGGGGTTTTCTTTCTATACTCGTCGACGGAAGATTCATCAACATACCATATTTCTTTTATTTATTTTTTAATTGTGCTCTTGAAATATTAATATTATGCTTCAATAGCATTTTTATTATTCTTTTACGGAATTTTGTTTATTAAACCATATAACTTGCAAAATTCATCATTAAACAGAGATTTTTTGAAGTAGCTAGAGTAACTTATGCATACGTCTAATGACGTAAAAGGAAAAATGCATCAAACAATTCGCATTTGATTAATATATGTTGATATCTATATTTAATTTATATTAGTTATAAATCTATTATGCATTAATGAACAATCTCGAATTTTAACTCTAAATTGTCCAACATTTAGTATTTGATTAATATACATTTGTTTTTTATTCATTTATTCGGACGATGCTACAGTGGGAATCTTAAACTTTGCCTATCCAGGTATAGTTAGGATAGGGATCATTAACGAGTACCTGTTAGTGTCCCCATTTTACGGAATAATCAAGAATTTTTTACTCTCTTTTAAAAAAAATCTAGAGCCACCTGCCGGGCTGGTAAACGTTTGGCTTAGAACGTAGTTATGCTAACCACTATACCACTGGTGACCCCAAATAATATTTCTTTAAATAATTTTTGTTAATAAATCTTCAAATTGGTCTTTTATATACGCAACTAATATAGTTTGAATGCATTAGTATTTTTAGAAATAATAGTCATTGCCATTTTATCGCGTCAGTTAGGAAAACGTACTCGTATTTTACCTGAATACTTTTAGTAACTTAGATTCTATGTTTTTGTATTATAACAACTACATATATACTATGGACCTTAAAATATGTGTTATGTGTGTTATGTGTTATTAACAGTAAACAGTACGTTATGTGTTATTAAGAATAAAATCGATGTAAAGACAACTAAATATGTATATTATTAATTAATTACAAGTAGTTTATTATTAATTTCTACCCTAGAGTAACACAAGGAGATATCAATATCGTATGTACAGTTCATTTGTATTGTATATCGTAATTGTATAATTTATGAATGAAATACTTGAGAATGAAAAAAATTTCTAATGGTTCTCACTCTTGCTTGAAACACTTTAATTATATAGGACTTGATGTGACATAATTAAAGTTAATTTTTGAAATATAAATCCCGTGAATCACATAGTTCTTTTTTAATCTCCCATACTAATTTCAATATAGCCATTTATACAGTTCAGTTAAGTAAACTGATCAGATAAAAGAGTTTCCACTACACAAACTTCACTAAGTTTGTAAAACTTTTAAAACTAAAACTCCCTCTTGAAGAATATTTTTATCAAATTATAAGAGAAACGAAATAAGACCCAGAGCCTAAAGGTGTCCTACAGTCTCTATGATATGTATGGAATCAAATAAAAATGTAAATGGAAGACGGCTTTGAAATGAAAAAAGCCATTCCTTTTTTCGGCTTGTAACATTCGTTTCAGAATAAATACGTTTTCAGATTACTAGGGGAATAACAAACTTTTCTTTGTTATGTTGTCACATTTTGTTATTTGATATTTGCTTTTGCAGGATAAAATTTATACCAGTTGAAAGGCACCATTCAATATTTTTTTTACTTATGCAAAACATATATTGCTCCAAGGTACAGCTACCAACAGCCTTTTTTCCTAGTCTATAATAATTCAAATTACTCCTCGAACCTACGAAAAAAAAAAATCAATTTTTTCGAACCATTCATATTATTCCACGTTATAAAAACATTATGGTCAGAAAAATGTATTCAAATAAAATCTCATTAACTTCCACTTAAAAATTTAATAAAATTATTGACAGTAATTAAATTGCCTGGCATTCATTTATAATAATTTACTGCAATTAAGGCAGCAACTTCCCTATATTTCGTTTTATATTTAACCACAAAAATATATTTTCAAATCTTATCCTCTTTGATTTTATATCCAACTCCCGCAACCTAGGTAACTCTGATTGAACACTTTACTAGGTAAATAAATAATACATAATAATAATAAAAGTGCCGACATAATAACAAAAATAGATAAGTGTTACATTGTGATAAGTATAATTAACGGTTTTTGTATTACAGTTCTATTTTTATACATATTTGTTCCATTTTTTAAAAAATTATACTTGAATGTTCCATTCCTGCCTTTTACTTCTTTTATTGTTATAATACAGTTGTAAATTTATACTAATTTTTACATTGCGTCCTTCCTTTATTATTTTTTCATTAGATTACAGTAACATTCTAAATTCATATTTCAAGATGCATTAATATATTTATTTTATACATAGAAAGGAGAAGCAAAATATGCATATTCAAGGAGAAACCTCGGGGCCATATTGTTATTCCGTTTTAACTCTTGTCTGCTATGCACCCTATTATTCAGTTTAAATTAATGCCACAAAAACGTATTCAACAATAAAAAAAAAAAACAGTACGACGTGACCACGCCTACAAATATAAAATGCCACACTATTTTCTTGATATACATTTTATAAGTTAACATTTAATACTCGTGTAAGTTACATTTGATTTCCATACGAAATCTGGATTCTATTGAATAATATCGATAGTAATATAAATGATCGTATTTTACATCATATTAGGAGCGGGGAAGCTCAGTGGGTAGATTGCCGAACTGCTATGCGAAGGTTCCGCGTTGAAATCCGCCTTTAGTGGATAAATTATCTATTCTTTAAACAGCCATGGTTGGACTCTGTGGGATCCGAGGATTCTCCTTGGGATCACCCAGCCATTATTAAGTGGCTTCCCTTAATTAGGGGAGAAACTTGGCGGTTGAGCGTGATCTTGTACAAATCACCTTCCTGCACAACCATAGTCCTGCACTGTACTGAACCGAAGACCCTTCATGGATTGTAGCTGTTCAAGATTTATTTTATTATTCTTTTTTTATATCATACTAGCTAACCAAACAGACGTTATCGGGTTGAAGTATTTAAATCCGGAGATTACATTTTTTAAAAAGTAGATTGTAATCATTTGGACCGTTTCGATAAAAATATATGTAAAAAAATCATTGAATTATCTGACGTGATAGCGTCAGTTATCACAAACAAATTATCACAACTTGACTGAATTTGTTGCTACTGTACTAAAATAGCAAATGTAAATAATCAATTCAGCGATAGGATCAAAAAAAAAGGAACTCTAATTTTACTGTTATTTCGCTAAATTAAAATAGTGCTATTTTTCATGTCCGACAATGAATTTGTGAACTCATCGTGTTTATTTATAAACTATTATTTCTACCATTTTAGTTCTGGTAATGTTTCTTAATTGGTTAAATTAAATATTTTTGGATTGTTTTTTTTTAATTAAAAAAATTGGTGACATATTATGGAATTGTAATGATGAATTTGATTCGTTGATATAGATATAGAAAAATATCTGACCCAACAGAAGCTATTCTGTTCAAACATTAAAATGTTAAGATTATAACATTTTTAAATAGATTATTTGGACCGTTTTGGTGAAAATATGTGTAAGATAAAATCAATAAAATATCTGACTTGATGTTGTCAGCAACCAGTTAAACAATGATAAGATTACAATAAATCAGTAATAGTTAGTGAAAGTAACAACTATAATGTGGTAAGAAGTTAAAAAATAATATAATAAAAAAAAATAAATTATTGATTGTTGATAAACACTGCATCGATTTTGTTAAAAGTTTTTGTGGATTCGGAAGTAATTTATATTCACAATCAGAACCGACAGGTAGTTTTTCTTTATTAGTTAACTTATTATTTTACTTATTGTTTGTTTTATTGAATTTGATCTGTTGACATATATAGAAAAATAGGCGGATAAATTTAGCCAGAGTAACCGAATAATTATCAGTTTCTATTAGAATAGTTTGGATTCACATTCCGAACTGACAGGCAATGCTTCTTAATTAGTGAACCTATTATCTCTTAAACAGTTAACTTATATTTTTTTATTGTTTGTTTTATTGAAATCGATCTGTTTTTATAGATATAAATAATCGAGGAAACCAAAGTATTATTTTTGTTTTTAGAATAGTTTAGATTCACAATCTGAACCGACAGGTTTTGTTTCTTAATTAATTAAAATATTATTTTTGTTTACTTAGTATTTCGTAATTAATTAAATTATTAGATAAAGTTTTTTCAATTAGTTAACTTTTTTTTTATTGTTTGTAGTTTTATTGAATTTGATCTGTTGAAGTAGATATAGAAAAATAGGTCGATACTTGTAGCCAGAGAAACCAAATTATTATTATTTTTTTAAATAGTTTAGATACACAATTTTAGTTCAAATTTTCCGCGATAGAAGCGCTGCTGGTTGAAATGCCGTACCACCTTCTTTTGGTTAGTATAATTAATTAAATACATTATCTATCAGATAAAATTGTGAATCTAAAACATCTAGAGTCCTGCATGAAGATTCACAAAATATTCCATAAAAAAATCCTATTCGTTTAGAAGGAGTTCAATGACATGCAGACGAATATATGAAACTTTATAAAATATACAGATGAACCATCATTATCAAGTTATTTTCTTATACTCATCTGTATCTTCAATAACTTTCAACAAATATGTAGACTTATATTATTTTATAAATCCATGAAAATTGTAATGATATCTCATAGTACACTGATCTACAAAATTTAACTTTTTGTGTGCCTTTCAATTGAATACTATATTTTTATACTGCTTCGAGGTTACTGAATACAAATACAAGAATATATTTTTTTAATTAGCTCTTATTTTGAAAATATACCTAATATACAAAATTTGACTTTTAGTAACTACAAAACAATTTATTAAATATATATATATTGCTATGTTTCTACTCTTAAATATATCTTGAATATATATATTGATATTTGGGATGCCAGAGTCTCATTTAGGATGAGTACTCAAATTATTATTTATATTCCTTAATCTTAATTGGGTTCCTTTCCAAAGGTCTATTTTTGTGTTTACCAATCAACTTATCTGTTATACCTTAAATATATTATTTATAAATAAATAGTGTATCTAGGGTATGTAAACACCAAAAGAATTACAATAAGTATCGTTTATTTATTTAATTTCAACAACGTTAATGATTCAGATTTTAATAATATATATAAATAGGATTGCCATAAAATACATTACAGGAACTAAACTAAACTTATCTGTGGACAGGGGTAGATTGGGTTGCTGGTCGCTCTTCGCCGTGCTGCCTCTGAGATTCTCTATCTTCTGCCAGATCTCTCCTCCTTGCTGTACATCTCCAGAGTACCTCCTTCCTGTTCCATCTTCGTCTCCCTAGTACCTTCCTGCCGTGCGTCTCTCTCTCGAGTCCTCTCTTCAGCCTCCTATTTCAAGAGTTTTCTTCTCTCCCCCTCTCCTTCCTTCTCCACTATCTTGGACCATAAAACCATAAGGGGACCAAGGGTCTGTTTATTGTCCCAAACATATTCCCTTTCATGTGTCCCGACATGACACATTTTCCCCCCTCAGCATCCCTTTCATGGTGCCGCCTTCATCAATACAAAGCATTATCCCTGGGTTTCCGGGAAAAAAGAAAAGAGGTTAAACAAAGAGAGACTTCTTTTCTTTTTTAAATATTAAAGTGTTCTAATTTTTCAAAGGTTATATATAGTTTTATGGCAATACCTTACATCTTTACAATTATGCAATTATTTACAAATAATTTGTTAGAAGATCTTTACAAGTTTACTTATTGTTATATATTTTACAATACTTAACTTACAGAGTTTTGTTATATACATCGGTAATGAACTAGACTTAATAATTGTACATGATAAAATGGGTTAAAATATTCTTAAGTAATATTACGTGTCACACTTGTGTTTACTATACATATTTCAATATTTGATCTTACCGTAACAGAGTACAAACGCTTGTTCTTCAAATGGTCTATTTTAATTAATTGTTTCAATATCTAAGTTGATGGTTAGACGGGATAACAAGATGAATACCTAATAACCTTACATGAACAATAATACCGCTAGTTTTGTTTAAATCAATAGTATGAACTAGTTGAACCTAGCATCTATATGCATTCTTATTAACATACTTCAATATCATTATTCAATAGTAATAGAGTATACCGGCTTATTATTATAATGTTGAATCATAGTTAATGGTTCTAATATTAACTATAATAATAAAAATGGCTAACAAGGGGAATACCCAATAAACCTTAAATAAACAATAATACCACTAGTTTTATTAAATTAGTTGCTTAGTGCAGGCTAAACCTAGTGTCTAGTGTCTTAACACATCTCAATATTATTATTTACTAAATTCATAAACGGGTATACCTCTATCTTTCTGACAATTACTTTTACTTTTATGACCACTTTTACCTTTACTATAATATTATTATTTGTATACATGATTAAGATTAATATTGATAATACATAAAACAATAGTTATAATATAACAAAAAATATCAACTATATAAAAAGGTTTGAATCTTATCTTATTTGATTATTTATTTATTTTTTTTTTTTTTTTATTGCCACTTCGGCCTCTTTTGCCTTCAATATTGGGTACCTAGCAAGTGTACCCTTATGGTACCTGATAATGTCCACTACCCTTGGCAAAATATTTCACCACCTGTACAGCGGGTTCCTTTGAACCACATTACCATTTGTAGAGGCGCATGCCGCCTATGCACGTGTGAGTGTGACCCATATAAGTTCTACCTGCTCGCCCTAAACTCTTATCTTTTACATATTTTAATGGTCTTGCATTTTATGGCGTCCATTAGTAATGGTAAAAATATTTAAATTTTATACATTATTATTATAACAATTTTTAATACTATTAATATTATTTACAAAAAGTTGACTATTCTTATTTATAAACAATTTTCGAATCTTTCTGTCATTTAAAAATAATCAACTACTTTTTTTTTTTTTTTTTTTAACCAATATCTAAAATCAAGAGACAATCCTTTTCGTTAAACAATATTCCAACCGGCGGTATAGATATTAAATCTTTTTCCTTACCTGGCCCCTGAGGTAATTTCGAACATCTCCAGTCCCATAGAGAATATTTTGTATTCCCATATCATTCTTCATGTTTAGCTCAAACATTATTAAAATGTTTATATTTATTTTCTTTATATTTTCTATCCCATGATTATATATTTCATAACATTTTTTCTGATTGAAAGTGCAGTGTACAATAGTTGCAGCTAATTGTGGTATAAACCACAAAATGAGATCTAATCGATACATTTTCTCCACTTTTACCATTGTTCCTTGATTTTTTCCTTGGCTCTTAGCTAGATGTGGCGAATTAAACTTTAAAACTTCTGTGTTTAAAGATTCCCTGTGTTTATAAACCGTCAGTGCAATATTTTCACCTGGTTCTACTCTGTTTATTGTTTCATGTAGAGACACAAATTCCTTAAAAGATTCTCCATACAAATTTATATCGGCGACCATTTCAATATTATTTCTAGATTTAGGACTGTCCTCTTTGAGATCTTCCAACGAAGTGTCCCCTATTTCACATTGGCCATCTGGCATTTCTACTTTACTTGTCGAAACCAAACTATTATTTATAAAATCATTATTGTCCTTAGAAACTATATCTGTGAGTACTTCACGATCATATCCAGAATTAGTGCTGTTCTCTTTGAAAACTTCTTCAATCGAAGTGTCTCCTATTCCACATTGGCCTTCTATTGGCATTTCTTCGTTTCTTGACAATATATGATTGGTAAAGTTTGTATTTTCACTTATTAGTCTGCTAGATGGAAGTACTTCAGCATCAGCAAGGTTACCCTTCATTAAATTAATCTTACAGTCCCTTGGATCGTCATAATTACTAATAGGTCCCTCAAAAGAGCAATTTTCTTTATTGATTACTACCTCTTCTTGGTTTATTTCCTTCTTCTTTATTCCTTCTACCCTGTCCGTGTTCTTATCCATACCCTCTATCCTTTTGTTTGTTCTTGCATCCATTTCTTTCACCACATTATCCATCTTTTTTTCGATGTTTTCCCTTAATTCTTGGAATTCTTTTTTACGGTCCTCCCTCATTTTTTCTAACAACTTCAATAAACTTGACTCCATTTTGAATTTAAAAGTTCGAATCACCCCAAGCGGAAATAAACTTATAAGAATAATCAACTATAATTATGTCACTAGAAAAAGTTAAGAAACAAAAAATTCAATCTATTAATCTGAATCATTAAACCAATTTGATTGTAAAACTATTGAGAACATAAAGTTAATAAACATACTAATAAACATAAATTCAAATTAGTAAATTGGATAGTAAGTTCCCCACATGCTGGATGCCATTTATACTGCTATGTTTCTACTCTTAAATATATCTTGAATATATATATTGATATTTGGGATGCCAGAGTCTCATTTAGGATGAGTACTCAAATTATTATTTATATTCCTTAATCTCAATTGGGTTCCTTTCCAAAGGTCTATTCTTGTGTTTACCAATCAACTTATCTGTTATAACTTAAATATATTATTTATAAATAAATAGTGTATCTAGGGTATGTAAGCACCAAAAGAATTACAATAAGTATCGTTTATTTATTTAATTTCAACAACGTTAATGATTCAGATTTTAATAATATATATAAATAGGATTGTCATAAAATACATTACAGGAACTAAACTAAACTTATCTGTGGACAGGGGTAGATTGGGTTGCTGGTCGCTCTTCGCCGTGCTGCCTCTGGGATTCTCTATCTTCTGCCAGATCTCTCCTCCTTGCTGTACATCTCCAGAGTACCTCCTTCCTGTTCCATCTTCGTCTCCCTAGTACCTTCCTGCCGTGCGTCTCTCTCTCTCGAGTCCTCTCTTCAGCCTCCTATTTCAAGAGTTTTCTTCTCTCCCCCTCTTCTTCCTTCTCCACTATCTTGGACCATAAAACCATAAGGGGACCAAGGGTCTGTTTATTGTCCCAAACATATTCCCTTTCATGTGTCCCGACATGACACATTTTCCCCCCTCAGCATCCCTTTCATGGTGCCGCCTGCATCAATACATAGCAATATACATATATATATATATATATATATATATATATATATATATATATATATATATATATATTTATATATATATTTATTTATTTATTATCACTTTTTATATAAAATTGGGAATTTTGAAATATTAGCAAAATATTTAATCCTGTTTAATTAAGATTTTCTCTTCTTTTTCGTTTGTCTATTGTAATTGCTTCTTTAATTCCAGCAGTAGTCCTCTAACATTGACGCATTCCATCGACCCTGGTATCTCTTTTCCATTGTCGAGATATTTTGGTGGTATTGTTCACCATGTTTGTCCCTTACATCACCCCAGTTAAAAGGAAAAATATCAAGAGGAGAATGGAGGAAATTAATTTATAGGGGCATATTGTAAACTAACTGTTGATACTTTTGAAAGAGATTGTTCACAAGTTCAACATAAGTTTAAATTAGAAATATTAAAATTTCTGATATCGCGCTTTAAAATATTATATTAAATATGGCACAAATGAACAATAAGAGCTAAATATGAATTTTAACTTTTATATTTTTATATTTTATATCAATTTAGTACATTTTCATGTAAATTGCTAATTTGATGTAGACCAGTGTTATTAATACTTCCTATATTAATTACGAAATACTCTTGATTTGGGAGTTTTAGTTTTGGTTAAGGAAGATATTTCATCTTTTCGCCTTTAAATACTTAATAATTATATTACATAGTTCAAAATATTTATTTTATAACTACTAACCATGTCGTAAAAAAGAAATACTTTCTATAAAATTACAAAAATGATTAAAATCGGTGAAGCGAGTTTTTCTGTAGTTTGATTTGACGTAAAATTGTATTCAGTTTCCAGTGAAGGGGCTAAAGCACAAGTTAACCCTCTAAAACCCAATAAAAAGGGAGCGCGTTACACCTGTGTCATTTAATGCAAAGGTGGCGTAAATGAAAGATTTATGATTACGCTATATAATATCATGTAATAGTTTATTTGGGAAGTAAGCAACATTGAGATTTATTGTAAAGTTACAATCTTTAAAGCCCATTCTATTTTTGAGATACGATTTTAGAATTTATTTTTGTATAGTATTTGGAAATGTTACGATAACTACAATTGTACAATGAAATTATTTCATGTACACCAATTCGTACACTGACTTACAACTGTTATCACTCCTTTCCTTCATAGGAAGGAGCCGGTTTTTACTTGATACCTAAACATATTTCGGTGCTAATTATATTAATACTTCATTTACACTGTTCAAATAAGTACCTAATGAGATATTCTTTTTTTACCAAAGGAATGCTGGATCACTAAACTAATCTCTACCTATCTCAAGATGGTTAGGCTATTTATGAAATACATATTATGCTGAAGACAACATATCGAGATGTTTTCATTAACCATATAGTTATGGAATGGTTTGATGACCAACGATTTGTGAATAATGGGGGGGGGGGTTTATTGTGACATTTCTTTATGTATGCAAGCAATGTAGCTACCTTGACCTCTCCTCCTCTTTTATATGAATATACTGTGGACCGGTTTGTAGGTTTATGTCCATGGTCCAAAAGAGGAAATAAAAAAACAAAAGTTCATAGAAACCAAGTTTCATTACTTCATTTACGAGTTAAATTCATATTTTATAGTGAAGACCAATGTAAGATAGCATAACCTAGCATAACACCAACACTAAACCACAAAAACTAAAAAGTTAATAAAAAGGAAACTTTAAGGTACTTCCTAGGAGAATATATACTAAACTGATGAAAGGTATCCATTCACACGTAATGATAGTAGACCAGAAAATAAATTGAAGTCGTCAAATCTATTTGTTCTAACCCGATAGGTAGCAGCACGGGGTGAGATAAAAGATGAAAAAAAGTATTCACAATATTCCACCTCTAAAATTTAGAAAGAAAGACAGGGATAGGACTAGATTATAGTATCGTCAGGATTAGGATATAGTTAGGATTAGTCATTATGTTAGTCGACAATTGATTATGTTTGTCCATAATTAATAGTCAATCTACTTAGTTAATTCCAGAAATTCTTGTAGTGTAATTACATTAAACCATTCCAATTGACAGTAAATTGAATTCTTTCTTACTGGATACATTATAATGTATATATTATTTTTATGTTTCGCTCATTTATACGATGAATAAAAATTAATGATCTGGACAACTACATGCTGTGCATCCAGTAATTGATTTATAGTTGATAAGAAGTGTAAAGGAGCAACGTGTTCGGATATTTATTATAACACCGGATAATAAATATCCTTTTTATTATATATATAATAATAAATAATTTTCTTATATATAAATTTGGATTTATTTATTTATTTGCAATGGATGTAATCTATTTAAATAAGTTTCTGCAACGACACCAGACTAGAGTCCTATCTTGAGAACTGAGATAAAAGACTTGGACCAAGTCCAGTGAGAATCTAAATCACGGGAGTCCCAAGGTCATCTGATATTTAGTTCTAAGGCGCCTCTGAACTTGCAACATTAGTACCAGCGCGGTAATGAGGTTAGCTTGGGAAGTGGTCAGCTCACCTGAGTGCTTCGGAGTTGGTGCAACTGCTGAAGTAAGCAGAGACGATATTGGAACATTGCTGTGTACGGTGCTTAAACTTAATATTCATTATCACTTGTAACAAGTGTAAACTTCCGTGACAGTTGTCTTGTAAAGTATAAACTGGATCCATTGTAATATGACGTAACTACTCTCATTAGACTTATCAGTTATTTTAGTTTTCTGTGCATTCCTCTTTTACGGTCGCCACTGGTAGGACTGCTTAACTTGTTACGGAGTTTTGATGTAAGAAGTACCTAATACATTTAAGTGATAATAATATTTTTATTAATAATAATAATTTATACATCAAATAGTATAAACAAGGTTATTGTAATGGTAACTTTCTTCAGTTCCAAGGGAATATATATCCTAGAAAACATGGAGGTAGGGGATTTATTAGACTCTTGAAAGCCTGTCGTGAATAAGCAGCAAGGCTTAGAACCTATCTTATGAGTAGACACCAATGCTGACCTTGACCGTGACCATTGGTGTCTACAGAAAGCCCACCCTGCGTTAAGCAATCGAAGACAGATGTCCCTTATGTACGAATCGATTCAACATGTCACCTCTGGTTGCTAAGAATTAGCAGGTAAAGAACAACTACAAAGGCACAATAATCCTGCAAAGATCGAACATCTGGCTCTGGTTAAAAATACAATAAATAAAATACTGTTTTACAGATACCAGCTAGAGGCAATGTTAGAAAATACCGAGATTAAGCTGGGATCAAGACATGATAACTGACCATAGTATCCCACACAATAGTCCAGACATAATTTCCATAGATAAATAAACAAAGAAAGCCATCATCATCGAAGTTGGGGTCCCTGATGATGATAATATTTCTAAACTCTTCTAACGTTGACCGAAAAAAAAATAGAAGAGCTGTACGACGAAATAAAATTAACCGTCTGGTGGAAGTGAAAATACTGTCATTTATAATATCCAGAAATGAAATGATCCCTGAAGAAACAATCAAATCTATGAAGGTGCTTGAAATAAGTTTGGAACTTCAAGAAGTGCAGAAAGGGGTTATGCTGGGAACTGCCAGCATAGTCAGAAAATTTTTGAATATATTAAATTCATAATTAAATTAACCATACACTTGGGTGAGATCTGTATTGGTGTGTTTATGCGTCATAACCCGAAAAACGCAAAATTAATACATTATTTATAATCCTTTTCGTTGTTCTTATCTCGAAAAATAAATTCAATTATCATATTATCTTCTCCTATTTTTCCGTCTCCCTTTTCATTCAGTCCAAGAGTACACAACTCTCCCAAGCACATTTTCACCCATGAACACATTTTTTAGCATGTTTAGTTCTTCTGGAACGGTTCTTAACGGTTCTTTCCTTACATCAGAAAAAAGTTTATCGTACAGCATTAATAGATGATAATCTTTTCAGATCAAGTCAAGTTCCAACAATTAAACCGAAATGCTTTAAAACATAATTTCATGTTGTGACATTCCTTACAACACTCCTTTCAATGCAATATTCCTTTATCTTGGAGGGATGATTCCGCTTCAATCTCTGTTTTCTTAAGATCTCACATTTGCATCATATTTTATAAAAATTATAAATAAACAACAAAAAATAGGGCAAATAGAAAACACTAACTCCATATCCTCCACCTATATATCCTCTCCTTTTATCAATGATGGCACCTGTATAAGAGGAAAGTGACAATTTTTCTGATAACTAAACATTTGGCTATCATATTCTATGTGGTTTATTCCAGCTACTAAATACTTATTTTTAAAATATTATAGTATTATTTGACATTTTGATATGACTCGTTGAAATTAGGTTTATGAAAGTGTATTAATGGATATTAGATAACCAAAGTAAATGCTCAATTGCATATGGACATAACATAGAGGCCTAAGGCAAACATATATGTAATAGAGGACGACACAAGGCACCAAAAGGCAGTTTCTGTGACTGTCGTGTTAGATATGTCATGTTCGATGCAGTGCTGCTTTTCAGTTCACGCTTACTGTATTGGGCACTAATCTAAAACGCGATTCTCAGATTTGTTCTGCATCTGATTCAGTCTAACGATGAATAATCCTCAATCATTAACTTCAATGATTCCTCAACGATTTTTTCATATTGGATATGAATGTCCATACTTTTTTATTATTCAACTCATAATAATATGGTTTATAATTTGAGATAAATGTCTGGATACTATACTATGCTTATGTGTCATAGTAGGAGATAAGATCTTTACAACCTCAAACATTGTTTAAAACCAAATTAGAAAAAATAAAGGTAATAACTTCAAAGAATAGATGAACAATGTTTCGGAAAAGGTCCATTATCCAATGAACTCGTGTTGAGATCGAACTACAACACGCCATTTTTCAGGAATAGGTAGAATTATCTTGTTTTATTGACATGCAGAAGTAATTTGACAAAACCAACGCATTCAGATACAGAGGTAATTTACCAGTATTTGTCCGAATGTTTTATTCTCCGATGTTTTTGGGTTCGAACAAAAAGCAAAACGTCTGACGAGAGGGAACAAATATGTGGTTTACCTCAGAGCTGCTTTCTAAAAACAACACAGTTTTCATTTGCTATCAGTGATCTTAGAACTTAACTGCGGAGTAAAAGCGGTGATGTGTATAATTGACCTAGCTGTACTATTTCGGGCAATCAACATTTAATCTGTAAAACAAAGTTTCAGGCTTCACTAAATAGCATCAGACTGTGATAAAAATACTAATTCCAGAGTTAAAACAGTATGGCTATAGTTTTCAAAATAGTAAGTTCCGTTTCAATTTAAAAACTATTTATCGGCCGGAGATTAGGATTAACATGCAATAGACAACTGACCCTAGTCAATAGCACCTGAAATCTTCAGAAGAAAAATGTCAAAGAAAACTCCAAGATGGACTACGATAGCTTTATCCTTCTGCCTGAAAAAATCTTGGTCAACCAGTTACAGAAGAACACCATAGATACTGGTAAACGCATCGCAATATAGGCTTCAAGACTAGCTAATTAGTAAGCCTCTACATTAAGCGCAGGTCTTAAATCTTTTCATTTGATTTCCGATTTCTTTCCCCTTTAACATTAATGGGACCGAAGATTTGTCGGAACTTTTTGGCTTCCGACTTTGTGATAGTCCTAGTTTCGGAGCTGTAGAATAGCACATTTCTCATTGCAAAATTGCATCTGTTGGCGTCATTAATCTATTTTGAATTTCTTCCCTTATTCTATTATTATATGCTATCTGCGAGCCAAGGTGTCTGAATTCAGAAGTTATATTTTCCTAATCATATTTTTGCCCCGATTATAATGGGTGTCTCTTCTGAGACCATATACTTGGTCTTGTCCTCGTTTATAACCAAGCTTAAAGACTTAACATAGTAATATTATGGAAAAAACGGCTGAAAATTATTTACACCACTCACAGGTATCTATTTAGGCCAGAATTATCAAATGTTTTATAGAATGAGGTCAATGCTATATTACGCTTAGTAAAAAGATTATCCACTGCAGTACAACTACTAAATTGCAAAAGGTTGCAGTTCAATCATATAGACTTATATGCAACCTCTGTTACAACTCTGACTATCAGAACTTCATAGGAAACATCAAGGTAATACAAGAAATGAAACGAACTTTGTTGCTAGTAAGATTAAAGAAGCTGCCGTGGTGGTATCTAGTAAAAAAATTGAAAAAATAAAGAGATAAGTAAAATGTTGGAACTCTTCTAATTGCAACATCCGCAAAGAATATACTCCCGCGGTATCCAGCTTAGCTTTGATCATTCAAGATTGACTCAATTCTATCGTAAAGAAATATCTCCAGGATGTCAATATTGCAGTTGTATTCTAACAATAGTCCTCTTTCAGCAGTTACCGCCTTCGAGTAGTAAATTGAACGAAATAGGGTCACTACAAAACATCTCAATAGCCTTAGTGGTCGTCTCAATAGGGGACGATTGTGGTCGGTCTGGCAAAGTAATTTTCTTTCTTAGCCGAGTAAATCTTCTCTTAATAATTTTCTGTAAAATGTTTTATTTTAGTTGTTTTTTCTCATGAAAGCATCTATGGAATACGTTTACATCAACTGTTCTCTTCTTCTCTTCCATATCTCATTCATTCGTTTCCTATGTTTTAGCTTCATTTCATGATTACAAATTGCGGCTATTCTTCTTTTTGGCCTTTCTCAAAATCCTTAGCATTTTATAAATAATTTCATTTGACAACATAGGAGTTTTACTACTTAGATCGGACACAACTGATCTAGATGCTTTGTGCTCTGAATTGTATTAAACCAACTAGCTACTATTTATTATGTTATGTTTCACATCTTTCGAAGGTCGTAACCTTCATTTAGGTTTTTATACGTATCATGCGTATAAAAAGAATATTTGTTTTTGTTTTGTTGTTTGCAACAACCAAGATTTTAAGACTAAGACAGGTCTGCGATGAAAAAATCAAAGCATTATCTAGTGGGTATTTTTTACGTTAAACAGTATTATTTGTGCGGAATACGGAAAAAATAGTGAAAAAATTCAATCACCCCTAAATAAGTCACCTATTTCAGCGGAAGTTTTAGGGTCTATTAGGATACTTTATAAGTCTTTTAGGGTTTTATTATGTTAGCCTCCGGTGTTTCATTTTCATGGTACCGATTTAGACAAAAGGATTTTTTCCCTTTTTTTACACAAGAGCGTGACCTAGTTTTGTGCAACAATGTACCTGGAATGATGGTAATGTTCAAAATCCCGTATGAACCGGAGGAATGAAGGGTTTCATCGAGTCATCAAAAGGGAATTTGAAAGCTGTATTTCTTCACAATGGTAACCGATATGCTTTTATGCCTGTTAGACACTCAGTCCATTTGAAAGAATGCTACGAAAATCTGAGTTTGTTCTAAATAATCTCGGCTACTCCGACCATAAATGGACCGTTTGTGAGGTTTGAAAGTTATTTCCATGTTAATAGGTCAACAAGTGGTTCCACAAAGTTTCCATGTTTCCTCTGTGAATGGGATTGCCGTGACAGGATACAACACCATGTTAAGCAGACGTGGCCAATCAAGGCTCATATTCCTGGAATTAAAAATGTTCATATCAAATTGGGGTTAATGAAACAATTTGTGAAGGCATAACCCAAAGAAGGCGAGTGTTTCAACTATCTTTGTGAACAATTTTCTAGTATATCCGATGCTAAGCTGAAAGAGAGTGTCTTTGTTGGGCCTGACATCAGACAACTTTTAAAAGATGAAAGCTTTTTCACTAAAATGGAAATGGAAGAAAAGCATGCCTAGAATTCATTTAAACTTCTAACAGGCTTTCTTGGAATCAAAAAAGACCCAAACTAAAAAACTTTGGCTGCTGAATTGTTACACAACTACAAAATGTTGGGCTGCAACATGAGTGTCAAAGTTCATTTCCTTCACTCACATTTGGACTATTTTCCAGAAAATCTTGGGGCTGTAAATGATGAACAGGGAGAACGTTTCCATCAACATATAAAAGAAATGGAGCGCAAATACCAAGGTCGATGGATTGTCAGTGTTAAGGCCGCTCAGTTGTAATTGTAATTGTAATGTAAGGTGGTTCAAGGGTGCAATCCCGGCTACCCTTACGACGCCCTAACAGTCAGCATGATGGCAGACTACTGTTGGATGTTAAAAAGGAAAAATTCACAAGAACTGAAGGAAAAATAAAACGTGTTTACAAAGACTTATAATAACTTTACTACATATGTGCATCACTTTTATGCCTATTTTAGCTAGGTATCGTTGTTGTTTTTGCTTTTACTTCATGTTAAAATAATAAAAACAAATCAGAAATTTTCCGTTTTTTGTAATTTTTCCAAAAGCTTCAACTTTATTTTGAAGGAAAGCCTTACGCGATAGGAAAAAACCAGTGCATTTTTTAAATCAGCTCAAAAAACTACATAAAGATCAGTTAACTAAATCAAAACAATTTTTTTAAAAGTATTTTTTGCAGACTTATGTAATTTATGACAAAGAAAATTTTATGTAGTGCAATTTTTTTGTCTACGGGTCAAAAATCGACAAAAATGTCAGTATTAAAGAGATGTTTGGATCAGATAATAATGAGATATATTTTATTAAAAAAATAATTACAACGATACCTGATTGAACTTTATTCATAATCTATCTCTTCAATATCAATGGTTGTGTTTAATAATCATCTATTTTCATATATTACACCTGATTTTAAGAAATAAAGCGGGGCACTTGAAATTATCAAATCAGTCACTCATTTGTTGGTCATTAGTTGACCTGCGATTGATGGGTTGCCAACCCCTATAAAACTATGATATTATTTGCGGAAGAAAATGGTCAGGGAGTAGGCCAAACATTTCTCTTAGGTTTATTAAAGAGCCAACGTTTCGACTCACAATGCAGGTCTTTTTCAGGGCTTGCGAGGGGTGGTGGGGGGATTAGTGTGAATTGGGGTGAATAGAATTTATTAGGAGCATAATTATGATATTATTTATTCATATTTATATTTGTATATTTATGTATTTTATTATTCAGTCAACTGTCATCTCTTGACCGCACTAATAGTCCTAAAGAAGATCTGCAATGTGGATCGAAACGCTGGCTTTAAAAATTAACAGTTCTTCTTAAAAAAAAAACATTTTTTCTGACGTCCACGCTGACCATTTTCATCCTTTTATGATATTATTAACATCAAGGCTAACACTATCTGGAAATTTGAATTAATTTAATTTTTAATCTTTACTCATCGAAATATTTATAGATGTTCTGTTTTAAGGCCGCTACACACGGTCAGTTCGGTGTGTCAGTTTGGTGTGTTCACATCGAACTGACACACCGAACTGACCGTATGTAGGCTAAATTGATGTGAGCTCACATAAAAAAACTGAACTGACGGACTGATGAAAATTCATCATTTCGGTGTGACACGCCGAACTGACGTCAGTCCGAAGTGAATGTGTGTATCGTCGCGTCAGTTCGGTGTGTTACATCAGTTATCTGAGCATGCGTACAGGTGTCGTTTGGATAGACATCACCCTTTCAATCGCTTTCCAGACCTCGTCAGTACTCCTCGTCTGTGTGTTTATTATTTTAAGTGATAATATGGTTAGCTGGGGAAAAGACTTACTTTTATAATTTATAGAACTGTTCAGAAGGGAGGAATGTTTGTGGAAATTTAGTTCGAAAGACTATCATAACAAACAAAAACGAGAGGACACATATAAAATTCTTGTTGAAAATGTTAGGTCCTCCAGTGACCTTCCCGTTGTTAAATAGCGAAGGACTGCTGAGAGGCGCTAGTGGGGCGTTATTGCTGTCTGCATGTTTGTATCTTTTTTTTTAATCAAAGGAGAAACGCGTGATAGAAGGTCCAAATACGTTTTTTCGTAAATCCTCAAGTAATTATGCCAGTCTTAATTGCTTTAGATATTTCCACACCCCTGCTGAATATATGGTTAAGTCGAATTTCTCCAAAGAGAGTTTACTGTATTGAGGGAATCGTTTCATTAATGTATTATTTGGCTTGAAATTCAGTAGTAATAATAGCAATTAATCATTTTTAAAGCGAATAGAGCTAGTGAGCCCCATCTCTAGATTCTACTCCTATCATTCATGAGAAATCCAGCAAGCCCCGCATCCTCATCCCTCTCTTTAAATCAACCTGGTGCATTCCATCAATCCTATTTATCCTGATAAATATCAATTTCAAATAAATACTTGTAAATAAGCCAAGGGTTTAGGGGAAAATTGCTAGCTAATTCCTGACTTAGCTCTTTATTCACTAGTGTTCTTATTTAAGTACAAGAAACTCATTTTGGAAGAAATTCAACTTAACCACATATTCACTGGAGCTGTAGATACACTATGTACCTTAGGCAATATAGTAAGAGAATAGGGATCCAGGTAATTTATTATTTCCAATAATAATAAACTAAAGAGAACTTTATATTTGTAAACCATGGAACATGGATGCAATATCATGTTTCGTTAATGGGACCTGAGGGTTCAATCAAGCGCTGGATAGAGTTAGTTACTTGGAGTATGACCTAGTGTACAACTTACTCAAGTAAATTGGCCGGAGTAATTCATCTAAGAGTCTCTTGGGAGAACCCCGGCCGCAGATCGAGGATCAAAAGTGAATTTTTGCTACTTCCAGAACATACCATTTTAAAAAAATTTCTACAAGCAGCATTCCTCTACTTTAATTAGGCTTTATTAAATACAAATTCTTAAAATTAAGCATATATAAACCAAAATTGATCCACATCTATAATTAATTCATGTAATAATCAAGGTATTTATGAATGTTTAAATTACTATTATTAAGTTTCTTAATGTATACAGCTTTTATAAATATATTAACTTAGTGGAAAGATCAGGTTTTTGGTAATTGTAACAAATAATTATTTTCCTATTATTCCTCATATTCAAAGTAACCATTTTTTTTTCTAATTTCTCACAAATAAGTGGTTTAGTCTAATTTTCTCTAAAATGAGTTTCTTGTACATAAGTAAACGGAATCGATTTATTTTCGTAGTAAATAAGAGGCTAAGTAAGACATTGGCTTGAAAAGGAGTTATTGCTTATATTGCAACTCCATTTTAAGCCAAAAACTACGAGAATTATACGATTCCGGTTACCTGAATTAATATATATTTTTTTTTATTGAAACATTACAATCTGCCACTTGTGGGCAATAAGTAATGCTGCTATGTAGCTTACCATCATTCCATAACATAACAATGATATAAACAAAATAAAATAAATAAATATATACATGCGGTGATAAAAAGAAGTTAATGCAAAAATGATAATAAAATAAAGTAAAAAAATAAATAAATGAAAAATAGAATTTTAAAAAATAATGATAAATAGAAAATAAAAAATATGATGTACACATTCATACCCTATTTTAATTAAATTAGTGAATCTAAATTAAGTAAAAATAATTTTAAAGTGTTCAGGTCAGGAACTAAAAGCGATTCAATGAAAATTTAGCAAAATATTTAGTTATTTTGGTATCTATTCCGAAGGTTATCGCTTTGATTTGAGTTACAGCACGTTTTAACTGTTTTAATAGAATTTTAAGAGAAGGGTGAGAAAAAGGAAAAGTTCTAATTTATTTATTTATATTCACTAACTAAGTATATATTTTTCCGGTGATGGGGCTCACCGTGTCCTTTTATTTTTATTTGTTTATTTATTTATTTTCTCAGTCTAGGCTGAGATTACGTACATGAATGACATTGCCCCGTTTGTGACCGTCCTGTTGGGGTGAGAGTCGTGAAAAGTAGGTTTGTACAGTATTTCAGGCTGTCGAAAAATTTAATATGTCTACGTGTTTTACTATGCGTAGCAGTACACCATTCTGGAACTGTTGGAGCTTTATCGCCGTTGCAGGCGTGATGTTGCCTAACAATGGTGCTCCGTAGAGGAGCGCCGGTCTAAGGATGCTCTTATAGATTGTCAGCTTGAGGCGGAGGGATAAGTTAGGAGATGTAAGCAGGTGGTTAAGTCTGTAATACTTGGTCCTAACCGACCTGAGTTTCCTCTTGCATTGGTAGGCTAGTTTCAGGTGTCGGTCAAGGGTCACACCTAAGTAGACTATGCTGCCCACTGGTTTGTTTTCTCGTCCCGCTACCCTATAGACCTTAGGGAGAGAGCGACGCTTTTTCCCCTGAAAGGAGAAAATTATGCAGTCAGTCTTTTTAGGATTTACTGAGATGTTGTGTCCTTCTCTGTGATTTTCTCACAGACCTCCTCCGCCTGATTTTTTTTTTTTGTAATCACATCATCGAGAACAGATCATGTCTTTTCTTCGTGCGAATTCATCGAGAAACAAACGTTTCAACTGACTGTTTTTATTTTGAAGAGAAAAGATTTGTCCAGGCCGGGATTCGAACCCGGGCGGCCCACGTCACTAGCTTAGTGCTCTAGCCAACTGAGCTAACGACTCGTAAAACGGCCAGACAATTCCATTCTCTTCGTCGATCCTATGACTGTTCACACAAGTGACTTGGGCGACCCGGATTCGAATCCCGGCGTGGACAAATCTTTTCTATTCAAAATAAAAATATTCAAAAGTTATGAAAATTAATAAAAAAATAAAACAAAGTTTCAACTAGCATTTCGAAGTATAGAAGACGTAAGCTTGTTCCTAGATGAAATGATTACCGAAAAATACGCATTTCCCATAATAACATTCTCGTTTCTATACTAAAGCATACTAACTTACATTTTTGGAAATTTTAAAAGAGAACCAATGAAAAGTAAAATCTTTAAACACATTTCCTATAATTACATTCTCATTTATATAGGTACTAAAGCTCATGATAATTTGTATTTTTGGAAAATATTAAAAGAGAAAAAAAGGTAAAACTTGTTGTGACTCAACTCGAAGCGAAAAACTGCGGGATAATTACCGTTATTTTAATTGACCTAATATTTTCTAGGGTTTTATGCTCTTAACGCATTTATTATCTAAACTTATATAGGCATTCCTTTACATAAATAAGTTTCATGTATATATCTATAAGTTATGTATATGCAGTCGTTCTCTTGCAGTCTATAAGTTTTATGTTTGTATAGTTATTGTATATTAGTAAAGGCTATGATATCCATTTAGAATTTTTTCCCCTTAAAATCGAAAAACAACAAACAATAAATTATTATTCCTTTTTCTTCTCGTTTTAACAATATATTATGTCTCAAACAATTGTCCTTAGTCAAATTAATTATTTAATGCCAGTCAATTGAGCGATTTAATCTTTTTTTTGGAGCACCAAATTGGTTTATATAATCCAGTTTTTTCCCCCTTTCAAATTAACCCTTTGAAAGGACCGCTTATTTATTGGCATATTCCATACTTAAGTAAGCTATGTGCCTTTTAAATTCATTTTTACAATAGGATTAACAGCAATTCGATAATTCTAACATATATACAAAAACATTACTTATATGCTGTTTCAAATTAACAAAATTAAAATTACAATAATTGGAGGGCCTCGATGCAGAAAGTAACAAGTCAAAAACTCAACTTTTCAGGAAATAATAAAAACAAAACGTTTCTACAATTTCCTTTGAAAAATAAATTGCAGGTATTCACATAAAATGTTATTATACAAATAGTGATTGTTGAACTAATTAAAGTTACGTAATTTAATCGAAAATTTAATTAAATTTGTTGACTTGTTTTCAATAAAAAAAAGAAATAAAAATATTGACTTGTTTCTTTCAGCACCAAGGCCGTCCAATTATATAATGATTATCTATGCTTTACATTGTAAGTCAACTTTTCGAAATCAATACTTTAAATAAATTTAGTGAATTCGGGTTGAAATGTATTGTGTACATCATGTTCAGATACTGGCCAACCTTTGCCTCTTAATATTGTGGAGATAATTAATTTCGACCTTTATGCTTCATACATTTGGCAGTCATATACTATGTGTTTAAATGTCTATTCTTTGTCTATTGAGCAACTATTGTCGTTGGTTATGTGAAATCTGTGTGAATATGATTTGCATTGTCCATGTTCAGTTAAAACCTGTGTTAGTTTGTAGTTAGTGGATTTTTTTAATTTGCAGTTATTGTTTGTCAGTTTTGGAATAAACCTATGCAAACTAGAAGATTTATTTGAAACAGTTCACCGTTCATGGCACCTCATAATTGATTATTTGAATTTTGAATTTTATGAACGAAATTGGTGTTTTGTGAAAAGATGGAGACAAATCACTTCGTGCTGCCTCTTTTTCTTATTTATCCGCTATTTCAGTGCCCTCAATACCAGAGTGACCCTTTACCCATATTATTTTTAGAGAGAAATTTAGAAGCCTAAGTAAGCATAAGTTCAATCTGATATTTTCTGTAAGCTCATCATGTATATCTGTGTTGAGAACTGTCAACAATCAAGGTCATGCTATATGTGTGTATGTTGGTTGGAAGGTCATTCTATTGCTTTTACGACTGCGTACTTCTCAGCTTGGTTGTTGGAACTCGTGGAGCCTAGTTTGTACTGGGCACTTCGCATCTTCCTATTCGTGTCCCAAAGTAGCCAAGCACAGCCACACATTATTGCCTTCTTTACTTCCGTCTGTGTAAATGTTAGTGATTTCTGTATCCGTTCCGCTATGTCCTGTCAAGTGAACGTAAAGTTTGACAAATGTTGATGGGTGTAAGCAATCTAAAGGTTCAGATTCTCGTTCTACGCAGTTTAATCGATGAAAGTTGCACGATTTCTTTAATTTTAAGATCGACGGGTACAATTCCTGTTAAGACACAAGCTGCATCATACGAGATAGTTTTATACGCCTTGAAAATCCTGATCCCAATGAGTGTTGGGTAGTTAGTTGGAGAGCCTTTTTTTTTTTGGTGGAGTATACGATTTTCATAGCCTGTGCCAAACGATAGTCGCCGTGAAGGGAACAGCAGTTGCAGTTAGTTGTTCCATATTGGATAAAACTACTATGATATATGTTTTTATATTACTTTGCAGTTATGAGTTTTCATACGCAAGGAATGCACAAAACGTATGACAAAAAGTCCCTTAATAGTGCTTAACACAAAAAGTTTATTAAAAAGAATTAATTTAAAAAAAAATGTTTTTATTGTATTATTTGCTTTATCATAGTCAAATTATATTGTCTTTCGGGGCTGTTCCACTTCAAATAAATAATTATTCGCTTATGGTTTGATTTTGGCACATTGTTTCTGGAAGAGGTTTAAGACGTTAACAGCTTTCCTTTTGCAGCTTAATTTGGCTGAACCAAAACGTTTAATCCACATATGTATCTACGTAGGTTTATAAATAATTATTTGACTAATTAAATTTCAATTTCTTCAATTATATAAAATCTTAAATTTCTTATTTTCACACAAACCATTGCTGTGCAGAGAAGCGCGTCTGCATACTGTCGATAGAATCCCTTTATAGCTCGCTGACGAACAACGAAATCGGTCACTTCAGGCTTTCTCCGGGATATGACTAGTTTTAATGGGGGTAAACACGTACGCCGTTCGTATCTCTGAGTGTGCACTGCTCTAAAGGTTTTCTGTCCCAAACAAATTAGAGATTTAGCGAAAAGTTAGAGACGTAAGAAGTTGGAATATATCAGGTGCATTAGGATCGGTGGCAAATGAGGACAAACGATGTAATTTAGATATCATGGAGCGGAAGGAGATTTACTTGCCTCAGGAGGGCTCGTTAACAGAAGGGAAGAACACTATTTAGTATGGAGGAAGCTGTAATTATTATCTAAGTACGTGGTTTCTAATTAGAAATAGATTGCTTGAAGCAAAATTCCTTCTACTTCAGAAGATAGTGATGGCGAAATTAAATGTTAATTTTATGAAAGAGTGGATTTACAAGATAATATAACTTCCGCTAAATATTATAATATAAATAAATATCAAGATATTTCTAAGTATAAGTAGACATTATGCCGCATTCGCAAAGAATAAACAAAATTGATCATGATTTAGGGTAATAAAGATGGAAAAATAATATGATTAGCTCGATAAAGATTTATATAAGAGGAAAGATTTATCATCGTAATTATCATCGAGGAAAGAGTTAGATATCAGAAATCAATACTTTAACCCTAAGCTGGCAGGAAAAAGAGGTTTCGAAACCGTAAATCTGCCAAAAATTGTAATCAAGATAAATTGAATAACCCTTCGCAAAACCCTCCAATTAAAAAACCATTTGCGCAAATTGATCAAACAAGTTTGAAGTTTTAAAACCTTTTGATGCATTTCCCGAAGAAAATGAGTTACGAGAAATTGATCGGAATCGGTTTCTTGGATAAAGTGAGATTAAAAAGAGTAAACCTTGGTTTTGAATGAGAAAATTAACTTCTAAACATGTGAGAAAAAATATAAGCCGGGAAATTAAAAGCTCAATAATCCTAGCGATAACAACGTTGTAAACATCCGAAGTTTAAAAAAAAAAGTCTTTATTCCTTAAAATTAAAAAAAAAAAAGATTAATATCATAAATGTAAAATGAAAGAAGCTAATAGGACCGTAAACCATTTTAAGAGAATGATAAGGGAAATGTAAAAGAGTATATACGATCGTATAAAAGGTTTGAACTCGTAATTAATAGAATCAGAGATAAAAATAACAATATTCAGCCCGATTTGGTACAAATTTAGAACAGCTAATTATTAAATTAATAAAGTTGAAATTTGGTAAAATAGATTGATAGCCAAATTCCTACAATAGCAGGCAAGGGTATTACTGTTACTATTTTAAGTTTTACCATTCCGTTAAAATGATTATGGAAAATAAAAACAATGCTCAAAGAATGTAAAGAGTCTATTCATATTCCAGTTAAAAAAGGGGGGGGGGAGAACGGATTGTAACTACCGCGGAATCCCTCCTATATGCTTCCTATAAAGTATTCTCATTAATTTTAACTTATTCGAATTATGGAATATGCCCAGGAATCCTTCGGAATCACCAATTTGTTTTTTTATGAAAACGTTCAACTATTGATAGTATGTCCTTCGAATTCAGAAATATAATATATAAAAGTATATTCTAAGAAAAGTGATATACTTGTATTCGGTGAAAAAAGTTAAAAAAAAAATGCATTCGGTAGGAACAGTGTCAATGGGTAAAACATCCGTGCTTAGATGTTATATATATATATATATATATATATATATATATATATATATATATATATATATATATATATATCGATTATCGATATATATATATATATATCGATATATAATATTATATATATATATATATATATATATATATATATATATATATATATATATATATATATATAACTTAAGTACTTTGGCTCGCGAAACATAAAAAAAAAAGAGTAAATTGGGAAAGAAACTACACACTAGCAAGCTGGTAAAACACTGACTTTATTTATCAAGTAATCCTTCTTATATAGTATCTGGGAGTTGTTTACACTCTTAGTAGGATTAAGCTCCACTATTGCCAGGGCCTGACCCTTAACTCCCCCCCTCCAGTTTCCAGACACCTTTTGGAAACTAAAAGAAATGTCAAGGCTGGGCAATGAGTAGAGCTTGCTCTTGTACAACTTACAGCTCCCAGACACAAATAATTACAATCAATAATAAGGAAATAAGAAAGCAAAAAAAAACTGTAGCGTCCTGAAATGAAGAAAAGTAACCACATATAATAAAAATATTAAAAAAAAAAAAAACAATCATTATCTTCACATAAAACAAAAACTTCGGTTGACACACAAAACTCAATATATACAATTAACATGGTACATCTTTATAGGACATTATATGTCTATATACAAAAAAAAATTAATGCATATCTTGGTTTATTACATGTTTTCCGTTTGCAAAGGCGAAGGCACCCCAGATCCCAAAGGAAACTTTAATTGCTCAAAAACGCCCCCGTGCAGTCACGTAACCTCGCGTTCTCCCTCGTCACCCTGGTTCGTTTTTCCTTCCAGATTTTTCTCCTCACCTTCTCCCAGGCCCCTCGAATTTGCACGTGGTTTGCCACAATATTGCGAGCAAACGTATTGTCCCCGATTGTCTCACCGAAATCCCTACTAGGCCCCCGAACTCCGAACAGCACCTCAAACGGAGCAAACCCAGTTACGGAATGAATCGAGTGGTTATACGCCGCAACCGCTTTCCGCATCGCCACATCTGGAGTCAGCCCCTGGTCGACGTGATAAAGTCTGAGGTGGTCGCTGAGTGTACCATGCAAACGTTCTCTCCTCCCCTACCCTTCGGGTGTCCCGGAGTGTTGAAGTGCCACGTGATCTCCAACTTACGCATTTCTTCACTCACTACCGCATTGTTGAATTCCCTCCCCTTATCAGACGTTATGCTATCCGGTACCCCGTAAAACATGAACCATGTCCGGAGAGCGGACAATACGGACTCTGCTTCTTTAGACTGGATCAGGTGAGCCATGGCGATTTTACTGAACACATCGATGACCGTTAACCACGTAAACCCCCTCCAGGTGAACGTGTCAACTTGCAGGTCCCGGAGCGGCCGATCACCCGTTGGCGTTGCTTCTTGTACGGCTCGCGTTGGGTGACGGTCGTATTTCGTAGTCATGCAGACCTCGCATGCCCCTATGACATCTTGAATCGTTTTCCGCATGCCGGACCAATAATACCGTCTCCTGAGCGCCTGTAACGTCTCATTGACCCCGCGATGATTGGTCTTGACTTTGCGATACGCCCCTGTTAGCTCCTTCTGGCGCTCAACATCCCTAATGGTTTCTACCATGACCCTGCACCGAATGAAGACGCGGTCCGGAATCTGGTCCGTCTTCCACACTTGCTTGATCTTTTCCCAAATCACGGCGTTCCCCACATATAGGTGGTGTGTGCGACCTGGTTTTGACGCGTCCTTCAGGGCTTTACATACTAGATCCAACCTTATCCCTGGTTGTGACGAAACTACGTTGACCCGCGACCTTCCGTAACGTGAGTATTCTATGGACAGCATGCCCGACGTCTTCGTCCTCCAGATGATTTGGCGCGGTTTATCGTTGACGATCTCGTCAATTTCTTCCAAATCTTCTGGTCTCTCGTCTGTAGAACTGTCTCTGGCTGAGGACACCTCTTCCCTTTCCGCCTCTGTGGTATTCTGTTCCCCTTCGCCTCCTGGTGACCAGTCTTGAAGAAATTGGCGGATGTCCTGCGATGGCCCCGCCGTGTCTTCCTCTAGGGCATTTACCATCAGCGCCCGGGATAACCAGTCAGCGACAACATTCTCTTTGCCGGGCTTGTAGACCACGTCCATCGAATACTGGTTGAGCCTCTCTTTCCAGCGTGAAACTCGCGCCGACGATTCCTTCAATGGTCCCACCCATTGCAGCGGTCTGTGATCAGTTTGTACCCGAAATCTCCTACCGAAAGGTATGGCCGGAAATGATCAACCGCCCAGACGATGCCTAGCAATTCCCGCTCCAATGCGCTATATCTTGCCTCAGCATCGGATAACCGCCTACTAGCATATGCAATGGGCCGCTCCCCGCATGCACTGTCTTGGGACAACACCGCACCCAAGGCATATTCACTTGCATCTGTGGTAACCGTGAACTGCTTCGTGAAGTCGGGAAATGCCAACACGGGTTCTCCCTTGAGGTGCTCCATACAACGCCGTATATTGTCCTCCATGCTGGGTGTGACAATCATCCTTGCTCCCTTCTTCAGTAGGTTGTTAATGGGAACCAGGCATCGCGCCATGTCTGGTACAAACCGCCGGTAATAGTTTAGCGCTCCCAGCAGCCTCCTGATACCCTTAACATCGCGGGGGATTGCCATCTTGGTAATTGCTTCTACTTTGGACTTGTCCGGCTTCACGCCATCCCTCGACACGGTGTGACCCAAAAAATTTATTTCTGCCCTACCCAAAGTGGACTTCTCTGGAGACAATTTTAACCCGAATTCCCGAACCCTCTCAAAAACCTGTCTCAGGTGTCGTTCATGCTCCTCCTCCGACTTACTGAACACCAGGAGATCATCCATGTAAACCTGGCAGATCCCTTCATCGATACCCCTAAGGAATTCGTCCATTAATCGTTGGAACGTGAGGGGGGCATTCTTCAACCCAAACGGCATCCTGGTGAACTCATAGTGTCCCCGTTCGAATGTGAAGGCCGTTTTCTCCTGATCCCGAGGATGAAGTCGGATTTGGTGATATCCCGCCTTCAAATCCAGAGTACTGAAAATTGTGGCTCCGCTGAGTCTATCCATGATGTCGTCAAAACGAGGAATGGGGTACGCTTCATCTTTTGTATTGTCATTCAATTGACGAAAGTCAACCACCACCCTGTATTTCTCCTGCCCCGTCGGAGTCTTCTTTTTGACCGCCCACAGGGGGCTATTGTACGGGGATGAACTATTGATGATGATTCCCTGCCTACGTAATTCCTCCAACTCCTCCCGAATGTGTTGTCGTAACGCTTGAGGATAACGCCTCTCTTTCACGTAAGTAACTTTTTCCTGTTTTAGCGGGATTTCATGTACTGTTTTACCCGTAACTCCTAATACTTCCCCTTCCTGAAAAAAAATGTCTCGGAACTCATGCAATAAATTTGCTCTCCACTCTACCCCCCTACTTACGGTCCCTACTCGCGCGCCCCTAACTACACGATGACATGCGAATGACCTGCCGGCTAAGCTCACGAACCACCTGCCATGCGTAGTTTTTACTTCCACGCCCACTTTTGTAAAAGATCACACCCAACTATGACCTGGTATTCCCTGGGCATACTCTCTACCACATGCACCCGCAACCTCGCTCCCGTTTTCCCCCACTCGTCCAACCCAATGTTTGTCTCGCCTATTACTTTACACGGCCCTCCCAAAGTAATTAATTTGAAATCGCATTCCCGAATCTGAAGTGCCTTCCCCCTAACACATAAACTCTCTATCGCTATTTTTGACAACAGGGTGCTCGAGCTCCCTGTGTCCACGAGGCACTTCACTCCACACTTAGTTTTGATAATAGGCAACCAATTCTTAAGCTTACCTTCTAAGTTGTTGATGGTGCAAGCTCGGTCGCCACTCTCGACGCACCCTCCTCATACTGACGTCTGCTTCCGTCTCACCGTCAGCACCTGGCGCCGTCCTTGATCCTGAGCTGCTTTCCGTTGCCGGTTCCGGCCGCTACTCCAGCTGCCCTCGCCGCCACTGCTCCCCAGCTCCTCCTCCGTCTCTGAAGATCCAGATCCACTGGTCGAGTCCCTGGAAGCCTCACCTCGCCTGGCCGAGTATCTTCTTTTGCACACCTCCTGCGCATTTACCTCCATCGGCTCTCCGTGGTATGTATCCTTCCTGCGGAACATGTATGGGCATTGCCTGGCTAGGTGCCCTTCCATTCCACACTCGTAACATCTGGTGCGAGAGCATTGTGCTACCAGATGTCCTGCCTTGCCACATTCATGGCACTTCCTCTCCTCCTTTCTAACATTCTTCTTTTCTATGAGCGGCCTTCTGTCTCTTGGTAGCGTTTCTCTTCTACCCACTTCTCCATCTCTCTTCTTCCCTAGATCCTGTCTTCCCCTATACCTCCTTACTTCATTCCTACGGTAGGATACTCTACTCCACCCTGGTTCAATAACCTCCCGTTCCTCCTCATCACGAGCACTTGCATCTACCATTTCCTGGGCCCATTCTACGAACGCCTTGTTCCTAGGAAGACCTTCCTTCCTTCACACATCAATTCAATCAATTCAAGACATCCTTCTTGCCAGTATCCCTGGCCAGCTGTACCTTGAGCACAGTGGTCATAAAGAGCATCCAGGCTTCAACGGAGCTCGTGTCCATTACCTCTCGCAGCTTCTCATTGATCTTATTCAACTTTGCGAGAAGTCCTGCAGCGTACTGACCGTTCGAATGATTGGCCCTCTTGGTCTCCCGAAATAACTGGAGCATGTCTTCTTCTGGGGCCCATCGCCCCCTCCGTAAGCCTTCTTCAGCCTTTCCCTGATGACTGGCCACGCAGTATCTTCGTCTGCTTGAATCAGGTTCAGAACGCTCCTCCTTACTCGACGCGCCAGGGCAACTCGTAATCTCTGCGCATCTGCCTCTTCCAATAGATCTGCTGCTACCTGGGACTGAATACTGGCCATGATACCATCTCCACCCTTAATAAAGTGGTTAAGTTCACCCACGTCACCATTGAACCTTTCCAGGTCCGATATCTCCCTCCTGATATCTTGTGCATTGGCCTTTTTTATTTTCATCCTCTCTAGCTCATTTGTTTCTTGTGCGATCCTATTCGCTTCTTGAGCTGCTAAGTCTGCTCTCGCCATTGCTAGTGTGGTAGATGGATATGGAGGAAACTCTGGATTCACCTGTTCTGGCTGCTGCGGTTCTAAGGTTAACGTTGCCGGTCTGAGAATGCTTTGTCCTTGTTGATCATTCATATTGAACTTGTTTTCCCGGTTTCTTGAGAAGCAAGTAACAAAACAACAGGAACAACACAAAAAAAATTTTTAAATACTTCACAAAACAAAAAAAATTATCCTTGTGATTTCAAATAATTTTCCCGGGTTTCGGCACCACTTAAGTACTTTGGCTCGCGAAACATAAAAAAAAAAGAGTAAATTGGGAAAGAAACTACACACTAGCAAGCTGGTAAAACACTGACTTTATTTATCAAGTAATCCTTCTTATATAGTATCTGGGAGTTGTTTACACTCTTAGTAGGATTAAGCTCCACTATTGCCAGGGGCCTGACCCTTAACTTATATATATATATATATATATATATATATATATATATATCGAGAGAGAGAGAGAGAGAGAGAGAGAGAGAGAGAGAGAGAGAGAGAGAGAGAGAGAGAGAGAGAGAGAGAGAGAGAGAGAGAGAGAGAGAGAGAGAGAGAGAGAGAGAGAGAGAGTTACAGAAGAACGGTGAACTTATAGTGCTATTGGGATTACGGACAATTTTCTACGTTTGTAATAAGCGCCAAGTCGACTGGTAAACGTCCGAGATTTATGCGGTGGCTTCAAAATAATAAACAACACATTGGTTTTATTATGATAACAAGATTTTTAAGTATCCTAAAATGGCTTGTATTCAATTTATTCTTTTTCGCAGCGTTGATCAATATCCAATTCGAATACAAAGCACACAGTATTTCATAACATTAAACTTTAAAAAATGGATCGGACGAAATCATATTAAAATGTTGCAAAAATATTCATCAGGCGAATACCCATCATCTTGAACACAACGAGTTTGTTTTGAGTTTTACTTTATGTTTAATGACGTTTTTGGTGCCAACAAAAATATATTTTAACCAAGTGAATCTTAGAGCAAAAATGACATTCACGATATTTATAAAGACTGAAAGAAGAGTTGAAATATCTTCCAACAAGTTTGACTCACTCTTGTCTCCAAGAAATTACAACATATAGTTATTTCTACTACACCTATAACGAGATTTTTTACATAATCCTGCTTAGCCAAGATTTGATCTGAATTGAGCAACTGAATATACAACTGAGGTTGCCAACTTTGTGATTTATTATAAGCCACCTTATTATCTTTATATCTATAAAAGTACAATCGTATCTACTACTCTACCCATTACATATGAAGTATAACTATAATTGTGTTACTACCATGACGCATTCCACTGATGATCTTTCCTTTTACTACTTTATAAGAAGTATTGTACAGGAAAATAACGCCTCTTCACCTGCAAAATGCGATTCGAATGGGGATCGGGGTTAAGGATACTTAAACTCTATTTAAGCTTTAGGAACACACAAATCAGCCAGAAGCTTAAAAGCATCTCCGTCAAAAGCATTAAGATATGGCTTTTTTGTTTTCTCCTCGTTGATCGCGTTTTTATTTGCCAAGAAAATCCTTCTAACTCGGCTTGTAAATGCTCCAATGATTTCCTGTATTTTCTTCTCTTTTTTTTTATAGTGGAAAAACGTTTCTCGCATACGGAAGTTTTCATGTAACGCATTCAAGTAATGCGTTTCGGGGCACATTACTACCAATAAAACTCCGTAAATAAATTTTATTTGACATGTTATTTGACATATTTTTTAAATAATTTGATAGCATATACGCGCATTTTACAAATGAAAACTATTGACGAATGTTATTTTTTTCTTTTATAGCACAAAAGAGTAACTCTTAGTTGTTAGGATGATGTAGTGATTTAGTAACTAAATCATCCTCTCTTAATTTTACCATCTTCTAGAATTCTTTCCATTCTTATTAATTTTATAGTAATCATTACTATTCGTCATTCCATAGTTTATTTCATAGTTCCGCGTTAGGAGATTAAACAACATTGAATTGCAAATCATGCATCCGGTTAACATTATTCAAGTGAGGTCCCGAAGATTAAGATGGTCCTGTAAAGTGCTGGACTTAGTAATAAAGGAATTTCTTAAAAGTTAATAAGCGTTAGGTGACTGTGAAGCGTTTGAAGGGTTGACCGAAACGTTGGTGGGGAGATTGCTTTAAGAGTGATCTGACGGATTTGGGTTTGGGTAGCGGTCCGTGGATAGAAATATGTAAGCAGAGATTGGTGGTAGTGGACTGCTACACCTACCTTGGAACAATATTCAGCAAATCTGGAAAAATAGATCAAGAAGTTTCCAACAGAATAAAGAAAGCAAACAATATTTACTATCAGATTTGCAGCACCATTGTGGGAAAGAGAGAATAGGAAAAAATGCTGAACTCCACATATACAAAGCAGTATATCTCCCTACCTTGCTCTATGGCGGAGAAAGCTGGGTCATCCAAGACAAGCACTTAAGTAGGATAACGGCGGAGGAAATGAAATTTCAACGTAGAATATTGGGTAAAACCAGGAACCAAGAGAATAAGATAGGTACTCAAGGTACCTTCACTAAAAACCACCCTGGAATGCCGACAACTTCGATGGTATGGACGCATATGCAAAATGAGGGATGACAGAGTACCAAAAAAGTGTATGGAAGGGAGGTCAAATGGCAGGAGACCACGTGGAAGGCCTAGGAGAACATACTTGGAGTACATCCAAGGACTAGGCCAGAAAATGGAGGCTCCTCCACGCTGAAAGACACAATAGGAGGAAGAGAAAGAAGAAGAAGATTGGTGGTATCGGCATTAAGCCTTCGGGTTATTATTTCATAATTATCATACCCCCTTACCATTTTTCATTATATTTAAAAATGTTTATTTTATTAAAGTCGTCTGATAAACACTATGGCATAAATTTTAAATAATTTTTAAAATTATTAATATTAAGGCGCCAGACTTATAGCCAACTTCACGTTAAGGGAAGTTATGTAAATAAATGAATTGATAAAGAAGAATAGAAAAAGAAAACGTACCATTTAAGTCACATAAAATCAAAAAAAGCAATTTAGCATCCCTAGACTAGTTCGGGTAAGAAGACTGGTTAAAAGAAATAAATGAGAAATTATTAGCCATGCAATCTTTTTACATAAAGGAGACAAAATATATGCAAAATTAGAAATATACATACAAACATACATGCATAAGCCAAATAAAGAAAGATAATGAAAGATGAGATAGAAAGGCAAATATACAAAAGAGAAGGCATGTGCAATATTAAAAGGTAGTGTAAGGTGGTGTTAACACTGGCAGATGCAATAGGCAGGTTTTTCCTTCAATTCTGCCATCTTAGGTTACATCACAAACATATTTTTACTTATGAGGAGATTCTTCATATAGTATATTTATTCTTTGTATATACGTTATTTCCTGGATGGTATAAATATTATACTGGATTAATTTATCTACCGATCGATGTTCTCTGAGTTACGATGCCCAGAGGTCTGTTGAGCATATCGTCATAAACCACAACGCCTTTGACGCACAAAGGGCTAAATTGCTGAGTGGAACCGGACTATTTGCCCTCCCCCCAATGGAAATGTTTTCCCTCAGCTAATGACAGAATATCTATACCTGTACAACAAAGATGCTTGTACAGTAGGCCCACTACTTTGCCCATTTCTATCTCGGCAGACCTTCCGACAGTTGGGGTAGAAGAAAATAAACTATTTCTTTGATTTATGATGATGTTAGAATATTAAAAATAAAAGATTATGAGCAACATCAAAGTGTACATATAACAAGTGGAGCATCGCAATGCTGCCGGAAACCTTGTAAGGAGGAAGTGTGATTAAATAAATAAATAAGCTATGTGCGCTGAGATTAGAGAAAACATATTTTAAGAATAAAGTCAATAGAGTTAAAAATCTCTACAACAGAAAATTTTGTTTATTTTTCGTCTGTACATATTAAAGTTTCATTTTGACATAGTGTGCCTAAAATCAGTTTGGGAACAGTGTAGCTCAGTGTTATGAGCGCTGCGTTGCCGTGCTGAAGGTCCAGGATTCAAATCTGGCAGTGACAGATAATTTATTTGATGGGTTATTGGGATCTCGAACTCCCCTAGGACTCACCCAGCCACTATAAAGTAGGAAACCAAAATAGTGGGAAAACCTGGCGATCGAGTTCTATAACAGACAAATCACTTCATTGCAAAACCGTTGTCCTAGAAACAGCCTAGTCTGAACCATGTACTTATCTATGTACCCAAGACTTTTTTTTATGCTTAAAATCATACCGTTTTGTATCCTAGTACGTTAATTTTGTCTTTATCGAATCATTTTACTAAAGCAGAAGCAAATCGAATGGCTATTATCTTAATAGGTAATAAGCGAGATTTTATTTTTATGTTCTGCTATGTTGGCTTCACTCCCCAAACAAAGATCCCAGGGCAGGTTTAGATTCTTTGATCTGAATAATCTTTAAGTAATAATATTTGATGCTACCCAGAGATAAAGTAATTCTGTATCATTAATGAATAAGAAACATATCCCTCTCTTCTCCAATGGTTGAGTGACTCTGAGTTGTCTAGTAAGATCCTTTTTCATCTAATTGAACAATACTACATTTAGTATATGATGTCCATGTTACAGAGATTCTTTAACAAGGGCGCTATACTCGATTGGTTACTTCTCCACAATTGCTTTCTTAGGTTTCCTGCCTCTTGACTTTTCTCCTTCTGGCCAACGACTGCCTCTTTCCTTTTTATCTCAAGGAACAGATCCTAGGGGGACTTACGCTACTTGCTCAGTGACCTTTAACCACTACAATATATTTTCATAATCCTAGTTCCAAATAGTGTCACATATAACAATTATTTTAACAAAAAGTTGTCGGTGGCTTCAAATCAGTGTAAGTAATAACCATTTAACCTAAAAGTTTCTATTTGTACGATATAAAAAGTATTTATTGACAATTTAATTGATAATTAAAAAAGAATTTTCTAACTGATTCGTACCTATATAGATGGGAAAAGGGAGGCACTTACGTTTTTTCGTGTCAAAATTTAAGTGGAATTTATTTCCCGCTGAAACTAGTCATTAAGAACTTTCTTACATTATTGATTGTAAGAAAATATTGAAGTCAAATCCTTTCATATTATGAAAAATGTTTTGCTTTAGCTAAATGATATAACAAACTTTGTATCAGAGCCATGGAAAAAGAAAATTAAAAATGATTTTCCTCACTTTCACTTTTACTCGCCTTGTCACCTTCATTTTCCGTTATTAGTGTTTATTTCCAAACAACTAAACTTGCTGAATAAACTACAATCCTGTGACATTAATATAAATTGTTCAGATTGCATTCAGTTGATGGAAAATCAGTATCAAGCTGATGTCATACTTTTGTCCCGTTAGTTACTATCCCACAGCTATTTCCAATTTTACAAACTGCGGTTTAGTGCTGAATAACTTTCTTTTAAAACTGTACCAGTCATAACTTCTCTTTTGTAACACGAAATATTTCAAAGGAGCAATCGTACTTTAAGGTTAAAGTTATAAATATGAAGAAAACAGTTGACCAAATAGTTACATCACATTGGTTATTGATCGTCGTTTGCTTAGTGGTTAGCTGTCCTATGTACTTGTGTAACTGCATTACTCCAAGCCTTATAAAAATAAAGTAGAAGGACTATTTAAATTTTATTAAAAAGAAAATCACTAAATAGCATAGTCACATTAGTTAGCGGAATAGAAGGTAAATGATATATTTTTTTTAAATTACCAACATTAAAAATTTACAGGAAAATAAAATAAATAAACTTTTTTTTTTTCTGTTAATTCATACATGTTCCGGAGATAAAATGTTTTGTCTAAATAATTATTCAAAAATAAAACTAGATCATTCAAAAATCAATCCCGAAAAATTCCATTTCTTATCAAAAGTGGTTTCTATTCCAAAAACTTAAAGGACGTTGATCTTTTTTTGAAAAAACATTATGGGGAAGACTGGAGGGCAATTGACGTTTTAAAACGACGAAATTTCACGACGAGGCCACAGACCATAAACCATGTATGTGTCATCTATCAAAGATGATAATATCATATCATCATATCATGTTTACCAAATTCAAGATGTAAATGAAAATGAAAATAAAGCTATGAGTATATATTGTTTAATTAAATTGATTAAACTGATTTGTTTCTAAAAATACTTATCTCGTTTGTTTATTAATTGTTAAGAAACATAAACCAACTATATATCAATTTTTTTTTCTTTCTTAACCCCTTGGCTTTTATTAATTTTTGAACATAACATATTAATATTAATAATGATACATGGTATATCTTTTACTGCACCAGGTGCATTTTAAGAGAGGATTGTACATTGAATATTACTTCTAATTTTAAGAATAATTAGATGGAAGGAGTGGGGGATCTAGTGATGGGTCTCACTAGTTCATTCTGATTGGAGGTATATCGATATTTTCTGATCAAAGCCAGGTATATCCAACATATTATTTGTATTAAATGAGATTAAAAAAAAAATAGAAGATAATAAAAACTGTCAGTAATTATTGTTTTAAGTGAATTTTTAGAAAAAAAAAATTAAATTGAATCGAATTAATTAATTAATTTAAATTAATCGAATTAGAAATTAAATTGAATTGAAGGGATGTAACCGCTTTGGGAAACAAAATACCTCACATCAAAACTAAAGATACGATTTACTTATTTCATATTATACTATAGACATAATGCTATATTCTAATAATATAATTAGAAAATTATCTAAATTATTAATAGAAAATAAAGAAAGAATATATAAGTTGTGTAAGTTATAGTTTAGTATTATATCTTTTAGCACCTTTTATATTGTTAAGAGTAACTCAACATTTTTAACTTAATATAGAAAATATAAAGGTGTCGGATGATTGCAATTAGAAGCCGTAGGGATCTTTATTCTCCTGTCGACGCTAAACAAGCATCCCGTTTAAGCCTTGCCGTCTATCTCAATTCTTCCTTTTGCCTTCCTTTCCTCGCAAAATGCAGAATGTATATTATGTTTATTTTATTGATTTACTAATAAAAATCAATAAAATAAACATAATATAAGCTAATTAAAAGGCTAAAACGCCCAGATTATTGTTTATTATGAAGTAGCAGAATATTAGTCAAATTCAAATTATTACAATTGCAATAAAAAATATTGTTTAAATAATTGTTTTATAAGTTTATATATACATCAGGGCTATTCAGATATTTAGGAACGTTTCCACCTGATGCCGCCAGGCGAGCGCCAATAGCGTATACATTGGTGTGCTCGTGCTCGTCACCTCAGTCAGCTTCCAGAACCGGAACATCTCTGCGCTAACCTTTTTTTTATATTCAAATTTGAAATGTGTGATGCAATCCATAATCCTACCAGTGAGGTGTGGTCTGTGATTCGTTTTGTGTTGGCAAAATACTAAAATCCAATTGAAAGTCATCGAGAACTGTGTGAAGTGTAGGAGAAAAACGTAATGAGTGGCAGTTCTGTCAGGAAGTGGTGCATTCAGTTTTGAAATGGCCAAAGAAACGTTCATGGTGAAGAGAAAAGTGGACGTCCGAGCATCGTAACTGACGATCTGGCCGCCTAAGTTGACGAAAAGATTCGTGAAAACCGCTGTTTCACAATAACTGAGCTTTCTCTATGTTTCCCACAAGTTTCACGGACTTTCTTTTCTCACTTCCACCCTTCTTTCTCCCAATATTTACTCACCATTTCTTCGTGCTAGTACTTCCTTTCTTTCGACCGAGCAGTATCCTTCTGTATTTTCTTATTTTCTACAAGAACCTTGATTTCTTTTATTCTTTTTTTTAAGTTCCGTATTTATTTCTATTTAGACTTAGTCTGCCACTTTTATTTTTTCTGTTTCCTCTCTCATTTGTTTTACATACCTGCTACGCTCTTGTAATCACGGATTTTGTCAAAGACTTTCTTGTATAGTCTTCCTTGGCCCATTCTTAGTATTAGAATCTTAGTATTCTGATTCATATTTCAGTGTCTAGGTCATTCATCTCCCTATAGATTTCCTCATCGGATCTAAACCTGTAGCCTTCATATGCTTTCTAGGGCCCATAGATTCTCCTTAAGATCCTTCTTTCTATTATTAGCAATTTTTATAGTCTAGGGAGACATGTCTCCATCCCATTTTTTTACATTGTTTAATACATAGGGGTACATCATACATCATGTTTTGTTTTTCTTTTGCATTGATAACATTTTATTTTATCAATATAATTAAATAATCTCCAACTCTAAATCACTTTTAAAAAAAGAACTTTATTGAAAATGACAGAGACACAGTAACTAGTCTAATCGCTAACTAAAGATAATTCTAATGTATGATCTAGATCTATTAGAGGAGGGGAATACATAGGAATGATTGTGCTGATCTAGGTTCTGAGAAGGACACCTTCCAGCTTATGTATCCTTCCAGGAAAGACACCATTTAACTATATAAATAAATATTTCTTAAAAAATCCCAAAAAAGTTGCATAAACAATAATAACAATAAATATAAAAATAAAATTTAAAAAATATTTTGGTATAATGTATTATTAAAAATAGTTGGAAAGAATAATTAATAGTAAAAATTAATAGTGGGAGAGACTAAAAGTGATTAATCAAAATTAAGAAGGAAGAGAATATTAAAGAACAGGGAAAATATGATAATTATGAATGATTTATTTATTTATTATTAAGGTATGATGTTCTTTTACTGTTTTTATACCGTATTTTAATGTATTGTGTTTACTTCTTATTAAAAACACTCTCCAACTATTGTTAATAGTATATTATAAACATTTTGCCAAAGTAGTGTTATTATATAATTGTTATTATTACATAATGTATAATAATATACAACCATTTTCATATTATTTGTGTATTTTTTATACAGATATAAAGAAGACTTGCAACGCCGTCTATTCTAATAAATAGGTATTTACTATTTGAGAATTAATTGACACCCGCCCAAACCTCTTTATCTTCTACTTAACTTATTATGTCAACTCAATAAATTATTTTTAACCTTACTATTCATTCTATTCTATTCATTGTTGTTTCTTCAAGTTTAAACTTGACTTCTGACTTACATGTTCAAATAAATGTAAACCCTCTTCAACTTTTAAAAGTCTATAATAATGGTATTTTTGTTTTCATTTATTACTTTTTCGATCTAACTGGAAGTTATCTTATACTATCATGTTTATAACGAACGGTAATAAAGTATTAAATTTATAGCTACGGTATACCATGTTTATACCCAGTATATCATAATAAACATTTTTCAATATATAACAGCTTTAACCAAATATCGATACGACATAAGTTTATATATATATATATATATATAGATCAATATATAATATATATATATATATATATATATATATATATATATATATATATATATATATATCATATATATATCAATACTTTTTCAATATTGATATCCATACTTCTTTCATACTCACAATTAGAAGCGTACACATTTTTTTGTTCAACAGTGACGCAGAGGACCAAAAGACAATCGATCACTAAATTAAAAATATTTACTAAACAACAATTGCTAGGTATTAGTCCAATATTATAGAAAATTTAAAAAGGTATATTTTTATGTTGTGACTTATGTTTTATCCTTTGTTTTAGGTGTTCTGGTTGTGGTGTTTTTTAAAATCGATGACTGCTCACAGTAAGTATCGAAGCATATTTCATTTTATATATTGATATTCATAAGAAATTTTTTGATACAATTTATGAATTTAAAAAAAAAAATAATTGAAATTCAAATATTTTTTTAATACCAGCACATCAACAATCATTATAGAAGCAAATGTTGGTTTGTATTACTTTGGAATCCTACTGTTTTTCTTTTTCCCCAGATAATTTACCGACAAATGTAGAACATAATACTGGCTAAATCCTCCACCTAGTTTGTAACGTATAGTTGAGAACTAGGATACAGAAGCGTTGTGGAATATTCCGAAGCTGCAGTGAAATAAACTTCAGTAACTGTGAGCTGCTTCGTTAATTGGTTCCGAGCGAGCTCTCTCCTTGGAAATGTGGCTATGTATAATTTTCGCCTCCTGCATTAAGGGCACTTGAGGTATTTAAGGGTTATGTGATTGTGCATGTAATTAGCTGGTGGTTTCAATTTATCAGATGAGTTTTATTTATTGAAAAACATATAATAATTATGTAAACGTTTTGTATTTTTTTTTACATGTACCGAAACAAGCCACGACAGATCTAGAGTTGAGTACATTGTAGAGACTACAGTGTTACTGGGACAAAGGATTTGCGGGGAGGCGATTTATCCGAGATCATGCTCAAGCCCCGAGTTTTTTTCCCCAATTAAGGGTACCTACTTTATAGATGGCCCCAGGATGGCCTGTAGATCCACCAATGACAGTTATCAGATCAGATAATTTCCCACTTTCAGCCCGGAACCTTTAGCACTTTACTCACTGAGCCACCCCATTCTTCAAATATTTTACATTATTGAGGAAGAAAATAGTCCGGGTGGAGGTAATAAAAATCTCTTAAATAGGGAGAACTCTTTATTGGCCTCCACCCAGACCATTTTCTTCCTCATATAGGTCAATTTTTTTATTCAAGATTTTACATTATTATTTGTGACTAGCTAAAAACAAGAACAAGAAATATGCCGTCAGGCCTAAATAGTCAGAAATGATTATTTTGACAAAACAATTTACTTAGTTTTATTATTAAACTAGAACCCATCAGAAATCCTAAGAGGAATATTGTTCTGTCAAAAACTCATAAAACATAAAATTATTTATTATTTAAAAATTAAACAAATTCATTCCAGGAATTTATTTAATCAATTCGTTATTAATTTGATAAGCCAGAAATATTATTAAAATTTAGCTATTTTCTTTAAGTGATTGAAATTATGAATTAAATAATTCGAAAAAATATAATGCTGCTAACACCGATGTAATTAATGAAGGAGATAACAACTAATAAGGAGTGGCAGGCCTTATGGGACAATATCCCTCCAAATAAAATGAAACAAATAAAAACTGATGTTAGACCATGGGGTACTTCCTGTCGTAGCATCCGAAGAGAAGAAGTGGTCCTTACACGACTTAGGATAATACATACAAAGCTTACTAATGCTCACCTAATCACTAAAGCCTTTATGATTGTGGACTAATGCAAAATTAGAAAGAAATGTAGAAGGTAAGATAAACTAATATATAAATTTTACATAGGAGTTAACTGGAAAAGTTGTGAAAGTTAATGAAGTTATCTAGACTATTGACTTTTATTATAAACATAAACATGCAAACAAAGTGAATGGTTTGTGAAAGAGACTTTAAACCTGAAACCTGTAACCACTACGACCCGTGAACGAGTCTGGGGTTCAATACGTGATAGAGACTGTACTGTTTCATGGACAACGGTTCTACAAGGAGGTTACTTGTCCTAAGTCACGCTCAACCCCCAGGTTTTTCCCCCTTATTTTGGGCACCCTATTTTTATAATATTTTATAGAGGCTAGGTGAACCCCAGGAGGGTCTTAGACCCCATATGATCCATCTCCAGCCGCAAACAGACTAAATAAAAGTGATTGCCAGCAGCGGGATTTGAACCATGATTTCCGGCATGGCTACTCAGTGCTCTACAACTGAGCCACTCCGCTCCCCCCAAAAAGACTTTATTATAAAGGAAAAGGGTGTTGAAGGAACAAGTTTTATAGAGGATCCGCCTTTGGTCAAAAGGACTAGGAGTAGAACTTCTGATTACGAGGAAAAATATGAAGAAAACGCCAATCACAAATTTCTGTATGAAACGAAAGATATCCGGAGTAGACTAAGAGTTTTCATACAAAATCTTGACAAAAAGGTAACTAATAAGACCCGAGACTAAATAAACAGTAAGGTTGATCGGCTTATTACCAATGTGGAAATAATGAATGGTTTAAAGAAATAGCCAACAGAATGTAAAGAACTTCCAATTTCAGACATCGTTCAAAAAGTTTTTAAGGAAACCATGGAATCTACTAGTGTTATTGAAATTATGACAAGTAAAATAATGGGAACTTCGAAGACACTAGGAACTCAAGAACTACTGAAAACGGATATATCAGCCCAATTTATTAGACCGTTACCCATGGCTAGAACAGCAGAAGAAATAAAACCGCCGATTTATAATTTCCCGTCCACCCAGTAGAAACTGAAAACTTCGAAGTATTTAGGACTAAGAAATGAAGGGAGAAAGGCAATTCGTCAGCTGGTTCTAAACAACGGAAAAAAGTCAAAGGCAAACAGAAGGGGATATAGTTGATAACGTTTCACATGACAAACCTCCCTCCAAACTTAAACCGAAGACTTAGGTATACATACTGCCACGCTTGCTAATAAAGCCTACAAAGACATCAACACCAACCTACTTAAAAATCGGTGGATCAGGGAAAAATTTAACAGAAATAATTAAGGGGATCCCTTCCCCCTAGAAATATATATAAATATATATAAATAGGGGAGAAGGCATCCCCTTGGTCCTCGATAGTACGATGGACCAAGGCAGACTCGGTCTTGGTCCGATTAGAGGACAGTTCCCACGCCACTAAAGTCATTGGATGGAAGGGGCTACAAGAGAATGGATTGCGGAAAGCGAAGAAAACCCAAGTTAGAACTTAAAGGAGTGCCACGTGCATGGGGCTCAGAAGAATTGATAAAGTTTCTGTGGGAAAAATATCTGAGAAGTCGAACCTCACTCCTTTGGCCATCGGCGATCCCCCTTTATTCTCGACTGTGACTAGAAACAATCTGACCAAAAATTGGGTGCTAGAAGTGCACCCAATTGTTCGCTTCCAGCTGTTGGAATTAAATACCTTAGATGCAGGATGGTGGCCCTTGACATTTAAAGACTATCTTGATGCACTTCGATGTACCTAGTGTCAAGGCCACGTGTACGGAAATGCTGTAGTTTGTATCTGGTGTGCAACAAGCGGTCATGTAATGAAAGAAAAATACAAATGCTGACCCGACTTGTATTAACTATGTACGTGCTAAACCCGAACCCAGTCAAACGAAACAAAAGCCCGAAAGCCTGGAGTGCTCTGTGCACTTATCATGGTGCAAAGAGATGGCCTAGAGAACATCTTTTAGATAAAATTAGAATCATAGAAATTAACATGGGTCGCCGACGAGTATTAGCTGATGAACTTCGTGCACTTTATGAACAATATGATATTTTGGCAGTCCAGGAACCATCCTGTCGTGGATACATCGTCACGGGATTCGCCCTTACGTCGAGGGTCACAGCCTTGCATAGGCTTCCTCATAACAGTGGAGAGAGGAAGCCTAGGGCTGCCATCGTGATTAACAACCCACACCTCGACGTTATGGATCTGAGGCAATATACGAAGGCAGATTTCGTTGCAAGCTGTGTGAGGTGGGGTAATACTTACTTTAATTTAGTTTCAGCATATCTCCCGACAGATGACAACATTGACGAAGATAACCTGCCTTGGAAATTATCACAGCTAGCAATAGGAATGTCATCATATCCTCAGATACACACTCCTGGAATAATGTCTGGAGATCCAATCTAACAGATTGAAGGGGTGCTAAGTTCGGAAAATTTATCCTGAGGAGCCAGCTAGTTGTTATGAACGATACCAGTCCTACCCCCATGTTCACTGGAGGGATGGGTGAGAGCTGTATAGACATTACATTGGGCCATCAAATCTGAGACGAGTTCCGACCACACAGGCCTTGCATATGAGCTAGCACAAGATGCAGAACATTCCCACTCTATTGATAAGGGTTATGTAACCCGATTAAAGACTGGAGTGCCTTACAATCCATGCTAGAGGGGAAACTTGTTGACTTGGAAACTTGTTGACGAAGACTCGGAAGAATGTGAATCGAAAAAGTACCCTTCATTCAAAAATTAGTGCCTTCCTAGACTAAATTACGAATGATATTTTTCTCATCAGAGTTTTTTTAAACTCAAGATCAGAAACAACTGTAAAAAGTAAACATTTCTTTAGCTTTCTAAACGCAGATTCATTCAAAGACTAGGTGTCAGACACTTGGGAGGCCAGGGTTAAAATATGTATGCATTGTTCTCTCAGCGTGCTATGGGAGCTTTTTATTTTTAATCTTTTTTAGCCACTGTTTTGAAACTCATTCCCTTCTAATGTTGACAGATAAGGTCATAAAAAGCTGAGAGTTTGTAATTTTTATTAGTGTCTGAAACAAATCTTATCCATCTAAAACTACTAGAAACATCCAACTTTTTGAATTTTTGCAGAAATTCGCAGCTCTTTCCTCAACAGCTATTCTGAATACTAAACAAGCTTGTCAACAATTTAAACTAGTAATGTAAGTATATTGAAAAAACTGAAAAAATTCTTTCCATCATTGCAATGAAACAAAATCACTAAGAAGGATGAAAATATAAAAATTTTCAGCTCAATAACTGAACTTTATTCATTTATATATATATATATATATATATATATATATATATATATATATATATATATATATATATATATATATATATATATATATAAACCATTAATTGAGGCGTTTGGTTTTGGCGTTAAAAACCAGTTACATCCATTTTAAAAATTGTTTCACTGATTAAACAAAGAATATATAAAAAAAAATAATCAATTTAACAAATATTATCAAAAACTTATTTTGCTAAAAACACTTCAAGTAATAATTACAGTATTTATGTTCTATATTTTTTTAAATCTCATTTAACATAAAAAATATGTTGGATATACTTTGATCAGAATATATCGATATCTGGTTAGCTTATATAAAAAATATATATACTTTATTAGTTTTGATTTTCCATACATCAAACATTTTTGTTTAATGTAATCACTTTTGATAGGTAATGGTATTGATTTCGAAGGATCTAGAAAGTTTTGAATAAACACTTCTAATACATCATTTCTGGATTTAAAAACTTATAAATATTTTTTTTTAAATGAAAAAAAGGATTTACCTGATTTTGAAACTCAATTATATAATATTTCTATCTGGATTGAAACAGACTTAATATAAAATATTCTTAGGTTAATATGAAATTTAATAAAGTCACAAAATAATGCACAGTGTCCTTCTACATTCTACATCATAAATTGCAACTTCTCTTGAACACTCTTCAAGTGTTTAATAAAAGACTTTATTAAAAAAATTTCTTTTCCAAGCGAAGGAGTCAGGTTTTTGACTCTCTCTCTTATCTAGGAATATTCATTTTCTTTTCTTTCTTTTTTTTTTAAGTTTAAGTAATACTAATTAAGCCAAAGTGGTTTATTTAAAATTATCTTTTCATTCTCTAAGCTTGTCAATGACAACTTTGCATATATTATTCAACTATTGAGCTTTGTATGCGTATCTTCAAATTAAGATTTTATTAGTGTCGAAGGTTAATATTATATTTATTATTTCTTTCAATTATTATATTAATTATATAAAGCTCTTATATTTTATAATAGGTGATATTTTATTAGAGAATTATAATATATTTTATAAGAATGTTTGAAATTACTAACTTGGAAAATTATTACTTTTTATTTTCTGGGCTTCCAGAGCGCTGCATCATTTTTGCGTAAATGCCCCCAATTATTTTTGATATAGTGGCATAAAAAATGGTTCATTGAAAATTATGCTGTGATTCCCTTTTAAGTAACCACGGAATTATTGGTTGTTTGTTGACTCTTGAATAAGAAAATCTTCAATTAAAATATGAAATAATGTTCGCGAAAAAGTATTATAATATAAATTAAATTTGGAATATATCTAAAATACGGCGAAACGCATGTATCTATTTTATCTATAACTAAAATATTTATAATATCATGACTTAGTAATACTATTAATGAATAAAAAAATATGAATTGATATCAGTCACAAGTATCCTTTCATTTCACATATTATTTTCCCATATTAAGTAAATATTATTTTACATACTCATAAACCATAATTAAAACTGTATCATCTTTACAGAAATAGGCAAAAGAACATTGATTTATATTTAATAAACATTTATACGTTTCACTTAAATTCTCTTGTTAATAGAATTCAGATAACTCAATATAAAAATAATATTATTAATATTTTTTTACTTTTAAAATAGTTCAAGAAGTAATTAAATTTATGGTTGCGATGAAAGCCAAGAACTGACTACCCGTGGAGTCGGGTCTTTCTCCTTGTCCGAATAACCCGTGCAGAGAAACGTGACTTATTTTACGCAATGAATCAAGTATTTCAGATAATTAAGTTTTTAAAGCAGCTAAACGTAACATCTGCCGTCAAAAAGCCTCTGGGATATCAAAATGGTGGCCAATTTATAATATAAATATTATATGTGTTATATATCTAAATATTATTTCTAATATATGTGAAAAATTTCTGTCAATTAAAATGGAAGACATAATAATTCCAAAGGTATAGAAATCTACAGTTGAAGAATTTCTCCTCTCATATAACTGAAGTAATCGGATTAGTAGTCGCGAATATAACGCACATATCAGATGATGTATCGATTGCTGTAATGTCAAAAACCAATATCCGATCAGGATTTTTTAAAATAAATAAGCAAGACAGGGCACAGGTCATGTATGTCCTAACTCAATATTTTTCACGATCTTTGCTCCACACATTAGTAAAAATTCACTGCCATTCCATTTGGATAATATGAAATAATATCCATAATTAAAAAACAAATAAAGAGGTAAGGACGATATGGAAAAAATAAGAAAACTGTATACAGGAATAAATATAGCCACAACAGAACCAAATAAAAAAATCGGCATCAAATAGCATTTACTGCAAACATTTCAATCAAAAGTACTTAGACTTATCACTAAAGCACAATGGTATGTCAAAACAGAAACTTTGCATACGGTCTTAAAATACAACCGGTTGACGAACACATTCCAACATACTACAGACACTTTCAAGAAAAACTAAACACACAAATCGATTGATAGAACAACTGGCCACGACTCTCATGCCAGAGAACGCTAGGAGGAGACTAAAAAGAACATGGATGAGGGATCTATTAACATAGGAAATTAAATCAACCCACAGGAGAGCGGTACCGCTGGGTACAGTTCTTCTTCATGCCTATCATGTCATTCTGCATTTTACTGTCAGTCAATCTGCTGATTGTCAATTATGTATTTGTATTTGGCAGGTGTGGTTAAAATATAAAGAGAACAAAATATATATCTTTTTCTAACTGTTAAATTATGGTACAATTTGTTTTAATTTTTTTAAAAATATTTTGTTTTATTTTATTTTAAAATATGTACAAATTTTAAAACATTGGTGGGATAATCCCTTACAATGAAAATGAGTTCACATTGCAACGGTTACTGATTAATATGTTTTTGCTGATGGTAAAAAATTTGTTTTAATAATTGAATATTTGAGGTGTTCAAGATCAAAAGGGGACAGATCCATAATTTCAAATATTGTAGTAATCCCTTTCTCTGTAGTTTAGCCTTTTTTTCTCATGGTTTTATTCCAATTCTGAACCTGAAGTTCCGGGCGTGAAGCATTGCTTCACTAAACCAGAGAAAATTTTGAAGAAGGCAAGTTATGAAATTTGGAGCTTTCGGTTTTGATCTTGAAAGCCACATTTCTTTAATGAAATAACACTTGACATTTAGTGAGGTTTTGAGTCCGATATGATTGCCTGCAGTCAGTATATAAGTGGTAATTAATTAATGAGTTCATAGCACGCGCTGGAGCAACAACGTCTCTGTGATACTTATTTCTGTATTCATCATCTTTCTTCGTACACACATGGTATTATACATAGTTACAGTTCGTGTTTCAGTGAAGTGAAATTTGAAATTTCAAAGCAAATAACTGATTTATAACTTTACAATAATTATAATAAGATCGAGTGTTTCAAGCGACATCAGAGCATTATCTCGTGTGCAAGCAGCAGCGGGTCCATCCCCACCAACAGCCAAGGTAGGAGGACTCTTATCTGGAAGTTACCAGTACGGCCCCTGCCATCGAAGCTGGACGGTGCAGTTCTGTTGCGAACTTTTTATTTATTTTATTTTTATTATTATTTTTTTTTTCTTTTCCTTTCATCACCAGTTATATAAAACACCAATATGAAATTCCACCACCAGGTTTTGTCTAGCAGAGCAGATAAAAAAGCAAAAGCCAAGAGAAGCCGATCCCTTGAGTCAACCACTAGAAATAGTCCGACTAAACCGAAATCCAATAGAAGGCACAAAGTTGATACGTCTCCTGTGACTCCTAATGATAATTTAGAACCCGTGGCAGGGCCATCAAATCAAAATACCCAGTTAGGGTCATCTACCCTGGTTGAAGACTCACCATTCTACTCACCAAACAGATATCAGCCAATGACAAATCTTACTTGTGAAGCAATGGAGTCCACATCGGCCCCTAAAGTGCATAGGCCACCACCTATTTTCGTGAGACATATAAAAAACTTTAAACTCCTCTGCACCCAATTGAACAATACAATAGGCTCTGGAAAATACTACTGCACCAGTAGGACTAATTACACAAAAATTCAATCAGACACGCCCGATACATACCGCAGAATTGTAAAATACCTTACAGAAACCAAGGCTGACTACTACACATACCAATTAAAGGAGGAAAGAGCCATCAGAGTGGTGATCAGGAAATTGCACCCCTCCACTCCTGCAGACGTCATTGAAGAAGAACTCACCGCAATGGGCTTCAAGGTCAGACAAATGATAAATGTCTGCAAAAACAATACTGGGCACCCTGAGCCAGGCAACAAAATTCCACTGCCTCTTTTCTTCGTTGACATAGAACCAACACCCGGGGTTGAAAAGATCTACGAGGTAAACAGACTATATTATACCCAGGTTCAAGTTGAAAAACCTTACCCTAAGAAAGACATTGTGCAATGTCATCACTGTCAATCATACGGGCACACCCGGCACTAACGTCAGCGAGAAACTCCTGCTGTCTGCGCATTATGTCTTCAAGGACATCCGGCAAATTACAAAGGTTGTCAAACCTACAAAAATATAAAATCACGCGTTCTGGCAGCACGTCGGCCCACCGACGAAGCGAGAACGGCAAGAAGGCAACCTTCAAAAATTGTAAATGGAACTGTTTCCTTTGCAGAAATGTCAGGTGGTCAGCCGAATAGTCTCGGGGCAACGCTGCAACCCGAACCCTCCAAACACATCCCTGTACCACAAATCAACCCTATACAAGCACAAAACCAGCCCCAGCAACCACAATATTCCATGAATAAAATTCCTATTACCCCACATATACCTCCTCCTTCAAATGCTACTGATCTCACGACACTTCTCACATCATTCCTCTCTGAATTCAAAAAAATGGTCACACCATTAATATCACTCCTAACGAATCTTGTTTCCCATCTCTTTCCTGTCCCACAACATCCTTAAATGACATCCACCCTATCTATTCTCCTTTGGAATGCGAATGGTATTCGAAACCACACTGACGAACTAACATCTTTACTGTATGACAAAAAAATTAATGTAGCCTTAATTACAGAAACTCGACTTACCAGTAAACGGCAGCTCAACATAACACAGTACCAAACCTACCGGACTGACCATCCTGATGGAAAAGCTCACGGTGGTACTGCTGTCATAGTCCATCAATCCCTTTCCCAACAGTCATTTCCCCTACCTTCAAACGATCTCCTTCAGGCTACAGCTGTTTCAATCAAAATCTTTTCCTTTCCTATCACATTAGCATCGGTGTACTGTCCTCCTAATAAATCCATCTCCGATTCCCAATTCAGCTCTCTCCTCGATTCCCTAGGGATCCATTTCCTTTTAGGTGCAGACTTTAATGCGAAACATCAACAGTGGGGATCAAGAACTACTAGTTCCCGAGGCCGCATGCTACTGTCTGCACTTAATTCCCACAACTCCAGTTTTATTCCTCCCGGCACTCCTACATATTGGCCCACTGATCCAAACAGATATCCTGATCTCCTCGACTTTTTTATCCATGCTGGCTTAGGTCCCCTAAACTATTCCATAGAACGCCTTGATGAGCTTTCCTCAGATCACAGTCCTTTGATCCTTACCCTTTCTGTATTCCCAATACCCAAACTTCCACCGCCATCATTTATTAGGGGACCAGTTGACTGGAACCTTTTTCACCAGCTTGTATCCGACACCATTGACCTCAGAGTTTCCCTAAAAAAAACCCAAGAGTTAGATGATGTAGTCGATTCCTTTACCAATTTGATCCAGCAAGCAGTTTGGACAGCATATTCACCTCGTCCTTCCTTCAAACCCCGCAAGAAAAATCCATTACCACAAGATCTTATCCTTATCAAACGCCGTTACCGATCCCTTTGGCAAAGAACTAGGCATCCTCACGATCGGAGACTGTATAACTACCTCACCAAACTAGTTAAAAAGAACCTGACAACCTATAGATCCGAAACCTACAATGCCTATCTTTCCACACTATCCGCTTCTGATATTTCCCTTTGGAATGCTACCAAAAAGATCCTTAAATACCACCCTATTTCCCATCCCCTCCGCCTTGAGGACGGTTCTTGGGCTGCATCAGATGAGGACAAAGCAGAAGAATTTGCCAAACACCTTTCAAATACATTTATTCCACATCCTGAAACCAACCCTACGCACGTTTCCAATATTAATGAATTCCTCTCTTCACCCATTCCACTATCCTTACCTCCTAACGCTGTAAACCCCTCTGAGGTCAAATTCCTCTTACAAAAATTAAAAGTCCGCAAATCTCCTGGACATGACCTTCTAACCACCCAGTTCCTTCAACATTTTCTTCAAAAAGCGATTATTTTCCTTACCTATCTATACAACTGTATCCTTCGCACAACTCACTTCCCTTTGTTGTGGAAACACTCCATCATCATTCTATTCCCTCAACCTGGTAAACCACCAAATGACACTTCATCATACCGACCCATCAGCCTGCTTCCTATTCTTTCCAAAATTTTTGAAAAGATCCTCCTGAAACGAATCCTACCCATAATAGTATCCAATATTCCTTTAGATCAGTTTGGATTCCGTCCCAGGCCCTCGACGGTCCAGCAGGGTCTCCGAGTTGTCGATCACATATCCTCTGCTCTTGAAAGCAAACAGTACTGCACAGGCGCATTTCTGGACGTAGCACAAGCTTTCGACCGGATATGACATGCTGGCTTGCTGTTCAAGCTCAAAACTCAGTTACCTCAATCCTTATTCCTAGTCCTTCGATACTACCTCTCTGATCGCTACTTCCAAGTGCGCTGTGGTAACGAATACTCCAATCTTTACCCAATTCAAGCTGGAGTCCCCCAGGGCAGCGCCCTGGGTCCTATCCAATACATATTGTACACCGCTGATATCCCAACTACTCCTGAAACCTTCCTTGCAACGTTCGCAGACGACACAGCCATCCTATCATCTCATCCAGATCCTGAAATGGCTTCCTCGAACCTCCAAAGGAACCTTTCACTCATTGAAATTTGGTGTAACCAATGGCGGATCAAAGTCAACGAGGAAAAATGCAAACACGTGACTTTTACACTTCGCCGGGGAATATGTCCTTCTATCCAATTCAACGAAACCATCCTGCCTATTTCCGACACAGTACGATACCTTGGCTTCTTCCTAGACAAAAGGCTTACATGGAATCCTCATACCAGACTCAAAAGACAAGAGCTTAATAGACGTTTTAGCCAACTATACAGATTACTATGTAGGACCTCCCATCTTTCAATAGACAATAAACTACTAATATACAAGACGATTATCAAACCTATCTGGACCTATGGACTGGAACTGTGGGGGACCGCAAAAAAATCGAATATCAGACGCATCCAATCCTTTCAATCCAAAGTCCTGAGAACTATTGTCAACGCTCCTTATTATGTCTCCAACAAAACCCTCCATAATGATCTCAACATTCCTTTTGTCCTCGACCTCATCCCTACTAAATTCTCAAACTTTCACCAAAACCTTGTCTGTCATCCCAATCCCCTGGCTCAGTCATTATCCAGTTCCACACATCTATACAATCCACCCCGCCGCCTAAACCGGCAAAGGCCCCGAGACTTGTTATAATAATGCTATTTGGAGTACTGGCACTGGCCAGATTCTCCACTCACGACCTGCGTGTGTGTGTGTGAAGCGCCCTTAACCAGCTTCCATTGGAGTTTATTCCAGTGACGCGGCTGGAAAAGGGGGCAAGGGCCTTCTGAACTCCTGCTTTGCCCTCATTCCTGGGGAAGAAGCTTAGTTCGGGGACCCAGACAAATTGTAAATGTGTACATTATTTTATTTATTTTTATTATTTTTATCTAGACTTATTTTATTTTGTTTATACCACTGTTTTGTTTTGTTATGGAATGGTTGTAGCTTCATAGCACCATTACTTATTGCCCACAAGTGGCAGATTGTAATGTCTGAATAAAGTGTTTAAAAAAAAAAAAAATTAATTAACAGTCATAGTAAGTAACATTGTGCGTAGTTTGGGTGTTCCGGTCAACAAATCTAGAGATTTGAAGTGATGTCAGTAGGACTCCTTTTCGTTTGCTTTCCCATCGTATTATTGCAAGTTTAACCCTTCTCAGTCTGTTATATGTTGTGTTAATCCAGTTAGCCTTCCGTTTCTTCATTATGTCGCTTATTCTGATAAGCGAAAACAGGTCATTGCACGGCTATCCAAGCAGTCAGACGGAGTAATCAATGACGCATATTTCACCGCTTCATCAGCTTTGAATCAATCTGAATGAACATTATTATGGCATAACATTATGGTGCCCTATCGGGTCGAATCATGATTGTCACACTTTATTTAGAATAGCTAGGAAAGAGGTATTCATGTTTCCTTTAATTAGATAAGTCAATGTAATAAAGCACAAGTACCAAAAAAAATAAAAATGTTTGCTCCTCTTTCATACCTTACAATGCGTGAAGTTATTTCATTACACAAGTTTTTATTACAAAGAAAATAAGTCATATTAGATTGTCTTATTACATCCATTTTAGATCGGTCGCAATTTTTCCATTCTGTAGGTAAACACCCGTTTTATAGTTCCTCTTAATTAATAAAATAATTATACTATTTTTATTGTCAATTTCAGAATAAACCCTTATAGCCTTCTTGATAGATGTAATAATAATGATCTCCACGAAGGATGTGAGTAGTAGGTTGACACACCGGAAATTGGTCAGGCAAATTGATTACTTTCTGATAGGTTCCTCCTTCAAGCCAGACTTGTAGGTCCCAGGGAATTTAGTGCAGGGGGCAGTCTTAGTACTTAACGTATAAATCATAAGCATTTAGAGAATTCGAACGAATGTGCCAGCTTGTTTTTTCCGCTCGAGTCAATAGATGAATACTATTGATTATAAGAGAAAATATTTTTTATTGATCCTTTAATGAATGTATTTCAACCAGCTTGCAACCTATTAAAACGATTCTAAGACTTTACATAAGCATACATGGATAGATTGATAATCTTAAAAAATGCTATATAGTTTTACTACAGAAGAAAAGAAACCACAAAACAGGTAGAACCCACAATGGTTAGAATAATTAATATTTGATTTGGGCACCCCATGACTATATTTTCTTCTATTCAACTTGAATTCAATTCTAATAACAATCCCGAGGCTCAAAAAGAATAAAAATAAATATAAATGAAAGGCTTAGAGAAGTTTATGTACGGAGACAAGAGCAACGGTACTCTATAAAGAGGGACTTACTGAATTTTTTAAAACCTCTGTTGGATTAAGACAAGGTTGTCTGCTTAGTCCATTACTCTTTGCGCTCTTCATTAACAATGTATGTGAATATATTGGCGAAGGACTTGATATCGCAGGAGTTAACGCTGGATACTTTTACTAGGATCTAACTTAACGTTAGATGCTATACGCCGATGAGGTGGTAGTGCCGTCTCGGAACCTCAACTGTAAAATTGCAGCTTATGATAAACAACCTGCAGCATTACTGTCGTTTGTGGAATTCAAATGTAAACCTAGCGAAATCAAAAATAATGGTTTTTCATAATTGAGACAGATTGTCAAATTTGAGAGGTGGAACTTAGGGTTACCCAATTGAAGTGGTCAACTAATATAATTATTTGGGTGTTATAGTTACCCCAAAATAAGCAATGGTGCGCCACTTTTCAGAAAAAGCCAGTCACGCGAAATTTGGCCAACAAAAATGTCCCTTATACAACAAAACTAATAGTGTTTCCCGGGCAGTAGTTGGCTATACTGGACTGGCTTAGGGTTTCAAGCCTTTTAAAATTTTTGAACATTTCGGAAGATATTTTTTGAAAAGCTATTATTTCTCCAAAAATACAAAAACTACACAAAATTATATTTTGCCATATGAATCTGGTATCGCATCAATGTAAACATACACGCTTAAAGTTCATTTTTACTATTTTTTCAAAGTCCTGGAAATTCCGGATTCCCGCTTGCCCAACATCTCAGCGAAGGAAGTGACAAAACAAAGTTTATTGGTACAGAAAGTGGTTAGAATTTGAGGAACTTTATGGAATGAATCTCGATCCGTCAGAAACATCTGACCTACGCAGGAAGTAGACTGCCCTTAGGCGCCGAGTGGAGGAATCGGAGAAGCAAAGAATTTCGATGTACGGTGGGTGCCCCCACTACAACTTACCTAAATGATATTCTGGACCTTAATTAGATACGTTCTGTTTTCCGCTGTAGGACTGAATCACTAAATTTAAGCTCAAAAGCGTGGGTGCAAGAAAGTTTAGACAATTGTAAAGTAATTGCGAAGAAAAAGAAGACACTCTTCATTTCTTGGGAGTCATGTATTTGGAGAGATCAGAAAGAAGTACTTTGGGATTTAGACATGTGCAACTGAATAATTACTTAGTTTATTAAGTGGCGCCAATTGGATAGCGTTAAGTCATAACGTGCAGGGAGCCATTTCGCGAAGATCGTGGTTAATTAGCCAACAGATAGATGGATAGGTGTTGAAATAATCATAGATTGAAGGGGTAAAGTCCAAAAATAGGAAAACACGCATAATAAAAAAGTTATATATATTGAAATATGAAATATGCTTATATTGATTAATGAACTATTAAATGCCTTAATTGAATTAAAGCATTATTTATTACTATTATTATTATTATTCAATGCTTCATAGAACTTATATTTTTAATTATTCTTGTTTAGGTATACACATTTATATTTATTTATTTATACTTTAGACATAAGAAAAAGAAATAAGATTGTCTAACACAGACCGCGACAGACGGATTACCCATTGTCTAGTGTTCTAGTTAAATTTTAATGATTTTTACTGTATAAACACTTTTATTTTAAATAATAAACACGTTCAATCAATCAAATAAAAAGCTTAGCTATCCTGAAGGCTCGATGCCGATACCGCCAATCTCTGCTTACAAACCTCTGTCCACGGGCCATAATCCAAACCCAAATCCTTCAGATCACCCTTAATGCAATCCTTCCATATACGTCTTGGTCTACCCTTCAGACGTTTACCAGTCGGCACAGCGCTTATTAACTTTTTAGGAATTCGTCAAAAAGTAATAGTGAATCAAATCCAAATTTAGTCGCTAGCTGCAGAAAGGAAACTGTTAACTTATCTAAAGTTTGCAAAATACGAAAAAAAGGATCTTGTAAGGACTAGTTCCCAAATTGCAATAAACAAAATATTAAAGGTGTCATGAATGTGCCATCTTGCAGGCAATTGTTCTTTCTGTAGTAACCGATGCGATATGTCACTTGTAAAAAATTTCAGATGTTGGACTAGATCCATTCAGCAATTAATGATTGAATTAAAATGGGCATGTAACACAACGTATTATTGAAGTTGCCTAACACACTGAGTGCAGCAAAATTTATAAAATTATCTCGATATTTTATTATACAAAGAAAATCTTGATATATGATTTTTATTAATTAATTATGAATACAATTGCTGCGTCATTTTTTTGTAGTTCATTAGCTAGTATTTATTTTCCTCATTTACATTCCTTATAAAATACGATCTAATTTACTTAAAATAATTATTAAACGGATATTGTTCAGTTAGAGTCGTATTGATAAAAGAACAATGTAATAATCAAATATATGAAAGAAATGGGTGTGTGTACTACCTTGGTTGTTTGTTGAAAGTCATGGAGTGAGGTTGCTGACGAGTCTGTTTGGCGATTGATATAAGATGTGATGCATTTTATATTTTTTGGTGTGATTTTTCTTTTGGTGTATGTTGCCTCAATTGGCGAAACGTTGACTGATTAGTTTTTCCAGTTTTCTAAACTGCTAGACACTTTGTTTTTTTGGGATTTTTTCTTCAACATTCACGAATGTATTGGCATATTATTTATAGTAAAAAATTAAAAAAATATTTATTGATGTTTGGTTGAACGTTCATACTTTGTCCTAGCCCAAACAGTCCGCCATTTTATATTGATGAGGTATTTCCAATAGTTCGATAATTTGTGTCTATCCCATCTTATCAAATTTGTGACGTTTATCTAATTAGTCGATCAAAAATAAAATTGTGTAAGGAGGTGTTATATGTGTCTTTAGGATTTTAAGAACACTAGAAAAATAATAATAATCGTGATAAGATAATTGAATATACCTCCAGAAAATTTTTTTATGAGGTTGAATAGATCTATAAAGAATAACACTAATGGAGAGTGCTAATGACAAATAATAAATATTCAGTGAGGACCCCAGTCAAATAAATAAAATGGTACAAAAAATGATCCACAATCAAATTAAAATCTTCCTTTACCGCATTTATCCTAAACAATAAATAAGAATATACTTGATTGAATAGGTGATATTTAGCACGATTCTTTATCAGCTGGCGGGTGATATGGAAATAATTTGTTTAAAGTAATGTATCACTTCTGATTTATCAACTATATTTAATATTTAATATGCTCTTTTCTTTTTATCAAAACCTGTTTAATATTAAATTTAAAATAAATCCAAAACAAATATTTAGAATCATTACTACATTTATTATATTTAATATTGCCTAATAATATATATATTAATAGGTATGCACATTTTTATCGTAACGATTACTCAGCCTTTTAATAAGGAGGATATGCATTATTTTTGTGTAAATGCCTAAAATATATACTTTTTCAGAGATTTTACCGTTAAGGTGGTCTAGGCTTATGTCTCCTTACCTTAGTATTACAAAGTTGTTATGAAATTGAAAAATCAGAGATTTTGATACCAAATTTATGTGAGTCGAAACCTATACATTTGTAACCTTAGGGGGGGGAGGACACTTGGGGAAACAGGGTGAAGAAATAAACCCCACAACATTTATCTATCAACAAACAAACGCTAGTATATTGAAATAAAAGTTACATTTAGCATAATGAAAATAAAACTCTAATTTAACATAAGGCTCACACTCAATAATAGTACCTAATAATAACATATGATATGACAAGACTCATATGATATGACATATGACGAGACTCATACACCTGATTCTCCATCAATACCCATAGTCCCTGAATCCAATAAAAATAATAATAGAACAAGTTCCATCATATATAACAATCATTTATCTATAACAGTAGTTCTATACACTAATAATTACAACTTCAACATTCCCCCATCAGTACTCGTTATCTTATAACCATTAATAACATTATTAATTTGCAATTAAACCTCCATCCATCCGCCATAACAGTATCATTCCCATCACCTATAACCACAATCATCGGCACTAATCATAATTACAACTTAAACATTCACCCTCCGTACTCATTATCTCATAACCATTAATAATTTCCAAACAAAACTAGGTCTATCATTTATAACACTAATCCTATGCACTAGTAATATTTACAACGTACTCATTACCTCATAACCGCTAATAAACACCATAATTTTACTCTAAAACATTTTTCCATAATTACATATACACCGACGAGAATTACAACTCCATTATCCACCATCAATAATCCTTATCTCTTAACCGCTATTAACAATTTCCAAATAAAACTAGATCTATCATTTATAACTATAAACCCATGCACTAGTAGTATTTCAACGTACTCCTTACCTCATAATCGCTAATAAACACCATAATTTTATTATTATAAAACATTGTTCCATAATTCCATATACACCGATGAATTACAACTCAATTATCCCCATCATTAATCCTTATCTCATGACCGCTAATTACATAATAACTCCCCTTTAAAACCAGTTCCCTCTTCTTCAACCATAATTCTTTGTGTACTAATACTTAAAGAAAGATTCCTATCTGTCTTGTGGCCAAACGCGACGAATGACAACGAAATAATTACTGGCTCTATCTTCAACTGACCACCCGCTGGCCTCGACCCAAGTCTAGTCAGACTACAGTAAATAGAGAATCTTACAGCGTTCTCTGGTTTCTTGCTCCGGAACCAAGGCTTCTCGCTAATACTTGCGTTCAACTCATCTCCAGCCCCCATCTTCCTTCTGAAGACGCCACCTGCCGTCGGCAGAGGTACTCTACTTCTTCGGGCCACGAGAGGAAAACCGTCGGGTACATGAAGGCTTCTCCGAGCTGTCCTCAGCATTCTTACTTCTTCGTCTGACAGGTGCTGCCCCTGGTGGTCAGCATTATCCCGAGAATCCAATAATTATATTTAAAGTTCCCAAGATTCTAACAGAGCCGTGAATTTTTACAGTGGGAACCGCTCACCAACCTCCTCCCTAGTTTTGAAATTGGAGCTATGAACCGCTTGGCTCAGCGTTTTAAAAAATTAGCTTTTAATAAAATATTATTAAAACTAAATGTTAAGGACCTACAATGCCTTTAACCAAAACCATATACAAAGAAAATGTATGTAATTAGTCACAAAAAGAAATGAACTTAGCAAATCTTATTTGGCATAGGATAACATATACCTACATATTAATGCACAAAATCCTTACAACCTAAAGTCTTTTTAAAACCTATTAGTGAGAAGAAGCAAATAAATGCTAATAATTTTCTATAATACGTAAAACTAAAAATAAAAGTTTGACTTCAAATGATAACATACTTCTTTTTGATCACAAAGATGAGAGTTCAAAATTTGTTAACACAGATTACTTTCCTTATATACATATAAATTCGCTAACATTGTTAACATTGAACAAAAGCTGTAATTAATGCACATTAACTAACCTATGTTAAAAAAAAAATGTCTCAGCCCGTTACACATAGATATTCAAAACGTCAAAAAATCGCGACTAGGTATCATCCAAAGACCAGTAATGCAAAGAAGTATGTCACGAAGATTTTAAATGTGAGTAACATGGTACTATGTAGATCATAAGCCTTTGTAACCCCATGTCCTACTTGCGCGTGTAGCGTCCCGCCACACCACTTTTCAGTAGACACTGTGAATTCGCATTGAAGAGACAAATATACAAATACAAATATTGGAAAATTCATTACTTAAATATCAAATACCGAAGAAGTATGTAAATTACCTACACAACTACATGCCCAACCCTTACTATTCAAGGAATATTGTCGAATGTTGCCAAAAACGTATGAATAATGATTAATTAATGAATGAATGTGTTGTACTTAGTTTTAGTCCCGGTTATTTTAGCCATATCTTCCCATTCGCGGTACGATAATAATCAGTTGTGATAATTTTATTCCTTTTATCCCATAATTAAAACGTTCTCGGATAGCATTAATCAATATTTCTGTTTTAGACACTTTTAATAATATTTATAATATTAAAATAATATATTAACTAATATCCCCAAAACAAAAAAAATATATATATGTACAATAGGATACTACTAAGTATCATGACATACGGATGAGAAACTTGGACGTCGAAGGGCAACCTCAGGAAAAAACTCCTAACTACAGCAATCTAACTCCTAATAGCAGCGGGAATATCCAGATTGGACAAAATAAGAAATGCGACCATCTGGAAAATATAATGAGAAAACACCTACATAAATATGTACACAATATTTTAATAATACATATGAAACAAGACATCACCTATAATATCAGGCCAATTGATCGCGTTCGCTTCGTGGCTCGCCGTGGCTACGTGGATTCGGTCACCTAGGCCACTCCTGTAGGATTCAACTGTTGTTTTTTTCGCGCGATGCCGCTTCGCTTCGCGTTTGAGTCAAGATCGTTCACGTAGAACGCCGCCTTACTCTCAAAATATTACGGCTTCGGAATCATATGGTTCTATGTTACAATGTGTTAATTCTTTTCTCACTATAGAGTAACAATGTTGTATCTTATTTTATTTTTTCAATAAATAAGAACATGCATTCATTTTTCATTTATTGTTTTTATGGAATTCTTCTTCTACTGCTCATTGCCACCTGGCAGAAGTGAAATATAACCGTAATATTTCACCACTTAAGGAATCCAATATTCAGAATCTTTGATATAGTTTTTCTCATTTTCATATATGTGTATCATAGAACTTTGCAATAAGGTAGTGATATGTTTTTAGCGAATAACTCGAAAAGGTATTTGATTCCTACAGAATATAAGTATATTTATATATAATATCTACACCCCCGATGAATTAGTGGTAAGTCGATTTTCTCTAAAATACGTTTTTTGTCCTTTGGGAAGCAAAATTCTGCTATTTTCGTTGCTTCTCTCAATAAAATCTACCCACTCGGATATACATTGATTTTGGTATGTATTGATGTATATATTTATTTTCAGTATTAAAATATTGTAGAAAAACATATAGAACAAATAAATATCAAAAATTTTAAGTGTAAAAAATTGAACATTTACATTCAATATTAAAAAGGTTTCCACATTATAATAAAACATTTGTGGTTAAAAAGGATTCAAATAGTGCAGAATTCACTTAAATAGCTTTTAATGATGTATGTTAGATGAAATAAAGAATATCAGATTTGATGATAAGGTAAGTATTGCTGGAATCGCAATCTCGATACTTTTATAAATATTTGTTGCGGATCTCATGAAGTTCTATAAGCAATCAAATTGGTTAGGGTTTGTGATATCAACTCCCTGAATCAAGGGGCAAAGAACATTTATTTGCATATAGAACCAGGGATACAAGTTTCCAAACTAGTTTGGATGTTTCAAAGCCGAATAAGCGTAACTCTGCAATATCAAGAAGTTATCATATATGGGAGGCTGATCCGTATTCCTCGAAAATATTCTTCGCTTTCATTATTAGATCTGTAGAATTCCAATAGTTTTGGATTAATTAGTTTAAATTGAAACGATTAATATTTTTAAATGAGAAAAAATTCTACACCCTTCACCCAAATTGATATTGAGATACCTGCACTGTGCAACCAATGAAGGGGCTGGGGTTCAGTACAAGGTAGATACTGTAGGACAATGGTTGTGTCGAATCTGATCCAGGACAAATCACCGCCCTGATTTCCCCTAGATCACGATAAACCGCCAAATGTCCCCCCTTATTTTGAGTACCAACTTTATAGAGGCTGAATGAGCCTCAGGAGGGTCCTAGATCGCATAGGATCCATCTCAGGTCGCTAACAGATTAAATAAATGATAGCCGGAAAGCGAGCAGGATTTGAACAGAGGATCTTCGGCACAAATGAGCCATTCTGCTTCCCAAATTGATACTTTTTACGTAGACCACTCGGTGGATTTATTTTAATATAAGAACCTAAGTCCTTACTCGAATATCTAGGACCCTTCGAAACTCGAAATTCATTTTCATTATTTCATTTTTAAATGACGCTCTAACTGAGGCGCTTTATAGCTCAATGTTGTATGAGTGAAACAAGAATAAGGCTTTGAAATTATTGCATCATGATATCTTTAATTATATATATATATATATATATATATATATATATATATATATATATATATATATATATATAATTATAAGATATCATATAACTATAATATACTTATTATTATATTATACTTATTATAAACATATAAGCAAACGCTCGTTCAGTTTTGAAAATATTTCCATTGCTCTCCTACTGTCTTGTTCTCAACATGACAGCAGCTTAGAATAAAACGTTTAAGTTATTTTTTTATTGTTTATTTCGCAATTGTGACCTGGGACAGAAATACCTATATAGATGTTTATCTCATTTTTTTTTGCATTTCACCCTCCCGTGCTACAAACCATGAAATAGTTAGAAAAATATTTTGCCTCTTTGGGATATTAAACTACAATACCCCCAAAACATTTAATACATATTTTCAGCAATGCAATCAAATTAATAAATTAATTAAGAACTTTTCAAGAAATCCTCTAACATAACACTAAATAATAATAGGCTCAAAGGATTAGATTTTCATGTTTGTCTATTAGTTTATTCTCTGGAAATAACCTACAAGTTTTCTATCTTGTCGGATTCGGTATCTTTTTTTTTTTCCAAATGGACCTCAATGCTAGAAAACAATAACTGACCTCTTCCTTTAGTTACCGTTTATTTTGTTTTGCCTCAGCTTAGCTAATATAACAATAATCATTTTTAAAATGTATGATTATCATTTATTCATGAATATTGAACAATGATCGACTTAAGAAAATATGTTAACTTTATAAATAGATGATCTTGCTCTAATAAACATATAATTTAAACAGTACATATTATTTATTTTTTTAAAATTTCCTCTAAATGCGTTTATGTTTATTGTCAATAAGTACAAATAACATAAAAATGAATAATGGCCAAATTTAAAAATTATCACTCATTCCTGTGCCCCGCCTTGGAAAAGATTTAAATCTGGTTTTCATTCAGCCTCTTATGTACTGGGTATTAGATGTGGCGTAGATAGCTCCGTATCAGTCTGGATTTAGCATCTGTCCCGGAACTCCCTTACTGAAGTAATGCTAAGCTTTCAAGAGATGAAGGCTTTAGATAAAATATAATGGTCTTAACCAGATGTTTTATCAAGTCTAAATAAATTAATTGGTTCTACCAAAGGCAGTATAAATGCTACTGAGACACAAATGACCTGTCTCATTAATCGTAAACCACCTTAATGGCCCTACTTATGTTATAATTAATAATTGTTTAAGAGCATTCTGATGAATAATGGATAAATATAAACTAATGTCCCATTCAGAAAGCTACTTAAATAGAGAAAATAAAATGTTAAGAGGGTAATTAATGAAAAATTAGTAAAGATAAATTTTCTCTTAAAGAATTAATATTTTTTGCCGATTGTAATTATAAAAACATATGGTTAATTTTAAACATTTAAATACTTATTATTATTACTATAAATTTATATTATTATTATTAATATTATTATAAATTTAAATACTGTCATATACGATAACAATTATGTTATTTTAATAATTAAATAAAAATGAATCATCTAACCAAAGAGTTAATATATTTTATCATATATTATTATTCTAGTTATTTATGTTGTTATTATAGTTATTTTTAATTTATTTATCTTCAATTTACTATCAAAATCCAGTTTACAGGATAATTATACGTTATGCGACTTTTTTTAAATTTTAAAATGAAGTCAACCGTATTTGAAATTTATTTAAAAGTGGTATTGGAATGTTAGTTTTTTTTCTTTAAGTCGGCAACATAAATTAACTGTCATCCATGTTGTCCCAATTCTCCGTATTTATTTACTTGGCGTTTGGCTCTACCCCTCTCTGGTATTTTATTAAGTAATTTTCTCATCCTCTTCTTTTTTTTTCTATCTTTATTCCATTTTCATACCTATTTACGTAATAACTTAAAATGTTACTACTCTTTCTGTAATGTTATATAAATTTGTGTTTCTATCTTTTGTTCTAACTATTTTATTAACAGCTGTTAGGCCTAGTACTTTGAAGTTGCTTAAGTTTTTGAATTAATTGAATTCATGTATTTTTGATGTGTGTTACAGTGATTTATGGTTTCTTAAAGTGATTTATAGTATAATTTAGTGAAAAAGGTCATTTTTCTGATGAACGACAGTAAAATAGCTAAACGAGTAGGAAAGACGATGAAGCCGTTATTTCTACTCTGTTCGAAAGAAAGGTAAGGAGTAACTTCAATATTTCTTTAACTGACGGTCAAATTGACAAAAAAAAAATGATGAATTCAAAAGATGCCAAAGTAAAAATAAAAGTTCAAAAACATAACCTACCAAAATCATATGGTAATTTAAGTAATAATATTAATTCTGAAAAGGTTGAAATAGCAGCTGACGATTATATCCCAATCTATACCACAACCAGTCACTCAACCTACTACTCATAATTCTATAAACATTCCTACTCTAAACAATGTTCCTAGCGTTCCTGTTAGTAACATGTTTGCACCACTATCTGTCGAAATAGAAGAAGAACCCATTGCACCACCCGTTGTTGCTCATTTACCACCGTCAATAAACATAAAAAGAATTAAAATCTTCAAAATTAAAAGCACAGAATTTTTAACTCTTTTCAGGGACAATAATTTTGAATGTTTTCCAATCTCGACATATGGTCCCTTAGTATTGAAAAGCGACGTGCACTGAACCAATGGAAAAAATCTCGCTATCCTAGTGACAAACAACTGTTAAACAAACTGTCTAATAGATTAAGAAAACGAGTACAGCAATATAAAAACGACATCTATAACACCCACCTGACTTACTTACAGACAAGTAATTATGCACTATGGAAACAAACTAGAAAGATCCTGCATTACCATAGTACAAAGACGCCCCTTCGTAAATCTGACAACTCATGGGCCAGAAGTGGTTAAGATAAAGCAGAACTATTTTCTTTTCATCTCACAGACGTATTTCAACCACACAACGACCTACTTGTTGTCAAACAAACACTTCGCCACTTCCTCTTTCTTTACCACCCTCACCAATAAATCCTTCAGATTTTTAATTTTGTATAAAAAAATTACCGCGCAGAAAATCACTTGGGTTTGACCTTATTATACTAAAATCGTACGACTTCTTCTTAGAGAAAAGGCCTATTTTTTTTATTAATTCATTAAATCTTATCTCGAGGACAGGTTTTTATTGTTAATCAGGAGGGTAAACATTCCATCTATTGTCGGATTAATGCAGGAGTGCCGCAGGGCAGTATTCTAGGCCTAGTTCTACACTCTATATACACAAACGACATTCCACAGACGCGTCTAGGCGCTAGAAATACTATTTGCATCATATGCCGACGATACTGTCATACTTTCGACCAGTTGTAATCCGAACAGAGCTTCTCAGAACCTACAGACACATTTATATTCATTATAAAATTGGCTGGATAGATGGCGTATAGAAATTAACTTTCAAACATCTAACACATTTACATTTAGACATTCAGACTGCACCCCACTGACACATTACAAAACGCCATTGCCCAGACAAAATACCGGGGCCTTAGAATGAACTAAGACTGACTTGGAAATCACACGTAACTAATTTCAAGAAAAGGTTGATCGTCGCCGTCTCTTACTCCTAAGACGACTACTTCACTACAAAAATAATCTATCGCTAACAAACAAAATTATAACATACAACATACTACTTTAACCAATATGGATCTATGGCTCGCAAGTGTGGACCATTAAAATCCTTTAATAAAAATTTCTTTGCTATATCACATACAAAAATCATTACAGAAAGATCTCAACAACACTAGTGACTGTTAAAATATAAAAAAAAAACTACAAAAGCCGTCATGACACACTTGCTAGACATCCAAACTTACTGATACAATGATCCCTGACAGACATATTACCACAGAATCAGACCACCACGCTGGGAGTGCTTTTATTAAGAGGTTTCTTTATACATGCTTCCACGAGAATCCCTCAGGGGCAGTTTTCAAAGAAAGATCGAAATTTCAACATGTGCCAAATGGCATTTGTATAATTTCTAAAATAAACATTTTTATTATTACCTATTTTATTACCATTTTTCACATAATGCAAATAATTTCATTATTAACATATCTGTCTTTGAACATTACATTAAATCTATATGAGTTGCATAAGGAGTTGCATTAGTTATGTGTTAAGTTTACTGATAATTTCCATAATTTACTTTACTTTTATTATCATTTATCTTTATCACGATTATCTTGATATATAAGGGTCTGTTTGGTATAAATAACTTCTATGCCCAAGGCCGCTGGTTACATCTCGACACTTGGTTTTAGGATATTTTAAAGGGTGTAAAAACTCATGGTTATGCCGTCCATTGGAAGGGGAGTAAAATGAGGCCCCCGGCCAATGCTGTGTCAGGTACTCCTTAACTAAGATCCCTATCCTAATTTTAGGAATAGGGAAAAATAGTACTCCTATTGTAGCTCTTTTTCAGCAGCATAAGGTGATGTTAAATGAATAAACAACGATTATCTTGATAAACTTGGTCATTCTACAAAAATTCATATTCTAGAAGCATTGGCAGATTTGAAGGGGGGGCCATGGAGGCCATGGCCCTCCTAGAAATCTCATTAGTTGATATTGACCTGAATTTTAATTGTTTTCAACAAGAAAAAAACACACAAAAATTATTCATTATATCGAATGTTTTCTCAATGGCTGCATCAAAAATCGGCGATTCCGAACCCTTTTATGTTTTTCATTCACATTAAGATAGCTACAGCTTTGATCAAGGAGCTTATTTTATCCATGTTATTGTTTTCTGGCCTCAGTTGTTTTGAATTAAAAATTATATTTTATGTATCTTCATTCATATATGGATCGTATGCATTGATAACAAATTCACATTGACCCATGCCCCCCCCCCTGAAAATTCTCCTAGATCCGCCAGTGTCTAGAAATGAGAAAATCGAAATAAAATGTTAGTTAGTGTGCCAGTTTTTTATGTGAGTTCTGCTACAAGTGGAACTTACTCGTTCTACAATATAAGGAGAAATGTCCTAGATACAAGGGCATATTATCGCTTACTTATGTATTTCATAAGATCATCTAGCAGTAAGTTTACATAGGATAAGGTGGAAGGAAGGTTTATCAGTTTTTGCATTTAATGCTATTGCATGCAACATACAATTTTTGTTAATTTAATAACGGAATAATTACATGTTTTCCTCTCTTTCTCTCATTAAAAAGTTTATCTATTAATTCGAAGTATATAACTTTACCAGTACAAGTATATAGACATGTGTAATTATGAACAGATTCACTTTGCTAGTAAATACCGTTGCTTTACCTTTGATAATATTTAAACAATATAGGGATGCACCATTTAGCTGGAGAAGAACCGTGTAGTCCAGACCCCTTCAGTTTCCTCGATATTCTCCCCGGCTTGGGTGGTGGTATTATATTCCTGAAATAAGCTTTGGTACAAGCCCATCAAATAAGGAAAGAAAGAAGAAGAAAACGGTTGATTTTCTCGGCTACCGAAGCTAGCTGGAGATCCCCACGAATGGTGTTGTTCCTTGCTCTCCAGTAACTTATATCTTTCATTTAGTTCATAGTATTTTATTACTGTAGTTATCTTCCAGTTTCGTATGTTTAAAGTTTATAAAATTATAACAATTCAATTATAAATGTTTTAGCGATAGTGCCATATTTTATATTATTTTAATTTTGTATCATTATTTTTATTTTAGTGATGATGCATTATTTTATTTTACTTACGTAATTTTATTTGTAAGCTGCCCTCTACTTTTCCGTAGTAAAACCCCTTCTGAACGGTCGGTACCGACCGCCGACAATCGTGACATTGGTTGGGTCGAACATTTTTTGTATTCGTTCTACACGGTCGGTGGTTGACTCAACTTGTTAGTTCTTCCCCGTTATTCGCGATGGCTCCTTGCTATGGAAAATTTTATTTATTGTAGAGAAAAAAATCAGAAATAAAAAAACATGCAGGCTGTAATGCATCTTATTATTAATGGGAGAGATGCAGCTATGAAATATTTTAGATATAAACAACGCCGAGATGAAGTGTGCTAGGCATAAATAAATATTAGATTTCTAGGTTTTGAAAAATTGTTTACAATATTTAAATAAAAATTTCTGATTCATATCGAAATTAATAACTTTAGTCAGTGGTTATGTATCGAGTTTATTCAATATATATTTCAATTTTTATAGTTAACTATCAATGATATTAATGCAGTTTTCTTCTTCTTAAAATAAATGAGATAATAATTCATTCCTTAAATAATTAATACTTTCTATTACGCTTGCAACATTTGATAGACACTAGATTTTGTATAATGATGTTATATATGTTTTTACAACATTATATAAAATTAAAAGATTAAATTAAGTAGAAGTATAAGTTGAAATATAGCCCCAGAAGCAAGATGAATTATTTTCTTTTTAAGTTCAGCATCGAATTGAAAGTAGAATCTAAAATGCTGAGATAATGACTTGGAAATTATTTTTTTCCTACCTTCACTGTATTGAAACAAAAAGAAATACAATCTGAACTACAGGATACCTGTTAATTCCAATTACTCAATTTGAAAAGCGATTTATACAATTAATTAATTTTCTATTCATTTAATTAATTGAACAGTTGTATTATTAGTTAAACGGGGGTGGGTACTTCTTTAAGCGGACAGGGAGTCTTACGTATGTAATCTAATAGTTTGTTCTGTAAGTGTCGTTTTTGTAATAATTATTGTTCTATTATCTTAAAATTGGAGAAAAGTTTATTAAGCAGCCAACGTTTCGACCTACTTTGTAGGTATTCTTCAGGGCTGTGGGGAGCTGGGGGCTTGATCGGTCCTACACAAGCTTAATTCACAGACTGTTTATATATTTATATATTACAGACTGTTTATAAACATTTCTCCAATTCTAAGAGAAATTCATTGACCTCTACCCTGACCACTTTCTTCCCCATGTATTATCAAGGTCAACTATTATCATTAAAAAATTATTGTCAATGTTTCTTGTTTCTATATCTCATTTCTGCAGTGGTTTTTGTTGTAACTACAGTGAATACTATCCCTGAGATCTTATTTTTGTCCTTGTATCAATGATTATCTAAAAAAAAATGTCGGTACAGAATAAAAAAAAATTCCACTTCTAAGTGTGTTTTTCACTAACTGCTCTCCAATGAGCTTCTTCAAATTAGGGGGTTCCAGTTTATTACATTGATCCTTCTTTTTGGGTATCGCCGATGGAAAAAAAAACACTTATTGTCATATAAATGAGCTGCAACATAGGCAACTTTTGTAAGACGATAGAAACGTGAAAAAATAATAAATACTGAAAAAGAAAACTTTCGATATATCACATTCTGATAGTATACCGACAATAATTAATAGCTGATTTTAAGTTGATAAAAATATTTATTACAATTTTCTTTTACCAGCTAATTAAGGTTGATAGAGGGGGAGGCTTTGTAAATTGAGTTGAGAAATGATTAAATTTTATGTTTTATTCAGTTTTCTACATTAAACAGGTCGTGAAGACATTTTCCTTCTATATTCCTTATATAACAGGTAACGATTCACGATAGGTGTTCAACCCAAATCAATCCAGAATAAGCTATATCTGATTATTAAAATGTCGAAAGCCATCCATCAAAATTTCTTATCTGAAAAAGATATCTTTTCTGTCTTCTGGAAAAGACACATTTAAGAAAATCATTTACAATAACATTCATCTTTAACAAAAGTTTTACCAATAAAATTCACATTGATACGAAATAGAGTGCCAAAACGAACCCGTAAAACTCGTTTTATGCATGTCTTTAACTTTCCATTACTGATATTACAGATACATTGCAGAGTATTTTCATGACTGGTAGGTCGTGCGTGGTGTAGACCCCCCTCTTTTCTGTTCCTCTATCTTGTCTTCCTAGACAGTTTAATTTAGTGTTATTGTTTGTGGCTTGAACTATTCAGCGAAAATTGCATAGTTTATCTCACAAATGCCATGTTCTCCTGAATGTTTGTTTTTCGATTTTATCATTCTTTTAATTTTGGTAGTGGTACCTTGTGATTTTATTTATTTTTGTAAAATAGAATACTTGTACCTCATAAGCACACATGTATATTATAGATACGAATGTGTATCCATGCTTTAATGGGTTTTTTCAATACTTTCATTTTAGATAAACCGATAAATCTCGTCCTGAACTACTGTAGTTCGTTTTAGATATTTTTTTACCTAATCTCAGTGTGCTTTTTAAAAAAAGCTAAACATGGCTATAAATTAAAAAAAAATTGAATAAATCTGAAGATCTCAAGAAAACTCCTGCCCATCGACTAGAAGACATTCAGAGTGAAATTTCCTAAAAGCTAGTGTATTCTATGTTGTTAAATTAATATTTTTTCGTAACGTTTTAATTGTACCAAGTCCCAAATTTTTCTATATTGATAACCTTATTTTCTTGTACGTTATTTGTATTTAAAGCCTTCTTTAATAAATAGAACTCTTGATTTTTTACCTTTGAAATTTGGGAAATCTAATAAGTTCGATTCAATAAAATGTTCCCCATTATTACTAATTGTGTATCTCACAGGAAGGAAGCGTTTATCGGGTTCCCTTTTGGGAACGCGTGCAATGTAATGTAAATGCTTCTAGCTGAAAATGTTATTAAATCTCCAAAGGTTCTAAAGGAACAATATTGTCTATAATATTTTTCTATGAGCCATCCCCTCAAAAAATGGTTACACATCTTCAAGGAGTGAGGCTAAAACTCAGTTAGGACAGTCTAATTAGAATTCATATCTATAAGATTAAATTATCAGGCAAGGACTCAGTATTTTTAGGCAAGAGCGTACGTGAATAGTTGAAGACTTGCCTCTGAAACAAGACCAGGTAAACTTCAGTAAACAGAGCCAGCTTCTTGACACCTTTCAGCTCGAGTGAGCATCTAGGTAAGTACTACATGAATTCCTTGCTTTGAACACTTAGAACACTTGGTATTTTATTCATTTAAAGTAATGAATGCAACTAACATGGGACTTGGAAGATAAGTTTAAAGACACGCTGTAAAATAAATTTTATTCATTTTGCTGTTTGTTACTCTTAAGAGTATCGGTAGTAATTTACGATAGTTATACCAAGCAGGTACACAAAATGATACCACCTTATTCTAATCAGAAGTAATAGTTTATTCTATTTTTTTCATAATAAATATAAATAAATTAAAATAATTTATTTTATCGTTATATGATATAATTTTATTTAAAAGAAAAGATATGACTCGAAGCCGGGTCTATAGGATAACTCGAACAAGAAGATATAGGATCAGTGGAAAGAAGGGATATGATTGATCGAGAAACGAACCAGGATGGCCGAGATGGTTAAGGCACCACCACAGAGAGGGGGTGCCTTACCCGGGTTCGACTCCCGGTCCTGATCATATCTTTTCTTTTAAATAAAATATTAAAAAAATTATATCATATCACGATAAAATAAATTATAATAATATTAATGACTTAAAGTCAACAAGATCCAAAAATAAAGTAATGTACAATCAACATTCTCCCCGTGTTTACATCGCAAATTGCGAGAACACGGAGATATAGGATCAGTGGAAAAAAGGAATATGACTGATCGAGAAACGAACCAGGATGGCCGAGATAGTTAAGGCACCACCACGGAGAGGTGGGAGACCCGGGTTCGAGTTCCGGTCCTGGTCATATCTTTTCTTTTCAAATAAAATATTTAATAAATAAATTAAATTTCATACAAATACTGTGTGGATTTATTTGTTTAGTGTTAATTTTATTTAAAAAAGGCATAAATCAATACCTAATTGATATATACCTAATTGATATTGAATAGATTTGTTACCTGTACGATCATAATTGAATGGACCAGAAAAGAATAAAACATAATATTTATACACAAATAAATATATTATAAATATAAATATAAGCGTGTACAAATATACTATACTATAATAAATATACAAATACTATAAATATAAATATATACAAATAAATATAGTATAAATATAAATTTATACACTGTCCTAATCCATGTTCATGTCATATTGATATGATATCTCAAGCATAAAAATACATAAATAGGTCGACCAGACAACCTTTCGGCCTATAATTATGTAGTTACAAGTTAATGTTTACATCACCAAGGCATTGAACATTCCTTTTCTTTCTTACTTTCCCTTTTTTATCACGAAAATATTCTTTAAATCTGTAACAGTAATAAACATAATAACTATTTATGCGGGGTCACCTGTGGTACAGTGCTGAGCATAACAACATACTATACCTAAGATCGCGGTTGGCTTCAGGATTTTATAAGATAATGAACATTCATTGAATGGTGGCATAAAACTTAAAATATAGGCTATATTTTATTTCGATTAACTACCGAAAATCATGAAATTTTCGGAGTTGTTATTATCGATTAAGCGTCGATCGTAGCAGTGACGCTAGATGATGATGCATTTTTGATATGTTGTAAGGGCACATGTGAACAGTGTATATTTAAATTAGCAACCGATAAAACGGACGGGAATACTATTGGTGGCCGAAAAACTTCGAAATTTTCGGATTTTTTTTTCAGTTTTTGGCCTTTATCTCCTAATCGGTGCGTTTTAGGGAAAAAGCACAAATAACAATTTTTAAAGAAGATTTAATTTGCTACAATTTGAGCCCAAATGCAGTACATAGCATGTAGGTTTAACAGATCTTGAGTTAAGTTGCAATCATATAATAATTCACCAGAATCTTAGCCCTATCTAATCTATATATATAAAAATGAATGTATGTCTATTTGTCCTTTATTACTACACCAATCATCCGATTGTCATGAAACTTTGGGAAGTTGTTCAGTACACCCTAGGGAAGGTTTCTATCAACTTTTTTTCTTATTTTATTTTATTTTTTTGGATTTGAAAAAATTTTCAAAAATTTCTAGAAAAAAAAAATAATTATTTGTCTAAAAAAAGTAATCGAAGTTTTTTAAAGAAGATTTAATTTTCTACAATTTGAGCCCAACCGCAGCTCTGTAGGTCTAATAGAACCCGAGTTCAGTCCTATCATATCTATATATATAAAAATGAATGTATGTGTGTTTGTCCTTTATGCATAACTACACCAATCATCCGATTGTCATGAAACTTTGGGAAGTAGTTCAGTACACTCTAGGGAAGGTTTCTACCAATTTTTTTTTTATTTTATTTTTTTTTGGATTTGAAAAAAATTTCAAAAATTTGTAGAAAAAAATAATTATTTGTCTAAAAAACGTAATCGAACTTTTTTAAAGAAGATTTAATTTTCTACAATTTGAGCCCAACCGCAGCTCTGTAGGTCTAATAGAACCTGAGTTCAGTCCTATCATGTATCAAATGACCGGAATCTTATCTATATATATAAAAATCTCCTGTCATGATGTTTGTCCGGGCTAATCTCCGAAACTACTGGACTGATTTTAATGAAATTCGGCACAGATGCGTAACATTGTCCAACTTAAAATATAGGATATATTTTATTTCGATTAACGACCGAAAATTTTCGGAGTTATTTCAGTTTTTGGCCTGTATCTCCTAATCGGTGCGTTTTTGGAAAAAACCGTAATAGACCTTTTTTAAAGAATATTTACTTTCCTACAATTTGAGCCCAACCTCAGCTCTGTCGGCCAATAGAATCTGAGTTCAGTCCTATAATGTATTAAATAACAGGAATCTTATCTATATATAATCGTATATAAAAATGAATGTATGTGTGTTTGTCCTTTATGCATTACTACACCAATCATCCGATTGTCAAGAAACTTTGGGAAGTAGTTCAGTACACTCTAGGGAAGGCTTCTACCAACTTTTTCTCAAATTTTATTTTATTTTTGATTTAAAAGATGAATTAATTAGGAGTGTCTTCCTGGATGTACTAAATAATTACATGAACCATAATTGGATCAGTAATTGTGTTATTTTGACAGCGAAAAATGCCAATGTTGATGAAATTAACTTTTTAATACTACTGTTGTTACCAGGTGATCTAATGCCCTTTAAATCCATCAATAAAATTGTTGATGAAAACCAAGCTGTAAATTATCCAACTGAATTTTTAAATTCTCTTGATATACCACACAATCTTCGGTTGAATAATGGTTCACCTATTATTCTTCTGCGTAATTTGAATCCACCTAAATTATGCAATGGTACACGTTTGGTCATACAAAATATTACAGGAATTATTATTGAAGCAGCCATGTTGACTGGAATCATTAAAGAAGAAATCGTCGTGCTGGAACGTATTTCAATAATACCATCAGAACCCATAATACCGCTCAAAGACTTCAATTTGATATATACTTGGGTTTTGCTATACCCATCAACAGGTCTCAAGGCCAGACAATATCCATTTGCGGTTTGGACTTAAAATATCCATGTTTCTCCCATGGCAATTATATGTTGCATGCTCACGTATTAGTAAATCATCTAATATATTTGTATTAGCAACGGACAGATTAACAAAAAAATATTGTGCATCGATTAGCCATCAATTTAATTGAAATAAATATTTATAATTTAATATAATATTACTATCCATAATTAAAAATCAAAATTATATACCCCATTCATTAAACTCATATTTATATTTTATCAGTTATGAGTGTTGTATATTATATATTTATTACATAATATAGTTAGATATAAGATGAATAAAATGTAAAATCAAAAATCCATTTAATTTGTGTTGTCATTAATTCATTATTTCTTTTAAATTCAAATTTTAACTAATATTTTTTAATACTATTATAACAACCACAGCAACGTGTGGCCGGGTCAGCTAGTCATCTATTGAAGCACGAAGTGATGATAAGGAATAAACAAAAACTATTAATTTAAAGAAAGCAGTAAGACAATTTCTTCTGGAGGAGTACAGATGTTGGCTTCAGGGTATGTAGTGGAGAATACGCTGTTATGAGCTGAATTTTCAATATTTTAAAGAACTGTATTAGTATAGAGACTGTTGTCCCATCATAATTAACATAATCTGTTATTCCTCTACTACCGCCTAAGCAGTGTGAGGAGACCCTTTGTAAAGCTTGACCCAGCTGGCCCTTTCCTGTACCAGCACATGTATTCTGTTCCAATCCATTTCTATTTTCCTGAAAGCCTCCTTCACTCCGTCTTCCCACTTTAGTCATGGTTCTCTTCCCCCTCTCTTGTCCTCTACCCTTGCATTGTATGCACATTTTGCTGTGCAGTTTGGCTCCTAACTGTTGTCCGATAAAAAGTTGAAGTCGACCTTCCCCCTCCGAAGTGAATCGGATTATTTAAATTAATTACTTTAACGATTCAGATAAATTACGATCAACCCACTTTTTTTCTTCCTAAATATTCCCCTGATAAAAAAATCTTGCTATAATTAGTTAAATTCCTTTTGAGCATGATTAAGTGTGCACATTTAAATATCCAACATTAATTTCGAACATCGTAATCCATTATTAAGTGCCGTTTATTATTACCTCTATCTAGGACCTTTCACTTTTGACCGGAAGGTTTAATGGAGTGGTTTGAATACCTTTTGATTGGGTCTGCACCTTGGGTCCTTTGAAGTTCCATCGACCTTTAGGTTACTAAGGTCCAGATAGTTGAGATCACAAGATGCCCACAAAAGGGCATAAAGTTAAAGTTATGTTGTTAGTGTTATAAGGTTCTATATCTGTCACGGCCACAAATTTAATATAAAATATTGATGAAAAAAGTATAACTTTAAAGTGATATTTGGTTGATAAAAAGGAAAACATAAGTATCTAAGGTCTTTGAAGCATACTTAAATAGTTACCTAATATTAATCAGTAATATTCAAGCATTTAGGACATACGTTATTTACTCATTAGAGGTTCTGTCCCGTAAGTTAACAATGAAAAACCGACTTACATCCACTAAATTACCGGCTAAACCAAACTCATTTATAGCTTTTCCAAATTTCATGTCGAATTTGATAAAGTAACTAATGTGATCTTCTTTTAGGTCACTACAACTTGGGAGAAAAAAAATGGTCAACAATAAATATTTTGTAGGAAAATATTACAGAAAAACTTATCGGCATAATTATTTTGAGTTTTTAGCATGAATAATTATAGACAGAATTCCTCGGAAATCAAAACTATATACAAACGTTTCCCTATTTCCTTTCTATCAACTCCCGAATATATTTACTGGTTGTTTCATATAGAATATTCATAAAACAAAGTGCTGAAATTTATAGAAAATAATTTATTGAACAAGTGTTCAAAAAATAACTATTACTTCACAGATATTAACTAGTACTTGCGCTAGTAAATATGTATCCATAGAACTTGCGAATTGCTCTCTACTTCATTTTGTTCACGCTTTGCATTTGTATTCAGAAACGTTTCAAAATAACAATTTTTTTAATGCATATTTTATGAAAACAAATTTGGTTTTATGCAAATCAGCTTGGTTCCATCAATTATTATGATTTAATATACTGAAATACGAGAATTTTAAAATATTTATTACAATACTATTGTAAAATGTTAATATTTAAAAATATTAGATTTCACTTGAAGTAATACACACTTTTGTCTACTGAATTAAAATTCGTTGAAATTCGTATAATATTTTTAATTATAATTATTAATAGCTATTCACCATATATTCTCTTTCGTAGAATTACCCCTGTACTAAATTTTCCTCTAACTTAGCTATGCATTTTTTTTTTTTTTAGAATTCTAATACAAATACATCAACCTTGATAAAGAATTCTATAATGAAAAAAAAAAAATAATAATTATATTTGCAAACACGCCGGAGAATAATTCTAGTGAATAATGATTACTTTTACTATCAACCAGCGGCTATTGTTTTTTGTTTGCTTTTTTGAAACAGTAGGGAGGGAATAAAAAAAAAAAAAAAAAAATGCCAGCTCACTTTTTGTAGTCGATTTATTTTCTTTCTCTCTAATTTTGTTCCATCAGTTTGGGATAAATTGTCTAGTAAATTGTCTAGTAAGCATTTGGTTTACTATATAAAGTTGGTTTGCAGAATTATTCATATTAGAATTATATTAGAATTTGAAGATATAGTTTAATTTTTAAACATTTACTTAAAAATAGTTTTATAATTTTTTTTTAAAACTTTTATGCCGATTCGATTATGATGATCCCAACCTTGTACATAGGATGCTAAAAATTTATGGAATGGTTGATAAGAATATCAAATAGGTATTGGTGGTATACGAGTAACAGGTGTGTATCTTTTCGAGAATATACTGTTTTCATATTCAGATTCTAATAATGAAAAAAGGCTTTTAGTGAATTACAGTAAATTGTTAAGAACATTACAATACTCTTTTACGCACTATCATTTTACGAAGATTAAAAAGACATTGTTAATAGATAAATAGTTCTGAAAACATGAATAAAGAAATAAAAATCTCGTCACATCATTCTTTATAACTATAAACAGTCACAACAAGTGTCTTGCAAATAATGGATCAAGACTAATTCTCTCTATATTAGAGAAGAGTTGGTCGACTGTATCTTCTAATTTAAGGAAGAAATAGTTGGGGGTGCAGTCAATGAAAACATCAAAATAAGTATAACTTATTTATTATGTGCCGACGTTTCGGCCTACAATGTAGGCCATCTTCAGGGCTAAGAGAAAAAAACAGAAATATATAAAAACGTAGCAGTAACAAGAATATATAAAGTGGTACAGGAGTGGAAATAAAAACAGTGACTAGATATGATGAAATAGTGAATAGATATAAGATAAATAAGAAAGCATATAAGACAGATTACAGAATAATAAACTTAAAATAGTGATAGATAAAAATAAAATTGTAGATGATGAACAGAAATTGTAATAGTGACAGATAAAATAATACAAGAATAAGAATATAAAATAGAAAAAATACATGTCAAGAAGGGATAAAATGTAAACAATAATATAAAGGGAAGAAAAATGAGGAGGTAAAAGGAAAGATACAAAATAAGAAGATTAAAATATAGAAAAAGGGGAGTTGAGTATGAAGGATTTTGAAAAAAAAAACTAGTTTAATTAATTATATGGATAAGAAACGAGACATGAGGGGTTACATAGGTAAAGTGTAATAATACAAGCATAAATAGAAAGAAAAGCTTGATAATTTTCAAAAATTAAACATTGAAAATAGTGGTATTATATCTATGAACTATGAAGAATGAAAAGAAAAAGAAAATAAGTAAGGGAAGTTAATATGTAACTGTATACAATTAGAAAGAAGTGGCATAAATGCAAAATAAGATGAGAATATAATATAAACATATAGAAAATAGGTGAAGAAATACAGTAGATGAAAAATATGAGGCTAAATAAGAATGAACTCTATACTATTAACATATGATGGATGCCAAAAGTAGGTGTGAGAACAGGTGCGAAGAAAGGTGAATGTGAAAAGGATGGAGATAAGATAAATATGTACTAACCGAATAAAACAAGTTGCAGGTTAGGGAGCTCAGAGACAAGTAAGAAAACCGTTACACCGGGCAGGCGGAAGCGATAAAGGCGATCTCTGACGGCCAAAAAAATAATGACAAAGAAGGGGGAAGGAGAAATGTAGAATCGGTGGATATAAGAGACCGTAAATAATGTAAATGGCGTGAAAAATTAAAAATAAAAAAGGGAAATTGCAGATGCAGTGGATATAAGTGACCGTAAATAATGTAAATTGAGAGAAAAATAAAAATTAAAAATCAATGGTCAAAATGTAATTAAAAAAAAAGAATGGCATAATAAATTAAGAATGTAAGGTTATTTTAGTAAATTAAAAATATGGGCGTAGGTTAGGGATAGGTGATGGGAGTCGGTCTTGGCATTAACGGTAGAGGAATCTAAATTGATGTGAATGGTTTCTGAGAGGATGCGTTTATTATAATTAGGAACGGAGGCTAGGATCGACGTGTTTTCGAAGTCAAAAATGTGGTTAAAGGATAGAGCGTGTTCGGAGAGTTTAGAAGCGGTTGGGTTGTGGGAGGAAATGGAGTATTTGTGTTGGGTAATGCGGTCTTTAAGTAGGTTTTTGGTTTCGCCGATGTAGGAAGAGTTGCAGTTGGGAGTAGAACAAGGAATGCGATAGACGACCTGAGAGCGATGTTTTAGTGGAATGGGATCTTTAACACGGGTATAAATATTGGAGAGTTTGTTGTGGGATTTAAAGGCGATGCGTAAATTGGGGATCGCGGAACGTAGGGATTTTTGAATGTTATTAGAGAGGGAGGGTATATATGGCAAGGGTCTGTATATAGGGATAGAAGGCGGATGTGGAGAACGGGTGCGGGTGGGTGGGTTATAATGGTGATGGATGAGTTTATTGATAACATGGGGAGGAAAATTGTTTTTTAATAGGATTGCTTTGATGCGTTGGGTGTTGGTGTTATGGAAGCAAGCGTCGGAGAGGGATAGGCCACGGTGGATGATATTTTTGGCGACATTGATTATTTGGTGGTGCGGATGTTGGGAGTAATAATTGAGGAGTCTGCCAGAATAGGTGGGTTTCGTATACCAATCAGTGGATAAGGTGTGATCGGGATTTCTAATGATACGGAGGTCAAGGAAAGGTAGGGATTTGTTATGTTCAAGTTCAAGATTTCTCTTAGCCCTGAAGATGGCCTACACTGTAGGCCGAAACGTCGGCACATAATAAATAAGTTATACTTATTTTGATGTTTTCATTGACTGCACCCCCAACTATTTCTTCCTTAAATTCTCTCTATAATATAGAAAAGAGTTTATTGATCGTTATCAATATCTCTTGAAATGCACAAATTACAGAAGAAGAGAACCATTCAAATCTCTTTCATAGAAGAACACAATATCTGAGTTCCAACCCAAGGGGTATAACGAAAAAAATGTATGGAGAGATTATTTAATACTGGAATACAATTAAATGAACAAAATATTACTGGAATATTGTTTTCTTGATCAACTTACGAAAAACAAAGTTGCTATAATTTTCTATATTTTATATATTTCTACAGTACTCATCCAGAGAACTCCGCGACCCATTTGCCTGGTGGGCCCATTTTGCCAACTAACTGATCCAGCGTAAGAAGTACCAACAGAAGCGAGCTTAAACGGATTAGGGCAAAAGCGGCAAAAAATGTGGCGCATCTTTCTTCATTTGCGTCGCCGTCAGTGGACAACAAGACACTTGTGCCATTAGCAGCTTTTTGCGCAATACTGTGCCTAATACAGTTTTTTGTTTCTTTTTCTAAAGATGGTTAGAGCCGGAAATGCAGTCCAGTAAATAATACAGCAAGGGAAATTTCGCTTTATCAATTTGACGTTGCTGTGGTCATGAAACTGAATAAAATAACTATCTCAGTTTAAAGTTATAACACAAAGTTGTTCATTGTGTGATTATAAATTTATTGCATGGGATGTAGAAAGAATAGTTTTCTGAGGGGATTTTGGTGAAAGTGAAGGTTACAGGCACCTGGGTGGAACAAAGAGTTTAGTGTGAAAGAAATTTACCAGAACTTCAACCACTTCATTTATTTTATTTCATTCTATATTTATTATAAACACGATCGTAAATTAATATTTATTTTTAGTTCATTATTGTACAGTTCTAATATTGCTTTATTTCAATAGCAAAACCATCTATCTCCAGCTCTTGAGTGCAGAGTTGTAGTGGAGTTATATTATTTTTCCTTGTATAATTGTGATTGTGACCTGGACCTGGTGTTTGGCTATCTAATAAGTTGGTCCACCAGATAACGCTTCTTTTATTTACAAGAATCTAGAGCCTAAAGCTTCTAGCCAATTTTTCATAGAATTACTGTAGATTTTAACTTCATCATTATTTAGTTAATTTCAACGGTGAATTACTATATTTTACGTTACAAAATATCAGTGGTGCTATAGCTAACAAGTTTGAATCCTTGCATCCTAGTACTCTCTGTCGTTTCACATCCCTTGCAGATCGTTCCGTTCCGCTCCTACTTGTAAATGTTTAAGGGTCAAACATATGTAAATTATATATATATATATATATATATATATATATATATATATATATATATATATATATATATATATATATATAAAACGTGTTTGTGTTTGTTACTTCCTGTAACATGTGAGATTCTTCCTTCCATAATGCTCGACTAAATAAACTTTTTTATGAGGAAACGTCAGGCACCAAGCTTATAGAAACACAGCATCCCGAATCAGACACTCGAGATTAAGTGAAAACTGAACTTGATGTATGCCACTTTTTTTATTGACAATGCAGCTCAAGTATCCGTTGACGAACATTCTCTCTATAAAATTAAGAAAGAACTGGCATTTCTAGGGATATTATAAGTATATAAATTTTTTGTGTTACCGATTGTGAGTTGATTACAAGTTCTATAAGTAGTGACAGAGACCATGAGGACTTAGTCAAGATTTACTTACCACTAGTCAGTATACAGCGAAAATTGTCTGAAAGTAGTTTCAAATAGCCAGGACGTACGAAGATAATAAACTCCATCTCTACCCATCTCAGTGCAGTAGAAAAACGAAGGATCACGCGAAGGACGAAGTTTCATTATATATATGAAGCTACACTTTGCCTCCGCTCCCATACCGTACCAACAAACTAATCAACAAAATGGTAATAAATGATCACCATTGGAGTGAGAGAGAATATTAGGAAGGAAACTAGCACTATGCTGTATATGGAATGATCCTTCTTAAACATGTTTTTCAGGAAAATTTTTGCTATGTATTTTACAAGTCGGGTTTGGTTAGAAGTGATGATGACATGAAATCAGAATTTATAAAAATAAGGGAAACGGGATTACAAAAAATGATACCAAATGGTCACGTAAGCAGGATGCAATAGAACGTAGAAGGTAGCGATATACCTGCAGAAAAAGAGGATTCTTTCAATAGAAACTGGTGAGAGGGGACCGGAGCACGTGCTGGCACACCCGAGATGACCGGATCTATGAGATGTCCTAATCAACATCCAATATGCATCGACAACCCATATGATGGAAAACCTATTTTTCCATTGATAAGGTTTAATTAATTAATAGTGTATGAGTATTTTATGGCAAGAGACTGAATCATTAATGATTTTGTTACCTGTGGCGGGTAGGGGGCAAAGAGTTGGGAGAGGACAGGGTACAATAGAGGACACATAGGGAAACTAGGTGAAGAAATAAACCCCACAACATACATCTATCAAAATAAGACGCTACTATATTGAAATAAAATATTATGCAATTACACCTCACTGCAATCAAAATAAAATATTGTGCAATAACACCTTTCATTCCGAATAAAAGTCTGACTGCAGTATGGAAAAAGTTCCTACTTTCCATCTGGTGTCTGTCTTGAGGTCCCTCTTCTCACTAGTACCAGTCTTCAACTCTAACTTTTTGGGAAAACAGTAGGCTATTTGAAGGCTTATTCCAGCTAGCGTAATCATTCTTACCCTGTACTGGGCCGTAACGTGCTGCAATCTGGTAATAATAATTATCCCGAGAATTCAATAATTATCTTTAACGTTTCCATAGATTCGAACAGGGTCAAGGATTTTACGGTGAAAACTGCTGATACGGTTCCGACCTCGTTTATTAATTGGACCTATGAGCTGCTGACGGGGACACAAATCCTAGCATGAGTTGTCTTAACAATAATTTCGTATTTAATAAAATGTGTCTAACTAAATTTCTATACATAAATATAATCTCGAATTATCTCAGTCCGTTATAATTTATTTTGAGAACTTTGCAGGTTGTTGCTGGCTACAGTTCTTCCCCTTTCTATTCAAAGCATTATTTCGCAAATATGTAGTTGGACAACGTTCATCATCATTTGTTAGATAGAATTAATAATTGGGTATAATATTATAATATATATATATTATTTTTGAGAACTATGCAATGTTTTGCGTCGTTGCACATATAACTTTTACTATTCCCAATATTAATTCTATATCGATGTTTATTTCAAGTTTCGTCTTGAAAGATGTGATTCTCTTTGCTGCCTTAAAGCAGGAAGGAAGGGTAAAACAAAAAAAAAAGAAAAACATGGCTTGGGTATACGTTCTCGCTGCTTGCGGAAATGACTACGGCGATGGGTCTAGAGTGCCTTAATGCTCTCGTATCTATGCCATCAGCTTGTGGTGACGTCATCTTGATGGTGATGATGTCTGCCTGTACAGAATATACCTCTTCACTCGACAAAACCTTATCATCTTCATATATGCTAAGTGCTGTTGTAAAAAAGTTCTTATGTTGTTAGCTGCAACGCTGTTAGCACCCCCCTAAAAAAAAGTCTTCGGATCATTTCAGGGCAATGATATTGTTTTGTTTTCAATATGGCTACTAGATATCTCTTAACAAAATTTGACCTTTTGACACAAGCACACACAAGCTAGATTATGAACCGAATTAAATTAAATATAGCAAGTGTTAGCGCTCATAATAAATTTAATGTTTATAATTTGTTGTTTTTTTTTGTTTACTTAAACAGCAACTTGAATATTGGCTTTTCTTTCTTATTTAAATAATTTAATTAGGTAATAGTCTTAAGAACGAAGACGAAAATAATTATTATTTGTTATAAAATGTGAATGTTTAAAGATTAGACTTAAAATTGCATTAAAGATAAACTAGAACAATACGCCTTGCGAGCTTTGTTTAAGTCAGGAGGATTAACTTTGACTCTTATCTAACTAACATCAGTTGTATGTTTGATGCGGCCATGAATAGACTGATAAATCTTAGTTCGTGCGTTACTTTTTTTAATGAAAAGTAATTTTGTTTAAATTGAATCACTCTCGACCTGGACATTTATGGGACACTTCGAAGACTCACGCTCAACGGCAACCTTCTATGATGTAGTCTGTCATGAAGCTGACGTCAAGTAATGCCATTCTCCAGGTAGATATCGGCCCAATACGTACTGCAACTCTACAGTCAGGTCGTACGCCTTTTATTACTATTTGGTGTTGATTTATTCTTTACTATCACAAATAACATTTCGATTAAAAAATATCTGGCCAGATAAAGTTATACTTGAAATTATTTATGAAAAATCTACCTTTTTTTTTAATGAATTATTTTGTAAAAATAGAAGAATTGATTTATTTTTTTATTTTATAATTTAATCATGTAAAGATGAAGAATTGTTTTTATTTTATTTTATAATTTAATGATGTAAAGATAGTGTGACAAATAAATCAGGGAATTATTTTGGTTTATTATCCTTTGTTTTCCTCATTGAGGGTTTACCAATTAATCTACTACAGACATTCAGGGGAAGAACCAGAAATTAATTTATTAAGGTGGGTAGATTTGCGGATTGCAACAATTTGCCGCTACCGCCGAAACAGCAAGTATGTTAAAAATTTATCAAAGCGGCGTAAGACGTCACATGATTTCTTTAGCACATGCGCGATATTATATTACACGCATCTGGAACTAACAGCTACAGTGTGACTATTGAGATAAAATTAGCAAAGTTCTTGCTTATCATGTTTTGGACGAAATTTCTGTGAAGCAACCTAATGAAAAAAATACAATGGCGAAGAGTCTTCTTTTATTAGTTAACATTACTCGGAAATTGAAAAAAGGTCCCAAATTTTCCAAGAATGATTACTCAAAGCGCTGATAGCAGGTTCTCTACAAAATGCGATTTACTTCATCTCTATCTTCAGACCGTACAATAAAACTTCGAAACCTTCCTGTTTAATGTGTATTTTTGAAGAAAATACCAATTTCACCTCTGGGTAATCTCAAGATAACCCTAGGTTTTTAGGTATTTGGCCTAACATGCATATCATTACAAATTTACATGAGGCGTTAAGAATCAAAAGCGGGATATAAAAACGTTGGCTTTTTCGTGAATTTAGTTAAGCAATGCTTTATATCCTCGAAACGTCAGGTAATAAAAATGCTAGGTAAGGTATATACTACAAAATTAGCAATACCTTATTTATTTTTGCGCAGTACATTTCATGCCAAATCCTGTAACGCAAAAATGAAATTACTTACCTCTGTGATGATTTATTAATTGAAATAACTTTTAAAATACTACTTTTGTATATATTTTGTATACAGTTAAATAAATTTAACGGAAATAAGTAACTAAAAAAACATACTGTGCTGCTACATCCTACAAAGGACCTTCTGTTCAGTAGTAGGTATATACCGTACTGTTATTATTACAACGGTTATGCAGGGTGGTGATCGTCAAAGGCGAATAATTATTTTGGAACTTTGTCTTTCCGAATACAACGTAGTAGAACATTGGATATTTGTTCATTAAAAAGACATTTTAAATGACTGATAAACATGGCCCTAGTTTAGTTGGACAAAGTAACTTGAAAAAAGTAAACACAGCTAATGGAATTGTTTGTCCCTCGTGGATCAATTAAAAAGGCGCAGCTTGCGAGATAGATGGATCGCTTCTGCTTCGCTAATAGTTTTAAGCCCGGACCTTCCTCTCTTCTGCGGTCTTGTAGCATACCGTCAAGTCCATTAGCCTTTAATTGATACAAATTTAATAGATAAAAATATATGTCGGATGATTAAAATTATATTAAATGTTTATGATGCACAAGACAATTCCATAAATATGTGTTTTTAAAATAGTCCTGTGATATCACGAGATTGGAGTATTAGTTATAAACAATCCGACACAATAAGCTTAAGAACCATTATACCTACATATTTTTTTCTAAATTAGAAAATAAATTAAATATTGGCTAAATGATTTTTTTTTTACTATCGTTGTAATCTCCACGGTTTCTGGAAATATAAATAAAATAGTTTACCTTAAGTTGAAATTCTACCTCCAATTGTAACAACAAAATTTGTCGAACGTAACTGGAAAGTAAATGTGTATGGCATGCAATTTTTTTTTTTTCTTGGACACTTGTAGTCTCCTTCAGCGTTGCAACTACTGTACTTAGTATATATTAAGAGAGGTATGTGGAGTGGGGACGTTTCTGATTTTTATTTTTCTTTCAAATATTACAAAACTTTTTTATCCAAACACCTTGGCTTATTTATTAATTTTAAATTGATATTTAACAGGACAATCTTGATGATATCGTCAGATATGATAGACGGAAAAATAGAACGTTTGAAAAAAATCAAAATAAAGTATAATATAAAAGAATAATAAGATAAATAAAATGGCATACAATTTGTAAAATATTTATGTTGATTACTTGTTTATAATAAGAACTTACCTTTAATTTTTTTTACTCTACTGTGAGATGTAACACGCTAGAAGTGCTTTCCATGTGAATCCCTTAGGGAAGTCAATAAATATTTATTATTATTGCTTACTATTTAAGTAAGTGTACCATATTACTATGTCAATACCAAATGATTTTTGTTATGAAGCATCATGTACACATTTGATATTCTTAAGTGACCTGTGTTCATATGTTCTTTTTCCGAGATGGACCGTGTGGTGTTGGTTTTGTTTGCCAAGCTTTCACTCATCGTGTTGTGGGCTTCCTCAGGGCTAGTCAGTAAATGAAGAGCGGATGGTCGAGTCAGGGTGTATATACCGTAGGGGAGGGGGTCTCGGTCGAAGTCTGCCTTCCCATAGGCTCGCTTGTGTCAAGTCCGTGGGCTGTGTTGTGTTCGGGTGGGTTCGTGTGTGTTCGGTATTACCGTATGTGTTTGGATGGTAGGTTGATGTGTTGGTCTTTTGTTTTATGGCAGGATACCAGTTTTTGCTAAGTTTAATATATAATATAAAAATGAAGCCTCATATCTGTCCTCGGTGCTAAAGCTTCTAGATCCTTTCTGCTCAAAGGCTAGCCTTTCACATATAGGGTTCATAACATAATAAAAAATTTAGATATTAGTCATGTGTGAAGTATCGGAAAATGTTTTGAGAATATAAAAAGAGTACCCTGTTCTTCTAGTATCGACAGAATTTCCATTGCTATGCATATATATTATTTTTTTCTTTTAACTTATTTCCCTAATGTGTACAGATACTGTTGTTAACATAATAATTTGATATTGGCTATCTGTGAAATATCGGAATGATCATTCGATATTTTGAGAATATCAAAAGAGTACCCTGTTCTTCTGGTATGGAAAGAATTTTTCTTTACTATGTATATATATTATTTTTTTCTTTTAATTAATTTCCCTGATATGTACAGATAGGGTTCATAACAGAATAAAAAAATTAGATATTAGTCATGTGTGAAGTATCGGAAAATATTTTGAGAATATAAAAAGAGTACCCTGTTCTTCTAGTATCGACAGAATTTCCATTGCTATGCATATATATTATTTTTTTCTTTTAACTTATTTCCCTAATGTGTACAGATACTGTTGTTAACATAATAATTTGATATTGGCTATCTGTGAAATATCGGAATGATCATTCGATATTTTGAGAATATCAAAAGAGTACCCTGTTCTTCTGGTATGGAAAGAATTTTTCTTTACTATGTATATATATTATTTTTTTCTTTTAATTAATTTCCCTGATATGTACAGATAGGGTTCATAACAGAATAAAAAAATTAGAAATCAGCCATCTGTGAAGTATCGGAAAACATATTAGAATATCGAAAGGGTATCCTGTTCTTCTAGTATCGAAAGAATGTCCTTTCCTATGCATGTATATGTTTTTTTTTCTTTTAATTACTTTCCCTGATATGTACAGATAGGGTTCATAACATAATAAAAAATGTATATATCAACCATCTTTGAAATATCGGAAAGATCTTTCGATACTCTGAGAATATCGAATGAGTATATATTCTTCTAATATCGAAAGAATGTCCTTTCCTATGTGTGTACATTATTGTTTCTCTTTTAATTACTTTCCCTGATATGTATAAATAGCGTTAATAACATAATAAAAAATTTAGATATCAGTCAACTGTGAAATATCGGAAAGATCTTTCGATACTTTGAGAATATCGAATGAGTACCATATTCTTCTAGTATCGAAAGAATGTTCTTTCCTATGCATGTATATGTTTTTTTTTCTTTTAATTACTTTCCCTGATATATGCAGATAGAGTTCATAACATAATATAAAATTTATATTTCAGCCATCTGTGAAATATCGGAGATCTTTCGATACTTTGCGAATGAGTACCATATTCTTCTAGGATCGAAAGAATGTCCTTTCCTATGCATGTATATGTTTTTTTTTCCTTTTAATTACTTCCCCTGATATATACAGATAAGGTTCATAACATAATAAAAAATTTAGACATCAACCATCTTTGAAATATCGGAAAGACCTTTCGATACTCTGAGAATATCGAATGAGTATATATTCTTCTAATATCGAAAGAATGCCCTTTCCTATGCGTGTATATTATTTTTTCTCTTTAATTACTTTCCCTGATATGTATAGATAGCGTTAATAACATAATAAAAAATTTATATATCAGCCATCTGTGAAATATCTGAGATCTTCCGATACTTTGAGAATGAGTACCATATTCTCCTAGGATCGAAATAATGTCCTTTCCTATGCATGTATATGTTTTTTATTCCTTTTAATTACTTTCCCTGATATGTACAGATGGGGTTCATAACATAATAAAAAATTTATATATCAGCCATCTGTGAAATATCGGAATGATCTTTCGATACTTTGAGAATATCGAATGAGAACCATATTATTCTAATAAAAAATAAAAAATAAAAGGTCTTTCACTATTTGATTGATTATCCAATGTGTGACGTTTTCCTGGCAATGGAATGTTTGTAGCCAGTTGACGAACCGTGCTTTTAAACGACTAAAAATCTTCCGATACCAAGTGATATCGATATTTTTCTTTCGATATTTTCTTGGTATCGATACTTTGTTCCGATATATCGCAAAGGCCTGGTATCGATATTTTTTTTTTTTTTTTTAAATATTTTGTTTTATTTTATTTTAAAATATGTACAAATTTAAAAACATTGGTGGGATAATCCCTTACAATGAAAATGAGTTCACATTACAACGGTTTCTGATTAATATGTTTTTGTTGTTGGTAAAATTTAAAAAACTAACAGAAATGAGAGTACATAGGATTTACTTAAGACAAAATTTATGTATAATATAATACAAAATGCATATTATTTATAATAGTATGTGTTTTGTTCGTTTGTGTCTGTATTTTTGTGTTGTTGTTTTTGTATAATTTCCTATTTCTTGTATGAGTGTGTTGTCTGAAAGTTGGCATGAGGTGAAGAATCTGAGGGTTTGTTGGTGTATGAATTTTTGTATTGTTGGGATGTCCAGTTCTTTGTGCATTTTGGTGATTTTAGTATATATTGGATAGTTTTTTATGATTCTTAGACATTTGTTTTGAAAGATCTGTATTTTGTTGATGTGTGTTTTGCTAGCTAAACTCCAGACTGGGCATGCGTAAGTTATCATGGGCCTAATGACTCCCTTATATAATATTTTTTTATTTTTTTCAGATAATTTTGACTTTTTGTTAAAGTATGGATACATTTTGTATAATATTTTGCGGGCGCTATTCAGTTTATTATTGATATGATTGTTGAATAGTAGTTTGCGGTCTAGAGAAATTCCTAAATATTTAATATGGTTTGATATAGGTATTGAGATATTGTTAAGTAGTATGGTAGAGGGGAGTATAGGTCTTCGTTTTGTGAAAATTATAGCTTCGGTTTTGTCAGTATTTGTATTGAGTCCCCATTTTTTCAGATATTTGTTAATTTTGCGAAATGCTTCCTGTAGTCTTTTAATTATTGCAGTTATCTTATACGATGATGACAGTATTGCTGTATCATCAGCGAACAGTGCGATATCTACATTATTGATTTTTGGGATGTCATTAATAAACAAATCAAATAATATAGGGCTGAGACAGGAACCTTGCGGTAGACCCGCGTTTGTGTATCTATTTGTTGAGTGGCTATTGTTTGATGAAATAAAGAATGTTCTGTTAGTTAAGAATGAGTATATTGTTAGAATTAAGTATCTTGGGATATTGTATTGTATTAATTTGTAGATGAGGAATTGAGGAGAAATTCTGTCGAATGCTTTTTCTATGTCAATGAGGATCATGCCTGTATGTTTTCTTAGGTTGAAATTTTTAGTGATTATGTCAACCACTCTCGCCAATTGGCCGGTTGTAGAGTGAAAGTGCCGAAAGCCAAATTGTTCATTTATTAATATATTGTTATCAGTTATGTGCTGGACCAGTCGGTATTTTATTATTTTTTCGTACAATTTAGAGAGGATGTTTAGTAAGCTAATGGGTCTGTAATTGGATGTAATTTCAGGGTCTTTATGTGGTTTGGGAATGGCTATCACTTTTGCTCTTTTCCAAATATTCGGGAAATAATTAAATCTGAGGCAGGTATTGAAGATTTTGGTAATATGTATTATCGTTTTCTTGGAGAAGTGTTTTATTAATACTGCTGGAATATTATCAGGTCCGGGTGATTTGTTAATATTTAAGGTTTTAATCAATTTTGCGATTTCTTGAGGAGAGGTATGTTTAAAGTTTATTTGTTCAGGTCTGGTTGATCTGTAAGAGTTCACAGTTTTTTTCACTTTTTTTTAATGATATATTGAGGTTAAGCTGTTTGGTGAGTTTTGGATATTCTCAAAATGATCAGCAATCCGTGAGAGTTTTTCTTTGGTATCAAATATATATTTATTATTATCTATTTTTAGTGGGGGAATGTTCGATTTGGTTTTTGTAAAAATCTTGTGAATTTTCCAGAAGGGTTTATCTCCAGTTTTAAATGACTTCAAAGTTGTAGCCCAATTTGAGTTTCTCCATTGGTTCAGTTTGAGACGAATTAGATCTGTTAATTTGCTGGTGAATGTTTTTATTATATTTTTAGGATGGGTTTGTGCTCTACGCCTATATTTGTTTCTTAATTTTATCAAATATTTTATGTATTTGGGGAATTCATCTTCGTGGGTAGCTGCGTAGCTTTTGGGGATTGCTAGATTGGCTGATCTTTTGATTATTGATGTTAAGTTTTTTATGGCAGATTCTATGTCGTCTGGATTTGAGATTATAGGATTAATGTCTAAAGAGTTATCTAAGTGTTTTTTGAAATGGAGCCAGTTTGCGACTTTGTAATTGTATTTGCCGATAGGTGTTTGGGTTATAGGTTTTAGTTTTATCCGATACAAGACCGGATTGTGATCGGAACTTAATGCTGGTAAAGAAATCAGCCTAGAAATTGCACTGAAGGATTTGGTCACTAGTAAATCTAGTGTGCTAGGTCTTGACTTTCCGTTGGTAGGGAAATAAGTGGGTGAACTTGGATATACTATTTCGAGTTTAAAGTGGGTAGCAAATTTTAACAGTTGATTACCATTTTTATTGTTATTGTGACAATTCCACATTTTATTTTTGCTATTGAGATCACCCATCAGTAACATACATTTATTTAATTTCATAAGGGTTTTGATTTCTGTTTTAATTAAAGGTTTTTTAGGAGGTAAATATGCTGATATGATTGTAATTATTTGGTTATTATTTAAGTTTAAGTTTATAGCAACAGCTTCAAGGTATTTTAAGGTTGGTATTGGACAGTATGTGTGTTTCAATGATTTATGGATGATCAACATAACTCCCCCTCCATAATGATTACGATCTGATCTGTAAACTTTATAATTTGGGATAGATATTTTGTCTATTTCGGTTATATGGGTTTCTGTAATTGATAATATGTGGGGATTATTAGAAGAAATAAATTCTTTTAATTCTAATAACTTATTTTTTATGGATCGAGCATTCCAGGTTAAGCAATTTATGTTGTCAATGGTCATGGAGATTATATTGTTTCATTCCATTTTTATGGTAAACGTTTGTTTTTAATCTCAAAAGAAATTGAAAATTTATTGAATATTTTAAAATAAGTATGTAGAATAAGTAGCTTGATATTATTGAAGTGATAACAGAGCGAGATAAGAGGATCTGTTTACTTCTCAAGTAGTTTCTGTAGTGACAGGTTATGAATATGTTGTATGAAATATTTGGTTCTATATTGTTACATATTAATATTACTGGAGTTTTATTGGTATGTAAATTGCTAAATATTATGTTTATGGATATTGTGAGTAAGATAAATACAATAAATATTTTACTTGTTTGGTGAATAAGTTGTTTGGATATCTTGCAATAACCCTTCATTTAGTCTAGTAAAGATAATATTCCTTCAAATAAAATGAAAAATTTGGATATTCCGTCTTCTGCTTCTTTCATTTTTGCTAAAATATTTTTTACATTTTTAAATATTTCTGTTATTTTCAGAGAGCTGAACATAGTTTTGGCTTCTTTGATCATATCCATTATAGAGGGTTCCTTGTCCTGTGGAGTAAATGAATTCGAAGGCCAATGTGTTAGAGGTTTGGGGAGTTGAGGGAAATCTTCTCTTTTTGCATTGTAATTTCTTATGCTTGAAATAGTTTTTCTGGGTGGATTTTTACTTAGCTTAATGTTAAGTGTTTTTTCATAGACTGGGCATTCTTTTGAATTTGACTGGTGGGCTTCTTCACAATTAGCACATTTTGGAGAAAAGTTGTCAATATTTATATTTAGGCAATCTTTGGTTTTGTGAGATTCTGAGCATCTCATGCATTTTGGTTTTTTATTACAATTTACAGCGATGTGATTATAGGATTGACAATTATAGCATTGAATTAATGCTCTATTGGGATTGTATTTCTCCCATTTAATTATGCAGCTGCATACTGTTTTAATGTGGGTCATAATTTGTACTTGGATTTGATCTTCAAGTGTGATTGTCCAAGCTGGTAGTTTGACTGGGGTTTCATCTGTCTTCTTAATCATTTGTATTATTTTACTTACTTTCAAACCTTTAGAAATTAAATCTTGTTTTATGTAATCTATTTCTATGTTAGGGGGAACACCTTTTAGGACCATTTTTGGTTGAATTTCATTCTTAGGTGTGTAAGTATGAAATTCATATTCTTTTTTTGTTAATTCTTCTCTTAATATTTTAAAATCTGTTGAATTGTATGTAATAAAGATTGTTTTATTTCTTTTATATTTGATATTAATTTCTCCAGTTAGATTTTCTTTTAGGTTTTTCATTAAGTCTTCATAATTATCAAATGTTTGGTGTACTATGATTGGTGGGTACGATTTAACTTTATTACTTTGAATTGATTCACAGATTGATTCAGCTGGGTCTTCATCATCTGATAATAAAGAAAAGCTATTGCTTACTGGGACAGTATAATTGTTTATAACTTTTCTTTTTTTTGAAGCACTCTTTGGGTCCATATTTTGTTTCGCACTGACCCCTGAGGGCCCCGCGGTTATGTTGTGTAGATCCTGTACACTAATTTTCACTAGTTAACACTGAGTATTATATTTATATTAATTATTGATTATTAGTAAGGTTATGTATTCACGTAAGCGCACGTTAAACACCTATCCACTGCAAAGGTCAGAGGACAACTGATCGATATTTTTGGGTATCGGTAGAACCCTAGTCCTAAGGGTTGTTTCGAGCAACGATTGATAAATTAAAGGGGTTCCAGGAAAAGCGAAATAGAAAAGGGCTGAAGATAAGAAGATGGCCCACAGAAAAAGGAGAAAGGAGTTCTGGGAAAATAAAAAATGAGGAAAGAAAAGTCTTTTCAACGGCCCGCTCATATTTGTATGAGAAAATTTTCCAGGATTTTCGGCATAGAAACCCAGTGTTTAACCACTGAGCTAATCCACTCCCTATAATACTGAAATAATGCGATTAAATTTAAATGATTAACTAAAAAAATATTAGTGGGTTATCTTGTTTTATTATATATTCATACTATTCTTCAAAGAACAGAGGTAAGAATCGGTTATTAACATCATATTCTTCCCGTGATATCTCTGTTAATGTATGAACCTTATGACATTAAATAAACCATTATTTTATATAAAACTATAAAATCTTTTTATAGGTTTGTCAGAAGATAAAAGCAATAAGTGACGCATTTTTACTATGAAATATGTTCTTGTTTTATATCTTATACTTAATTTTTTTTTTCTCTTTATATTTCCATTCACACCTGCCAAATACAAGTAATTGACAATCAGCAGATACTTAATATTTAAAGGTAACTTAATATACCATGTTTAGTGAAATAGCCGTATGTGCACTGGTTTCTTGATAATGTTCTTTTTATTTGCACTTATGATCCAGATTGCATTTGGAGGTGGTGAGATGATTTCTATTGTTAGTTTTGATGTCTTTTGAGTGCTTTATTTATTATTTTTCCTTTGCAATTATTCTCTTTCCCTCCTTAAAATGCCCGAATAGATGATATATTGACAGATATGTTTGTGTCCGTTTTTAGTTTTGAGACTTGAGGCTTTTTGTTGGAATTTATCTGCTAATGTCTTTATATCATATATTTATATCATTCAATAATTACTTTATACATTTAGATAAAGCGAGATATTTGTATTTTTGTTTTATAAATTTGAATTAATTATTGTTAGTTACATTGCAAAAGTATCCACGCTTATAGACTTAAATCAGGTTAACTGACCTAGTCTCACAGAGGCCCCGTATCAACTCGTTGGGTTCCGTCTGTTTGACTTTCTATTTGCTCCATGACCAAGACTAAACGCGTCGTTTCAATTCCTTCAAACCAAGCATAAAGTTTCTTTTTTGTTACCATTAGCGACTATATCAATCAAACAAGTGTATTATAACAGATTATTCGAATCTGTTGATTGGTTATTTTAAATTCGAGATGAATATTTCTTCATTTTTTTATCATTGATAAATATTGTTATATTTATTTTGAAGAGAAAAGATTTGTCCAGGCCGAGATTCAAACCCAGGTCACCCACGTCACTAGCATGTGTGCTCTAAACAACTGAGCTAACCTCGCTCATAACACGAACAGGACAAATCTTTTCTCTTCAAAATAAGGATATTTAAAAATCATCACCATCATAAAAATAATAAATATATAATATAAAATTGACGTAAGTCAACGAGATCCTAATTAAAGTAATGTTCAATGAACATTTTTCTCTTTGTATACATCTCAAAAATTGCGAGAACACGGGGATAAAGGATCGATGAAGAGAACGGATTTGTCTGGCATCGTTATGAGCCTGGTAGCGGTATTTCGAGTTGGTAGCGGTACTGCGCTAGAGTTGATGAATTCAGGACAAATCTTTTCTCTTCAAAATAAAAATATTTAGTTCTGCCACACTGTATATGTTCGATCGGGTACATTAATAGCTTGTCCGATGATACCATAATCATAATCATCTTACATATCTGCACGAAAGGTAGTTGCGGTATTCCGATCGAATGCGGGCAGTGCCTCTCGCTTAGCTGGATACACAAATTCGTTCTTGACAAATACGTGACAAGGTACTCTGTCCGATTCCAGTGTTTTTTACATATACCGTACAGTTTAAAGTCCGCTGATGCCTCTTCAGGGAAAGTTTTACTAAGCAGCGTTAAATGTTTTTTTTTTTTTTCTTAGGGTTCATTTCAGATACAGAAAAATTACCACACAAATCACACTTATGTCCGAATGGATTGTTGACAAACGTCGTTGTGAAGCTTGCACTACATGCTGCCCTATGTCTCTTCATAATCGACGATCTTACACAATCGATGCCTACACAGTCAGTTGTCGACATAAAAACGTTTATATCATCCCCTTGCATAATTTCAACCGCCCCAGCTGCAGATGTACTGGCACAATCGTCGATCCGCTCGGTCGCCAATTATTCTTTTACGTTCCCAGCACGGGTATAGGTCGACATTATATAATTTTAATAACTTTTTTTTTTTTACCATTCAGCAATGCCATCGTGTGGTGGATATAGTCTCCTCTGCATTAGAACGTGGATCATATTGTTCGGGAGTCTTTCTTGACGTTGAACAGGCTTTTGACCGAGTCTGGTATCCGGGCTTGCTCTACAAACTCCGTAAATTCCTACCCCCTACATACTTTCTCATCCTACAATCCTATCTCACAAATAGAAATTTCCAAGTAAACCATAACAATGTCTATTCGTCCCTCATTTCCCAATCTGCTGGTGTTCCTCAATGTAGTATCCTTGGTCCAATCGTTTATACAGCTGACATCCCAACTCATCCTAATACTATCCTTACCACCAATACAACACCAATCCAGTTATTGCATCCCAAAGCCTCCTATCCCATATCACTGATCTTGAAGAATGGTGTCAAAACTGGAGAATTAAAATAAATTCTCAAAAATCGCATCAAATCACTTTTACCTTACGTCGTAAACCAATGAATTCCTGCCCTACAGTATCCTTTAATAATATCCCTTTGGTGCCTGTAGAACAGATCCGATACTTAGGGTTGCACCTTGACAAACGATAAACCTGGAATCCTCATACAAGACTGAAAAGTCAAGAAACCGCACGACGTTTCAGGCTACTTCAATACTTACTAGACAAACGCTCTAAGCTCCCAATTAACTACAAAAGACTCATCTACATGATCATCATATGACCTATTTGGACTTACGGAGTAGAGCTTTGGGTCTCCACTAAGCCATCGAATTCCTCTCGTATCCAATCCTTACAGTCCAAAATCCTTCGTAAAATCCTCAATGCTCCTTATTTTGTTAAGAATAAAGTCATCCATAACGACCTTAATGTCCCTTTTGTTGCTAATTTGGCTCGAACCCGGTATCTATCCTTTCATAACAAACTTCATTACCACTCAAACCTAGCTTCCTCTTCAATTCCCGATAATCCTCCGAGGCGTCTGAAAAGAAGATGGCCACGTGACGATCTTAGTTGAACTTTGATTTGAGTACTGTCAGTGGGTAGTTTCTCTACTTGTCATTATCATGTCATTATATATCACTTAGGCTATTTACTTGTTGTATTATTGTAATACAGTTGTAGATATCAATAAATAAATTTAAAAAACAATAAATAAATAATTTTTTTTTTTATTCTACATATTATTATAATCACTATCACTATTTCACACATATACTTTATATTCGATCGATAGATTTTGAGAATACCTGAAAACTGAAACTTAAACGAATATCGTAGCATCTCCGAGTTAAAAGTCTTACTGATTGAAAATTTTGATATGCAGCAAAATGGCCTCAAAATAGCGGCTCTTCCTCCTCCATCGCGCGATAGGCGTTAGTGTCTCACATATCGTAATGCATTCTTTGATCCTCTAGCTATGCACTGTTATAACTGAATTTCGGATGTACATGATATGTAGCTGCAGCACCAAACTGTATTTCCCGATTTCTTTTTTCATTCGTTTTTATGAATTGTCTCCCACTATAGAAGCAATTTTAAAGCCGTATTTACGTCAAAATAGTGTTCTATATTTACATTGATGATTGATTAACAATAGTTTTGTTTTCGGATTCGTTTATTTCTTAATCTTGAATCCTGAAAAATCTTTCAAAAGTTCCGATGACCGTTAGGCTTTCCAGTTATCAATTATATTACTGATGAGATAAATATTATAGAAGAACAATGTGAAGTGAAAGAATAAAAAAAAGGTTTATTGAAGTCTCTTGTATATTTTTTATATTTGTATTGTGATTGAAATAAAAATACTCAAAATAAAATAGAAATCTTCATATTGCATTGTTAAATTCAAAGATATAGTAGCATTAATTGCATAGAATTTCATGATATTTAAAAAATGACACTAAATTAAAAATGAACCTAGGAAAAAATAGAATGATAAACAATTTTCATTGTTCTTTTTTAAAAAATAAAGTACCAACTTTAATTTTGAATAAATATTGTTTCTTGTTTTATTTTAAAATAATATTTTGAAAAGAACGTTAATTAATTGTCACATTTCATACCACTATATCCTATTTATCTTTTAATAACTTATTTACAAAATAAGATTGTAACGCTCCTTCAACAGAACAACGTCACAACTCAAAAAAAATTCAATTAAGGGGTATTTGAAAGTTCCAAAGGGTTAAAGTAAGTTAACATGTGGGTAATTCTAAAAGCACTCCTATTGTAATGATGGTGTTTACATAGCTTATTAACCATTAGACAATTTTAAAAACCTTGAAACATTTTTGATTTTGACATAGGTAATTATTCCGGTAAAACGTCATGTTCTATAATGAAAAAAATAAACATAAGACTTTATTAAAAAATAAATATATAAAATGTTGGAAATAGAATATCGTCAGATGCGCCGTTTCTGAATCCACCAATACAATTGCTACTCAAATGCCAGTTTTATATTATTTCGTTCTTTTGAAGGAGCTATATAGGATAACCAAAAATGTTCACAAAAACGTTAAATTACAAAGGTACATTTTACAAATGTTTACTTTAACAAAATGTTATAAAGAAATTCTCTTTACTTTATGTATAGTTCACAATGTATATATCTTCTCAATTTGATGTAAACTTTTCAAAATCTTGCTACAAATGAATTTATTGAATTCTTGTCAACATTTATTAGGTAGCTCATACTCAGTAACTAGCCATTTTTTCCTTTTAATATCATTGCTTTTTGCTCAGAATAATTATTGTTATTTATAAACCTTAAAACTCGATACACTTTTATATATTTATTTCGTACAGTATAAAAGCTTTTTAATCTTGCTTCCATTTTCCTTTAGCTTCAAGAATCTGTGGAAGAGTTCTTTAACCTTAAATATTGTCCTGGAGTAATAATTAAAATTTCCTTACACTTTTCAGAAGTCGCTAAGAAATCTTGACTATAAAATTTAAACCAAATTTCTTAAGCATTTTCTAGTGATGAATTTTATTGTCTCGTGTGCCCAAATAACCGTCGTGCATCGATGTGACTCTTCAAGTAGATAAGTGAAGATATCAAAGAGTTTAGATCGGATAGCTCAAGATGAGATGACGCTGGAGAATAGGAGTAGGTGAGAAGAAAAGAAGTAAGTGCCGGAATCAGTTGAAGAGCGTTGAGAGTCTCTGGAGAGAAAACATATCAGCGAAAATGACTGTTTGATACCGGCCCAGATCTCCCCGGCCATCAGCATCACGATCTCTTTATATCTATAAATTTATGATCTCTACTCGGATTGAATTTTTTTCTAGTTCGAATTTTTCATTTTTTTTAATATTTTCATTTAGGTCAGTCTGCATGTAATGATTTCCTTCCATGAACTCTCAAATACCAATTAAATGCCTCTCAGCTGTTCCACTGCGAAGTCACATTAACTGAAATTTCCGTTTCGTGAATGGTTTACATTTTCTATTTGATACAGACTAAATTAAATGTCCAGACAATAGTCAATGCTTTCCTTTTCATATAATTGAAATAGTTAATTTTGATTTTTGCTCAGAAGAATTGTTGTTATTTTAGCAAATTGTTGTAAAAAAGAAAGATAATTTATAAACCTGAAAACCCTATTTTTTTTTTTTAAATGTTTTTCGTCGGTATAATGCTACTCTTTTGCTTCCTATTGTAATTGTTTTATAATATAATGGTACTTAGACGCTATGTAATTATTACAGGTAAGTACTTCTGCGGCTCGATACAATTTATTTCAATTAATGATTAATTAAGGAGGGGAGTGACTCAGTTAATAGATACTAGAGTACTGAGTTGCCATGCCGGAAATCCTGATTCAAATCCTGCTGCAAGGCAGTTTCTTTAATTTAGTCTGTTTGCAGCCGGATATGGATGATATGGGATCTAGAATACTCCTGGGGCTCACCGAGCCTCTATAAAATAATATAAAAATAGGGTACCCAAAATAAGGGGGGGGAAATCTGGCGCTTGCACCTGCTTGCAGAACCGTTGTCCATGAAACAGAACAGTCTCTATCTTGTACTGAACCCCAGACCCTTCACTTTTTCATGTTTTCTCTTTTCATTTTTATGTAAAGGCACTGGAGGAATGTTTAAAAAAGCCGAAAGTTACATAATTTATGTGAAACTATATCATAAAGTTTTTGTATCACTGAGATATGATTAGGTAATGATAATGATCTGAGATTGGCACAGGCAAGAGTTTCTGTTGTTTTAGTACAAGAGCTGCTGTCATTATCCCCACCACATCATACACACCTTGGTGGGTGATTACAATAACTCCTTATGTGACCGTATTTCTGGCATCGTAAACATTGAGGGATCTCTCTTATTTTCCTTGGTTCTTCAATAAGCACTTTAGTATGTATAGATTTTATATTATAAATATTTTCGTTAAATGTATCTTTGGTTATGTCCACAAAGAACACAGGAAGGGGATTTTTAAATCTAGAAATTACGTTAATATTGTTGGTAGTTTCAAAACCTTTCAGTTTCAGTTCCTCTTTAATATTAGAAATTGGTGTTGTATAATGGAGGTTCTTTATCACAACTCTTGGGCATCTGTCCTGTAGGAGCTGAAATGTGTGAAAGTCCGTCCTTCAATTCAACGCTTGCATTTAGCTTTCTAAATGTTTCGGGTGTGTCTGGGTAAACAATCACACCTTTAATTGGTGATTTTACTATAAAATCTATACGGCCGACTTTTTCTTCAAGAAATGAAATAAGAGCCGAATAATAATATAAAGTGGAGGTGGTTTTTGATTTATAGTTGGTCTAATAGTACTTTCTGATTGTTCCTCAGATATTGAGGTTAGGGCCTGAAAACTATTTTCTATTTGAATGGGTGCTTGGCGTTTCAGCCTCGTGAGGTCCTTATCAATTGGTAAAGATCTTTTACGCCCAGCTACTAGTTATCAGGAACCAGTTGTATTACAATTAATTGTATTTTGTGAATCCGTAGCACTTACCGCCTGAGAAGCTGTAGAGTCGTCGCCGCCCATGTTTGGTGGTAAAACCCGCACTTCTTATTTGAGTCGTAAATTCAGTCTCTCCGTTCGAATTAATACATTTTTAAAAGAAAAAAATGGATATTTGAACCTTAATTTAAGCTATGTTTATGCCACTCAAACTAACCTATAATCAATATCAATATTATTTTACCTATTCTTTAAATTTTATCTATGTTGACTAAATTGTGTTTGCATATTTACCACCTAAGGTTGGTTAAAGGTTGCATTTATATTCGTTTCCTAATTGTAGACCTGAAGTAATCATTTAGAAAGATAATTATTTAATATAATTATAATATTATATAATTAATTTTGCCTTTTTTTAATTAAGTTATACATTGGTAATATACATCAAAATATCCGATGCAGGTAACCCTAGAAACCCTCTCTCTGGTGCTTGATTCGTAGATAGCAAAGATGAAATCTTCCGATCTATAATTTCATTTTCGAAGTATCCTTTCATTCATCTTTCAACTTATATTTCACTTGAAAACGTAGTAATATGTAAGTAATTAGTTAACTATTTCGGTGTTATAAGGCCGCTTAGGTTTGTAGTGTTCAATAATTGTTCGGTGAAAATATGATTTGATATAAACATGATATGTATAAATATAAAATAACATCGTAGCGTTGGATGAGGTTTTTGATTGATAATAGTTAATTCACGTATTAAAAAAGAAAAAAAGGAGAAAGAACGAAAAAATTAAAAGAACACGTGGAATAGAAAATTAATTTATACGGCTCTGTTGAATGAATATATGTTCGGGCCCTGTGGAAAATGGTAGGAGAGGGCATGGGCCTTGTTAATTCAAATGAAGTGGGCCTTCGGATAAATGGGATACTGAGTGTTAAAAATTAGCACTTTTGTTTTCGTTAGAGGTGGAGAAAATTATCAACAACGGCCGATGCTTTTGTACAATTTTTCGCGAAATAGCTTTCAGCGGGATCGTAAAGAATAATGGAAGGGTTTACTTGCTCCGAGGCCTAAAACATTAATTCACAAACTGTGGATCCATTAGAACGGAATGAGTGTCATGCATATGCAATGTTCTATCAGAACGTTTTCCAATCTACCTCCCTTCCCAAATTGTCTCTATTGTTGATTCATCCCAGGCCAAGCTATGGTGACATAATTAAAAATTGCAATAGGGTTACTAAACCGGGTTACAAATCGATTCGTATTATCGTCGATTGAGATGAATGAATAAAAAAAAGTACAAATAAAAAGTCACAAGAATTAATTTATAGTTTATTCATCTATAAAGCCTTTGTAATATTATGTAAAATTATATATATATATTTATATACGTATATATTTACTTAATTGGCATATTTTGTTACTATTATCAATTTTATTTTATACTAAAGGAAGGTCTATTCTTAAATATGTTTGTAAATCACTAAGGTCTCGAGCTCGTTTCCGGCTGTTGCAGATAAATGATTTCATCTTTCAATACCCACCCAAACTTCCTGTGACCCATCCAGCCTCAATTATATGGGCATAATTAATTGAAAGAAAAGTTAATGATTAAGAGAGTTCTCGGTCAAATCACCTCCTTGCACGACAGTTGACATAGGCAGAACAATATATGCCACGTACTGAGTGAGCCCTTTGATAGTTAATGCAGTAAGTTTTTCTTTTCTTTTTTTTTTTTTGTATACCTAAAGTTTTATAATCGTTTATTGGACATCACAGAAGTTTTGTTCAGTTATAGTTTATACTATCGATTTTTGCTGTCAGGAATTGCAGAATTGCATGCATCTTTCCCTCTAGATTTTAACTGAAAGCGAATGATAAACAAATTTTTGAAGCTTGAACTCCGTTTTTCAATCCATTTTTTCCCCTTTTGATTGAAATAATCTACCCGATCTATTTTGGAGGTGGTTTCGATTATTGGGTCTTGATGAGGATTTTGATGTCTAGACGAGCTCCATGGAAACCGTAATGTGATAGTACCTATTATAAAACAAATTCTGTTTTCTTCTCTGTTAGTGTAAATTATTTAAATATTACATTATGGGATGAGTCTTCGATTTTTCATTTATGCTTATAGAGTAAGGAACAGTGTCAAATAGGTCGTGATGTGCTTGTTAATATGTCACAGCGATATCATCATTTATTTCGAGACCATTTAGGTTACTTTCCTCTTTTAGTTTGATTTGTATTATCCATGAAAATTTAATTTAATCTGGCATTGTATTCCTATATATATAATATATATAATAATCGTGGGCTTCAAATAAAATGGTGTGATTTCTAGATAGAAATTCTATTTCCTTCTACCCAAAAGTTAAAATAATGAATATTTCTACTGTTTAAATTGAAAGATTTCTTCTTTTCAAAATTGTGATAATTGTGACGTTGGGTGATTTTCGTAATCACGCACTGGACCATTTTAGGTACAAGCTACTATACTAACATTTATTGGGCAGGGCCTCCTAGTGAAATGTGGGATAGACTGCTTTATATTGTCGGTACTAATGCGGGCGGCAAACATGAAAGGAAATATCTTTTTGACAAAGAACAGTCCTTTTGGTCCCCTTATGGAGTTTTATGGTCCAAGATGGTGGAGAAAGAAGAAAAGGGGGGCAGGTAAAACTAGGCTGAGAGAGGGACTCTTGAGATAGACACAGAGAAGGAAGGAAGTGCTCTGGGGCCGGAGAAGCAAGAAGTACTGGAGAGACATACCCTATGGAAGATGGAGGGTTCCCGAAGTGGCAAAGCGAAGACCGACCTGTAACCCAATCTACCCCTGTTCACAGATAAGTTTAATTTATTTCCTGTAAGGCATTTTACGGCAATCCTTTTTATCTATTAAAATCTGAATCATTAACTTTGTTTGAAACTGAATAAATAAACGATCCTTATTGTAATTCTTTTGGTGCTTACATACCCCAGATATATAAATAATATATTGAAGGTATAATAGATACTAAATACTAAATAGGTATAATAGATAGATCCTAAATTAAATAATTTAACATATTATTGTGAGTGAATCATTAATGTGTCGCAAGCACTACAAAGATTTACAAACACGAATGGCATTAAAGGTATTTTCTCTAACTTTTCGTATTTATGAATGTACAAAAAAAAGGTGATATAACATTTATCTTATGGCTTGATTTAATCTTTAAAGATTCCGGGTTGAAATCCGTCTGTGGCAGATAAATGAAGCTATCACTCATAAGCAGACGGGACCCTGTGGGATCTGACGATCCCCCTGAGGTTCATTTAACCTCTATGAAGTAGGTTCCCTAAAGAGGGGAAAACCTGGAGATTGAGCGTGATCTTGGCCAATCATCTCACTGTTAAACTGTTTTCCTTGAAACAATAGAGTTTTTATCATATACTGGGTCGTAGTGAAACAGATTTTTTTATATGCATTATATAATTAATTTCATGGAAACATAAACACATCACGGATAAAGGAAATTATATAAGTCAGTTCAATTAATTTACCATCGTAATGCATAATAACCCAGACCCGATTTGAGATGAAGTTGTTTTATGGTCTTTAGTTGATAGGTGAACATGAAGTTATTAACTGCCGAGGGAACAATATGGCGGGAATTGCTTAAGCCTGTCAAGTTGGAACAAGAGGGGGGTTAAAATGGTAGTCAGAACTTTACATTTGCTTGGAGTGGCTGCTCTTTTGGCTTCTTCCTTACATCATATTAATCTCCGTCCATGACGTGCATTGTTTAGTTGTCTCACTTTTGGAACTAGGGAAAATGAAAATTACTTAACCCTGCAACTTCTAGATATACTTTTAAATATGCCACTGCTTTCATTGCTTATCAAACTGACTTAAACCAATCTACATAAGTCACAGAACTACAGTCTTGGTCTTTAAAAAAAAAAAGAAGAAAAAATAGGGAAACTAGTTCAATCATGTTTGTTGCCATTCGTTATCCATAATTACTAAAAACAAGAAAAGATATATTCACTTAATTTCAAGATATCATTGGAGATTCAACAGAAAGGATTACCTAAGGTGTAGAGGTCAGGAACTTCTACCTACTACTTCCCAGATCGTCGTGGGTTTGCAGTCTTTATAGCTTAGCGGCCAGATGTTTGAAGTTCGCCAAAATTGAAGAGAGCTTCATTTTGATTTGTTGTAAGGCATGTCAGAGTAGTGTAAATCCAAGTTTGTAACCGAATAAACGGATGGGCATAACTTAGACCACGTGGTCATTTGCATGACCTAGATTTTTTTTTAGATTTACCTCATAATGCTTGTGAAATTGATGATTCATTAGCAATGGAATGTTTTTACACAGAATTTTTAGTTTAAATTCTATCTGTATTGTTTAAGTCTTTTTATAATTAAAATTTCCGGTGATCTGAGAATTATCCATGTAATCGAATGGGACCATCTGACGGCAATAATGGTTACCAACTCGTCTGCAACACTTTTTAGGCCAGCGACCAGGTACCAAAAAAGTGCTTTAGGTCGCATTCGATTGACGAGATTTACATTTTTGATTCGCTGTAAGGGCATGCCTGAGTAGTTTAAATCCTCATTAGCAACCGAAAAAACCGATGGGAAAACTTTTGGTAGCCGAAAATCCTTGATGACTTGTGTTCCTCAGGAAAGTCCCTCCAAAACTTTAAAAAAAAAAAACTTTGAAAAAATACCAATTTTCAGAAGGGCGTAACTCAGAATCTATTAGACCGACAGAGCTGGGTTCGAATTGTAGATAATTTAATCTACTTTCAAAATGGTTACACGTGTTTTTTTTTTCAAAAACGCACCTAACACGAGATACAGGCCAGAATCTGCAATAACTCCAAAAATGTCGAGGTTTTTTGGCCACCAAAAGTTTTCCCATCCGTTTTTTCTGTTGCAAAATCTCTTGAATGTTTTGCGATTATTGCGAGGATTTTTCAAGGGAGTAAATATCATTATTATGCCGTTCATTGATTTAAAACGGAGGTCCCGAGCCTTTGTGATGTCTGGTATTCGTTAAAGATCCCTATCTTAATTATACCAGGATAAGGAAAATTTAGGACTTCCACATAGGATCGTCCGATCAGTCATAATTTCGAGATATCATTGGATATTCAAAAGAAAGGATTACCTAAGGTGTAGAGGTCAGAAACTCCTACCTACTACTTCCCAGATCGTGGATGTATACGTTTAACACAAGGTGAACTTAAAAGAATAAACAACAACATACTGTTATTCCGCATTATTTTAAACACACAAAAATAACGTTTATTAAACACTGAATTTAAGGTTAAAATTCCAGTAAGACACCTCCCTGATATAGGTCTCATTAATTAACAAATTTAGTAGGTTTTTTTCCGTGAAAAGAACTTATAATATATTTAATCAACGAAATATTGTTAGAAACCTATCACATCAAAAAAGTTGTATCTTTAATATATGTCATACCTTGCGGGAAATTTTATGTTCATCAAGTTTACTTAACCTTACTAAATGGTAATTCTTCTTAACAAATAAGTTCACTTCCTTTTTTACATAATTTTAACATTCTTAGTAAATTTCTAAAATACAGTTTTTCTTGCAGTTTTGGAAGTTTTAGGCGCATACTTCTTTAATGTAAAATACAAATAATTTTCATAGTGGAGATTTTAATTTTTAATACGTTACGCCACGAAGCGATAGATTTTATAGTTTAAAAACTGACTAACACAACATTAGGTGTAAAAAAAAAATGAAATCAACAATTAAAAAAGCCTATAAAAACACTCTAAAAGAGATATAAATTATTTATTAAAATACACCTGGAAAAAAGCGAAGCCTTTAGCCCTTAACATACTGAAGATACTAACCAGTCGATGTTTCTCCAATTCAGACATCATCAGGACATTACGCCCCCCACAAAAAAAAATCATGTCAAATGTAACACATCTCACTTCGACTATATAAACAGACTCATCGTCGAATAGAACAGCAACTCTGGCCCTAGAGGTTCCACAATCAACTCCTGTATGTTTTTTTGTTTCCGAATCTTTGGAACTAGTCGTAGTTTAATTACAAAAAAACATTTGTTTTCGATAACATTCAAATTAAAATTAAATATATTGCACCTTCCCGAAATCAAATTTTGAAATCCAGTGACTAATAAGGCAATTAAATCTAAAGAATGATCATATAATTTTGTCTTAGTCCAATACTTCCTTAAGTAATTTTTTTATTTTTACCAAGTAATGATGCATTAATATTTAGCGCTTTCAACTTCATCTTCATATATTAGGAGCAATATCAATAACTCGTATTTTATTGCTTCTTACCCATGTATGTACCTTCTTTCTACTGTGTATATGAGATTGTTGGTTGATATAATATGGATTTACCGTATACTGACTTTAACAATAACAATTGAATTCGATCTTATAACAAATCGGCCTTATACCATAGATTACGTAAAGTTATTCCCTGTGGTCCGGTCGGGGTCAAGCTGATGTTGGTGGGGATCGTTGGCCTGGGAGATTGAGGTGAGCTTTAATCTACCACTACATGTTATCAGATTAAGCAAATAAAGGATTAAATAGATACATCAATATTAACAACACCATTATCCACTGGCGTTAATAACCAATGGTTGGCATGCCAAAAAATAAAACACTTATGAGATATTGCGATAGTTAACATGTTAATCCGATAAAAAACAAAAAAAAAAAGGTATGTTTATTGATTGAAGGAAGAATCCAGTTACATGACACTAAACAAAAAAAATAATAATACTGATCTTATATTACATTATAAATTAAAGGTAAGTCGAACATGAAAAAAATGAATATATTTAAAAAAATAAACATTAAAATTTTTACCAGGTAGTGGATTAGAGCAGTGTTCTTCAACCTTTTTGCACCTGCGGACCGGTAAAAATAGAATAAATATTTCGCGGACCAACTGAAAGCTAAGACAAATAAAAACCAATAAGCTTGTAAATATTATTTTTTATTATAGAATATGTTATCCGATTGCATTTATTAGTTCGATATATGCTGATGCTTCTTGGATATAACAGTTGATATTCGAGGCTTCTGCGTTGTTTCTGAGAGACGAACTGCATTAACATCTATTCGGTTTCTCTGTTTGGTTTTTATTACAGACATGGCTGAAAAAGTCTTTTCACATAAAAAGGAAGTCGAAAAATTTACTAATAATTTGATAGCATTATAACTCAAAGTTGGATATTCTTTTTATAGCGAAATCCAAAATTGAGGCAATGAGTGCATTTTATGTCTGGAGACCAGAGTGACATCAGAAGATAACTCGATCAGCTTTTATTTTTCATGAAGATCAAAAAGAAAAGTGCACATGAGTTTATGTCTTCCAAGAATAGATTATTAATCCAGAGGTTACCTTTACGAGGATCTTCATTTTCAGCTAATGTTCTCAAATGTTGCTTTATTATGTTAAATATGACTTTCGTGTTCACATTAGCAGCAATCGAAAATTCATCCAAAAGAGAAAACATTTCTACATCTCCCTCTTGTAAGTGACTATTTCAATGAGCTAGTTTCTTTTTAAACGCATCCATTTTATTTCTTAAAGTAAAAATATTTGTATATGAACCCTACAGATAAATATTAACTTCATTAAGCAGACTGAATATGTCCGCCATTATATTGTTATTAAACATTGCATTTGTATAGTTTTATACATAATACGTCACGGTGATTTACGATTTGACCAAAATTTTTCGCGGACCGGCAGGAAATTTCTAGGGCCCGGTACTGGGCCGCGGACCGGTGGTTGAAGAACACTGGTTTAGAGCACTGCGACGGAGAAGCAGACGACACGGGCTCGAGTCCCGGCCAGGGAAAATCTTTTCTCTTTATAACAAAAATATTTAAAAATAATAACAATTAATAGAAAATAAAAATGATTAAAATTTTTATTATTGTCAATATAATATTAGCCGTAGAAAGTAATTAGTTTGAAATAAAAGGAAATCGATACAATTACTTTTACGAATTGTCTTTCTGAGCATTTATTTCTTTAAATTACTAAGTTATCTTGGGCAGAATTATTTATAACAACAGAGGCAGGTTTCTCAATTCCAGTGAATGTTTTTTTTCAGGAAGAAATTAATTGTCTCCTTTGAAGAATCTTGCCACTTTCACATTTTATTTTTTTCCTTTGTTTTTATCACCACTCTCCTCCCCCTAACCTGCCTTTTTATAAATGACCAACACTTCTTCAGTATTGTCTGAAAATGTTTTTTTTCCTCATGTTTATCAAAGGTTTTTATAAATCCATCCAATATCAAAATGAATGGGGACGAAGAAATAAAATATGAGCTATTGATAATAGTCTGTAATCCATTAAAATAACATTAGTTATTATAGCTAGACACTCCTATTGCAGAACTACCTTCGACATCAAGGTAAGAAATAAGTTACAAAAAAAAAAAAATTATTAAAATTATATATACATATATGTAATTATTAAAATTATACCTGTTGAGATATGATTCTTGATAAATCCCATTAATTGCCTTAGTTTGACCACTTAAATATAAAAAAAAATATTAAACACTCATTCTGAGGACGTTTAGAATTTTTGTCCTCCTAGACTGGCAAAATTACACACTGTGCGCTGTAAGGGCCTGCCTGAGTAATTTAAATCCAAGTTAGCAACCGAAAAAACCGATGGGAAAACTTTTGGCAGCCGAAAATCCTTGATGAATGAACGAAAAGTAGTGCATAAATACTTGGGAAAATATAAAATGTTTTTGCAGTAATTATTGGATTATACAAAACTATAAATAAATATTCATGGGGTATAAAAGTGGGATGTTGAAAGGTGAAATCAGTATTTTCTATTTTAATTTTAGATTAATAAAATAGTGAACGATTCTTTGTAAGTGAATATCAACTCCTATATGAAAACATTTTAAAATTCATTGTGTACATTAAAAATGACCACACCGTCTACTGCGTTTACGATATACACAACTAATTTTTGATTACCACGCCTTTTTTGATACAACTAATTTAAATAAATTAAACAAAGGTTAATTTATTACAAATTTAATTTGAAACCGTTTTACATTTTATGCCTGAAAAACCGAGAATATTCTTCACACACCACATATTCAGAATCCCTCCTTAAGAGAGCAGTTTGATAAACACGTGTATGAAATCGATTACCCGAAACATCCTGAAGATATGAACCAGAGTAGAGTGACATAAACAGAAACAATTATTCCAACGAGAACAAAGAGTTGGATAGGAGTTTTAGATTAAAGTACGAAAAATTAGAATATAAATTGTTTAGTTTATAAATGGAAAAAAATGGTATAGGAAACATATGGAATGCTCAGATAAATATAAATGAATAAAATAAAATAAACCATGCCTGCCTAATTGCTAGCTGGGTATGAAACTATAATATCAAACTATAGGGAGGCGATATTGAACTTTCACATGAACATTTATTCCAAAACATCAACAAATCAGTTGCCAATAACGAGAAAAACATGAATTGTTAATAGAGCTGTTGAAATATTCCGTGAGGTGCACGATATGCAATGCCTACTATTCTGACACAAATTAATGAAGGGTTTAATTGTTTTACTGTGCCTATAGAGAGACCTTCACTTATGTTTCATTGAGTGGCTCCTATTTTTATTCTACGTGGTAATTAAAAAAATGTCATCAGTCTAATATTACTATTGGAGAAAAGGATGAAGTATAAGCTCTACCTACTATATTATTTCTATTAGATTGTTGGGCTGCACATGACAGCAAAAATAGAAATTAATTACGAACTGTTGGAAGAAGGTATTCCCTAAACTCGTACTGCTATTACAATAAATTTATATTACTAAATCCATTGCGTATACTCGGTAAACTCAATTAATCGCGTAGACCGTCTGGAGGACCCAAGAATGTCTGGAGACCAATTACTATAATAGCTGAAACAAGAGAAAATACACCAAACGACGGAAACTGATGAATGGGGTAGCTGAAAAAACTCGATCCATGGTCGGAATCCGAAATTAGTCAGCGGCAGCGAAGAGCGGGAATTTCTTGTGCTTAATGATCTGCCTCCTACTCAAGACTTATCGCCGAATATGAACACTTGACTTACAGATTATTGATTTAATCCATGCTTATCTCAAGGTTTTATTTAATATCAATAATAAAAAATGTAATAATGGATTGAATTGGTCAGGGAGTGCAGTCAAAGATACTCGCAACACAGTGCAAGCAAAACTTATTTTAATGTGCCAACGTTTCGGCCTAAGATATAGGCCATCTTCAGGCCAACCAAATAGTGGATGCCGATTCTGTGGTGACCGTGAAACTAACAACTGTCAACTAAATTACTCAGGTGATAGTTCAGGCAACAGAAAACAGCTCAATTGAAAGTTGATAGATTGACGAGTCACCTCGGTCCGGCACCGGCTATTGCCCTGAAGATGGCATATATCTTAGCCCGAAACGTTGGCTCATAAAACTAAATTTTGCTTATTTTCTGTTATGTTTGACTGAACCCCCTGATCAATTCAATCAGTTATTAGAATTATCATGCCAACTATTTTCTACTCAAACGTAAACAAATAGTGTTGGTTTTTATTTTTCCTACAACATTACCGATCAAAAGATAACACACAAATGCTCCTCGCACAATATGGTAAAACTATAGCTATAATAAGTTTAAGTGCAAAGTATAATTTCAATCAAGAAAATAATTACTCCATTTTTAAGAAACCAACTTACATTACGCTCCAAATAAAAAAACAACAATAACTAATACTATGAAATTTAGGACAATTTAAATCCCCATTTGTTAGCCTTATTTTTAGTTTCTTATATTGTTGAATTGATCGGAATATTTTATTTTCTATTACCTAATAAAAGGTTTACCTAAGCATTAGCTTTCGACTTTAGCTTTTTACTTGATGCAAAAAGGCAATACGGCGCAGCATTCCGAAATAAATACATAAATTAGAATAAACATTTACTCATTTAGCCTCACTTTATGATGTTAACGAAAATATGAAGGCCATCTTCCACTGGAATGCGAACCCGCTAACTTAGATATGAAAGGTTTTTATGGTTAACCACTACACCGCATGTAACTTACAGAAAAAAAAAACACAATTTTTTTATGACTATTAGTTTTATTTTGGTTTTAAAACATTGCGACTAAACTACTAAAATAAGACGTAATGATAATTTTAGTTTTGGTTTATATAACAATTATATATTATGGATTTCGTGTTACAATTCCGTTTTGATATAATTAACAATATATGTAATTGACGTAGAAATCTCCTGTCGAAAACAAGCTTTATCTCTTGCTCTACCTATCACTAAATATGGATAGTGATTTTAGGTATTAATTTGGAGTTTTCCTAACAAATTGAAATGCATGGCTATGCCCACAAAAAAGTGAATAAATAAAAAAAATATATAAAACACGGTGATAGTCGAATTTTACTATTTAGATAATAAATATTCTCAATAAGAAAAACTGATATTTGAAAAAGTCTACATATTTTCTACAGTCCCGGTGAATAAGTGGTTGAGTCTAATTTTCTTCAACATGAGTTTTTCGTACTTAGGGATGCAGAATCGTGTTATTTTCATAATGAATAAGGAAATAAATCAGCCATTGGCTTGAGGGGTTATTGCTTATATTACAACTATATTTCAAGTAACAAACTACAAGAAGGGCACGATTCCCCTTCCCTAATAAATACAGCTAACACTATACGGATAAAAATCGACTTAACCACTTCACTTATCAACCGAGGCTGTAGATTTGTTAGTAGTGATACAGGATAAGATGTTTCAAGTAACGTAAGAGCTTTTAAAGATTGGTCTATACATAACGTATAATGTGTTTTTCTCGAAAATAATAATGTTACAGTCACAGGAAGCAAAGGATTAGCGGCTTAAATCCATCGGCGGGAGAAGTTAAATTAGGATTAGGACCTTCTAGATCGTCTCCTTTTGTCGGAAAAGGATTAAGAAGATTCCAGAATTGTCTCGCCCCTTCCGTGTTCTAGAATGTTCGGCCTTGCCTATTTAAATACTTCCCTCGCCTCGAGCGAGGCAGTCTTAGCCTGAGAGTAGACCACGGACGGTGAAGATCTGTGATAAGTGAGTGTCAGTGTGATAAACTAGTCAGTGTTGAACCGGCCAGTGTAATAAGTATATCAGTGAACTGTGACAGTCTCCCGAGTGTAATAAACTGTTTCTGTTTGTTACTGTGTGTCAGTTTGTCATACTTAGAGAATCTTACGGTCGGTGGACTAGTGAACTGTAAGTGTTAATTATTAGTTATAAATTGTAGTGTAATTTTATAATATTCATAGAAACTATTGTAACTAGTTAAGCTATCTAGAATTAGTAATATCTTATATTATTGTAATAATTAAATAGGAGTTAGGCCTAGATTATAATATTTAGAATATTGTCATTATAAATTTATATTAGTTTAATAATTTAATTGTTAATAGTTTAGTTGTATCCTTTTTATCATTTTGTTAATAAATATTAGTATCTTTAATTAAGGAATTGTTTAATTCATTTTAATACCCAGTAGCCCGTAACAATAAGAATAGTAAGAAAAAGAAACTTACGAACATCTTTACGATGTTGTGAAAGAAATCGGCTGAAAAATAACCGAGCATATTTTGATGAAGATTCTATAAAATGATTTTTACTAACGAAAAATAATCAAGATTTCTTTCCAATAGTCGATTTATTCTTATGATTTCTAAAACACGTTTAAGCGCTCGTATTACAGTACACTTACTTTTTCCCACGACTTATTTTGTTTCTTTTCAGGTACGGCATATTTATCAGTTTCACATAAATAAAACATTAAACAAAAAGTGAGCCTAACTTTTTTTAAAAATATTTTTATCAATTAAAAATTTACATTAATTGGGTTAAGAAACGATTTTCCAAAACATTTTTCTGCAATATAATTCATCTAATTTTCATATAATTTTGGCATACAAGAAGGCATAGAAAGTGAAACGAAATTCAGAATTATAAATGAATATTTTCATCAAGTAGATGAAAATAATTATCCAACCTTAGTTATTCTCCTTTTTCCATCAAACCATTCCTTCATCGTTTGGTGACTTCTTATGGTCTGGTCTGGTACTTTCTCTATTTAAGTGGTTGTACCCATCACTATAAACGGTAGTAAATTTAAAAAAATCTAATTGGAGGGGGTTACATGACAAAATCCAGCAACAGCGTATAGTAGTCGATAACGAGGACAAAGAGCACATATGACGCATTTTCCGCGTACTGGAAGTCCTATTGTCATTGGATATACAGTGAATAGGGTCTGGAGTACCATGCTATCGAAGTAAACATGGCCCTATGTTCTTAAGATAAGTAATTTTCTGAAGATAGTAATCGTGATAAATTATCCATACTCAAACGAAAGAAAAATGAGAATAACTGCGGTATAACTCATAATGGCGGTGATTTATTGCTGGGAAGCTGTAATTAATATTTTATGACTGCACAATACCAAGCCTACGTTTCCGATAGTCATAAATAAATAAAATGAAAGATTTACTAAAAAAAACAATTACTTATGTGACCACTAAACCACATGGAAATTCAACGATGGAAAGAATAGTAACATGGCATGTCCCTTTTTCAAACTGCTTGCAATAATCCTGATATTCGTAATCCAAATTTCTGTGTATCGAAGCAGAATTGACAATTCTCCTTCAAATGACTCTTACTTGAAACTACTACTTGAAACCTCAAGATACTTTAATACTTGTTGGATCAAAGCATTAAGCTTCCAGTTATTACAAAATATTTATTTTCATGATGATAAGAAAGGCTGGTTGTATTTACGGAGTTGTGCTTTGGGGTTAGACTATCGAATTTCTTTTGTATCCAAACCCTACATATAATTCTTAACTATTCTTACTTTATCGTGAATAAAATTTATTAAATTAATAAAATTAAATGATTTTCTCAACTCATGTATCTTTACATGACTTTTCATTCCCCTTCAAAACCACTAGCTTCATCCATTAATTCAATTCTTGTTCGAATACCGGTGTTCCTCCAAGTCTATAACAAAATTTCCTCTAAATATAATAATTAATTATAATGTTTGCTAAAGTAATTGACTTAGGATTTTTATTATTATTTTTTTTGTATTAAATTTAGTTTACGATTTACAATGTATTCTTTTTAAGGTATTAATGTATTACATGAGTTATTAATGTACAAATAATTTCAGTGAGTGTTGTAGAGTCGCTTTGGTTGAAATTAGTGTCTTCAGAGAATTCTATCATAAAAAAAAGGTTTTGTGAAAAAGATTATTTCCATAACAGTTGCGTTGGAAAGGTTAGATTTTGTTTTCAATAGACTCCCCTGGGAACCAAACAAGTCGCGTGTTTTCTCGCTCCCCGCACAGAGAACTGGGGTGTTGACCTCCTATTTGTATGGTCTTAACCTGTACAGCAAGGATATATTTGCATAGACCCTTTTAGATCTGTCTTCTAGAACTTTCTGTGCCCTACTATTTGTTTCCATCATCTGATCAGTTAAAGTAATGTTGACATATAAACGTATCCGTGCACAATGCTGCATTGTCATCTCAAGACAAATAAACAGATTATACAAAAACAAATCTCAGTTACTGAGAAATATTTTAGAAGCAATCATACCCTCTTCTTCTAGCAAAAAACACGTAATCAGGTGTTATTAATACTCTCTTTTTTTATACTACAAAAAGATATATTTACAATCACTGCAATCGAATGAACATTTGCCATCATATATGATCTTAGAAACACGAGATTTTCTATGAGCTTAAACTTACACTCCGTACACTCGGGAGCCCAGGATGCAAGAAACATTACCACCGCGTTCGAAGAAGGATGTCAAACGAATATACCATTCGGCGTTGGTTTGAGAAATTTTCAGCTGGTGACACAAATAAATTCGTAGATAAACAATAAATTTATAAATAACTCATTTCTCCTTTCTGTATAGAGTTGAAACTATCACGTATAAAACTATACGTACTTCATGGATATTGAAGTACTGCAACAAAAATATATCAAAAGATAGGAAGCTTTGGTTAATCAGACCTATATATAATCTTAAACAGCAGGGAAGAAGTGAAGGAACCAAACAAGCAATAATACAAGTTCTCCCACACCCACCTTATTCGTCAGACTTGCCTTCAACAGATTTTCATCTGTTTTCAGAAATTTGGACATTTTCCTTAAGGTTAAAATTTTTCAAAATTAACTCAAGAACGGATTATCACACTGTTTATTAAAAAAAAAATCATGATTTTTACTTCAGGTATTGACACTGTGAAAGCACGTTAAGAGATTGTATAAACATATTTTAGATAAAAATGTTATGATTTCATAATTCTTGGTTAGTTAACCTTTCCTTTGAAAACGGAAATTTCATAAAAAAACAACCCAATAATATAAATTGTATGTCTTTTAAGTATTGAAAAATATATGTTTTAACTAGACATTTGGTAATACGTATCATAATTAAAATATGTAAATATGGATTATTATATTTTTCTGGCTTCCCTTATGGATTTAGAATTCGTTCCGTTATTACCTAAAGATTAAAAATTTATTTTTGATAAGTATAAAAAGAAATGTAAGAGTGACAAACACCTTATAACTAAAAAATTAGAGCAACATGAATGAATGAAAGTTAGTAAGTTAACATTATGCTATATCCTTATACATCAGGATTGATGAAATCGGATGTATTTAATTAAGTACATAGAATACATTCATGCCTATTTACATAGCACCTTCTAGGACATAGAAGCAATGTTTAGCTCTGCCTACATATGTGGTTAGCAAAGCTGGGCTCCTGGAATTCCTAGCGTAGACCAGGAAGGCTTAAACTATCGCAGAGGCCTGCTTGGTTTAAGCCAGAAATCCAATAGCACACTTACAAAGCATCTTGACTTCATTGCTGTTTCCATCTACTTGTGTTACAGGACTAGTTGGAACAGAATAGGCATTGAAGGACAATGCGATAAGCAAGGCTTTTGTGAAGGTTGAGAAGTTGGATGGGATATAGACATAACAATATATAAGATAGTAATAATAGATCTACAATATGGAGCAGCTCGAACGAATTGTATAGGTCTGGGGTTCAGTAAATGGTAGAGACTTTACTGTTTCATGGACAACGGTTCTGCAAGGAGGTGACTTGTCCTAGGTCACGCTCAACCGCCCGAGTTTCCCCCTTATTTTGGGTACCCTATTTTTATAACATTTTATAGAGGCTGGGTGAGCCTCAGGAGGGTCCTAGATCCCATATGATTCATCTCCTGCTGCAAACAGACTAAATAAAAGTCTTGGCCAGCAGTGGGATCCGAATCAGGATTTCTGGCATGGCAACTCAGTGCTCTACCACAGAGCCACTCCGCTCCTTAATTAATCGTTAATCGAAATAAATTGTTTCGAGCAAATGAAATATAGTATAAACTTAAAGAGATAAAACCATTAAGTTCAATTTAATAAATGACTAACTATTGATTTTAATATTAAAAGTCTTATGAATTTGAAAATCGTTATTTGTATTACGAAGTTTATAATATACTATCTCACAGTAATTTTATTAATATTTCAGGGAGCGGATTAAGTATAGATTACGCTGAATCGTGTGGTTTTCTCCCCAAACAAATATACGCACTTTATAGAGGCTGAGGTCTCAGAACTAATAACAGAAGAAATAATTTGTCTCCTATTGCCTGTCTTGATTTCTGGACCGTGAGATTAGTAGCACTGTGCCCTAACTTGCGTTATTTTGATGACTGATTTTTATGTTTTGGATTAAGCACATGCTTGACATTTTTCTGCCAAGCCCCCGAGTGTTTCGTAAACATGAGTTGAATACAGGATGTATGCCAATTTCCAATTATGTTGGGCCATTAATATACCAGTGTTTTGTTTCTGCATAATTAACCTTTGCCGCTGCATGGGAAAGGAAAATACAAACTAATTAGAGCGAGAAAGCCTCTGTTTTGAGACCGATGAGTTTGAGTTAGACTTTCACCTTTCATTCGATCAACAGATATTTGCCAATGATGACTTAACTATGAATTAAGCGTAGATTTCAGCTGGCCTGGAAATAATGGCGTTGCAGCCTTCAATCCTGGCAGATCCAAAAATTCACCTACATTTACGTGGCGTTAATGTTTTCGTCTGAAAGTGTTAACATCCTAAGCCATGTTGGACGAATGTGTTAACACATCAATTAAGCAGCTTCGAATGTCCCGCGGTGCCGGCTAACACTAATTTGATACAATCTACCTGAAGTCCGTAGGTATAGGACATTATTAATTGCATATAATTTTAAAATATATAATTATATGCATACAACATTATACGAAAATTATTTAAGAAATATTTTTTCAATGAAAGTATAGTAATCTAAAACCTAAAAATATTACTCAATATGAATATTAAAACTAAATTTATACTCTTAATATGTCACCAGTTTTAGGCTGGAATTAAATAATATTCTTGTTGATAGCTCTGAATTTAGACTTTATATATTTATTTTTAAAAGCGGACACAAATGTTTTGATTGAAATAGCTTCTAGTTTAACTGAAGTCCTATCGTTGTGTGAACAGAGCATCCATGCCGATTTTTTAAAATTACTTTTTACTTTAAAATTTCTATAATTTTGGATATTTAAAAGTATTATTAATATAGCATTTTGTAAGCCAATCTAGAAGTAAAGTAGATCAAATTTCGGATACGAATTGAGAAGAAAAACGTAAAACAAATTTTCATATATTGATTTGGTAACGAGGATATATAATACTACTTTGTATTGCTGTGGGTAATCGAATGATTCTACGTTGGGAGACTTAAATTTTATTTATCAAGCGATTACAAGGATAACACACAGGCTAGGGACTACCATTTTACATCCCCCCTGAAGCACGGCATAACCAAGATTTTTTAACTAAATCCTAAGGCCACATGCCTTGCTGCGAGGCTTCGAACTTGGGTGTTATAAGATATTATGCTAACCACTAATATTATGCTAAATCACAGGTGGCCCAACACTGTATACATTATGTTATACTTATTTAATACAGAATGAGTTTCTTTACTTTTCTACCCCCTTCCTTTTTTGGTATTACAGATTTCGGAAGCAAATTTTCAAATGTTTCTGTTAGTGTAATTGGTTTTCTTAGGTTGTTATAATGGTTTTTCCATACCATTTGTTTTACCTTTATAAAAAGTATCGGAGAATAGTTACCTTACTCTCTAAATAAGTTAAATTATTTTAATTTTATTTTTTTCAAGGCTCAGCCAATGATAAGTTTGATTTTTCCATAATATAAAAACTGTGGAATAGGTGATTAATGTACTTTCCTGATTTCTTGAGCTTAGCATGGAAACCTTCTGGTCCCCTAGAAATTGCGAGATCAGCTTCCGGGAAAATTATGAATTGATTAATGGTTTTCGATAACAAAGTATTGAGCAGAATTTTCGGTCCGAAAAAGACTGAGACCACCGGAGATGTTAAGAGGCAGAATAATGTGGAAATGCACGAACCGTATTGATTTAATTAAAGTTGACGTGACTTGCAAAGTTGTGCATAATAACGAACAAATTTCTGAAAACATTAATAAGGGCTGAGAAAACTGATTAACTTTTGATAGGGGTTTGCCTAAGCGTAGGGGGGAGGGAGGGAGGAGGATTGCGTTAGGTGTAAACAAATGGATTTGGGTTTGGGTAATGATCCGTGACAGAAATTTATAAGTAGATAGATATTGGTGGGGGGTTTAAAAAAAACTTATAAAAAGTACCAGATTTAATTATCAAGTTGTGGCCATTAAGGAAGCTTCACTACAATATGTTACAATTCCAGATACAAAATTTCTAACTTTTTTTTGTACTATGTGAGAGACGAATGGACCTTCGGACGAAGCTAATCGGAATGGATGCAAGGATTATCAAAATTTGTATTAAAATGTGAAAATTGAAAATGTTGGCGATTACAGTAATTCATAAACTCATGTACAAGGAATATACATAGTTGAATCTGATGGTGACAACCACTTGATAAGATTTCCATTTGTGAGCTTGTGGAGGAAGTGAACAAAAAGCAGTGAAGAGGTGTATTGAATAGGTGCTTGCCTTGCTCCGGGCACAATGTCCCTCCACACCCTGGCTAAGAACTTTATTGCTTTTACGTGGTCCCCTTCGATTGTGTTCCTTAATCGACAGCTCATGGGAGCAATATTTAATCAACTTCGATTCATAGCACTGCTTGGTATGGAATAACTAAGTTGAGCTATAATTATAAGGAAATTATTAGTATTAATCTTGCTATTCAATGGCAGATTTAATGTAAGTAATCCATAGGTAATTCAATTCGGTTTCATCTTATTGAACATCATGATCACAAATAACTAATCATCTAAACTATTATTTAATACTTTATTATTACTTAAAATATTGGCATAGAAAATAAGAAATTAATTGAGGTGTTCAGGATTAAAAGCGGGTGATTCCGTAATTGTAAAAAGTTGCCTTTTCCACATATTTCGCTAGTTCAATCAAATAATATTATGCAATCTAAACTTCAGGTTCGGAATCGGACTATCATAATGAAAAACAGTATGGTAAAGAGTCAGGTTAGAAAACATTTGCGAAAAATGTGAAATAATTGAGTTTTGATATTTCGGAGCTATCCCCTTATTACCCTAAACGCCTTAATTGTTTTTCAGATTAGTATGTGTAGACTGTCAATAAGAGAATATTTTGGTGACGTTTTGAGATTTGATTGTTCTTCTATGTAAACCGCACTGTTTCTTTTAAAAAAAAAAATATTCTTTGAAATTTACAACATATTACAACCATACAACAAGTAAATGGCAGCAATGATGCATATTGACATGAATAAAGTCTAGTAGAGAAACTACCCAGTGAGTAGTACAAATAGGCGGGTTGAGCCGGAGCCGTGACCTTGAGGTCATTGTCTGCTGTAGCAGGGTCGTGTGCGTGACCTTGAGATGACCTTGAGGGTGGGAGGGGTGTAAGGCAGGACGAGGGGGTGTTGACCTTGAGGTAGGTCCAGGTGTGCAAATTAAGATTTGGCAACGTCGCAGATGAGATGTGGCAACAGCGCAGCATAATGAAAGAGAGTATATTGTTTTCCGAATGGGAGAGTGTCATCATTTTGTGTTATGAATGAAGCACGTTGTTGCTTCCTTTATCAGTTAGTTTAGTATGGGTCGGCTAAGGAGCAAGAACCTGAGGTACGAAGACGGAAGGTTGTCGACATTCGTCGGCTGGTCGTCACCGGTGAGTCCATTGAAACTAGCGGCTGCTGGGTTGTATTACTTGAAAGTGTCTGATAGGACAAGATGTCCATTTTGCGGAGTAATCTTGCATGAATGGAAGGAGTATGACGACCCTTTTGCCGACCATAAAAAATGGTCTAAAAACTGTTCGTTTATCGAGTATTGTGAACAATTGAATGAGCTACAAATCATAGTGTCTGACGAGAATGATAGCGAAGAGACGGTATGTTGTTAAAAGGCTTCACGATTTTCTACATCGACTCAAAGATTTGCAATTATGCATTTCCTTGTATGAACTAAAAAGAAGGGAAATAAATGATGTGATAAAAAAACTAGAACAGCTGCAGCTTTCTCCCCTCCTCTCCGTTATACCACACAGTCTTGTCGTTGATGATACGCGAGATGGATCGTCGAATGGACCTTGTGACCGAGTACCCACTCACCAACAGTAAATGTTTTCGAATCGGTTTGTGTAACTTTGTGCCGACTATCGCCATTAGCGAAAAGAAGAAAACTGTCGTTTACATGAATGTTGAGGAATGGACATATATTACCACCCGAGCTCCGAAAATTTTGTTATTGCTGCAGAAACGAAAAAAATCCTATGAAAAAGACCGATCAAGATGTCAAAACGTGATTTGTGAACTTACTACAAGACGACGCACTAGGGTGATGCGGATAGAGCAGGTAACGCAATGGTTTGCAATGTTTAATCATGAGACCCTTCCACCATCGTCTGCATCTGCATGTTTCAACAGGAACGAGACGGTCAAGCTTTGCTCAAATATAGAAAAAATCAACGATTCACTAGCACTGATAACAAAGATGGTTGAACTTTATAATAAGAATGAAGCAAGTGTAGTTAGCGAACCAATTGATTTTAGCATAAATACAAATACACTGTTTTACAACTTAAATGAATTGAATTGTGATGATAATCAATAAAATAAGTTTCCTTTAATATGTTGTATTTTTTATTTGTCCCTTGAAAAATAAAATAGGAAGAAGGAAAAAAAAAAAACAAATACAAATTTACTGAAATCAAATATTTTTATTTTATGTAAATATAAAATTTAATTAAAAAAAAAATTTAATAAATCTGAATCAAATACTGATAAGGTAAATATAAAATTTTTAACAATTAACAATCTTGTAATGATTCTGATAAACAGCTGATCTGTGGGTTGATTCCAGGATAGGACTCAGTATCTTGGAAATATGTTGAATCCTGTTTTCGAATCTTACTCTGTCCCTCGCATGTGTTTCCCATGGACTAATACGTGCTGCACGATGAGCATAATTCCATGTTACAAGAGTACGAGTTTCAACAAGGTCCTCATCAGGCTTGAAAGATACCTAAATAAAAGATATTATTACTCGATATTTTGTATTTTCCGAATCGAGTTCTAATTCGTTTATTTTTTTTGGTTGTACGTTCATTTTACATATACTTGTAAAATAAAAAGAAATTAGTATACTCCTCTTCTAACAACCACAAAAAAACAAACAGAGAGTCAGTACAATTTACGGACCAAACCCGTTCCCATTTCATATTCTATTATTTTATCATGTAAAATGAGACAGTAAGCTTTAGTATTGGCTGGAAAGTTTTCTTTCGCCTCTAATAGAACTCTGATATCGATAGTCGCACTTTTGATTGCTTCAGATTGCTTAGAACAATCTATAATCACTAGAGGCGCTAGTTTCTCGAAATCGGATCTTGAAAGCAGGGGCTGAGAATGTCTAACGCCATAATAACTCGTTTGAAATTCGTTATACATTTCATACAACAATGCTACTTTTCCTTGCTCAAAATCTAAATTTAAGTCATCGTACGGATATTGTTCACTATTCAAATAAAGTTTCAATTTTTTTAATTTGCAACTATCGAACAGACTGCTATCTTTGTTAGAGGTTCTATTTCGATCACTTTGAAATGCAAAAATGAGATAGCGCGGTTTTTCTAAATTTGTTGAAGTTTTGACCGACCAATTTTCCTGCTGCGTCGCAGGTACATTGGGATATTCGTAAAGATCCCATGATCTGAATGGAATAGAAACGACCTTGTTCTTGTCTACTAGTTTTAATAACCTCAGACGTTCATAATCTGAAACACGAACATGAGGCATTCTCCACACCAATTTGTCAAGTTTTATTTGTACATCATCGTCACCTAGCACGCAGTTTAGGTCAGTACTTGATCTGATCAAAACGAGCTCTTGCTTCAGATTGATTAAAATTTTACGATAGTCCTCGCAAATCCCAAAAAGAATATCAAGTGGTAGGCATACGCTAAAAACGCCGTTTTTATCCAAAGAAAAAGTTTTACCGGGCATTGTCCACCCCGCATTTTCTAATCCCATTACTCGATTAGGCGAAAATGATGCATGCCCTTTAAGAGTAGTAGTTATCCCCGGATTTCGTACTCGATCGACTTCTATACCGTTTAGTTCATATCTAATTTCGTCAAACAAAAACGCGAATGCGTTATTAGTCAACTTTGGAGTGGCACCGATAGTGCCATCACTTTTTAAGATCCTCCCTTCGAGATAAATAAAACTTTGAGAAGGAAAGGTATAAATATCTTGTTGATGAATAGGAATTCTAATCTCGTCGGATTTGTTAAAGGTATTTCCCGTATAAGGCTGGTGCGAGTGATATTCAAATTGTGTAAGAGAATCGACGAATTTTATATCCGTCGTAACGTCTAGTATGTCATTCATAATGTTTGTTTAACCGAAAACCACACTGTTTTAAAAATATAGCGTTCGCAGTTGTTAGCGCTCTTGTTAATTTAGGTTTACTGGTTTTAACCGTTGTTTGACATCTCCTTTTATAATAATCGATGCAACTATCTCTAGAACAAAAATCAATCCCCATTCTTTTTTAAATGTAATCTCAATGTAACCGTTTCTCCTCTAAAGTCGATAAGCTCTCCGTTCTGATCTACTAATCGAACGATGATATTGTCTACAGTCCTCACGTTGGTTGGAAAGTAAATGACCGGATTCGTGATTTCTATTATTTTATATCCTGGGTCTACACGCGGAAAGAATTGATGAATATTATGATCCGGTTCTCCGTTCACATAAGACCCCGATGCGATGTTACATTGAATTGAAATAATGTTTACGCTGAGAATTTTAACAATGTCATTTGATTCAGTATAGGAGCGATTCGGAGGAATGACATGATCGGATCGTGTAAAACCCAAACGAGGACCAATAGAGTGAGGCTTCTTGGAATAGTTAAAGTATACTGCATGAGTTGTTTTAATTTCCGTTTTTAGCGTGTTGGAATTTCCTCTTATTATCACTACAGCGGTAGGGTCAAGATGAGAAATTTTTTCACGTAAAAAGGAGGCTATAGCATCGATATCGTACGATCCTTCAGGTATTTGGATCGAAAAATCACCAAAATAAAACATATCATTAGCGCCCTTTTTTATATTCGGAATAGTATTATATGTCTCAAATGATAACAACCCAACAGTATATATTGACCCCAATTCTAACGGTGGTAAAAAGTTTGCGGAAAGTACGCTAGAATTGCCCGTAAGCGTTACTGTATAGCTCATGATTAACAATGATCAAACGCTTTGAGAAGCATCGACTAAATACTGTAAGCAGAGATGTCCACAAACCGACGTATTCCACTCCTGATAACGCTCTCTATTATAAGTTATTTTTAGCCCCTTAAAGTACTCGAGCAACTGTGGTGGTGGTTTTAAGTTTCCAAAGGAATCAAAGTATTTCACAAAATTATTTTGTTTTACATAACAGACCCAATGTGAACCAAGTTCTGAGCTCGGCTCTAAATTTACAATAGCAGACTCGTGTTTGTTTGGATATCTAGGAAGTTTATCAATCATAAACACTCCTCGAAAATGTTGGATATTTAAAACTTTGACCAAATAATTTAATTCTAAATCCGTCAATGGCTTATTCGGTAGTCAGATCTTTCCAGATTTGTTTTTTTGTCGAGTTATAAACAGGCCGTAGCCTTTCCGATATGGTTTCAAATAAAGTCCATTTCCGATTTTCTGACTTTCCATCGCTAAATTATGCCTCTTTTGCTCATCTAATTTATGTTTAGCTTCTTTCGCCTCGTAGATAGCTTTAGCCACACTCGACGCTCCTCCCGCTAAAGATCCCACTGCAGAAAGCCCCGCCATTAACGGCACAAGAAATGGAAGAAATCCTCCCTCTTTTGGCAAAGGAAGAACTCTGGGAGGCAAAGGTTTTGTCTTACCACGTAAATGCATTTTAGCCTTTTTGTATGCCATTTTTGACGCTTCGAGGATCGATGATACGTTAGCAATCTTTAGCGATTTAACTAATTTTTTGAAACTAATCTTTTTATTTTTCTTCTTCTTCTTAATACCGGCACCAATTTTACCTTTCGCTTTCATAGTATTTGTAACTAACCAAGCCGCAGCTTTTTCTCCCAATGATGAATCCGAAGCTTTAACTCGTTTCCAAGCGTTTTCAACCAAAATCTTGTCCGCTTTTCTACGACTTTGCATATCCTTATCTTTGCTATAAGCAATATCGTGTTCTTTACAAGCTTTATCAAGCTGGTTTATTCCACTATCTCCTCTATTTAGTCGTTTTTCAAGGTTTGTACCGGGGCCACAATACTGGTATCCTGGCAGGTGTAATTCAAACGGTAACTTATTTATGAGACTGTTTATCAAGCCTCTTCCTTTGCGAGTCTTACGAATCATACTGTAGTGAAAAATGACAATCGGCGATATATATATATATATATATATATATACAGGAAATGAATGATTTTGTCTGCATTCAAAATGAAATTAGTCCAACAAGAACAACGTTTTTCTACTTTGAAGTGTTTGCCTGACGAATCTACTGAGGTGAAACATAGCACATTATTATCAAACACCATACGAGCGTCGATATGCGGATCAAGCGGATGTGGAAAGACGAATATTATGATTGGACTTTTATTAAATCCAAATGGTTTAAAATTTAAAAATGTATATCTATTCGGAAAAACTTTACACCAGCTCAAATACCAGTATTTAAAAAATGTTTTAAATATGGTTCCTGAAATAGGATTTTACGATTTTGAAGATGCAAAAGATATGCCTCACCAAGTTGAATCTAATTCAGTCTGTATATTCGATGATGTTACGATGGAGGATCAAGATATAATTAAACGATATTTCAGTTATGGAAGACATATGAATCTAGATTGTTTTTACTTAACACAAAGTTATGTTTGCATTCCTAGACATCTGATCAGGTGTAATTTTAACTTTTTAATAATATTTCCTCAGGACGAATTGAGTTTAAAACATATTTACGATGAACATGTGAGCACTCCTGCTATCGGTTTCCAACTTTTTAAAGACATGTGTTCATTATGTTGGAAAGAGCCTTTCGGTTATCTCGTTATTGACAAAAGTAGGGATTTAAACAAGGGTCGTTTTAGAAAAGGAATCGATACATTTATTGTAGATATATAAAGGGTTTCCAGTCGTTGACGGAGCTCAGTCATGGACCCTAAAGTCACCCGTGAGATTATAAAAACTAGCGAAATTTTAAAAAATAAATTTCGGACATTGAAACGCGGTCTTCAGGATGTTGATGAGGTTCGTCAAGCATTCTTTACACCTGTATCACAACCTTTAGAAGATATTAAAGAGTCATTAAAGTTGCAAAAAGAAACCAAATCGGAGCCGTCAAGTAAAAAGATTAGAAACAAAAATGATGAGATTGAGTTTACAAAAGATATTTACAAAAGAGCAACATTGACACCAGAGTTAGCCCATTCGACTCATCCGACAACTCCAATACTTTCATCATCTAGATTGGCGTTTCCTGAAATTAAAGTAGAAAATGAACATCATGAAACTGAAGATTCACTAGTAGAAACAATTAAACAGTTTGGAAACCAACAAAGAAAATATTTGGAGAAATTGTTGAGAGGCGATAATAAAACCTTCGATTCACGTTATGGCATTAGAGTCATGCCCGATGGAGGATTCGCAATAGGTGACTCAACTGATATTCAACTACATACAAACAGCGATGACATAACAATTAACGGGGTAACTTATGAAGGCACAGAGGGATTGTTGCAGTTACTTTACTTGAAAAATCCCGAAAAGTATGAAAAAAAAGACTTGGAAATGTATAAAAACATTTTAATCTCGACCAATGCTCACAAAAAAGGCTATAGTGAAGAACGAGGGAGACAAGGAATCAGATCAGAAAAATATAGAAAAGTAATAGCGATGCTTTTCACACCTCGTCATACCACACCCCCTCCTAGTAAAATAGCCACACTTCGTTCGCACAAAGGCACTGGTCTCATGAGAGCCGATAAACCCATTTATGAGTATTGGGATGATCCTAATGAGCTAGTTGATCGGCTGAGGTTGCTAATATCTTCGGCGAATGCAGGTCACGAAGGACATGAAAACGAAATAGAATCGATAATTGAAGAGCTACGAGAAATAAATATATTATATTAAGTGAATATCTTTTCACTGTGTGTGTGTATCTCGGTGATGCTAATAACGCTCGGTTATCTTAAAAGATGAATGCACCGTTGTTAAAAAGTGCTGTCGTAAATGAATTGCACAAACCAGCTCGAAGAAAATATCCACGTCGGAAAACTGTTTTGAAAGGAATTAACGATTTATGGCAAATAGACCTTGTGGAAATGATACCTTATTCTGGAGAAAATAAAGGAAATAAATATTTGTTAACGGTCATAGACTGCTTTTCGAAATTTGCTTGGGCTGTGCCATTAAAACAGAAAACAGCGGACAACGTGAGCAAAGCAATGGAGAGTGTGTTTTTATCGAGTAAATCAACTCCAAAACATATTCAAAGTGATCAAGGAAAAGAATTTTACAATTCAAAGTTTAATTCTCTAATGAAACAATACAATGTTAATCATTATTCAACTTTTTCTAATATAAAAGCTTCCATTGTAGAGAGGTTCAATAGAACATTAAAAGAAAAAATTTGGAGAGCATTCAGCCTGCGAGGAAATTATAAATTTTTAGATATATTACCCCAAATTCTACAAGAGTATAATTCATCATTTCATAGGACTATAGGTATGAAACCAATCGATGCTCGGCATAAAAAGATGGAGAGATACTTGCTAAAAAATGTGTATTCTACAGTGACTAAATCGAAAGTACGAAATCAGAAATTTATAGAAGACGATTTTGTAAGAATATCTAAACAAAAAACAAGTTTTTCAAAAGGCTATAAGCCTAATTGGTCAAGTGAAATTTTTAAGGTAGTCAAGATTCAGAAGACATATCCGTACACATATTTGCTAGAAGATCTAAAAGGGCAACCGATCAGTGGTGCATTTTACGAAGAAGAGCTACAACAGGCTAAATATCCAAACATATACCTGGTAGAAAAGGTTTTAAAAAGGAAAGGCAATCAATTATATGTCAAGTGGTTCGGTGTTAATGAACGCAGCTGGGTTAATAAAAAGGATATCGTATAATGTTGAAGAAGAAGAAAAAAAAACTTATACTAGACATTTATTTTATACGTACATCATATACTTAAAATTTTTTGTTAATTATTGTTACTTTTCTTGAAAAAATAAAATCTAATAATCTGTTCACTGGTCTAATTTTCTAACCTATTTATTAATGTAAGTGCGACGTATTTTATTTGTCCTTGAAAAAAAAAAGAGGAATAAGAAAAAAACAAATTAACTGAAAACATTTATTTTTTTTTATAAATGAAAAATTTAATTAAAAATCATCTACATCAATATGTAGCAATTATAAGAAAAACATATTACAAAATAAATCTAAATGAAATACTGATTTAGTAAATACAATATTTAACATATTTTAATTAAAAAGACTCCTCCTCAAACCATAAACAATGCGGGCTACACGCTCTATGGTAATTGAGAGGGTTTATTAACGAATCGGTGTCATACAACAGTCCACAGTATACACATTTAACACTATTTTTGACTCCACGTATAAATCCAGCAAATGACAGCATATGATGAGGAGAAGAAGAATTGTCTCTATACGTTCGTTTACGAACGTCTCTTTTAGTGAAATCTACAGCCTCACTATTTTTATTTACCCATGCAGCCAGACGATGAGCTTGATTTAAAGAGCAAACGAATGAAGTGTCTAAATGATAATGACATGCTATCTTATCATATTCCAACTGTTTCAGATTGGGGCATCCAAAGTCGTGCAAATCATAAACAGGTTTATCAATAAGGTCTTCTATAAACTTACACTTTTCTATTCCTTTTCCCCATAATACGTCATAGTTTTCTGCAACGGATAGTAAAACATTTTTCAAAGATTCATAATTTACATCACCATAGTCCCATTCCAGACCATGAAGATGTTTTTTTACCCAGAGATTTGTCTTTAGCCGATCAGCATTTTCGGCTTCTTGAGGCGGTTTAAAAATCCAATGACTAGAGTGCTCGTAATTTAAGCTAACTACTGACAGTTCTTTCACTATCAGCTTGTTCGTCTCCAAACGATAACCCTGTAAATCAAGAACTGCTGACGACATGTCTGGAATAAGTCTACTCACTCACTCAGCGAGCCCAAATACCGACTGACCTGATCAGCATCTGACGCAGCACCTTATCCAACTTATAAGCCAAGGCGTGGGGGCTATCTCCTCACAGTCCATCAGTCAGCCACTATGCTAGTATAAGTTCATAGTCTCAACGTCTTCAGTTTTCATTACAACTGCAGTAAAGTAAGTTTTTTTTTTTTTAATTTTACCCGAATATCTGTTTACTAACTAAGTATATGATTTTAATTTTTTTTTTTTTAGATGTCACTCCTGAAAAAATTAAATGAAATTAAACCCGCATATAAAAATATTGGAGAATTAATTATAGGACGGACGTATCAAATTCTACAACTTTCGAAGAAGGAGACGGAGAATGGCCCATCAATTGAAGCAATATTATTAGATGAAGGAGAAAAAGAAAAAATAAGAATCTTTCTACCTAAAAGATAAGTCTACGCATTTACAGAAGAAGAAATATTCAACTATGAAGGTACATTCTTACATTTTAAACATATAAAGAAAAAAAGTTATATATTTTTTTTTTTTTTACTTAGCCAAGTGATTATTTTCTGTTTTAGGACAGCTAAAAATTCAATATATGGGAAAGAAGAAAAATGCTTATGACATAAAGTTTATGTAAACAAAAAAAAAAAAGGTTGAATCAGGTTAGGCTACAATTGTTTTTTTCTTTTTTAATATTACTTTTAGGGGGTAGTGTATATATATTTTAGTATTTGTTTGACCAAGTATGTTTTTAGATTAAAAATGAATAATAAAAGTAACGGAAATAATTATTTATGTGCTCATTGTGGATTATTGCTTACAAACTGGCGACATAGATGTCAATCGTTGTTTTACTATTGTCGAGGCTGTAGGAAAGAATTTAGCAAAAAGTTTAACTTTGAACGGCATAAATTAACTTGTCAATTTGGGGTTAGTAGTAATAATACACCCGACGTGAACACAATGGAGATACCAATGAAAAAAAGGAAATATAACATTTTTAGTAGACAGATGCGAGGGAAGACGGTTGCTCAAGAAAATGGGATTATTAAAACTTCCTTAGGAAATGCGGTTGAAGATGTTTACATTCCTAACGATAATAAAAAATTATTAGCTTCAGAATTTTTTAATAAGAAAAAAGAGGTTTTAGTAAAGTTACTAAATAGTTATGTAGATGAATGGAAAAATCTAAAATTAAACATAATGTTAGAATGTACATATATGAAGAAAAACGAAAATACTATTAGTGAAAGAACAGATTTTAATTTTAAATCGAAAGTTAGTACGATAGATGTTTCTATAAACCTCGAAAATTACATTGAAACAATTTTTGATAAAATTTTAGAGGAACAGGATGAGTTTGAAAAAAAAGGTTCCGGTTGGATGTATACCTCTGCAAACTATATCTGCCTACATTTAACTAAATTTAAGCCTTTCGGAGGGTCTCAATATATTGAATTACCTAAAAAAATACGAGACAAACGTTGTGTTATAAATGTAAAAAATAATACTAACGATTGCTTTCGTTTAGCTTTACTTAGTGATAATATTAGATCAAATGACTTTAACGCGTACAAAAATATTCATACTCCATATTCTTTTGATTATATATCGTTCCCGACTCCAATTAGCGATATCAATCGATTCGAAAATTTAAATAACCTGTCTATAAATGTTTATGGCTTAGATGATAAAAATAATGTTTATCCAATTAGAATCAGTAAAAAGGATAATTATGATAAAACGTTTGATCTGTTGTATTTACAAAATGGAGAAAATTTTCACTATTGTTTGATCACAAATCTTTCACGATTAGTAAGTTCTCAAATATCTTTGTCAAAACGCGCATATTCAATCTGTCGTAGATGTCTGACCGTATTTCCAAGGACGTACGTAAACAAGTATGGGAAAAAAGGCGATGAGCGAAAAGACGAACACGAATTATTTTGCCGTGATCACAAACCAATTCGATCTGACTTTCCGAAAGAAGAAAAAATTGAATTTAAACATGTGGAATGCACACAATCCATTCCAATCGTAGTTTATGCAGATATTGAATCTCTTTTGATACCAATTTCGGGGCCTATTCCTAATCCGTCAACATCTTGGAACAAAGCTGTTCATGAGCATCGTGCTTTTTCAGTTTCACTTCTGGTCAAGTCAAAAATGTTTGAATGTAAACCGTTTGTTTATACGGGAGAAAACTGTATGCTAGCGTTTTTAGAAAAACTCGAATCTATAGTTGTTGAAGCGGATAAAATATACGGTAATACTATGCGAATGGAAGAAATGAGCAAAGGGGAAAATAAAATATTTTATTCTGCTAAAGATTGCATCTTATGTCAATACCCTTTAGACGAACACGATCGAGTACGACATCACTGTCACTTATCAGGAAAATTTGTTGGACCAGCACATAATGCTTGTAATTTAAGAGCAAAAAAGCCCGATTTTATACCTGTTTTTATGCACAACTTACAGGGTTACGATTCTCATTTTATAATCCCTTTCTTGGGCCGTTGTGAAAATATCAGCGTAATTCCTAGTAATTCTGAAAAATATATAAGTTTCAGCATAAAATTTAAAGGATGTAGTACAAAAATACGATTTGTTGACTCGTTTAAATTTCTATCATCAAGTTTGGAAACATTAGTGAACAATTTGCAAAATAAATCTAAATCAATTACTGATATATTTCCACATATGGCAAATATTATTAATGATGAAAACAAAATTAAATTATTGACAAGGAAAGGCATATTTCCGTACAATTATTTTAATTCTTTTAATCGTCTAAACGAAACTCGACTACCTTCCAAAAATTCATTTTTTAATGATTTAACAAAAACATCAATTAGCGACGTGGACTATGAGCACGCGAAAAGTGTCTGGAAAGTCTTCAACATCCAAACACTAAAAGATTATGCGGAATTGTATATACAAACAGATGTAATTTTGTTGTGCGAAGTTTTTGAAGCCTTTCGACTTCTCTGTCAACAAATTTATCGACTAGATCCTGCATGGTTTTTTACTTTGCCACAGTTATCTTGGAATGCAATGTTGAAATACACGAAAATAAAATTAGATGTAATAAAAGATATTGATATGGTTCAGTTTTTTGAAAAGGGAATAAGTTGTTTGCCAAGTTGTTTCTCGGTATGCGAAAGCTAACAATAAATATCTAAATGAATATGACTCGACTAAACCCAGTAATTATTTACTTTACGTAGATGTCAACAATCTTTACGGTTATGCCATGAACCTTCCCTTGCCGTATACAGATTTTGAGTGGGTTGATGAAAAATTAAATGTATTAGATGTTGAAAATGAATCAGAAACCGGTTATGTGCTAGACGTTGATGTTGAATACCCCAAAGAAATTCATGATAATCTTTCTCAATTACCTTTTTTACCCGAAAAAAATAATCCACCTAATACTAAAACAGTTAAACTATTGACGACTTTGATGCCCAAAACACGTTACATAGTACATTATGTGAATTTAAAACAAGCTCTGCACTCGGGGTAAAGATTTCAAAAATTCATAGAGTGTTGAAGTTTAAACAAAAAAATTGGTTGGCTCCATACATAGAAATTAATTCAATGATGAGAGCATCAGCAAAAAATACATTCGAGTCAGATTTTTACAAATTGATGAATAACAGCTGCTTCGGCAAATTTATGGAAAACGTGCGCAACAGAATCGATTTAAAAATAGTAACAAATGAAAAATCATTATTTCGTCAAGTCAATAAACCAAATTTTAAAGGCAGGATTATATTTGCAGATAATGTTACAGCGGTTCAGCTGGAAAAAGAAAGCGTTATTTTTGATAAACCCTTGTACGTCGGATTTGCAGTGTTGGACTTGAGCAAAGTTTTGATGTATCATTACCACTACAATGTGTTTTTGAAAAAATATGGTGTAGAAAATGTTACTTTATGTTATACCGACACCGATTCATTTTTATACAATATTAGGACTGAAGATATTTATTCCGATATTTCTGGAGAGTTAAATAAATATTTTGATACAAGCAATTTTCACACTTCTCATTTCTGTTATTCTGAAAAAAATAAAAAAGTCGTAGGTTTGTTGAAAGATGAAACTTTTGGAGATCCTATAGTAGAGTTTGTCGGATTGAGGCCCAAAATGTATTCGTACATAACAAAGAATGATATAACGGTTAAAAAGTCAAAGGGAATAAAAAAATCGGCAGTTAACGATTTTACTTTTAGCGATTACCTAAACACATTTAAAGACAGCAAAAGTCTATATTCTTCATTTTATACAATTCAATCTAAAAAGCATAACGTTCAAACCACACTGATAAATAAAAAGTCATTATGCTCATTTGATAATAAAAGATATACATTACACGATGAAAACACACTCCCTTATGGCCACTACAGCCTCAATGAAACAACGAATCTAACATTGTAAATGTATAAGAACCAATTAATGATTGTATACTAGTATTATTATTGTTTACTTAAATTTATATTTAGTTAGAAAAGACCTGTAATTAGAGTACTAGATTTATTTCAAGAATGTCTACTTGTAGTATTATTATTGTTTACTTAAATGAGAAAATTAGAGTACAAGAAAAGTAACAAAAAATATGTTTAAGAATATGATGTATAAAATAAATGTTTTGTACAACTGTATTTTTTTTTCTTTCACATATCCTTTTCCAGCTCCTTCAAAAAAATTTCCTATATATTACTAAAGTTCAGGAGGAACACATACGTCATCCAAGCTCATAAAAGCTAAATAATCTAAATCAATGAAACGTCATCCAATAGCCTATCTCAAAAGCAAGCCTGATCCCATTCATAAAAGCAACTCCCGTCTCAGTCATAATCTCAAAAGCATCCCATTCATAACTCATTCATAAAGACAAATTACGTCACACTACCATTCATAAGATGACGTCACACGCCCATTCAACACTTCAATTCATAAAAAATGACGTCACATGCGTCATCCATTCAGAACAAACCATGACCTAGTTTCTACTGCGCTGTTGCCACATCTCATCTGCGACGTTGCCAAATCTTAATTTGCACACCTGGACCTACCTCAAGGTCAACACCCCCTCGTCCTGCCTTACACCACTCCCACCCTCAAGGTCATCTCAAGGTCACGCACACGACCCTGCTACAGCAGACAATGACCTCAAGGTCACGGCTCCGGCTCAACCCGCCTATTTGTACTACTGTGCTTCATTCATAACTCTTATCCCATTCATAAAGACAAATTACGTCACACTACCATTCATAAGATGACGTCACACGCCCATTCAACACTTCAATTCATAAAAAATGACGTCACATGCGTCATTCATTCAGAACAAACCATGACCTAGTTTCTACTGCGCTGTTGCCACATCTCATCTGCGACGTTGCCAAATCTTAATTTGCACACCTGGACCTACCTCAAGGTCAACACCCCCTCGTCCTGCCTTACACCCCTCCCACCCTCAAGGTCATCTCAAGGTCACGCACACGACCCTGCTACAGCAGACAATGACCTCAAGGTCACGGCTCCGGCTCAACCCGCCTATTTGTACTACTGTGCTTCATTCATAACTCTTATCCCATTCATAAAGACAAATTACGTCACACTACCATTCATAAGATGACGTCACACGCCCATTCAACACTTCAATTCATAAAAAATGACGTCACATGCGTCATCCATTCAGAACAAACCATGACCTAGTTTCTACTGCGCTGTTGCCACATCTCATCTGCGACGTTGCCAAATCTTAATTTGCACACCTGGACCTACCTCAAGGTCAACACCCCCTCGTCCTGCCTTACACCCCTCCCACCCTCAAGGTCATCTCAAGGTCACGCACACGACCCTGCTACAGCAGACAATGACCTCAAGGTCACGGCTCCGGCTCAACCCGCCTATTTGTACTACTGTGCTTCATTCATAACTCTTATCCCATTCATAAAGACAAATTACGTCACACTACCATTCATAAGATGACGTCACACGCCCATTCAACACTTCAATTCATAAAAAAATGACGTCACATGCGTCATCCATTCAGAACAAACCATGACCTAGTTTCTACTGCGCTGTTGCCACATCTCATCTGCGACGTTGCCAAATCTTAATTTGCACACCTGGACCTACCTCAAGGTCAACACCCCCTCGTCCTGCCTTACACCCCTCCCACCCTCAAGGTCATCTCAAGGTCACGCACACGACCCTGCTACAGCAGACAATGACCTCAAGGTCACGGCTCCGGCTCAACCCGCCTATTTGTACTACTGTGCTTCATTCATAACTCTTATCCCATTCATAAAGACAAATTACGTCACACTACCATTCATAAGATGACGTCACACGCCCATTCAACACTTCAATTCATAAAAAAATGACGTCACATGCGTCATCCATTCAGAACAAACCATGACCTAGTTTCTACTGCGCTGTTGCCACATCTCATCTGCGACGTTGCCAAATCTTAATTTGCACACCTGGACCTACCTCAAGGTCAACACCCCCTCGTCCTGCCTTACACCCCTCCCACCCTCAAGGTCATCTCAAGGTCACGCACACGACCCTGCTACAGCAGACAATGACCTCAAGGTCACGGCTCCGGCTCAACCCGCCTATTTGTACTACTGTGCTTCATTCATAACTCTTATCCCATTCATAAAGACAAATTACGTCACACTACCATTCATAAGATGACGTCACACGCCCATTCAACACTTCAATTCATAAAAAAATGACGTCACATGCGTCATCCATTCAGAACAAACCATGACCTAGTTTCTACTGCGCTGTTGCCACATCTCATCTGCGACGTTGCCAAATCTTAATTTGCACACCTGGACCTACCTCAAGGTCAACACCCCCTCGTCCTGCCTTACACCCCTCCCACCCTCAAGGTCACGCACACGACCCTGCTACAGCAGACAATGACCTCAAGGTCACGGCTCCGGCTCAACCCGCCTATTTGTACTACTCCAGTGGTAGTAAGCAAATAACATGTTCAACTTAAAAGGTCACGAGATCATCTTTTTTTTTTTAGACGCCTAGGAGGATACGAAATCACTAAGGGGACGTTGTTGCTCAGTTTGTAGAGCGCTGTGTTGCAGTGCTAATCGCCCCCAGCTCTAATCCAGCTGTGACAGATGATGTATAAAATCGTTTAAAAGCCACGGATGGACCCTGTGGGACATCACACATATGAAGAATCCCTTTATTGGAGGAAAACCAGGAAGAAAAGCGGGATTTCGTACGAATCACTTTCCTACATAACCGTTGTTTTAGAAGTAGCACAGTCTCTATGATGTATTGAAAACAGGATTCATAATGGGTTGTAGTGGTATAGGAGAACCACCTACAGAGTTTTCAAGCCATAGACCACTGGAAAAGTAAAACATAAATGCAAGAAAAAGAATTTGGAGGCGTAATATGACTTATAGCAGTATATTTTTTAAATAAAAAATACATATATTTTTGACTTTCTCTCTGATTTTTGGAAGAACAAATAATGCTTAAACTAACGATGCAAAGTTAAGGCAAACTAATATCGAATTTAAATATAAACTAAAAGGGTAGAGGAAAATATTATATTGTCGCAGTCAAAACAATACCGCCTATCTACTTTTTGGGCGATTTTACAGAAAAGGAAAAAATCCATGCCATATGCTAAATTATCGTTTGTTTGTTCATTTAACGTCACTTTATGCTGATATGGCTAATCGGACGATGCTACAGTGGAAGCTCTAAACTTTTTCTATCCAGGTTTAATTAGGATAGGAATTTTTAACGAGTACCTGACATCGTACAGGCTCGGGACCCCCGTTTAACGTCCCTTCCGAAGGACGGCGTAACTAAGGATTTTTTACTCCCTTAAAAAAATCCTAGGGCCACCTGCCGGGTTCGAACCCGCGATCTTGGGCTTAGTAGTTTGTTGCGCTAACCACTAGACCACATGTGACCCTATGCTAAATTATCTTATGTACACCGGTTATCTTTCAATTGCTAATTGCAGGACTGCCTTGCGTTTAACCTTGAAAACTTTTTTTTAATAGTGTTCAATTCAACCTGTAGAATGTGTTACCGTTACTTACTCATTTTCACCAAAAGTTGTAGATAGGCGGTGTATTTTTGACAGCGACGAAATATTACATTTTTATAAATTAAGCATTCATATCTGCCTTCCGATGATATAATCAAACAGAAGAAACTACTCTATCTAGTTTGACTAAGTTTAAATTATTCGTAGGTGCATGCAGATTACTATCTTGCCTCTAGTGCAGAATCAGCAACTGTCGAGCCACTGTTGATAGATCTAAGTTCTCAGGAGAGTACTAACTGATGAAATACATTAAAGGATAAACCACTCCCTCAAAATATTGATAATTATTTAGTATCAGGCTTCAAGGAAATAGTTTATATTTAACCAAAATCATTGAAAACTAAACATGGAATTAAAATATTTAATTTTCTTGCCCTTCAGTAATTTTAGTTGACTATATCGCAAGTTAATTACACATTTATATTAATTACTCTTTCAGGTTTCCACGGCCATTATTTATACATAAAACTTCACTGGTTTCTGGTTTAGACCATGTTAACATTTTCTTCGCAAACGTTTCGCCAGACATACTGCTAGCTTCTTCAAGGCTGGATCGAGAATGAAGACGCTCCGGCAACTCGCGGCTTTATATAGCCGTCGCTCGGGTTCGTTCGGGTTCACTCGGGTCCACTCGTAGTTCGTCGGGTTTTTCCGCTAGTCCATCGGGTTCTTTCGTGTTCGTGGTCGGAGTCTGCTCTTCCATGACTGTGATTGAGTTGTTTCTGTTTTTTCGAGCTCTGCTTGGCTGGAATTAGGTTTTTTTGATTCTTCTTGAGTGACTTGTTGTTTTTTCTTTTCCTTTATTGGTATATTAGGAAGCCATAGTTTGCTTAATCTGTACCCGTCTTCCCTGTTGAAGTTTTCCGGACGCTTGACTATTTCAATGGCTTCCAGTATCCTCCTTTCTGTGTTATTGTTGCATTTCTGAACCACTTTAATTTTTTCAAAATCTATGATATAATTCGTGGTGGTAAAGTGTTCCGCCAAAGCTGATATTTTGCTATCCATTTTTTTCACACTTTTAATGTGTTCATTAAGTCTTGTGGATATCAGCCTACCCGTTTGTCCAATGTATTCGTTTCCACAGGAGCATGGAATGCTGTATATGCCAGGTGTTCTGAGCCCTAATCTGTCCTTTGCACTGGGTAAAACTTGGCCTATCTTCCTGTCTGTGGTGTATATTGTTTTTATGTTGAACTTTTTCAGTATTTTGGCTATTTTCTCGGTGGTGCCTTTCACATATGGGATCACTGCTTTTTTAATTTCTTCTCCTTTTTCCTCTGTTATTCTTTCTTGTCCGCCTGTCTTTTGGGCTTTCTTAAATTCTCTTTTTATGATGTCTTTCTGATACCCATTCTTTATTAATGCTTTCTTTAGGTGTCTTTCTTCTTTCTTTAAATATGACGGTTCTGAAATTCTGATGGCTCTAGTCATCAATGTTCTTATGACACTATGTTTTTGTGAAGGGTGATGGTGCGAGGAAGCATTCAAATACCGGTCAGTGTGGGTAGGCTTTCTGTATACCGAGTATCCTGATCGGTTACCTTTCTTTTCCACTTTAACATCCAGGAACGGTATACCTTCTTCCGTTTCAACTTCCATAGTGAATTGGATGTTTTTGTGTCTCCCGTTCAAGTGGTTGAGGAAATCGTTTAATGTTTCTTTCCCATGCGGCCAAATAACGAATGTGTCATCCACGTATCGGAACCAGTGTGATGGCTTCAAATCTGAAGCTTTTAATGCTTCTTGTTCGAAATTTTCCATAAAAAGTTCCGCGACTAGTGGGCTTAATGGTGATCCCATACTTGCGCCTTCAATTTGTTTGTAGTATTTGCCATCAAATAAAAAGTACGATGATATTAAACACAGTTCAGCCAAGTCTGTATCTGCTTTACTGAGCACTTTATTCATTAGTGATATCGTATCCTTTATCGGTATTTTGGTGAAAAGGGATTTCACATCGAAGCTGACCAGTATATCTTGGTGATTGATTCTTATTGCTGCTATTTTATTCACAAATGCGTTAGAGTCCCTGATGTGGTGTTCAGTGTTGCCGATATGTGGTTTTATTTTCTTGCTTAAGTATTTGGCCGCTTCATACGTCACTGAGCCAATGCAATCCACAATAGGACGTAGAGGTATTCCCTCTTTATGGATTTTCGGGAGACCGTATATCCTTGGCGGTATCGGGTCAGACCTGATCAAACTTCTGACTGTTTCAATTTGACCGTCTTTCAGAAACTGGGTAATCCTCCGGTTTATCTTTCCAGTAGGGTCTTCTTTTAGTTCCTCGTAAGAACCATCATTCAGCACGTCTTTTATTTTCTTAATGTAATCTATCTTCTTCATTACGACTGTACTGTTGCCCTTGTCAGCAGGTAATACTAAAATGTCATCCCGTTGCTTCAATGTCCTTAAGGCTTTTTCCTCTTTAATAGTGAGATTTGATTTCGGTGGCTTAGTCTTCCTCAGAACCCTAGAAACCTCTCCCCGAATCTCTTCCGCCATTTTCTCTTCTAATCGGCTCACTGTAGCTTCTACACTACTTATAATTTTCTCTATCGGTATTCTCTTCGGAGCGATAGCGAAGTTATGTCCCTTTTCTAACACTTTCAAAGTGTCTTCAGATAATACCTCCCCTGTGAGGTTCTCTACTGTGTTTTTTAGTGTTCCAACAGACAGGGGGTTCTTAGGTCTTTGCCCCATCTGTAGCTTGTTGAATTTCTTGTTTTGTCTTGATTTTATCGTCTGTTCCTCTTGGTAGGTTCTTAACCAGGTGATTTCGCCTACCTTATTCCAATCTTCCTTTTTGATACTTCTGCTGAGGAACAGATGTTCTTGATACAACTTATTCTCCAACAAAGCCAGTTCCTTCCTGGTATCAGCGATCATAGCTTTTATTATTATAACCGAACATCGACTTTTTGCGTTTTGGACGCAAATCTGAAGCTTTTAATGCTTCTTGTTCGAAATTTTCCATAAAAAGTTCCGCGACTAGTGGGCTTAATGGTGATCCCATACTTGCGCCTTCAATTTGTTTGTAGTATTTGCCATCAAATAAAAAGTACGATGATATTAAACACAGTTGCAGCCTAGTCTGGACTAGCGGAAAAACCCGACGAACTACGAGTGGACCCGAACGAACCCGAGCGACGGCTATATAAAGCCGCAAGTTGCCGGAGCATCTTCATTCTCGATCCAGCCTTGAAGAAGCTAGCAGTATGTCTGGCGAAACGTTGGCGAAGAAAATTTTAACATGGTCTAAACCAGAAACCAGTGAAGTTTTATTTATATTAATTATTTATGATCTAACTACGACCAAATCATTGGTAAAGTTACAGTTACTTTAATACTCTACTTTTTAATTTAGCCAAATGTGAACAGCATTGGTGCGTTTTCATTAAAAAATATAGTGATTTAATTAATTTATGAATTGTATACTAGGTATAAAAAGAGTTTAAACGTTTTCATTCATACGCTATTGAATAATTTAGTTTCTATTATGAGATAATAAGACAATTATTTTAGCTTTTTTACAAAAAATAAAAATAATATTTTTTTATTTTATTTTATTTTTTTATTTTTATTTATTTATTTTTTTTTTTTTATATAATATTTAGTTCATTTTATTTTTACTTTTTTCGTTCAATTTTCATGGTGATGTATTAGAGTTACTATATTTAAATAGAAGATTTGAGGTAATCTTCATTAAAATCGTTTATGAAAATAAATCTTATCAATTAATACATAAATAAATTATATTTTTCCAAAATATATAATATTGGAGTTATATTTCTCCCTTCTGCTAAAAGCCAATCTATAGTATTTTTTCTAACAGTGGATCTAATTCCATGATATGATTTCAAAAACAATAACTTTCCTTAATATGGTCCTATATTTTGGATATCCATTTCCAAATTCATAACATATTTGTTGATTTATTCTTAAATAAAATTTTTATTTTGTCATAGATTTTTCCCTGAATTTTGGATATACAAGTATACAAGAAAAGGTAAAAGAGAAGTCATGAAGGAGATCACCATAAATAAATCATATCAGAATCGTTTTAGCTAATTAACAAAAAGTTTTTAAAGGCAGCAAAATCTGTTTTATAAATTTTTATTGAACGAACTAATTTAGCTATCAACCTTTGAATTAGTAATTACTTTTTCGCATTGGATATAAAACTATGTTGTTCGCAGACATACTCAAATTATATATACACGTATTTTTTTTAATATATGTTATTGGAAAACGTTATTTTTCATTGAAAAGTTATAATTTTTTCACTACCACATTATATTGTTATTTATGTATTCACGGTGATTATCGACCAGCTAAAATTACTGTGAACACATTCCTAAGAAGTAAGATGCATATGAGCTGTTATTTTATGTTGTTTAAGTCCATTTCTGTTATTATTTCAGCCTCCTCATTCATGTTTTCAGTTATACTAGATCGCAGATATTGAAAGCTTGGAACAGCCTGGAAGGTGCAGTTTCCTAGCTGTGCTTGTTCTGGGACCGTGTTACTGGCTAGTGATCTACCGATAATGGCGAAATTATCCGCGTAAGCTAGTACTTGTACCATTCTTGTGAATATCGTGCCGCCAGGATCCAATCCTGTCCTGCTTATTATTCTATGAAGGACTATGTTAAACAGTAGTGATGCCAATGCACCACCCTGCCTTAGCCCTGCGATGACACTGAACGGTCCACTACTCTTTCCCTTTATTCGTACTTGGCTAGTATTACCTTCCATTGTGCATCTCATTAAAGCAATCAGCTTTGTAAGGATACCCATCTCTTCCATTGTATGGTATAGCTTCTTCCTTATCACTGAATCGTACGCTTTCTCAAAGTCCAACCACTTTTTTTATCACGAAAGGAGAAAGATACCCTTAAGCGGGAAAATAATGAAAATTTAGATTCGCTACGCAGTTCCGACTCATTCTGTAAAAAGACTGACAGGTTCCTAATAGGCGAAGTTTTTCAATTTAAATTAATAGGAACTTTTTTATTACAAACAAAACTTTTGTAACTGAATCAAACGGACCGCTTTTTATCGTCAACATCTTAATGGCATATCCGATAATAGCTTTATAGACAAAAAAGAGTGATAATGAAGGGAATTTATAGTGCTTCTTATAATTTTAATGCTTCGTAATTTAATATTTTAAAACTCATAATGTCATGATAGTGCAGCAGTTTAATTCTCAATTTTATGAAAAGTAAGAAGACTTACATTTTTTACTTTTATCAAAAAAGAAGGTTTTTTTTTAACTTCCTGGAAAATCACAACACGAATCCTGCTAATTACGTTCTGAAAAAAAAATCACAATTATGTTCACTGGCATCGCCATTATGCTAGTTGGCGCGAAATGCCCTAGTAGGTTTATCCCGGATAGCAGGGGATTAATAGCATCATAAAAAGCATCTGTATGCGACACAGATGCACTTTTATAGGTGCCATAACTAGTCATAATAAAATTATAAGCAACATTAAATTATAAGCCAAAAAGATTGAAATAATACAATCATTATCATGAAAGAAGTCATTTTTAAGAACGAACCGCCCCTTTTGGGTTGGAGAGTTGCAAGTACAATTTGGAAAGGACGGAAGGGATCTCTTTTACTGTACGTTGTAAATTTTAAGAGTGGGATGAGAAACGGAAGAGATTCTTTTTTTAAATAAAACAGTAACAATCAAATAATATATTAAAATAAAAAAAGGAATATCGATCATGGCACAAATCATCTCGCTACGTGAAATAAAATATAAATTTATTATCCATACCAACTAAACAAAAGTGTATGACCCAGATTAGGAAATCCTAAGAGATAGTGGTAAAGCAAGATGGAAAAACAGGGTCAACATAATGCTCTAGAATCTTTTAGAAATATATATAACAGAGAAATTGCAGTAGAATAGTCACATTGTGCATACCAAAGACTGTATCAATTAATTCAATAGAAAAATAATATATTGCTGTTTATCGTACTACACAGGCTATCGTACGCAGGCTCTATTATATAAAATATAAATGAATTTTAAAAATGAGCCAAAAACGGTTACAAGAACTTGGTTGTACAGGCAGGTAGCAAGATCTCCTCGTGAGAATGTTTGTTATATTAAGAATGTTGTGTCAAACTATATTAAACGATTGCCCAGATAACAGATTGTACTAATAAAGTGGATTTATTATAATTCTAAGGTGCTTACTTAAAGATGCCCTGTATATTTGATGACTACTATATTGATGGTGTAATTAATGCATTAAGTTGAATGATTAGTAAATTGGTAAACACACAACCAACCTCTGGAAAAGAATCCATTTTAAAATAAAGTTACGACATTTAAAGAAATAACAAGTTGGGTAATTATCGTAAATGATTACTATGACATCTAAAAATAAAATATACAAAATATATTCAATACCCCTAAAACATAGCAATATATGCATTTTGACAGTTTTAAATTTGAAAAATGCTAGTACAAAAAACTTTATCATGTACCAAAATAAATGTTTTTTTAGCTGTCCCAGAATGAAAAAGGCTTTGGATATTTGAAAAATAAATTGTTCCATCCAGAGTCGAACCTTTATTATTTTTTTTTCTCTTAAATGCTAATTTAAGACAGCTTTTACTTAGTGCTGGGTCTAATGTTTTTCTGATGTTATACTAGTTGCTAACTTACCTCGTTTAATATTTTTTTGCCAGTAAAGGAAAAAAAAACAATGTACCTAAAATGTAAAATATTCCCCAAGTAGGACTTATATTGTAGGTAATTTAAAGTTTTATGTATTATTCATAGTACTTATTCCATTGGTTGTTGCTTCGAGTTGAGGTCACAGCAAGTTTTTATTTTACATTCATTTATTTTTTATTATTTTCTAAAAATAGAAGTTACCATGATCTTTAGTATTGCAGAGTGTAATTATGGGAAATGTGAATACATCGGTAATCATTTCATCTAGAAATGAACGTTTCAACAAACATATGTCATCTATACTTCAAAATGCTAGTTGAAACTTTTATTTCTTGATGAAATGATTACCGAACACATCTCATTACCCATAACAACATTCTATTTTCCATGCTAATGCTCACGATAACTTGTATTTTTGGAAAATATGAAAAATAAAACGAATTAGTCGTTAAAACTTGTTATAACTCAACTCGAAGCGACAACCTGTAGAACAGATACCGTATTCTTTATTGGTTATTATCAGCGACTGATAATAGTATCTCCGATCTTTGTCATAGCTTTGAGTTGAAACCAATCTAAAGGGATCAGATATTTAAAGTTTTTTTCCGTACAACCTAATTTACATTTCCCAATTGTCCAAGAGTTGATGATTATTTCATGACGCAAAGTGTTCCTAAGCCGAGATAAGTTCCTTTCCTCTATAAAGCCGTTGTAAATATCAAGCACTAAGTTAAGCTGCTTTTATCCCAAGCCCCGTCACTAACCGGTGCGCCGTATCCAGGGCTTAGCGAATTAACCAAATACTTTAAATAATCCCTCTTGATCAAATAACATGTAAATTTTTCGGGATGGAATGAATAATTATTTTTTTAAAATAATTTTAGTGTAGACTATTTTCTAATATTTTCCTCATTTAGTAATAAGAGTGAATATTACCAATCTCAAGGGGAGTACTAATAACGAATGAAGATATATTAAATTTTATATTGATAATATATTTCATACTTATTATGAAATGTTAGATGATAATATTATGTACATGAAATGTGTATTGTGCACGATTCCCTTAACATTTTCTTTAGATTTAATAAGAGATGTTTATGAAACTGAAAAAAAAATATGGATAACAATCATGCATATATAACAAAAGAAAATTTTGAACGGATCACAATGCAATTTTTAGCCAATGTTTGGAATAATTGGATTTGGCGTTGAATATCGAAATAACTTTTTATTTTTACCTCAGAGGGTTTTAGTTTATTTAGAAGGAAAAAACGTGCTGAAAATTGAACATGCTGCTATTGGTCTCATTGAATAACAAATTTGATTCTCTATTTTATGACAGTTTTTATCCAGTTGTTTTGATACAATCACTGTTTTTTTGGGTATTTTTGCTGGCCTGCGTTTATTGAATTGTAAAAAATTTATAAAACACTGAAAGACAATCCCATCATATTATTGTGATCTTATTTCATTTTTATTTAATTTAATTTACTATGGGTAACCTACTTTATGGAGGATGGCTGAGCCTCCAGGATGATCGCCAGATTCCATGGGGTCCATTAACTGCAGTTAACATATTAAATAAATTATCTGGATTCGAACCAGCGTCCTTCAAAATCGCAACCAATAAGTTACAAATTTATTTAAATTTACACTAGTAATATAAAAAGTAGGAAAAAAAACTTACTCTCTGTTTAATTTTTACTGCAAAGTTAGTATTTTATAAAACCACCAACCTTTAAGGACGGCAGGTCGCGAGCACTCATCACCAAATGACTCACGGGTTTATCTCTCTTTACTTTGTAAGGAATGAATTTCAGTCTGCATAATTTCATCTCTAAAACAGAATAAAGAATTTGAAGGCTATCTGTTATATATTTGAAGACATAAGTTAATAAAAAATCCGACATTATATGTAAAACTATGAACTATATCTTGAACCCTAGCCAAAATCAATAATGCTTTGACGGTATTTAGCTGAATGGATAAAATTTTAAAGTAGGACAAACCAATAAGTTAAAATTATGAGCAATGGAGATTTTTTTCAATAGAAAAAAGTTTTCATTAATATCCAATTTTGTTGAGCGATAGAAAATGAAGTGGCCTTGCGTCTGATATTATTGAGTAATTAAAAAGTAATTATTGAAGTAAATTATAAGTAATTATTGAATAATTAAAAATAAAAAATATATATATTAGAGTACATATTTTTTAAACTCTAACCACCGTACCCATAAAAGGTTTTGACTAAGACAATGTATATATAGGTGCGTTACTGTATATATATATATATATATATATATATATATATATATATATATATATATATATATATATATATATATATATATATGAATTGGAGGTAAAGCTATAAAAAAATGACAATCATGTTTTTTATCAACAATTTTTCCCATTGATTTCCACAGAAAAAAAAATAAAAATTAATCTAAAAGAATTACTATTTTCCCTCTAATTAATAGTTTCATATTATTGAAATAATGACTAAAGAATAACAATATTTATTATAAATATTTTACTTCATAATAATATATTAAATATGTTCAGGAAGTTGTATATGTTACTATATATATATATATAAAATAATCTGGATCACTACTAGGCATTAAATTCGTTTATCAAGTTCGTTAAAACGAATATGTTCCACCAGGTAGTAATAAATATATTTAAACATTAGATTATAATTTAAAAAAAAGAGTAAGTGAAATTGAAATCTCATAAATATGAGATTTATAGATATATAGAGACATCAGTGGGTCACAAAGGATCATTGAAAATAATAAACCTAAACAAAAGCACCAGAGATTAAGCATTTGAAAGAGGAATAAATGGTATTGTAGTGGCAACGGTAGTTTTTTTTTTTTCGATTGTAGTGATATCCCGGAGCTAAAGGCTGTTTTTAATCGCGTTTTTATTTGTGTCATTACTATCGGCCTTTGTTCTAATACCATCTTTTCAAATAATTTTATTCAGTATCATTTGGTTACTGGAGGTTGTAAAAATATTGGTAAAATGATTTAATCATAGTGTGCCGTGAATACCTAACTTATGGATCATAAAACAGACGATAAAACAAGTTCAGTATTGCTACTAAACTGCTATAGGCATTACTTAGACCATGTGGTCATTTCCTTGACCTAGAATTTTTTTTAATTTACCTCATATCGCTTGTGAAATTGATAATTCATTAGCAATCGAATGTTTTGACACAGAATTTTTAATTTAAATTCGATCTACATTGTTTATGTCTTTATATAATTAAAATTTCCGGTTATCTGAGAATCATCCATGTAATCAAATGGGACTATCATTCGGAACTAACGGTTACCAACTCATCTGTAACACTTCAGTATTTTGCCAGACGCAACTGAACGCATCTATTGGAAATTCGGACACCAACAGATTTTAATACCTCGAAATAATATTTTAACACTATTTAAATTTAAAAAAACTTGTAATCAAAGAATTGAATAAATATTTTTTATTTATTGTTCTTTTGATGATGATTATTTTTATTTTGAAGAGAAAATCCCAGCCAAGACAAATCTTTTCTCTTCAAAATAAAAATATTGGAAAATTATATGGTTTAATACAACTTCAAATTTGTAAACGAAATTAGTTGTTTATTCATTTTACAATGATATGACTCATCGGCGATCCTACAGCGGGACTCCTAAATTTTGCCTACCCCCAGGTATTGTCTGACCCTGCACATGCTCAGTACTCTCATTTTCCGCCCTTTCAGATGGACGGCATGATCAAAGAGTTTTTAATCCCTATAAGTAATCCTAAGGAGATCTGCCGGGCTGAGAACACACGCTTTTCGGGATAGTTGATCGTTCGTTAGATTAACCACTTCATCACTGCCAACACCACTTGAAACTGATTACCCGATCTTTCTTGTCTTACTAATATTTTAAATGTGAAAGTTTGTATGTTTGTCTCTCTTTCACGCAAAAACTACTGAACGGATTTGGATGAAACTTTACAGTAATACAGGTTATACATCAGAATAACACATAGGCTATAGCAAGTGCGGATTTAGGGGGCACGTGCCTCCCCTTCAACAGTTTTTAGGTACTGTGGAGAATCGATTATGGTACATAATTAAAGGCAAATCACATGATAATAGTTGTTAAAATAGCAGAAAGAACATGAGTGAAACTATTGTTTTGATATCCTATTAATCCTACTAATATTATAAATGCGAATGTTTGTTATTCATTCACGCAAAAACTACTGAACGGATTTGGATGAAACTTATTGAGTAAAATAGGTTATACATCATAGGCTATAGCAAGGACAGATTTATGTGGGGGCACGGGGGCATGTGCCCCCCCATTAAAGTACATAATGAATGGCAAATCAGGAACTTAGCATCTTGAAATTTGTAGATAGGTTCTTTGTATAGTTTAAGAAAGACATTTGGATAATTCCACCCCAAGGGTTTCCCCTTTAATATAGTAGGGATTCAAAAGTTGTGTAGAATACTTCATTTTTAAAGTTAGACATCTGAAATTTTGGAGGTACGAGTAACTTCTATTTAAAAAAAAAAATATTAAATTATTTATTTAAAATGATCTTTCCCGAAACTTTATGTGGCAGACCAAATTGCACTCGAGCGAAGCCGCGGGCATAAGCTAGTATTAAAAATAAGATTCTGTGTCGGAAATATTTTTCATTTCAGAATTCTTTTTTCAGCAACGGATATTCGGCGAATAATATTTCTATTAAAATGAAGAATCTTTGTTATACGTATACATCGGATTCATACTTCATTGACACGAATTGATTCTTCTCTACAGATTAACTTGGTCCGCTTATAGTTGAAAAATATTGTTACGGTCACAGGAAGCAAAGGATTAGCGGCTTAAATCCGTCGGCGGGAGAAGTTAAAATAGGATTAGGACCGTTCTAGATCGTCTCCTTTTGTCGGAAAAGGATTAAGAAGATTCCAGAATTGTCTGGCCCCTCCGTGTTCTAGAATGTTCGGCCTTGCCTATTTAAATACTTCCCTCGCCTCGAGCGAGGCAGTCTTAGTCTGAGAGCAGACCAGGCACTGTGATGATCTCGTAATAAGTGCGTGTGATAAGTGAGTGTCAGTGTGATAAACTAGTCAGTGTTGAATCGGCCAGTGTAATAAGTGTATCAGTGAACTGTGACAGTCTCGCGAGTGTAATAAACTGTTTCTGTTTGTTACTGTGTGTCAGTTTGTCATACTTGGAGAATCTTACGGTCGGTGGACTAGTGAACTGTAAGTGTTAACTATTAGTTATAAATTGTAGTGTAATTTTATAATATTCATAGAAACTATTGTAACTAGTTAAGCTATTAATTATTAGTTGAACTATATTAAATAGGAGTTAGGCCTAGATTATAATATTTAGAATATTGTCATTATAAATTTATATTAGTCTAATAATATAATTGTTAATAGTTTAATTGTATCCTTTTTATCATTTTGTTAATAAATATTAGTATCTTTAATTAAGGAATTGTTTAATTCATTTTAATACCCACTAGCCCGTAACAATATCTTCATTCAGCAGAGAGATATAAGGGTTATACAGTTTCTGGTATTAGTTTTATTTAAAAATCTATACTATTCTTGTTATTTTTATTCTATTGCGTGAAAGGATAACTCTTTGGGGTTTCAGGTAACAAGAGAAAATTTAACACTGAGCGAGACAAAATTTTCAACACTTGTTCGAAAAATTAGATTTGGCCTCGAATATTAAACTAACTTTCTGTTTTTAACACAGATGGTTATATAGTTTTAAAAAAAAAGATAAAAAACCTGAGGCACAAATCGAATTTTGAGCTGCTATTGGTCTCATAAAATACAAAATCTGATTCTCTGTGACAGTTTTGATCCAGTTTTCTTTATGCTATCAGTGTTGTTTTTTAAGTCAATTGCCAAAGAGCAAAGAGTATTGTTGCTAGAGTATTTTTTTTTTATACTCTATATGCTGCGTTCATGAAATATTTTATGTGTTAAATTTGTAATACAAATCTGACATAGAAGCAATTTTGTTCATGATTTTCTGTATCAAATAAAACGGGGTAGTTTAAATTTGCTCCATTTAAAAGAAATCCCAATATTGATTAAAAAGGCTAGCAATGAAAATAACCAAAAATTCTATACTTATCAATATTGAAAATGGAAAGGGTTTTATTTTGGGGACTTAAAGGCTTTTCGTTGGAATTTTTCCACGGTCTAAAATTCTATACTTATCCTTAGATGAAAAAAATTTGAGTACTTAAAAAAGAAAAATTAATATATTATAAGGTATAATTTTTAAAAATCATGGTATGGCAAAATAAAAAAGTATAGCGTTGATAAATTAGATTTTTTTTATTGAAACATTACGATTGCTTGTATTAAATACAAAATAAAAAAAGGATTTGTTTTAATATGTTAAATTAAGAATAAATAATTATTAATATCTATAAATTTAGTCAACTAATACTAATTAGGGATTAATTATTTGTAATTCGTTTTTAATATTAAAGCATACATTAATAGATAATAATATAACATACATTAATATATATATATATATATATATATATATATATATATATATATATATAACATACATTAATAGATATTAAAACATACTTTTATATTAACACGAATTGTTCTTATTTTTTGAAATAACTTGATCCAAGATAAATCAATTTTAAGTATTAAAAAAATATTTACTGTATTATACAATTTCTTAAAATTCACTTTTAATGGCTTTGAATCGATTTATTTGACTTTCATGAATCTTTAGCCTTTCTTCATCCCAGTTCAGCTAGAATTTTTTTTTTTTTCAAATCAGTATCATATGGGTGTTTTCCCCCCTAGTATTATACTATTATAACTATCAGAATGTATACTCCACAACGGTAAATGATATAAAGACAACGGTTGGATAGGAGGAAATCTGTCCGATATCACGCTCTACCGCCTGCTTTGTTTTTATCCAAATAAACGTACACACTTTTTAAGGTCTGGGTGAGCCAAAGGAGGGTCTGTAGATTTCTATAAGGCCTGTTTGTGACAGTTCAGAGTTTAAATAATTTATCTGCCACATCTGGATTTCAACCAGGCACCCTCGGAACAGCAACACAGCAACTTATATATTTTTTAATTTATAATTTTTTTTTCCGTTGTCTCTACAGACCTGGTACATCTTTGGCCACCTTTACCACTCTTCTCCACCTCTGTCTATCCCGAGCCGCTGATTTCCAGTTTGCTGCATGTAGCTCCGCAGCATCTTTGTTGACCTAGTCTATCCATCTGATCTTTGGCCACCCACTTGGTCTCTTGCCAACTATTGTGGCATTCATAGTTGTGTATGACGGATTGCTTCGATCTAGATTCACTGCCCATCTTAACCTTCTTGCTTTCAAATCCTGAGATATCGCCTGACCAGTTCCCCTAATTAATTCCTTATTGGCCCTTCTTCTCCAAGAGTGTAGACTCTCATTCCATACCGCTCCGGTTATCGTGCGAAGGATTATCCTTTCACATCTCTCTATTCTGCTTTCCAGAGTAACCAGTGAGAGCCCTCGTCTCACAGCCGTATATCAGAATCGGCTTTATTACAGCAATTAATACCCTTAATTTTAAGTTTCTGGAGATTCTTCGGGGTATATTTCAATGCTCTTAATTTATATACATGAATATAAATCTGTATTTAGTAATCTTTCTCCTGCTTTTTTGGCAATAAATAAATCACTGCCAGAGAAATTATCGCGACTAAACAAACAGCAGAGAAAATTACACAGTAATAGGCCGGAGCTCTCTGGAGAAAAGAGAGCCGTATTTTTTATCATGAACGTAAACGCTGTTTACAGAGCTCTGACATATTTCATGCCCGAGTTTTATCACAAAACTCAAGCATGTACCAATGCCTTAACTATTTAGTAATCGGAAAAAAATTTCAGTCACTATATTTCACAATTGAGTTCAGTATCTAGAGGGCATGACTAAATTTTCTATAACTGTAATGTACATCTTTTTTGGGTTATTTTAATTACACTTATTTTGAGATATTATGTATTTTATATTAAATCAAATAATGAATTGTTTTATTTTTATTTTAGAATTTTTATAGATAAAAATAATAATTAGTAGTTTATATGAAAAATGTCCTCAACAAATGTCATAGCGTTTTCTCTATTGAAATAACTCAAACTCATTTTAATACAAACAAAAATTGTCACTGAAATAGGTCCAACCGCTTAGGAAGAGCTCAGTGACGTAGAAAAAAACAGAATAAATTTATATATCAAGATAAGGACGATACAATTATTTTCTCATTTTATCTATATATTTACGTATACATGTTGATTTTTATTCAATACACATCATATTAATATTAATAGTAAACATAATTTACATCTAATGAAAAATCATGTGAGACACTCTCTTCGATATTGCCTTTTAAAATGTAAGGATAGAGATAGGCGTGGGTGCAGTCAATTGAAACACCAAATAAGTGCATACTTATTTATTGTGTACCGACGTTTGTACCTACCTTGTAGGTCATCTTCAGGGCCAAATAAACGGAGCGACAGGAAAGGCAACATTTTAAAAATTATAAAAGGAAAGGCATTTTAAAAATTTGCGACACTTCACAATCTAATTTATTTCTTTTTTTATAGTCTCAATTTAATAATAACACTAGGCTTCAATGAAAGTAACGAATTTGAGAACAAATTAAAAGCTTCCTATCTTCAAAATGGCAAACTTTTAAATATTAGTAGGTATAGTTAGCGGCGCTGCCTGCTGAAAAAATTAATAAATTTAAATTAAAAACTTGAGGTTATAAGAAAAAAAAATTAAAACACATTACACACCGGATCGAATTGTGAATCTGAAACACTCTCGAACCAATTTTTCTACACACACACACACACGCACACAACATATATATATATTGTGTGTGGGTATATAAAGATACATATATATGAATTTACATAAATTGTAAATGCTGTAAGTAAAACCTTTATATTAGATGATTAATACAGTGGAGCCGTTTGAAACGTATGAGAGGGTAGTTGGTTGAAAGCCGACAATGACAAGTGCCGAGGCCATCCTATCTGCTTACACGGTCCAGTGCCACAGCGGGCTCACTGCCAACCAGTTTCGACGTCAAAGGGCTCGCCTATCTCCAAAGTCTCCAATAAGTAGGCCAACTCTCTTTAGGATGTGTTAAAGCATGTGACAATGAAACAACTCGGCATAGAGAATAATGTGCTACCTATTTATTTTCCCAGTACTTTATTCTCATGGACTTGTATAAATTCATAAAAACCATTCTGCTGAAAAGAGCTGAATCGCTACAACCCAGGAAAACCTGAGATATGTAATCATTAGAGATTAAAGTCCTTTTTCTATGCCATCGATGTGCTGAGTTGTGATTTGGCTAATATACTCAACCCACGATTGTTCTCCAATTAAGTCGAGTTACTGTCAAGGACTGCTCAAAATAAGGATTTAGTAGCAGAAAATCTTTATGAAATAGAATAATAAATAATAAAATAAATACCAGGAAGAAATGACCATTCCATTTCAGTCCAGTAAATGTTGAAGTAGGCGATAACGTCGAGCAGTTTCTTGTCTTTTCAGTCTTGTATGAGGATTCCAAGTGAGACATTTGTTCAAATGGAGTCCTAGGTAGTTAAAGAATTTCTGCAGAAAAAAGAAAAAAGTTAAAACAAACATTATGGGTGTACCAAGATCTCTTAGAACAGATAACCGCTGAATAGAGGGGATTAAAAAATCAAACATCCATGGGAGATATTCAAGATACATATCCAACCATCCCCATTCACATTCAATAAGGTGCTGAAAAGATAGGAGGCTACTGAGTCATACGGGAATTTCCCATATTTCCCATATCCCGTGTGGGAAATTTCAGGAAATGGGTACCGTAAGATCCCAGGGACCACACCTTAATACCTGAGCAATATGGGTACCCACTTTATAGACGCTAGGTGAGCCTCGGGAGGTTTGAAGATCACTCGGGGTCAATCTATCACAATCATCATATTAAAATAATTTATCTGCCATAGATGTATCCCAGCGTGGGAACTACAGCTTCTTATTCCAAAAAAGAGTATTCATAAGATGAGAATTCTTTTTTTATTTAATTTTATTCTACACAGAGATTAGTAGACTCTAATTTAAAAAAATCTACTGAGCCAAACTTGTTCTAAGTTTAATACTTTACTTCGTCTAGGTATTAATCATTTTCTTTTTTAATTCGTTAGGTCCTGAAGAACATTTCTTTGCAGGCATTAAGAAAGGTCTGAGATTTAAATATATGGTGCTTGCTGTGGTATCTGCTTTTAAATTACTTAAAGGAAAATCGATAGTTCAAAGGGAGCTGAATGGAATTACAATATAAACTAGACGATAACATCAATAATTTATTAAAACCATTTTGTTAAAAATATCTGAAACGAATGAAAATGTATTGAACTACGCGCTCATTAGAGTTTGTTCTGTTTCTAAGCCAATGATTGTGCAGTGAGTTGATTTGGCCGTAATCACGCTCAACCATCAGTTTTTCTCCAATTATGGGTACCCCCTTTATAGATGCTGAATGAGTCTCGGGTGCAATTTATGGCTATCGACAGATTAAAATAAATTATGATTTTTATTACTATTTTGTTAAAATATTCTGCTATAGCTATACCCTAACCTCGGAATGACACCTTCTTATTTTGTAAAAAAAAAAAAGTATTCTTAACATGGGCATTCTCTTTTGACCTGATTTTATACACCACAGAGATCAATAACAAAAAATTTATAAAACAAAGAGATTTGAATAACAAAAAAAAATCTCTGCACTTTGTATGCTTTGATTATTTAGTCAATATTTAGGACTTTACTTTATTCTTCTTTAGCAATTATTACTATTTTATTGTTTAGCTAAAATCACTTAATCTATTGATCGGAACGTATTCCAAATTTAGTAGTTTAAATCGTCTTCTAAATAATTCAGTTTATAGTTTTTTTATTCATTAGGTCTCGAACAACATTTTTTTTTGCTTATCTGAGCTAAGAAACGACTATATGAGTAGGTGAGGTGCAAAACTCGTTCGTTCCATTTTTTTGAAAAAACTTTCTCATTTCATACTTAGTTACTTTTTTTTTGTTATCATTAAATCAGTAATTTTTTTTCATTCCAAGCTCACTTCCACAGGGAAGCTGTACCTTTAGAAAGCAAAAAAAAAAATTTATCTGGCCACTCTACGAGACGAGGTAAGTTTTTTGAGTTTCCTGAAAAACGTGTTCCTGTGGAACAAACGAGTTTTGCAACTCACCTCTTCATATTTATTATTATTATAAAATGGAGGCGATAGTTATAACAACTAAAATTTAATATCAATTAAATATAAATGGAATCACTATAAAGTAATAGGGCTGACATTTAAATGTATGGTGATTGGTGTGGTTTCTGCATTTCTATTACTGAAAGGAAAATAGATAGTTCTATGAGAGCTAAATTGAATTCCAATAGAAACGATAGCATTGAAAATATATTCATAAGTCATGGTAAATGTAGATTTTTTTTTTTAGTACTATTACTTTAAAATAAGGAGTGTGGTCATTTTTTCCAAGCACCATGGCTTTTTTTATTTTGTTAAAATAATATAGTAAGGATAATTGGGATCTCTTTTTACTGCACTAGGTCCATTTTAAGAGAGAAATGTGGATAGGATTTTCTTGAGATTGATTAAACGGTAGAAGTGGGAGCTAGTGATGGGGCCTACTACTCTTTCTGATTGGAGTTAGTAGTTCACTCAGTCCATGTTGAGAGACTGTCCATGCGTTTGCCATAGCTGAGGTTGAACTGTCGGCGATAACACACTGTCGGTGTAAGTGTGTTGAATAGAAAGTTCGTGCAGTGTTGGAGGCTATCAAAGAATTTGATAAGCTTCCGTGTGATGAAGTCCGTAATCGTCGGGAGTCCGAGGGTGCTGTGTATAATGTCTGGTTTTGAAATTGATGGAGCCTTTTTGATGTCTCTGTATTCAATGAGCTACTGTAGACAAGGATGTCATCGGCATACGCCGTCATAGTAGCTTTTTTGTATGCGGCACCAACGATTTCCGCCGTATAAACTGAGAATAATATAGGTGATAGCATAGACCCTTGAGGTATACCACACTTTATTGAACGTTGTGCCAGAAAGGACCTTATGGTAGTATAGACCTGCTTGGGAAACTCGTTGTTCAATACAACTTACATAGAAGACTGTGGGGCACTGAGTCGAACGCCTCCATGCAGTCTGTATAGATCAAAAGCGGTAGCCTCGTTCTTAACTGTGCTCTGGCTAAAATTACAACATTAAATTAACTTTTGTATGCTAAACATAATTTAACAGTATTATAAAAATTCATATTTAAGTATTTTAAATTTGACTAAATCGTATGTTTAAGTATTTTCATAATACATTAAACGTTTGTATCATATTAATATATTTTGTATCGCTATATTGGCTTCACTTTCCAAGCAATGATCCTGAGATCGTTATACTTAATCGATGGTAATTCTAAAACATTAATGTTATAAAGGTTGACGTAGTTGACTGATCAGGAGTTGTTTATTAAATAATAATAATTATTGAATATTATTATATTTAGTGGTTCCTCGTCATATCTACAGGTTAACTTATCATTATACTTACAAAGTAAGAAAAATGGGCCCATTTGCTAGGCAACATATGTGATAGCCTATATGTTGAGTTGTCCGCTTCTTGCCTACAACTGCCTCTGTTATGTATCTTGAGGGTACAGGTACCGAGATAAGCTACCTACTCTGTGGCCTTACTCTGTTTATTTAGATATTCGTAACTTCCCAAATAGTGTCACATATGGCAGTATATACTTATTTATTGCTTAAAAAATAAATATATATTAAATCGTTGATTATATAAGAAATAATTACTGAAAAATCTCAATAGTAGTTATGTAACTAAAACTAAATAAAAAGAATCCCTAATTAAAGCCTAAAGTCCCTAGAATAAGAAAAAAACTAACCAGTAACGTTTATCTAATTCAGACATACCCAAACATTGATACCAATGAAGAACAAAGACAGCACATCCCACATCTCATATCAATAGTCCTAAACGAATAATAAATCTGTTATCAATCTCTGACAACCATATTGTTTGACATACTATCAGATACTGAGGCAAAGGATGCAGAAGTAGGATAATAGTTGAAGAAGATTGAAAGAAGACTAATATTTTTTAATATTTCTCTGATTACTAAAAATATAAAGTTATTCAGAAGAAAAATAATAACATTAAATAAAGGCATTTGAAACTATTTGATTTGAACAGTATTTGTAAAATGCCGCTGATTCCAATGGTGACAAAAGAAATTTTAAAATAATTTTACTTCTGAATATCTGAACTTTAAGCCTTTTAAGCATTTATGATAAATCGAATTAGAGTAATTAATGTTTATTTAGCTGCTAATCAGCCCTTTTTATTATGTATCAGTAGATTGTATTTTTACTGTATCTATTTATTTTTTTAATTTCTGTGTCATTAATTATTTCTGAATTAGCATTTTCTGCTAATTAACTGTTTGGAATCTTCTCAGCTGTTGTTATGTTACTTTTCTTTGCCACAGTATTCGATGGAAGTCTTAGAGGGATGTGGTTGTCACTGATTGATGCCTGTATTCGGACTATTCAAATGAGATTTCTGTATTCGATCTTTCCTGTATTTCTGTAGTTGATTGATGTGATTTTTTTGTTTATATTCAGATGAATCCTTAGTTAGTGAAACGGTGACTGGAGAGTTCAGAGATTTAAGTTTTTGTGTTAAAATTCTATTAATAAAAAAAAAATATGCTAATCGTCACAATTGTTTATATTACTAAATAAATTTTTAAAAACTTTATCAGTATATTTAATCAGTATCACAATGCTATTGAAAAACATTGAGACGGATTAGTTTAGTTTGACAATATAAAATACACAAGTTATATTTATATTGATAAAAATAAACTTATCATATACATTAAATAGTCTACAATATCATGTCCTATTTTATTCAATATCAAAATGTTATTCACTTCAACATTTAGCTGAAACTGTTTCAGGAGATCGTTGAATTATGTTTATTTTATTTTTTTTTTTTATAAATGGTGCCAAGGGAAAAGCATTAATTTACCTAAACCAGCGATATCCATTCAGGAAGTGTCCATTAAATTTCTATCTAGATGCCTCTCAAAAATATTTGTTACGAGTTCTTATAGATTTGTCAGAACCACTTAAATATAATCAGCTCTTGTATTTTGTATAGGCTTGTTTCTTAGCATATTGAGCTAGCTATACAAGTCTCCCTGTTTCATAATTATATAATCAAAGCGATACGATTTCTATATGTAATTCTACTGATGATTACTACTCAAGGTAGATCTTTTAGATTTTTCCAAAACCGGTGGTAAAAAAATTAAACGTACAGCAACAATTCACCATACTCTTTGCTCTGCTTAATATCTTTCCATTGAAGTAGAGTCATATCTCATAAATTCTGGCCTACTTCTGTGTCAAAATGTCTTATCAGAACAAGTTCAAACACTAGACAAAGGTTCGCAATTTGTTTTAAGTCTCTAATTCAATCTATGATGGAATAGAAAACCCTAAGCAGACAGCTAAGGAGCAAACAGGCAAGACAATAGCCAATAAATATGTATGTGCCATACGTAGCTAATACGTTTGCCATTAACATATATATTACCATCCAGAGTAGTTTAGTAATAACTGCTACTATTAATTAGTCGATAATTTTTGTTATAGCCATTTATTATAAAGTATATACAACCCAAAGTATATACCCAACTTATATTCATACTACTGCATACAGCCCGGGAGCGGAGTAACTCATTGGCATAGTCCTGGGTTCAAATCCCCCTCGCTGACATACTTTTATTTAATCTGTTCGTAGTCGGAAATAAGTCCTATGGGATCTAGGAACCTCTTGGGGCTCAACCAACGTCTACAATGTGAGTACCCAAAATCAGAGAGGAATACAAGTTATAATTTGAAAAGCTTTTATGAGTTAGTAATAACTTCGATTTTCAACGGAGATTTCGAAGAATAATATTGAATTTAAATTTACTATATTTTCATTTTTTTTTAAGGTTTTTGCAAAAAAAGAAAATGATAGTGATACTTTTTTCGAGTTATTTACTTCGATACAATTTAATTTTTTAAATGAAATACACATATCTCAATATTTCGTTGAAATTCTCTGTCTAAAAGACAACAATTTTATTTTTGGATCTCCATCATTGGTCATTTTGGATTTTCCATGCCGAGTTATTTTCCTCTTTCAAAAAGTCAAAACGTTATGTCTTAACAACAGTAGTCACTATTTTAGTGAGTGGCAACAAAATGTGTAACACTATTTTTAAAATTGATATCGGATTTTTAAAAGAGATCGTGAACAAAAGGGAAAAATGAGAACCAAAATCTATATTAATAAGCAAAAATAACTAAGAGGTGGCCAAGAATGTTAGGGTTTTTTTCTAAACCCCTTGTATTTTCAAATAATCCAATATACAATATATACTACAATACAACCTTGTATTCCACGAAGCTAAGTTAATACATACATAACCTGAATCCACTGAATGCCGTAGAAGATTTTATTTTTATTTTTTAGCCTTATTGAATATAGGGTTGCAGAGGGCCAGGCCCAGCAAGGACTATAGCGCCAAATAGTGAATGAGTGATTAAAAATAGAATTGCATATAATTAATTTCTTGTGGAATTTCATTTTTAATAAAACTAAAAAAAAATAATGCATAATGAAAAAGCCTGTCCTGTTTATTTATTTTTTTTACAAATTTTTTTGTGTACACGCTTTGCCTGAAACCTATCGATGGCTCACCTAAATAGCCCCACTAGAAAGCAAATCGTTTCAAAGGGTTTCGTGCATTTGCAAGTTCCCAACCGTTGATTAAACTCTAAACTAATCCGGTCGTCTTCAAGTTCCTCTAGGCAATGCCTTTGTCATCCCCCTGAAAGGATTCGAATTTATTTTCTAGCTAGTTTTTTAATTAAGGGGCTGAAAACCGCTGCCTAGAATGGTAGCATTTCTTATACCATTTAAGTAATCTCTATTTTTCGAATAAATATATGTTTGGATTTTAAAAATACCACCGGTAAAGTTAGGTAAAAAATCATTATAAATACTTGAGAACTGACACAGTTTTTCCCTACGCTAGTTATAACACATGGTTAAAATGGACCACCATTTTAAAAATCTATTAATAAGATAAAAATTAAATATTTGGACATTCTATTTTTTGCCATTACTTACATGAACCTTCTCACATTGCCCAAAATCAATGTATAGAAGCTATTTGTAACTTCGAAAAAAAGAAATAGAAAAAATTAAAAACTACATACATGTGTACTTGGAAGAAATTGATTACTATATCTTTATTTCTGATTTTTAAAATAATATAAAAATAATAAAGAAACTGTATGTTTTTTTATTTTATTTGTCACAAAGAAAAGATATTTTCATCATTTTTTTGTCAAGCAAAGCTTTTGTCAATTTCTTAGAAGCTTTCCCAAATCGTCGACTTTTATGTCAAATAAATTAGCAATGCTTACCCCTAAGGCCCTCGGTACTTTAGGGTTTGCCATTCTATAAAATTAGTTTATATTTTAATAACATTTATAAATATATAAAAGTATCGTTGATAATTTTAACTAATTAGTATAAACCATAAAATTACAACTTACCTCGAAAAAGTGAAAGAAGTCCCATAAGTACTGAGCTGTGGTCCGCGGGACGAGTGTTATTTATATTTTGTAAATAATGTTTATAACAGAGGTTCCCAGATTTTTTTCCCATATGCCACTTTCAAAATTTAGCTGGTTCCGGTGGACCCTTTTCAGCTATATTTCTGCCATATTCCCAAAACTCGACAAAAAATGTGAAGATTTACTATTCATAAGGCGGTTTTACTCAACAAGATTTGGCTATTTTAACAGAATAGGATTACCTAATCAATTATTGCAATGAAATTAACAATGTACCGGCTACAAACTGATTCTAATTATTAAAACCATTTTTTTTTTGTCACGCCAACGTAGACTCCTAATGACGTATTCCTTAGATATACAAAAGAATCATTGATGATATATGTTTTGGGATTCATGGAAATATTTGGAGATATATTTTTTAATTTTTAATCCTCATTTTAATCCAGATAAAACAAATACGAGTTTATATAAAACCCTGATTAGACTAGTGCTTGCATAGAAATCTCAAGCATGACCCAATCAAAGAAGAGAAAAATAAATCAATGTGTGTTATGCGCAATAGCAAAAGTTTAATCATCATATTTAACAATGTCTGCCAATTTTTTGTTAACGTATCTGAATGGCTTATAGTTTAAGACCTAGCGAAATCGTTGCTGGATGTTACTAAAACATGAGAATAATTCCGAGTGAGTTATGTTTCTTAATTGGGGTGTTCAGGATTACCCCTAAATTTTGACTTTTCCACATTTTTTCCTTTGTTTAGTCAAGAAATTCTCACACGACACTCAGCCACGTTATTTCTCATATTAGGTTTTAGGCCAATTTCGATCCTGAAGTTTCGGGAACATAAACTTGACTAAACTAGTGCAAAGTGTCAATAAATTAATTTTTGAAATTTGGAGTTATTCGCTTTTGATCCTGAACACTTCATTTATTGTAAACAGATACAAAAGCTCAATTCAGTGCTTACCACCTTTCATCACGTTTTATTATTTTATATGTTATAAAGATCCGTCACATCGACCGCACGTGCATCACTTGCGAATCGAAAACCGCCTCAAGGCAAAGGGGAGACTTCTCCAATGAATCCACCAATCTCATTATAGGAACCTCAACATCAAACGGGTACATAACCCCAGAGAACGTGCGAATAATTTGCCTTCACCATCCCTAACCTAAATACAGTGCTTTGAAATAAAAGGAACCAACAGAGTCCGTACCAGTAAACTGAGAACCACTACTAAACCACTTGAAATTTTCTTGAAGAATACTAAAAAAATACAGCCATTATGCATCGAATGAAACATTATTGTGAGGAATGGCAACTAGTTATGTCTAAAAAGATATAAACCAAAGCTGTAAAAGAAAATATTACATGCTTGAGGCATATAAAAATTACATCATTGGTTTATGCTAAGTTTTAAGTAAAAGTTTATAGGTAATAATTATTAAGTATTAATGGGTAGGCTAAAACTTTGCACTAAGAGGAAAATCATATGGTGCATCAGCAAACAGCAGTGCAACCTTCCCAATTAGGAATTATCCTTATTATGCAATGCTACAATATCGATCAATGGTTCTTAGATTTTTCCAGTTTATCCATTATTACTTGTCCATGAATTCCTAAAATTCACATGTTTAACAATTCAGACCTCTCTTTTTTCAATAACAGTTGTTGCGGCACATTTACCGCTCGAATACCAATTTCCAAATGCCACTTCCATTTTGGCTTAATTATATAAAATAACATTGCCTTATTGGAACAGACGTAAATCCAAAACGATTGAAAACAAAAGCTATAAATTTCCTTATGAGAACATGCATTTATCATTGATGCTCGCTCGTACCGCGCATCACACACCAATCGAAATCTCCATGACTCCGCGGCTCTTTTTCATTCACAAAGGTAAACTAAGATAAAAGATAAATTATATCTTAAGTATTCCTGAAAATCTCTTAACATTTATATGACGCTGTAAACCCCTGCACAAGCCGGAACACAACAGCAATTTAGAGACTGTCTCAGAATAAAAAGAAGCAGTGAACTAAAACTAATGGACTTCATACCAGTAAAATGAGAACCACTTCCAATGTTCTCGAAAGTTTCCCATAAATACTACAAATATTGCAGCAATTGCACTTCCAATAAAGGAGTATTATGGGGCATGGCAACTGGTAATGTTTAAGTAGAAGCAATAGAAACAAAGATATTTTCTTATTCCAATACAATGAATGAATCCATCGATTTTGAAAAAAAAAATAATAGCTGAAGATTGAAACATCGATATTCAGTGACTAACCTCCACTTTTTGTCGTAAGTACTTTACGCTCGAAGAATCAGTAGTAGGTTAATAGTACTTACTAAGTATTATAATTTAAAAAAAAAAAAAATATATATATATATATATATATACATATTTATATATTTATTTATTATTTATTTATTTATTTATATATATATATATATATATATATATATATATATATATATATATATATATATATATATATAACTTATGCACTTCACCTCACAAAACATTAACAAAAGAATAAGTAGGAAGATAAACAACACACTTGACGGCTGGTTAAACACTGACTTTATTGCCATCTTGAACCTCTATTTATAGATTACAACAGCTGTTTACAATGCCAGCTTGATTAGCGACTTTGCGATCATCGTCTTGTCTTAACTCCCCCCTGCCAGTTTACGAACATCCTCGTAAACTCAAAAATTGCAGAGAAAGAGCACACAAACCAAAGAAATTATCAATTACATGAATCATATTCTACTTACATAAAAATAAAAATAAAATACCTTACTACTAGCTTAATCTACATTACTATCATTCGTAATTAAGAAAAAATATTTATATACAAATAAGTTACTTTACAAAAACTATATATAAAAGAAATGAAAATCCCCTGTTCCACTACACCTCCAGAAGTACGAAATAAAGTACACGGTTATGGGCTGGCTTCCCCAGCTGGAATCTTGAGCTGATCGATATGAACTGTCCTATGTTTTCTTGGCTCAGCCACATTCTGAATAGTGACTAGATTGTGCTCTCTGATAGCAATCACTCTGAATGGACCCTCGTACCTCAGAACTTCCTTTGCACGATTCGATATAATTTTTTTGTACACAATTGTACCGATTTTAATATCTCCCATAATGTCCTTCACGCCCTCGTTTTCCCGCGCCACTCTCCTACTCTTTTCCGCTACCATCCGGCCATGTGCTTTCCCCCACATTTTCTCGAGATCTACTCTATTTATGGCTAGTTGTTCTGCCATGTTTTCGTCTACAACCGTATTCCCCTCGTCTCTTCTTCGCGCTCGTAAACCAAAAAGGGCCTCGAACGGGGAAAATCCGGTGGCCATGTGTATGGAGTGGTTATACGCTGCTATGGCTCGGGGCATCGCCTCATCTGCTTCCAACCCTTTATCTGCGTGGAATACTCGGAGATGTTCTCCCAAGGTATTATGGAGCCTTTCGATCCCCCCCCCTACTTTTAGGATGTCCGGGCGTATTCCAGTGCCATGTAATTCCTAGCCGTTTCATCTCCTGTCGCAAGTACGCGTTATCGAATTCCCTGCCCCCATCCGAGGAGATCGTATTTGGCACCCCATAGAATTGGAACCATGTTTGAAGGGCGCTATTCACCGCCGCTGCCGATTTCTCTTTCACTGGGTGGGCTATGGCCGTTTTGCTGAATGTATCCACTATTGTTACCCATTTAAACCCCCTCCACGTAAAGGTGTCTACTTGAAGATCTGTCAATGGTATCGTAGGCGTCATCGTCTCGGTTTGTAATCCCACGGGAGGATGGCGGTCATACTTAGCCGTATGACAAATGTGGCAGTTCCTTATTATCTCCTCTACTGTCTTCCGCATCCATACCCAATAATACTTTCTTTTTAGTGCCGCCAACGTCTCATTGATTCCCCGGTGGTTCGTCTTCCCTTGATGGTACGCCATCGTTATATCCTTTTGCTGTTCTTGATCGCGTATGGTCTCTACCATAGATCGGCATCGGATAAACGTCCTGTCTATCCCTATTTTTTCGAATCTCCACAAGTTACGTATCTTGTCCCACACCGTCGCATTGCCAACATACAGATATTGGGTCGCACCTGTTTTAGAGGCCTCCTTTAACGCTCGGCAGATTTGCTCTTCCTGGACTCCAGGTTGGGACCAAATAGTAACAATATTATGCCTCTCGTATCTGGAAAATTCAGTTTTCAGTAACCCCGTGGTCTTTGTTTTCCATATTATCTGCCGAGTCTTATCGTTTATTACCTCATCCACCTCCTCCATCTCAGTCGATCTCTCGTCTTGTGATTCCTCCTGGTCTGGAGATTCCCCGTTGTCCCGGCGGTCTGTTTCTCCTTCTCCTTCCACATCTGGCGTCCATTCCCGTACGAACCTCCGGAGCTCCCCGGAAGGTCCCCCTTCACCTGATTCGATAGCGTTGACCTGCAGGGCACGAGATAACCAATCTGCCACCACATTATCTTTTCCCGGCTTGTATGCTATTTCGATATTGTATTGGCTCAAGATCTCCTTCCAACGCGTCACCCTAGCCGACGATTCTTTCAAATTACCCACCCACAGAAGTGGCCTGTGATCGGTATGAACTTTGAACCGCTTTCAAATATATAGGGCCGGAAGTGTTGGACTGCCCATACAATCCCTAATAACTCTCTCTCGAGCGCGCTATATCGGGTCTCCGCGTCTGTAAGCCTTCTGCTTGCGTATGCCACAGGCCGTTCCTCCTTATCACAATCCTGTGACAAAACCGCCCCCAGTGCATATTCACTAGCGTCGGTGGTGATCGCAAATGGTTTTGAAAAATTAGGGAATGCGAGGACCGGTTCCGATTGTAGCCAACACATGCATTTCCTGATGTTCCCCTCGATCTCTGGAGTAATACGAATTATGCGTCCCTTCCTTAACAGTGCATTCAGAGGACTCAGATGCTCGGCCATCTCTGGGACGAATCGACGATAATAATTTAGGGTTCCTAGCAATCTCCTGATTCCCTTGATATCGGTTGGCATCGCCATTTTCCCTATGGCTTCCACCTTCTTACCGTCAGGCCGCACCCCTTCTGCCGATATCGAATGCCCGAGGAAGTTGATTTGCTTTTGCCCCAATATTGATTTTTCCGCTGATAATTTTAGACCAAATTGACGTATTCTGTCAAAGACTCGTTTCAAATCCTCTATATGGTCCAACTCCGTCTTACTAAAAACGAGGAGATCATCCATATAGACCTGGCACATGTTTTCGTCTAAGACCCTCTAGAACTCGTCCATCAGCCTCTGGAACGTTATCGGCGCATTTTTTAAACCGAATGGCATACGGGTAAACTCGTAATGACCCCTTTCAAACGTAAACGCTGTTTTACATTGGTCTCTGGGATGCATGCGAATTTGGTGGTATCCAGATTTCAAATCTAGTGTGCTGAACACGGTTGCTCCACCCAGTCTGTCCAAAATGTCCTCTAATCTGGGAATAGGGTGTAGACTATCTCTACCTACTAGAGTACCCGAGCTCCCACCCCTTGCAAAACTCGATAATAGGCAACCTTTCACACTTCTTTACCACACTATTCACAAAAAATAGGTTGCCCCTCCGTTTACACAATCCTCATTCTTTTCTTATCTGCTCACTACGCCTCCTTGTGCTCCGTTGCTTGCTTCTTCCTCCGGGGGTTCCTCTGCGGCTGGGTTCGCTTCCTTCCGTCTCGGACCCTGAAGCCTCCGAAGATCTCGTCGATTCCGACGATATCCTGTTTCTCCGTCACATTCTTTGAGCATTGATCTCCATAGGTTCGCCTCGATCGTGCTCCCGGCGCCTTATATATGGGCATTGTCTGGCCATATGTCCCCCACTGTGGCATTCGAAACACCGCGCACGTGGGCACTGAGCCACCAAATGCCCTATCTTGCCACATTCGTGGCACCTCCTTTCCTCTCTTCTCCCATTCTTCCTCTCCACAATTTGCCTTCTTTCTCTAGGTAATTTTTCTCTTCTCCCAAACTCTCCATCTCTTCTTCTTCCCATGTCCTGTCTCACTTTATTCCTTCCTGCCTCGTTCCTCCGGTACGACACTCTTTTCCACCCTGGTTCGATCTCTTCTCTCTCTTCCTCGTCGCGGGCACTCGCATCTACCATGTCCTATGCGCATTCCATGAATGACATATCCCTGGGTAATCCGTCTTTCTTTCCAGTATCCCTGGCTAGTTGTACCTTCAGGACTGTGGTCATAAACAACATCCACGCTTCGACCGCTCTGGTATCCACTACTTCTCGTAATTTTTCGTTAATCTTATTCAGCTTCACGAGCAGGCCTGCAGCGTACTGACCGTTTGTCTGATTCGCACGTTTCATCTCTCGAAACATCTGCAGCATATCCTCTTCTGGGGCCCATCGCCCCCCTCCATACGCTTTTTTTAGTCTTTCCTTGATCACCTGCCACGAGGTATCCTCATCTGCTTGGATTAGATTTAATACGCTCCTTCTTACCCGTCGTGCTAAGGCTACCCGTAGCCTTTTGGCATCTGCTTCCTCTAAAAAGTCTGCTGCGACCTGGGATTGAATGCTGCTCATAATACCATCCCCGCCCTTGAGGAAATGATTTAGTTCACCCACATCACCGTTAAATTTCTCCAAACAACACACTTGACGGCTGGTTAAACACTGACTTTATTGCCATCTTGAACCTCTATTTATAGATTACAACAGCTGTTTACAATGCCAGCTTGATTAGCGACTTTGCGATCATCGTCTTGTCTTAACTCCCCCCTGCCAGTTTACGAACATCCTCGTAAACTCAAAAATTGCAGAGAAAGAGCACACAAACCAAAGAAATTATCAATTACATGAATCATATTCTACTTACATAAAAATAAAAATAAAATACCTTACTACTAGCTTAATCTACATTACTATCATTCGTAATTAAGAAAAAATATTTATATACAAATAAGTTACATGAGTGAGAGTGAGTAAGTAATAAGACTGTTAGCATTGATGTTATTGTACGGATGCATATAAAGGTTTGCTATCGGCAATTATATTGATTTGTAAGCCACTATTTAAGGAACTTAAATGGAGTGGAGTTTTAGGTTACGAATCAATACTTGTATGATGTAGTATACAACTGAAATTTTAATAATACGTACAAATTAGCAAAAGCCAATATTACAAATACAAATATTACAGTAAACAAATAAACTTAAAAACTAACCTGAATCAATACAATTGCCGATAGCAAATCTTTATATGCATCCGTAGTAAAGATTCCGTACAATAGCATCAATGCTAACAGTCTCATTACCTACTCACTCTCACTCAAAAGTCAACATGTGACAAAGCTAAGCTTGATAACACACAAATATATGATGTTACTAATATTATAAATGTGAAAGTTTGTATGTTTGTCTCTCTTTCACGCAAAAACTACTGATCGGATTTGGATGAAAATTTACGGTAATATAGTTTATACATCAGAATAACACATAGGCTATAACAAACGCGGATTTATGGGGGGAGGGGCGCACGGGTGCACGGACCCCCCGACAGTTTTTTAGTTACTGTGAAGAATTTATTATAGTACATTATTAAAGAGAAATCACAAGATCATAGTTGTTAAAATAACAGAAAGAACCTGAGTGAACCTATTTGTTTTGATATCCTACAAACATCACAAATGCGAAAGTTTGTATGTATGTTTGTTACTCGTTCACGCAAAAACTACTGAAAGAATTTGGATGAAACTCATTGAGTAATATAGGTCATAAGAACACAGGCTACAGCCTGGAGCAGATTTAGGAGCACGTGCCCCCCAGACAGCTTTTTGTGTTCTGTGGAGAATCCATCATATTACATAGTTAAAGGCAAATCAGGAACTAAGCATCTTGAAATTTGCAGATAGGTTCTTATAATTTAAGAAAGAAATTTGGAAAATTCCACCCCCAAGGTTTTCTCCTTTAATATAACAGGGGTCAAATATTGTATAGAATCCGTCAGTTGTGAAGTTAGGCATCTGAAATTTTGGATGTAAGAGTAACTTATAGTTAAAAAAAAACTAAATTATTTATTTAAAATGATATTTCACGAAACATTATGTGGCAGACCAAATTCCATGCGAGCGAAACCGCAGGCAAAGCTAGTAATACATAAATTAACATGATTGTAATTAGCTTACCAAATTTTATTCAAAATAAGTTAAATAGGAAATCTATTATAAATTTAGATTAAAATAATTTGGTAAAATTAACGAAACGAAAAATGATAATGTAAACAAGAGAATTTTAAGTGAAAAAAAGACCATGTAACGTAGCATTTGTGATAAGTTAGGTTTTAAAAAGAGATTTCATTTAGAAAGTGTGTGCCGTAACAGAGATATACAAATTAAAATATTAAGGTTAAAAATAATATTGAAATACAGGAAGTAGAAGTAAGTTATGAGGAGGCAAAAAACGAACAGTTCTCCTACTTATTAAAGTTAAGATTTTTGCAAATGGATGTCCAGCAATTGCAATGGCAGAATCATATAAGTTTATATGATTCTGGGTTCAATGTTTCTTTGGTTAGTAGTACATTTTTGAATGATAAAATAAATATTAAACAAATAATAGGTGGAGGAGATTCTACTAAAGGTTTAGCTGGGATGGCGAAAACGGAGAGTGTTGTAATAATGAGTATTAAAATTTGTAATTTAAAAGAGGATTTTCAGTTTTTCATTGTTAAAGAAGTTGTAATTGATTGTGAATTTCTATTAGGAGTAGACTTAATAAAAAAATTCAAACTTTGTCAGAAGGAAAAATTGATTATACCACAGAAACAAGAAATAAAAAACTTGGATAAGCAAAACAACATTAGTGAAATAAATACTAATAGAATGGAGAATATTAGAAAAAAAATGAGATAATTTTTGCTAACTCAAAGTTTGATATAGAAACATTGAACAGAAAAGCCACAGTGAAACTGACAGAAAATAGATATATTTCAAAGAAACCTTATAGATGCTCTTTTCAAGATAAATTAGAAATTAAGAAACAAGTGGATGATTTGTTAAAAGCGGGTTTAATAGAGGAGTCAAGCAGTCCTTATGCAGTTCCTGTAACCTTGGTTTTCAAGAAAGAAGAAGGAAAATGATCACGCTTGTGTATTGATTTTAAAGAGTTAAACAAAATAGTAGTGCCAGAAAGTCAGCCTTTTCCAAGGATAGGATGTTCGTACCAGAAATTGTAAGTTTTTTCAAAATTGGATGTGAATTCGGCGTTTTGGTCGATTCCGGTGCGTGCAAAGGATAGATATAAGTTGGCTTTTGTGACTCATCATGGACACTGGCAGTGGAGATGTTTACCTTTTGGTTTGAAATCTGCACTTGCTATTTTTCAAAGAGGTTTAGCAGGTGTTATTAAAAAGAAATAAATTGCATGCTTTTACAATAAATTATAATTATAAGTACATTTTCTAAGAATAATGAAGAGCATGTATATCATGTAGAGCGGTACTGCAAGGATTATATGAACAAGGCTTTAAATAAAATAGAAATAAATGTCAGTTTGTTCAAGAGAGGATAACATATTTGGGACACGAAATTGGAAACAATATGATTAAAACAATGAATAATAATTTTGTGGCTATTAAATACCTAAAACAAAAAAACAAGTTAGACAGTTTTTAGTTAAGATTAATTTTTATTTCAAGTTTATACCAAATCAAGTTGTTTTATTGGCTCGTTTGATTTGTTGCGGAAGAACATGTTTTTCGATTGGTATGAAGAGTGTAGGAATAGTTTTAATTCGACAAAAGAATATTTATGTACAGTTCCTGCTTTGGAAATTTTTGAACCAGAGGATCCAATATTCATTTTTACTAACGCAAGTGTTGAAGGAGTTGGATCAATATTGAAGCATCCACAGGAAGATAATTCTTTGAAGTCGGTGTTTTTCTTTTCTAGGATGACAGACGCTCAATAAAGGAAGAAATTGCTATTTTTATAGAATGTTTAGCTATTAAAGAGGCTATTTTATATTGGCAATTTCATTTGATAGGAAAGAAGTTTACTGTATTTACGGACCATAGACCATTGGAAAGTTTTAATATAAAAAAAAAGTAATGATGTGGAACTATTGCAGATTTTGAATTATATTTCACAATTTGATTTTAAAATTGTATATAATCCTGGTAAAGATAATATTGAAGCTGATTGTTTGTCTAGAAATCCGGTTTTGGAATCACATGAGGATACAGATAATGATTCTGTGATTAAAACTTCAAATTTATTGAAACTGCATAGTATTAAAGAAAATCAAAAATTGTTAAAAGTTGATGATAACTGCATTACTAAAGAAGAGATAATTTATAAAATCTTAAATAATAGAAAGAAAATATGGATTACGGAAAAATCTCTTATTAGGGATGTGCTTGTTGATCAGGGTCATATAGGCACAAAACAGTTAATTTTAACTTTTGGGCAAAAATTTTATTTTAAAAATATGTAGGTATAAACACATAAGATTGACTTGTCGATCTTGTGAAACTTGCATTAAAAATAAATCAAGAATAGGTTGCTTTAAAGCACCTTTGTCTCACCTTGGTCCAGCAAAGGAATTTTTTGAAATAGTGTCTCTAGACACAACAGGATGTTTCAAATGTAATAAAAGTATAAAAAAGATATTTACATTATGCGGTGGATCATTTTACAAGATTTGCTTACATAATAACTTCAAAGACTAAAGTTGCAAACGATCTTATAAATTTAATTAGGAAAGTAGAAAAAGATGGAAGTATTGAATTAATTTTACCAGATCATTATCCTGGTATAAATTAATTACAAAGCACAGTTTAAGGAATATTTAAATAAACAGAAGATACAGACAGCAGTGGATTGCGAGTTTTCTAACAGATAAAATGAAAGAAAAAAACAGACCTTGGTAAATAGAATACGATGCAAAAATTTTGAGAATGGAAATAAATCATGGCCTAAGGTAGCAGAGTAATATGTGTAAATTATTATAAGAACACAATTCACTGTTCGACTGGATTTACTCCTAATTATTTGCTGACAGGAGTGAACTATTCATTTTTACCTGATGAATTAAACGATAATAATTCGACAAATTTTGTCAACAATAGAGAAATAGCTTTTAGGAAAACAAAAGAAATTCACAATCAGATTAAGGAATATTATGATAAGAATGTAAAACAAATGGGTATCCTAGTTCTTACAGAGAATATAGGGTCTAAGTCTATTGAACTAATCCCTTCAGGATTAGTTAACAATTAGATAAAACTTGATTTCGTTGTAAATAATCAATAAAAATTATTCATTTTTGGCAGATTTTGTTTAAATAACCTATAAATTAACCAATTCTTACCATAAATTAAAAATATTAATATATGCATTTAACAAAATTATTAGACCAAATCTAAGTGTCCGGTTTTATATATATAATGATACCTACAATTTTATATATGAAATCATGTTATATATAATATAATTTTTATATAAATGATTATCTCATTAACAATTTATATTAGTAGCGTTTTTCGCTGTTTCTCAGGTCTCATATAGTGCAGGAGCCATGTTTTTCCATCTCTCTGTTGGGGTAATATGCTGGAAAGGGGACATTTATGAGATAATAAACACTGTTGCTTGACAGGTGGGTTATTGAGTTGCCCCTAAGTACCAAAACTACCCGTAATAAATCTATCTCGTTCCAGATTTTATATTTTGATAATGCATTGATAATTATTATTATTATGATTAAATAAATACAAATATTATTTATAATATTTATAAATCGTTATATAAATATATAGTTTTTTCCTATATTCCTGTACCACTACAACCCTTGAAGGGTTCAGTACATGGTAGAGACTGTACTGTTTCTTGGCGATTCGTCCTAGATCACGCTCAACCACCAGATTTTCCATCCTTATTTTCGGTACCCACCTTATAGAGGATCGGTGAGCCCCAGGAGGGTCCTAGATCCATCTCCAGCTGCTAACATATTAAAACAAAATTCTGCCAGCGAGCAGGATATGATCCTAGGACCATCGATATTCCAATTCAGCCCTTTACCACTGAGCCACTCCATTCCCATAAGCAAACAATTATAGAACACATTTTCTTTATTCGATTTATTAATACTTTTTATTTTTATTTTATTCGAAATATGGTGAATATTCCAGTAACCATAATGATGATGACCATAAAAACTCAAAATAAATTCTTACCTGGCGAGTTATTTCTTCTTCTTTCCTAATTTTTAATTTTAATTTTTATTATCTGTTTTATAACATGAAAAATTAAATAATGTATATACAGTTTTTAACATATAAAGCCATTAAATTATAATTAGGAAAGAAAAAGAAGTAATTCGCCAAGCAAGAATTTTGTTGTGTGACATATCTTTATTATGGTTACTAGAATATTCAACATATTTATACTAAACCAAAAAAAGTATTACTAAACAGAATATAAGAATATATACTCGTCGAGTTTCTGCCTCAATCCATATTTCGAATGATTGTTCATGCATTTGAAGATTTTCCTGGAAATTGATGCTGTGAGCTGAATAAAGCCGTATTGACGAAACACTTTTTTAGCCTTAACACACAGTTTGGTGATACTTTTGACAAAGTTGAAATAAATTAAAACAAAAATATTTTTAAGATTCGAAAGAAACAAAAAATACGTGATTAAAATGTTACAGAAGTTAAATACTTTTTTCTCAATTTCATAAAAATAACTCGGATAAAACTCTTTAGAAACATTTATAATCCGATGATAATTAATTAGGTCTCATTATCTTAGAAATTATTCTGTAAGATAAATTACACGCTTTTAAAATTTAACTAACAAGTTTTTAAGTCCTAAAAGTTGGCTAAGTTTATTTATTTTATACATCTAACAGTCTTCCTATGCTAATAGACAACAAAAAAAATAATAAATACAAAATATGAAGCAATTTTATAATGTATTAATAGAGAAAATATAGTGTTCTTTTTCACAGAAAACATAGTTCCAGATACATTAATAGTATTATACATGTAAATTTAGAAAAAAAAATTAGGAAGAATATTTTCTAACAAAGCCAAGGTAATCGTGAAGAAAATCCAAAACAAAAAAAAATGGGGTGTTGCTGGGCCATGGGCACGCCCGTGTGTTGTACGTGAGTAAGTAGTTTTGTAACGGGTAATATTTTTTATACAAAATATTAATATTTATGTATCATAGCAAAAGAAACAGTAGTTCTTTGTCATACATGTTGTAAATAGTATTCAGCGGTTATATAATGTTGAATTCTTGCCAGGACCATTGTCGAGACACATTAATTGTGTCGATACACAATGAAGACTACATTAATGACTTGTCTGATAATACTCTGGCTGCCGTCGGAACGCAACATTGCTATCTTGCATGATTGGCTGTCGCGATGATACTAGACGTCCACGGATCGGATGTAATGCGGGGTTGCTTAGATGGATACACAAATTCCTTCAAATGTGACAATGTACTTTGTCCGAGTCTATTGATTTTTTTGCACGTACCACACAGTTTCAAGTCAGCTACTGGCTCTTAGGGAAAGTATTATTAAGCACCGGTAGATGTTTTCTTTCGTTGGCTTCAATGAGCGCAGAAACCATAGACGATCACACACTTATGTCGGAATGGATTTTTGAAAAACGTCTTAGTGAACCGTGTATTTGGATTCGGCTTTTCGAGGCATACAGGACGACAACATATATTTTTGATAATATTTTTTTTTTATTAAACACCTTATTATAATCACTGTTACTATTTTAAACATTTATTTTATACTCAATCGATAGATTTTGACAAGAGGTGACGATTAAAACTTAAAGGAACGTCTTAGTTCCTCCGAGTCAAAAGTTATAGGGAATGAAAATCTTGATACATATTAGGTTTAAATTATAGAATCAATCCATGAAAACTATAAAAAGATATTTGCCTATAAACTTAAACTGTGATATCTCATAATTAAAATAGAAATACCGAAATCCTTTTTTAGACTAAACAAAAATAGAATTTCGTATATCGGAAAGGAATAAATATCTAACAAAGACATGGTTTAAATAATAAATAAAAAAATGAATATAAAATGGATTCTCCAGCAAATTGGACCCTTAGAGCCACGCGGTGTTACAATATATGCGACTGTACGTAGGAATACTTTTCGTATATTTTAAAAAATATTCCACTGAATAAAAATAAAATACGAAAAATATTACGAATCCCTAAAGAAATATAATCGATTTTTTAAAATGTTTATAATTCGTTTCCTGAGTCGATTTCTGTGACATGCGTGTTGAACGTATGTGACATTCATTGATTGTATTAGACAACTGTGTTTTTTCTTTTGGCATTCTTTGTGATAATTTTAATTGTTTTATTCTATTAATTAAAATCGTAAATGTATCAAATATATCAGTTTTAACTTTATTTGGGAAGATTTGATAAGTGTATATGGAATTAAAACATTTATACATTTAAAAAGCTCTTTTGATACCTCTAAAAAATAAATCAAAGAAATAAAAGCTGAAGACAAGCTTGATGAGTTAAACAAGTTTATGTACTTGTAAATGAGACAATGCTTAATAAACAGCTGCTAATTAATTAAATTACAATAAACGCATTACTCAGCCTAATATGAATAATTTAGACTAATATGTAAATATATACTCAGGTTTTCATTATAATGTTTCTAGGCCAGATTAACATTATGTAAATGAGTCTGAAACTAATGATTCTGGCATAAATAATTTTAATAATGTTGGATATACCATTCGGCTCTAGTATTTGTAAGTTCGAAGATAATCATTAATTTTTTTTAAGCAGGTTAGTTCTTCTGTCTTTCGCCTGTTTCGTAATTTATGATATATATTTATTTTCACGTCAAATATCCTTGTATATTGTATACCCTTTTACATTAGAACCTTTGATCCATCATGTATAAAACTGAACAATAATTCCTACTTCAACATATATTCTATATGTTTATTGATTTAAATATTTTATTAGCCAAAACGACAACAAGCAAACGTAAATCGATTTAAATATGCACCCTAATGACCATGTTGTTCAACTGTTTCATATTTAGGATTCTGTAAAAAAATATTCAACGCATTTCAGTTGTCAAAGCACCACCAAAATTTTTTAAAATTAATACTGAAACTTGCAAAACTAAATTAATTGAATATACTATATCACTACAGATAGATTTAAATATCTCTTTAGCCTTTATATTTTTTTTGAAGCTTTGTAAAATAATTGGTGGCCGAAAGTCTTTTCTGGATGTGACGGGAGTCAGAAGTTTCTTTAGGAGGTACCTGGTTATTTTGTTTATTTTCCATAGCATTAACACAGTGGATAGCTGAACAGACAATTAGCTCACTTCTCTGGTAGTAATTGAACCTCTTACAGAGGCTAAAAATATATACATATGAAGGAATTTATTAATAGTAATATGAAAGTTGTGTAGTTGGTCACAACTTGGTTAAAGAGTAAAATGCATAAATATCATTATACAATCATTATTGTTAATGATGAAATGGTAGATTAGATATATCATGAGCAAAGATGAAAATAGTAGGAAGGTGAAGTCAATAAATTTTATAAATTTACCCTCACACAAGACAAGAAACAACTAGACGCTTTCAACTACTTAAACACATACTAGACAAACGCTCAAAGCTTCAGATCAATTACAAAAGACTTATTTATGTGACTCTTATAAGACCTAAATGGACTTACCAAATTGAACTATGAGACTCCACCAAACCATCGAATTCCTCTCGTATCTAATCCTTGCAATCCAAAATCCTAAACGCTCCTTATTTTGTCTCAAATAAAACCATCCGTAATGACTTTAATGTTCCATATGTTACCGATTTAGCCCATTCCAGATACCTATCATTCCATAATAAACTCCAGGCCCATCCAAACCCACTAGTTTCCATCCTTTCATCCAATTTCATCCCGGACAATACTCCTAAGCGTCTAAAGAGATGGCCTAGGGCCTTCTATTATAGAAATGTTATTAGAGTGCTGCCAGTGGGTAGTGTCTCTACATACCCTGTCATGTATTATTTATTCTTAAAGCTATTGTACTAGATGAATATATTATAGTTGTATAATTCAATAATATAATTTTTAAAAAATTATTTATTTTTTACTAGTTTTAAAATTTTTGTCTGCATAAATTATTTACAATACCCCCTGCCTATTTTTATTATTTTAATGAGTTTGGGGAGTGGGGTTGATCAGTGGTTGAACCCTGAAGGTCCCGGTTTCAAATCCGGCGGTGGCAGATAATTTATTTATTCTGTTAACAGTCGAGGAAGGATCCCATTTGAAATCAGGAGACTATTCTGAAGATAATTTAAAGTAGGCAATTTTAATTTGTGCTAAAATCTGGGTGCTTAGCATGGTCTATTTGTCATAGATTTTCTACACCAGCCTTCACAATACTGTCTCTACCAAGTACTGTATCCAAGATCCTTGGTTTGTAATGGTAATTTCCCCTTCACATGAATATTTATTGTTCATGCGTACGTTCTTCTACACTTTTATGTATATAATTGCTGTTTTTAGATTTTATCCTTTCAATGTAGTGTAACTACTTTTTATGTTGTGAATGGGTGGATTTTTACTTTTCTTTCTTTATTTTGGTTTTCTTCTAAGTATCGGGGCACAATTAATTTTGGTTTTGTTCCACAAAAAAATAAATATATATACTATGTATATGCATATTTGGATAGAAAACACATTCAATTTATTACTATTATGATTTATTATAGAGGGGGCATGTTGGTCGATGTTAAAGTCTCTCGTAAGCAATATATTACGACGGGATCGGACGATAATCACTGCACTGTCCACACTATCAGGAAGTTCTAACATTACGTCTTCCCAACGATATGTATCTTCCCCTTAGGCGGCGGCAATAGAAAAATGAACTAAGGGCGAAGAAGAGCCATATAAATGTTTTATAGTTCTCCCCCTGGCAAGATAAGGGCACTGTTGGCTTATCCCCTAGTAAATCCCGGATGATGGCTGGTAATTCGTGGGAACACTGACCCCGAGAATTATCATAGGCCCTGCATATATTTTTCCAGCCTAACTCCGGCCCAGTTCCTCCCGATCGAGGCGACTGTTGAGCCGTGATCTGAATAAGAATGACATGGAAATTTTCTCTGAGTAATGAGCCTCAGATTCCTCTAATGGTAACGATTGTTGAATTACTTTCAGTCGTTGTGGCATAGGTTTTCGTTTTATTTATTTAGGAAGTATTCTCAGATATCGGAGTTTCTATTAAGATTTTTGCGGAATCCTGGTATTTAGAAGTTTATAGTATTCCGTTGGTTTACAAGTTTTTACGAGTTTATTTTAATTTTTTCTTTATTTTAGCTAAGTTAATAATTAATTCCCAAATATTCTAATACTTCAATATCCATGTTTCATCAGAATCATGTTTTGTTTTTTTATAAGCTATTAGTGTTGTACAATAAGAATCTCTTTAGATATTTCATCAAATAATATTAATAATAATAAACACTGAAACCATGGAATATTTCATTTACATATTTTTTTAAATATAGTTTTGTCATATACCATGTCCTTAAAAATACTTTTTATTTCCTATGTATTACTTATTAAAAAATATAAGTGTTATAAAAAATATAATTAATTATGATCTTTTTTTTCCAGATGTTCACCGGATATTAATTGAGGTAAGTAATTAATCATGGTTTATTGATTATATTTTGATCGTCAATACTTACTAATAAATGTTTTTAATTTATTTATTTTTTTTTTGTATATTTATTTAAATCTTCAATTATATCACCAACCTCAACTGAAGCAGGCAGTCCTTTTAATATAAGTGAGGGAGTTTTGCCTTCGTATAATGTGTAGGTGCGATATTCACCTTTGCTCTCAGTTATTATTTTCTTCACAGTCTCGAAGTCATCTTTGGTGTTTGTGTAAATTAATATACGATTTCCTTTGTATTTTAATGAGAAGTCATTTTTTAGATTTTTTTTTAAATGTTCCACCGAGCTTTTATAGTTTTTGAACTTATTGGAGTATAGTTGGAATTTTAGATATATATTGAAGCTTGTTCTGTATTTTCTTTTATGACTTTTCTTAATAGGATTAATTATTATATAATCTGTTTATAATATTGCAATTTTTAAATTTAAATAAATAATCATTAGGTAAATAAGAGAATCTTGTAACATATAGTATTTACGAATAGAAATTGGTAACACTGCAATAAATAAAATTATCTAGGAGCTAAATAACAATAATAATTAAATAGCTAGTTTTTTTTTTAATTTTATTTAAAAGGTAGTATTTTCAAGCCGCGCTAGATTATCCAAGGAACATGCCCCAATTTCAATTTTTAATTATTTGGTTTCTTCCAATTTGCTTTCATCTCTTCATTATGTTCTAATTCTTTTCTAATCTTCAGTCCACTTTAAACCTTTTTTCACGGTTCAACATTGACATCCTTGCATATCCAAAGCATTTTTCCCAAACCTTCTCTGTCATCTATTTATTTAGCGTTTTTATAGTGGTTCTCTATAAATCATTCTTCGCTTTGTTAACACAAATTGTCGTCGACTTCTCAATCCACAAATATTTGGAAATCTAATTGGTAATTCAACCCAATTCGATGTAAAGACCAAAAATATACAAGTTTCCTTTTTGTCATTACATTTTCTAAATTTTTAGATATTTCAGCGTTGCTTCCTAAATCCGCTACTTTCTGCTGTATTTTTTAGTCTTGCTATTTTTTTTTTTTTTAATTAGTCTTTTCAGTATTTATAATTTATCTACTTTATAGTTTAATGCCGAACATTCGTTCGAAAATTCTCATTCTTGCTATCTTTGGAGAGGCATTTTTATTGTGAAGGTCTTTGATCATCATTGAACATCGTATGCTCTCTCCATCTATAACAAATTCCCTTCTTTTACAATTTTTCCTAAAACATTTTCGTTTAATATCTTCCATAGATGTTTGATTATTTTAATCAACTCTATTAAGCCATTACCTGTTTTCAGAAATGTTGGTACACCCTCAATGGTTGTTTAAACTTTTTTTTCTGTAGCAATTCTTTTTTTCCACCAAGTTCTACTGATTATTTCTTCCAGACATTTTTTTTTTTATAATTTAGAATTTCATTTTTTATCAGGAGAGCATTACTGATACAACATATGTATTCTGAGCACTCCTTGACATCAATTGGACTGAAAAATCGTTTCGAATGCTTTATATTTATGCAATTATTGTATTGTTATTGCCACAGAATAGTATAAAGATATATAATCATATTTTGAGTGATCTGAAAATCGAAAAATATGATTTTATCTCATAGCTATATGTTTTTATTTTCATCTAGAACCAGTCAGTGTATAACGCCAACTAATATTGTAACACCGCACTGTCAGATTAACTGCCGTTGAAGCCATCTTCAGGGGCTCGGGGTAGTGGACTGAAGCCCTAAAACCTGTTAGAGATTAAACTAAAATTAGTTTAGTAGACAGAGCCTTGAGGTGCTTCGGTAGACAAAGGGCTACGAAACCATATCGAAGGCAGTATCTTTCTCCACGATATTTTTTAAAAGGTTATTTAGTATATTTATTCATTTTTAAATGGAATTCAATGAGGCCATTAAACTCTTAATTGATCGATATTATTACAACAGTTATCTACATAATTTCCACATCTGTAGGATTCATACTATTATGTTCACAACTGTATAAAAAATATCAATAATTGTAACTGGTTAATACTGTTTATGTAGTTGCACTTCACTATTCCGTGATTGAATCAGGCGTAAATTGATTTCTTGGATACAGAAAAGGCGTCTGGGTAAGATGAGGTGGAGGTATTAGCTGAATACTCATTTGAGTCGCTTTAATTAAAAATTTTAAATTAACCAAAATCTTGGATACATGTGTAAAGTTTATCCTAAGAAAGATGATATCTGCTGACACATACAATAAAATTATAAATATAGGAAGACAAGCACTCAGATGTCAAACAAACGTGCACCTGCCGTCATAATCTGCACGGTGCTAATATGCAGCTTGAAATTTTGACACTGTTTTTCAGGGAAAATCCTACGGTTGAAATTTTATGGAGCGTTAGTAACTGAAACCAAGAGAAGAGTATCATCCGATTGATCTACGATTACTTAAATGATCGTTAAGTGAGGAAGTGTAAAGAAAATGCTGGTAGATCCCCGAATAAAAAAAAACTGGATGTAACTTCAACTTAGATATATTAGCACGGATATAGGGATAAAGTTTCTTTTTAAATAAAATATTTAGTAATAGATTTAATGCATACTAATAAAGCATAGCCAAATATGTTTAATATTGCTTATGAAATGTTAAAATAGTAAACACCTAAAGGTAAATGAATATATGGATTAAAAAAAACACAATAACATGCGTTTTATAATATATTAAATGGGGGAGGTGGGTAGCTCAGTAGTAGAGTGCTTAGTTGCCGTGATCCTGGATTCAAATCCGGCGGTGCCAGATAATTTATTTATTCTTTTAAAAGCCGGAATTAACACTGTAGAATCTGGAGACCCTCTTCGGGCTCACCCACTCTCTATAAAGTTGGAACCCTTAAGTGATAAAAATCCTGGCTGCTTAGCACCAATATCGATTTAGTAATATCTATGCATCTATATATGTAATATATCTTCAATAACTAAGATAAATCACCTTGGTTCACAATCATTGTCCTAGAAATCATGTACCATCTACTATGTACATGGTTTGTAGTAGAACAGGTTTTTTCAGACATGTATTATTCATAAATTTACTAAATTTAGTATCTAGTTAGAACATACACAAGATAATAGACAGCTCCAACATGGCATGCAAAAAAAAATCACATGCAAACTCGAGGCCTTCCGTCCTGAGGTACCACACTGTAGCAGGGAGTGATTTAGGGTTGCTAGAAGTGAAACTGACACGGAGACAGTAGGCTACCTACCGCTATCCAAACTCGCAAAAAAGAAAACGGGCTGATAATTCGGAAAAAGCTTCAAGCTCATCTCAATTCAAAGTTTCGAGTTAAGTATCACGTTTCAATAAGTACATATACCATTTATCCAGTATGTCATTTTCATAGAGATAATAACTCTTAAATACCAAACTAAATATAATTCGTCTTTATTTGTATTATTGTTGAATCAATATTCTGTAGGTAATACATGAAACAAAATAATGCCATAATGTATACGGCATAAATAAGATAATAATGTAGCAAAATAAACAAAAAAGACTTTAGTACCTAACACGTAAAGTTATTTTCATGATAAATGATTTATTTTCGGCCTCCATGGATCCGATATCGTGTATACGAGGTGTGGCTATTAAATAACGAGACTGAAGTTGCTTTCGATATCCATGGGATTGTGTACCTTCACTGGGTTCCTGAAGGTCAAACTATTAATCAATACTACTACCTTGAGGTACTTGCAAAACTACGTGAAAGAGTAAGGAAAGAACGAAATTTTAGGACAAATCATGGGTTCTCCACCAAGACAATGCGCCAGCTCATTCCGCGTTATCTTTCAAGAGGTTCTTTGCCCAGTAAAGCATCCAAGTGTTAGAACATCCACCTTATTCACCAGATCTTGCTTTATCTGTTCCCTTAGGTGAAATCTTCGTAAAATAGGACGAAATTTGACGAAATTGACCGTGGAAGCTGTAAAAGAGAAAGCGGCACGCGTCCTGAAGGAGCTGACAGAAGATGACTTCCAGCACTGTTTCCAACAATGGAGAGTTGTAGGGATAGAGAAGGGGGTATTATGTATAAAATAAAAATAAATTTTATTGCAACGTCAGTCTCGTTATTAAATAGCCCTCGTATAGTGCTTTACATACCAAACAGGCACAAAAGGTCGAAATCCTACATGACAAAAGCATTAGTAACACTATCGATTTTTTATAGACGATATAATCACTGAAATTTATAAAATATAGGCAATGAGATTCAACCTCTCTAACGGGGAAATAAGCGTTCCTATGTTTCTGTGCCCCTATTAACTATAAAATATCTTCCCAATTATTCTACTTTTTTCTATTCTGTAATGAAGCTCCAGATAATGTAATATAATAAGTTTATTTCCCAGGCAAAAGAAAGGGAAATGGAAAGGAAGAGGCAGTTGAAATGCCGTGGTCCGTAGAAAGCCGAAAAATTAAAAAATAAATAAATAAAATAATATTATAATAATTAATTCGAATGTTAGCATGAACTCTGTTTAAAAACTATCTATCATTAAGGTAATTGTTAAGTAGCCAAAACAAAAGTATTCCCTCACTATTCTACCTTTTTTTTGTTGTTTTTTTTACACAACTGTTCACCACGAGATGATGATGAAAAATAATTAAACATTGAATTATTTACAAACATTTTTTAGCTAATTGGTGGATTAAAATACTTTAACATGTTGAAAGGTTAAAAAAAATGAAAAAACACAAGTAAATGCTGAAGGAGATGTATGGAAAAAAACATTTCAAGAGGAACGTACTTTAAAGGCTAGAAAGACATTCCGTCAAGTAGTTCCTGTTAATCCGGCTTACAAGAGGTAGCCAACCTTTTTCCAACAATTGGTAGATGTCGAGACATGGACTCACTCGGAGACAGGATGGAAGAAAATAACATACTTTTTCCATCAGCCGTGGATTAAGCCCACTCCTGGGATATAAAGACCATCCAGGTCACACACCATCTTTAGAACTACCTTTTTGTCTTTAATACAAGACTTAAATAAAAATAACGGTAATATTTCATTGCAAAGTATAACGAGTGAAAAAGTTGGTTTTTAAAGGTTATAAATTATTGTTTTTAAATCTTATTTTTACTCTACTTTAATTTAATGTTTTGAATATTTTATTGTGTGTACAAAGCTTAAATTTGGGTCACGAGCCATAGAGCAACATTGGTTTTCGCATTGAATTGTATTTATTGGTGGTAAAGAATTCAACTATTCGTTCTCCCTCAACATATTGTGAACAAAACTATTTCTTTTTTTATTATTATCAGGTTGTGAAATAGTTAATACTAGGAGTAGTGTAAAATGTTCAGGGCGTGCAGTCGATGACTACACAAAATTAGAATGTCTTATTTTATTGTACCTACATTTCGGCCTATGTTTTAGGCCATCCTCTTTTTATTTTGCTACGTTTTATTGTCTTCATTTTGTCTGTTTTATTATCGTCTAGAATTTTTTCCATTAATTTTATTTCTCAAGAGTATTATTCTTCCTTGGTACTGCAATGTTTTCTACCTTTTTTTCTGTTACCTTTTCTCAGGCCTGAAGATGGCCTAAAGTTTGGGTCGAAACGTAGGCACATTAAAATAAGTCATTCCTATTTTGTGTAATCATTGACTTCACGCCCTGACCATTTTACAAGACTCTTAGAATTATCTAGTCAATCATTTACATTTAAGTAGATTAATAATAAATTTGAGCGCCATGCTTCTCAGTCTTTTAAATGATATTATTATTTTTTTTTTTAACATCATTCCGTGAAATTTTACTTAAAATAAGGTACTGATCATTAGTGGAAACAAAAATATTATAATAGCTCCATGCAAACTAGGTAGGCTGGCATAATATACAAAGCTGCAGAATATGCAAAAATATTTACAAAAAAATATATACTCTATATAAATTAAACATAGAAAAAATGAAAGGTAAAGGATCGAAAAAAAATTAAACAAAAGATATGAGAATAATAATGCATATTGCTAATTAACAAAATAGCTAATTTTTGTTCATGAAAAGCATAGTGAAAAAAATTATTAAGAGAAAGACACATTCTAAGCAAGAAACAAAAACTGTCTTTCTGTATGTAACTTATGAGCTTCGGCACAAAAAACATAAAAAAGAGAGATATTGGGGAGAATAACAGCACACATGAAGTCTAGTTAAACACTGATTTATTCAAGTTACATTCCTCTATTTATAGTATTTACATTGTTGACATTCACTGCTTAGGATTAGTGTCTATACTGGTGTATGTCTTATCTTAACTCTACCCTGCCAGATTACGAACATTCTCGTAAACTCGAAAAACAGAAACAAAACATAAGAGTACCAAAAGTAAAAAGAAAATTAAATACAATATCTTCCAATCAAGAAATCTAGCACCTACAAAACACAACAGAAAAGAAATCTTACACTATGTAACGAGCTCACTTAGCACTTGAACTTAACACCATCTGCTTCTTCTGACCTACTATAACAAACACTTACAAATACAAAGTAATAATAATACTAAGAAAAAAAAATGCCAGACAACAGTAATCATACATATTTACAGTTTACTTTCTCCAGCTGGAATTTTCAGCTGCTCAATATGCACCGTTCTACGTTTTCTGGGCTCCGCCAGACTGAACGGTGACCAGATTGTACTCCCGAATCGCGATCACTTTGAATGGCCCCTCGTACCTGAGTACCTCCTTAGCGCGATTTGACACGATCTTTCTGTAAACAATATTGCCTATCCTCAGATTTCCCACGATATCTTTCACCCCAAAATTATCCCTGGCCACTCTCTTACACTTTTCTGAGACCATTCTTGCACCCGCTTTTCCCCATATTCGGTCAAGTTCTATTCTGTTCGCGACTAGGTGTTCCGCCGTGGTGTCATCGATGATCGTACCGTTCCCTTCCCTACGTCGAGCCCGTAAACCGAAGAGGACCTCGAAAGGGGAGAATCCCGTACCCATGTGGATTGAGTGGTTGTACGCCGCCACAGCCCGAGGCATCGCCACATCAGCCTCCAACCCTTTATCAAACGAAACGAACACACGAAGATGTTCGCCCAGAGTACTATGGAGCCGCTCGATCCCTTCCCTACTTTTGGGATGCCCGGGTGTATTCCAATGCCAAGCAACACCGCAATCTTCATGTCCTTCCGCAGTTGGGCGTTATCGAACTCTCTGCCGCAGTCCAAGGAAATCGAATCTGGCATCCCGTAACATTGGAACCAAGTTCGGAGGGCGTCACCAACTGCGGCTGCTGACTTCTCTTTCACCGGATGGGCCATGGCTATTTTGCTGAATATGTCCACTATAGTAACCCAATTGAAGCCCCTCGACGTAAAGGTGTCAATTTGGAGATCCGTTAGCGGCGCTATAGGCGTAGACTTCTCCACTTGCAACCCTACCGGGGGATGGCGATCATACTTTGCGACATGGCAAATGGCACAGTCCCTCACAATCTCTTCGACCGTTTTCCTCATCCCCACCCAGTAGTACCTCCGTTTCAGCGCTGTTACGGTTTCGTTAACCCCCCCCCCCCGATGGTTAGTCTTCCCCTGGTGGTAAGCTAACGTGACCTCTTTTTGGTAGTCGATATCGCGGATCGTATCTACCATAAGGCGACACCGAACAAACGACTTATCCAGACGTATCTTCTCTAGGCACCACAAATTCTTGATTTCATCCCATACCGTCGCGTTCCCTTCATACAGATAGTGGGTCTTCCCAACTTTGGACGCATATTCCAAGACCCTGCATATTTGTTCCTCTTTGACTCCCGGCTGGGACCAGATAGTAACGATACTGTGCTTCGCATACCTGTAGAACTCCATTTTCAAAAGCCCCGTCGTCCTGGTATTCCATATTATTTGACGGTTTTTGTCGTTGACTGGCTCGTCCAGATCTTCTATCTCCGTTGACCTCTCCTCCCCTGATTCAGCCTGGTCGGTGGAAACTTCACTGTCCCGATTGTCCGTCCCAAGTTCTCCTTCCCCATCTGGCGTCCATTCCCGGATAAACCTTTGCAGTTCCCCCGACGGTTCGCCCGCCTCTGGTTCTATGGCGTTGATTTGGAGAGCGCGAGATAACCAGTCCGCCACCACGTTTTCTTTACCCGGCTTATAGACCATATCCATGTTATACTGGCTGAGGATCTCTTTCCACCACGTGACTCTCGCCGACGACTCTTTTAAATTTCCCACCCACAGAAGGGGACGGTGGTCTGTGTGGACCTTAAACCTTTTCCCGAACACGTACGGCCGGAAGTGTTGGACCGCCCAAACGATACCCAGCAAGTCGCGTTCTGGTGCACTATACCGCGATTCCGCGTTCATGAGCCTCCTACTCGCATATGCGATCGATCTATCACCCTTCTCCCTCGCCTGAGATAGTACGCTCCCCAACGCATACTCACTAGCGTCTGTCTTAATTGAGAACGGTTTGCTGAAGTCTGGGAATGCGAGAACCGGTTGAGTCTGCAACTGCTCCATGCATTTCCTAACCTTCGCTTCCATTTCCGGAGTACCCCGGATCATCCGCCACTTCTTGAGCAACTCGTTCAAGGAAACGAGGTTTTCGGCCATTTCTGGGACAAAACGGCGATAGTAATTGAGGGTTCCTAACAGCCTTCTGATTCCTTTCGCGTCCTTCGAGACAGCCATTTTAGCGATCGCCTCCACTTTCGTACTATCCGGACGCACTCCTTCCGCCGATATGGTGTGACCCAGGAACCTTGTTAGGAACACCTGATCCCTGTGTTTCCGCCCTAACACAGACTTTTCTCTGGAAAGGTTCAGCCCAAACTGCCTTATCCGCTGAAATGCCGTACTGAACCCGCCGTAGGTCCTCAATATGCTGTGCCTCGGTTCTACTGAAAACAAGAAGGTCGTCCATGTACACTTGGCACATATTCTCATCCAGGCCACGCAGGAACTCATCCATTAGTTTCTGAAATGTGATGGGCGCGTTCTTTAATCCGAAGGGCATGCGCGTAAATTCGTAGTGCCCCCTTTCAAATGTGAACGCCGTCTTGCACTGATCCCTGGGGTGCATGCGTATTTGATGGTATCCGGATTTCAGGTCAACCGTGCTAAAAATCGCCGCCCCACCTAACCTATCTAGGATATCATCCAACCTCGGAATGGGGTACTTTTCGTCCAGCGTGTTGTCATTAAGTTGCCAATAGTCAATCACTACCCTATATCGCTCCTGTGTCTGGCCCTCAACGGCCTTTTTCTTTACGGCCCGTAAGGGGCTATTAAACGATGATGTACTATCGACAATTATGCCCTGCCGCTTCAGCTCCGCTAGTTCTTCCCGGATATGTTCCTTCAAAACCTGCGGGTACCTTCTTTCCTTTACATACGTACTGTTCTCCGATTTCAGATGAATTTCGTGAAAGGTCTCCCCCCGTCACGCTCAGTGGATCTCCCTTGCGAAAAAAAATATCTGCATATTCCTCCCTTATATCCGTCCTCCAATCCTTGCCCTGGGTGATTGCACCGAAGCACCCCACATCCCTTGCCTCGTTCTCCATCGTTTTATATACCTTCCTCCCTATTCTGATTACACATTGGCCCTCTACATTACGGAGTTTCGCCCCTAATTTCCCGAGCACATCGCACCCCAAAATCTCCTCATAGTCAAGCGGCATGGTCGCCACCACATGTAAAGTTGCTACTTCGCCCTGTTTGCCCCATTTACCCAACGCCAGGTCAATTTCCCCCTCTACTGTACAGGGACCACCTAAAGTGATCAACTTACATAAGCACTTCCTAATTTCTGGTTCACTCTTTGCTTTAAATATAGTTTGTAAGCTATCTCTACCTACTATACTACATGAACTACCTGTGTCCACAAGACACCTCCACCCCTTGCAAAACTCAATAATAGGAAACCGACCGCACTTTTTCACAATAGTATTTACACAAAAATGGTTACCCCGCCATTCACACCATCCTCATTCTCTCCTTACCTCATCGGTTCGTCGCCCTGCTCTCCGTTGCTTACTTCTTCCTCCGGGAGTTCCTCTGCCACCAGGTTCGCTACCCTTCGCCTCGGATCCTGAAGTCTCGGATGCTCCGGAAGATTCGGACGGTATTCTGCTCCTCCGCCATATTCCCTGTGCGTTGACCTCCATAAGTTCGCCCCGGTCCTGGTCTCTCCTCCTTATGTTTGGACATTGCCTAGCCATATGTCCCTCGATGTGGCACTCAAAACAGCGAGTGCGCGGGCATTGAGCCACCAAGTGCCCCGTCTTGCCACATTCGTGGCATCTCCTATCGTCTCTCCTCATGTTCTTCCTATCTCCAAATTGCCGCTTCTCTCTAATCATCGGCTTCCTCCTAACGAAATCTCCCTCTCTTCTTCTCTCCGGATCTATCCTTGCTTGATTCCTACCTGCTTCGTTCCTGCGGTAGGACACTTTGTTCCACCCTGGTTCAATCACTTCCCGCAATTTTTCATTTATCTTATTTAGTTTTGCGAGAAGTCCTGCTGCATATTGGCCGTTCGTCTGGCCCGTCCTCTTCACCTCTCTAAACATTTGTAGCATGTTTGGGGGGCCATCGCCCTCCTCCGTAGGCTTTTTTCAATCTATCCTTAATCACCAGCCATGGAGTATCTTCGTCGGCTTGGATCAAGTTTAGGACACTCCTCCTAACCCGACGTGCTAGTGCCACTCGCAGCCTCCTCGCGTCGGTTTCCTCCAAAAGATCAGCCGCCTCCTGTGATTGTATACTCCCCATGATTCCGTCTCCTCCTTTGATGAAGTGGTTTAGCTCACCTACATCTCCATTGAACTTCTCTAGATCAGAGATCCCTCTCCTAATGTCTTGCGCATTAGCCTTCTTTAATTTCATCTTTTCCAACTCTTTTGTCTCTTGCGCTATTCGCTTGGCTTCCTGTGCGGCTAAGTCCGCCCGCGCCATGGCTAGAGTTGTCGATGGATACGGCGGGAACTCAGGGTTTTCCTGTTCCGGCTGTGGTGGGTCTAAAATTAATGTTGCCGGCCTGAGAATACTTTGACCGTGTTCATTTATGCTGGCACTGGTTGACATATAAAATTAAAGAATACTTCGAATGTAATAAAGAAAAAAAAAAGAGAAGAAAGAAAAAAAAACTTTATGAACTGTTTTTTTCTGTAAAAAAAAATCTTCAATATGAAATGTTAACGAATTCCCGGGTTTCGGCACCACTTATGAGCTTCGGCTCAAAAAACATAAAAAAAAAGAGAGATTGGGGAGAATAACAACACACATAAAGTCTAGTTAAACACTGATTTATTCAAGTTACATTCCTCTATTTATAGTATTTACATTGTTGACATTCACTGTTTAGGATTAGGTGATATGACGATTCACTGGTGTATGTCTTATCTTAACTTGTAGACATTTTAATATATTAAAAAAAAATTGTTTTTTATGTATCGTGCAATAAGCATTAGACATAATGTGTAACAGGTGACCAGGTCAGATAGATTAATCGAAACGGTTAACTTCATATTGATAGTGATGATAACAGCTTTAATTATATTCTGCATTATTACATACATATATAATGCTGCACTTAGTTGGTTAAATATTTTTTACTTTATTAGATTTCTTTTGTGAACTCTGCAGGAATATTTGCAGTTGTAAAGTATTGAGCAATGCAAAGTATTTTTGAACTGCAATTTTTTTTTTTAATTGATTAATAAACACATCTGCTTAGAGCGTATGTTCAGTAATCCATGATGATTAAATTGATGATAAAATATACTGTCTGGGGAATGCAAGGAGTGGTTTGGAGATAAAAATGATACAATGGGAACACAAGCTATATTAAATTCTACATAAGCCTCAGAGAAATTTAAATATTATTATTAGATATATTCTTTGGAGACAGAAACCGTGCGTGAGATATCTCGCTCTAGTAGCGGTGTCCAATATATATAAATTTAAGTTTATATTTTAAATATATTTAAATAAAGTTTAAGATCTGGTTTCAAATCTTTTCTTAGAATATAAGATTATTATTGGAATGTTTCGACCTGTGATGGAAAAATAGAAATCAATTTTTAAAAACTCTGAACGATTTTTGATCGTATTTATTTATATAATTATGTTTTTATTCCTTGAGATATATTATTTTTTTTCAAAACAGGGTATCATTTAATATGGTTAATATGATATATGAAAGTAAAACATTAGAAACGATAAATTAATGTTGATTAAAATTATTAGTAATCTTTTACTTCTGATAATGAACTCTTTCATGTCCCTGACGGCTCTTCATCTTCATTCTAGTATATTAACTTAAACTACACTATATTTGAGTCAACTGTCAACTCTTAACCTCATTAATTGCCTGAAAGACTGTGGGTCGAAACTATAACTAGGATATTACTTAGAGCCATAATTAGAATGCTTCAATAGAAATATTTCTATACTTCTCTATACATTTGAACCCTAAAATGAAGCAAAGTTTATTGTAAAAACCTTTAGAATAGAAAATGTTTAGCTCTAAGTTACTTTTCGAACTAAGTTGCAATATGAAAATATTGTATACAGGTACCGTAGCTCATTGATTATTTATACAGGGCCCGTAAGATGGGGATTCGGATGGAATTAATAATGGGTTAAACATTCCTACACCGACATACTCAAAAGGTGATTAGGCTTATTTCATGTAAAAGCATTTCAACCGTAGTTTGCATAGTTAAGTTTGATGCATATCTTAGTAAACTAGAGTAGTTAGGTTTAATTAAACTGTTCAGCAAGGTTTTGTCTCAGAGCTAATGGTTAAAATATAATTCATGTAATCTCACTAAAATAAAAAAACAATGGCGTTAACCAAGGCGGTTGTCAGGGTAGGAATACCCTTAATTACTTGTGAACACCCCTCAGTTAAACAAACATTCAATAAAATGGAAGTATAAATAATGACAATAAACACTTGATTAAAGATAATTAGAGAAATATTCTGAAAATTGATTATGGAAAAATACTTGAAATAAAACTGAAGAAGCAGTTTATCATGATGAATGTAAGTTGAATACAGTATTATTGCTCTTCTAATATTTGAGGATAAAAGAAAATATATCAATCTATTTAGCCAAGCATAAAAAGAAAATTAACAAACGAATTTATCATCTTCATAGATAGATTTTTTTCCAAGAGCCTTAATTTGGTGAAATTAGTTTCTGTTATAGTTAAGAATATGGGAAAAATAAATAGAAAAGATATTTAGAACAATTATGTTCTGAGGTTCTTTGAAATACAAAAAATTTTCCATAATGATATAGAATAGTAATGAAATAACTATTCACCTACCAATTTATGACAGGAAAATATAAATATGTTAGAGATAAGCATCAATTAATTAATTAATTATAAATAATTTTATTTTAAGTAGAAATAAAAAAAAAAGAATACACAGAAATGAAAACATGTTTACAAATGAACTCAGCCAAGAAATCATGACTCGAAGAAACAAGGAAAAAGAAAGAATTTTATTTTAAGTAGAAATAAAAAAAAAAGAATACACAGAAATGAAAACATATTTACAAATGAACTCAGCCAAGAAATCATGACTCGAAGAAACAAGGAAAAAGAAAGAATTTTAAGAATATGAAAAATATATCAGATAGTGTATTATTGAATACATGGCAGAAAAAGATTCTTAGAAGACTGTATGGCCCAACCAAGGAAGGAAATTGTTTCCGCATGAAAAGGAACCAAGAACTTAAGGACCTATATGGAGAACCTGACATAGTTTCTTGTGTTAAAAAAGCAATATTGAGATGGTTGGGGCACGTTCACAGAATGGATGAAAAAAGGTTCCCAAAGCTAATTCTGGAGGGACATCCAGATGGAGAAAATGGAAGAGGAAGGCCTAGAATGCAATGGATGGACGATGTGGAAGAAGACCTTAAGCTCCTAGGGTTAGAACATGGAGAAGAGCAGCGGGAAATCGTTCAAAGTGGAGGAAAATTGTTGAGGAGGCCAAGATCCTCCCATGGACCATAGCGCCATGTGATGATGATGATCAGGTAGTATATAACTAATTATACATCAGATTTTAATCATAGAAACAGATTTAATTTCTAATTATAATTTTTACAAAAATTGACTGGGCCTTGGCATGTCGTATCAAATTTTACCAATCTGTGTTCACGTGCTCTCCAATCCCAACCTTTTTCTTCCGCATCTATCAGATATTGTATATTTTCCTTATTTTTTTCGGCTTTTGTTTTCAAATTCAAGTTCAATGCTTTGAAACTTTCATCGCCATATCCAAATTGAGCTAATAAATATCTTTGTGTCGGTCTTAAGATTTTATTTATTTTATTTTAAGGTAAATTATAATACTTGTATTATTAATTTTGCCAGAATATAACAAAAACTATAATGTTGTAAAATAAATTAAGAAAAACATCAGGCTTTTACCTCTGACGATATACATACTAATTAGTGTGTATAACTAATTATACAAACCTATTTCTAAGCACTGAATGAATCACAAGCGTTCTCTCAGTAGATGAATGTCAGTAAAACAATGCTTTCAAATTAGGAATGAAACCAGATAAATTACACAAGGGAACAAATTTTTATTAATTTTTTGTTGCATGGAGTTTTAGGCCTGTTGTTTACTAATTAGACGTTGGTGATTACAAATCTAGCCTCAGTTTTTCTCCAGCACCTTTTGTTTTTGGCAAACAGCTGATAGACATATATTTGTACTAGTCACATTCAAACTTCAATTCAACTGAGTTGTTTAGTGAAAAAGTTTGTGCTCTTGTGTTAAATAACAATGTCCAAGTTAAGAAATATCTGTAGAAACGATCCAAACTATTTCTGTAACATTTGTGGTGAATATACATTCAAAAATTGTAGGCTAAGTGTGTCAGAGTTTATGACACAGGTATATTTTGATTACTTTGGATTCGCTTTGGACATCCGTGACAAGTACTGGATCCCTCATATGGTATGTAAAACATGTGTTGAGTCTTTGAGATTATGGGCAAATAAGAAAAGACCCCATTTTAAGTATCAAACACCAATGATTTGGCGGGAACCTAATAATCATCAAGATGATTGTTATTTTTGTGTGATTGATATTAATGGAATTAATAAAAATAACCGGTCGAAATGGTCTTATCCAAACTTGTTATCTGTTACTCGACCAGTCTTGTTCTCTGGCGATGCACCAGTATCCCAAGCTTCTTCATCTGTACAAAATGATCATGATATAGAAAAACAAAACTATTCTTCAAGTGATGAAAGTCGGACAAGTGATTCTTACCCTGATTTTACTTCTGAGCCCCAGCTCTTTAATCAGGAAGACCTCAATGCATTAATCAGAGATCTTGGTCTTTCTAAAAAGACATCGGAGATTCTAGCTTCTCGATTAAAGCAAAGAAATCTTTTAACCCCAGAAACAAGAATTTCATACTATCGTAACCGAGAGGCAGAATTGCTGTCATTCTTTTCTAAAGATGACGACTTTGCTTTTTGTTCAGATGTTCCTGGTTTATTGAAAGCAATGGGAGTACAGAAGTATGATCCAAATGAATGGCGTTTATTTATTGACTCCTCTAAACGTAGCCTGAAATGTGTACTTATGCATAACGGCAATAAGCTGGGTTCGATACCGATTGCACATTCAACTACAGTCAAAGAAGAATATGCTACTGTAGCTTCTGTAATGGATAGAATCAAATACAACGAACAAAAGTGGTTGATAAGTGTTGATCTAAAAATGGTGAATTTTCTTCTTGGACAACAAGGTGGATATACAAAATATCCATGTTTTATTTGTTTATGGGACAGCAGAGCTAGGTCTGAGCACTGGATTAGAAAAGATTGGCCTTCCAGGCAATCTATGGTTCCGGGACAACTGAATGTAATAAATGAGCCCCTTGTGCCCACGGATCGAATAATACTGCCACCTTTGCATATCAAACTAGGGCTCATGAAACAATTTGTCAAAGCTTTGAACAAGGGTGGTGATTGCTATAAATACATCTCTAAGAAGTTCTTTAATTTGAGCCAAGAAAAAATTAAAAATGGAATTTTTGATGGTCCCCAAATAAGAAGGTTGATAAAGGATGAAAACTTTATTAGTTACATGACTGATATTGAAAAAAATGCCTGGAATGAATTCGTTTGGACTGCTCAAAATTTTCTGGGAAACAAAAAGGAAGAAAGCTATGCGGAGCATATTGAACTAATGTTGTTACACTTCCAGCAGCTTGGTTGTAATATGAGCATCAAAGTACACTTCCTCCACAGCCATTTGGACCGTTTCCCTGAAAATCTTGGTGATCTGAGTGAAGAACAAGGGGAACGGTTCCATCAGGACATTCCAACTATGGAGGAACGTTACCAAGGTCACTGGAATGCTCACATGATGGCGGACTATTGTTGGAGCATTAAAAACAGCCCCCGTGAACCGAATCAAGCCAGAAAATCTTACAAAAGAAAATTTTTTGATATGTAGTGGTAATTTTTTTAATAGTTTTCTTAATAAAAAATATTTTCATCTTAAAAAACAGTTTATAATTATAACCCCAAAAGTAAAGCTGATACAAACAAACTGACTTCAGATCTTAAATCAGCACCTCGAGGAAGTAGAATATTAGTCAAAATATTTCATGCAACAAAAATGTTGTTCCCTTGTGTTATCAGTCATTGAAATATCTTGACATACCTCGTTCTAAAAAGGTTTTGGCAATTAGTGTTAAATAGACGGAATATTGTTGGGCTTACAGAAATTATACCCAAAAAATAAATAAGCGAAAGAATATTTTTGTAAATTCTGATTCAATGAATGGCCAAAATTTCGGGTTGACCAATTGAGAGAGAGAGTTATAAAACAAGAAATGCTCCTTTAAACCAAAATTTGATTACAAACTTTTCCCCTTATTATTATTATATTGATATTATTATTATTATTATTAAGGTTATATCGATACTAGTATTATTTGGTTTTTCAGGTAATACAAGAATGAACAACTTCCTACAGGGCTAACATATTTATTAAGCCAATTAGAAAAATAATAATCAATCCTCTTATGAGGACGTAAGTATATTCGAGTATGTGTCTTATAAATAAGATTATTTTTAATGTATTTACCCATTTATCAATTGTTCCATAAAATGAAATCTTGAGAAAAATGATTTAAACTGATGATCTGATCATCATAGGTAAAAAAGTGCGATTTTTATTTCATTACAGGTTGTGCACCATTTTTACCAAATTTATTTTATTTTTTTATTAAACACTTTATTCAGACATTACAATCTGCCACTTGTGGGCAATAAGTAATAGTGCTATGTAGCTACAACCATTCCATAACAAAACAAAAAAGTGGTATACGCAAAATAAGTGAATGTAATAAAACATATACATACACAAACATATATACCTGCGGTAATAAAAGGAAAATAATGAAAGAATGATAATAAAATAAAGTTTAGATAAAAAATAATAAAAATAAAAATAAATAAAATAATGTTCACATTCAAACCCTATTTATAATTTGCCTGGGTCCCCGAACTAAGCTTCTTCCCCAGAAATGAGGGCAAAGCAATAATAACAGTTTTTGATTAAGCTAAAAACAGACATTTTAAGACCGGCACACAGATATTTATTACCTCAAATTTATTATCGCGATGGAAGTTGCTATAGGTCTAAACAAAGCTTACATATACTTGTATGAATTTGAAAACAAAGACCGAAAACAAATAAGGAAAATATAGAATATCTGATAGATACGGAAAAAAAAGTTGGGATTGGAGGGCACGTGAACACAGATTGGAAAAGTTTGATAAGACATACAAAGGCCCCGTCAAACTTTGTTTCAATTCATAACGAAGAACATGCGTTGCTGGGGGAAAGTTTCATAAGTCGTCAGTGCTCCTATAAGAATCTGACATGACTGGCACTGCTTTTGGATATTATACTTTTTGAAAATTCCATTATTGGTACTTTTCGCATCAGAGTAAAGAAAAAGTGACGTTGCTATTTAATCTGTAACATAAATTCAATTTATAATATTAATGGATAGTGATCAAGAGATCGAAGAGTTACTCAATTATACATTTAAAGTGATTAGAAATTGGAATTAAAAGAATAAATAAAATTTTATGAAGTTATTCATAGAAATTCACAAATGTATTATGAAATAAAATACAAGAAAATATTGTGGATGGTATATCTGCAGCCCCGATGAATGAGTGGATAAGTGGAATTTGTTCCAGTGAGTGTTGTCTCTATTCAGGGAAGCAAAATCGTGTTCATTCTAGTAATTTGTGGCTTGAAATTGAGTTGTAAGCAATTAATCCATATCAAATTAATGGTTGATTTAGCCAATTAAGTACTTCAAAAATAACACGATTCCGCATTCCAAGGACAAGAAACCCATTTTGGACTAAATTTCACTTAACCATTTAATCACTAGGATTGAATCACTAGATGGCATGATATAAAGAAAAGTTAATAAATTACCGTTAGAGAGGAAATTAGTTGACTGGGAGATCTAATGTAAAGATGGAAATAGTTGTGGTTTCAGTCAAATTAAACACCAAACAAGTCATTTACACGGTTCACCGAGCAACCGCTCCTTCTATTTGCCCTGGAGATGACCTACAAACTAGCTCGAAAAGTCGGCACAAATAAAAAATAAGTATTCACTTATTTGGTGATTAATTTGACTGCAACCCCAACTATTTCCATCTTTACATTAATAAATTAACCATTAAATGTATTCATTATTGCATTATCGCAAACATTATTGAATAAAACCAAATCAAAAAGTTCCAGTAACAGTAAAGCACCAACAAAAAAACATTTTTTCATCGATTTTATGTACAGGGTTCAGAACATAGAAATATCAATAGACTTTCTAAGTCAACGGTTTTAGAGGTTGGTATTTAAACTTGGATTACGCTCAACCGACAGACTATTCCAACAACTAAAGATACTCTCAGTAGAAGCTTGGTGTACCCCAGAGTATCTCTAAAGTGTTCACAGCAGATGTCAATGTAGGGTCCTATACAGATGAGTAGCTCAGAGCCTGATACAACTGACCTCCCCGGCTCCCAACGCCAATTAAATGTCTCAAAATACGGATTAAATAAAAAAAAATTGTTCTATAAAATTTCATGATAAAACCATGAAGTAAATTTTTCTCTAATGTTTAAACATGTGAAATTTATTTTATAAATGTTTTTATTTTGAAGAGAAAAGATTTGTCCAGGACCGGGATTCGAACCCGTGACGTCTGCATTTCCGTTGCAGTTCTCTGCCTGTTGAGCTATCCTGGCACGTACCTCAGTCAGGCAAATCCTTTTTCTTCACCGATCTCATATCCCCGAGTTCTCGCAATTTTGCGATGTATACAAGGGGAAGAATGTTTGTTGAACATTACTTTAATTAGGATCTTATTGACTTACGCCATTATATTATTTATAATTCATTTAGTTTTTTTAATAATTATTATAAGTTTTAAATGTTTTTTATTTTGATGAGAAAAGATTTGTCCAGGACAGGAATTCGAAACCGGGTCTGCTGCATTTCCGTTGCAGTGCTCTGCCACTTAAGCTATCCTGGCACGTACCTCGGTCAGATAAATCCACGGGTTCTAATCCCGATCCTGGACAAATCTTTTCTCTTCAAAATAAAAATTTTAAAATTATGAAAAAATAAATTAAAAAACATTTTAAAATATATTGCACTGAAATGCTTTTATGGAATTAAATACAGTCTTTATCTTATACATAGTCTTCTTGCCACTTAAACATTCCAAAGTTTCCACTCTTTCTAACCTCTCTTCAGATCATAGCCCAGTTTTCCTCGAGCTATCAAATCACCCATTTACAAAACCTGCACCCATGGCATTAATAAATTTGGAGTAAGTTCGAAAATTATTTAAACAAGAAAATCACCCTTAATACTAACATACGTACAGCCGATGACCTGGACAATGCTGTTAATCACTTGACCGAATGTATTCAAAACGCAGTTTGGCATTCCACAACCCCAAGACGACTACCAAAACCTGATTCCTACTTACCTCAACCAATGCGAAATGTTATCAATGAAAAACGTAGAACCAGAGCTTTATGGCAAAAAACAAGATATCTTTCATAAAAAACAGAACTCAACAAACTAAACCGAAAATTAAAACAAGAATTATCAAAATTTAAAATCAACAATTACAAGGACTATTTAAATTCTATAAATAACAGAGACAGGCCAGTATGGACAGCTACAAGAAGCATACTTAAGCAAAAGGTGGTTCAATCCCTCTTAGATGTAAATACACTTGGGCGATAACGAGCAAAGAAAAAGCTAACGAATTTGCAAAACATCTTCCTCATATATTAGAGGCAAATGAAATTCAGGATTATACTCTCGCTGACGAAATAAATGGCGACTTGACAACTACTTTAAAGGCACTACCTTTATCACTCCATCCTCCGGCATTCCATCCAAAAGAAATCTATCAAGTACTGAACAAAATGCCAAACAAAAAAACTCTTGGCTATGATCTCATCACTCCCTTAATCCTCCGCCACTTACCTTGGAGAGCTGTTCTCTTTCTTACCATCATCTATAATTCAATCATGCGCACAACCTATCATCCGTTCCTTTGGAAGATTTCCACGATTAAAATGATACATAAGCCTTCCAAACCTGTCACTAATCCTTCATCTTATCGTCCAATTTCACTCCTCCCAATAATGCCTAAATTATTTGAAAAACTCTTCCTTAATCGCATGAACCAATTTGGCTTTCGTTCTTATCACTCCACTGTACAACAGTGTCATCGTATCGTGGATGCAACCGCTTTTGAGAAAAAGAATATTGCTCTCCAATTTTTCTTGACATTGAAAAAGTATTTGATAGATCTGGCACAAGGGTCTATTTGGAAAATAAAACCTCACTAACCTTCTACATACTTTTTAATTCTTCAATCTTATTTCCAAGACAGATTCTTCTGTACTTCCGTTGACTCTTCGATTTCCTCCTTCATTCCTCAATACAGGGGTGTACCGCAAGGCAGTGTTTTAAGCCCCATTTTCTATTCTATGTACACCTCTGATATTCTGGAGCATCCTTGCACCATCTATACCTTCGCAGATGAAACAGCCACTATTTTTTCTCACAGAGACCCAAACCTAGCATCTATAGCTCTTCAAAATCATTTATTTGATTTAGAAAAGTGGTTCTATAAATGGCAAATCAGAATAAACGCCTCAAAATCGAGCCATGTAAACTTCTCTCTAAGCAAAGCTTCGTGTCCAGCAGTCAAAATTGGCAACGACGAAGTACCTTCCAAAAATAATGTACGTTATCTCGGACCATACTTGTACAAAAGACTTACATGAACGTACATACAAAATTAAAAAGACAAGAACTGACAAGACGGTACACACAACTATCACATCTTCTGGACTACAGTTCTTCACATGACTTGAGGAACAAACGACTTATCTATAATAGTATACTAAAACCTATTTATGTAAGCAGAACTTTGGGGTTCAGCAAAAAGAGTTCGCATACACAAGATACAAACAACACATTCCAAAATCCTCAGAAAAATTATTAACGCACCATGGTATAATTCGAATCACACTATACACAACTACATGAACATTCCCACTATAAAATCATTTATACATAACATTCCACTCATCGACACAATATCACCCAAACCCACTCGTTATTCCGCTTTCCTACTGCCTGTTACCTGGACTTGATAAAAAAAGATTGAAAAGACATTGGCCAAGAGACCTACTCAAATATTGATATTTCATTCCAAAACTCGATGTTCCCGTACAATAGCAAAGAGAAAAAAACCCGGATCAAATATGCTGGATGCGCAATTGCGCAGGTGCAAATGAAAATTAAATAATAACAAAAATAAATAAATAAATACAGAGTCAGGTTAGCCCAAAAAACGTACAACATAATAGTATCTGAGTACCTTCTTAATTACGTCCCGAATTGTATACAATATTAATTTAACGTAATGTAAGTTTGGTTCACAATTATAGCTACATATTTCATTAAGATTGAATTAGTTTGTAACGGTTTACTGGCGTAGGTAGTTCAATGTTATTATTAATTCCATTAATAGAGGGCATTGGTAGTTACTGAAGGCAGTTCTTAGAATATGGCTAGAGTTATGTCAGTTACATCATTTCGCATTGACTGGCAAAATCAGTAATGAAAATGTAAACACTGTAAAATGAAACGGACTTGATTCAACAACTTAATATTTAAATAGCGTTATTGTTAAGTCCAGCAAGGGAAGTTTACTAAGCTTGTATTTTGATTAAGGAAACAACTTCAACGAGGTTTCTCTAAAGACAGAATCAACAAATTATTTTGTAAAAAATAATAATATATTAATTGAAGGAAATAATACAAATGCAATTTGGCGCATAATGTATTTGTGATCTTCTTGCAAATCTCTCCTAAGAAAACTTTATAAAAATACAATAAATAGAGTATTAATTCAGCATGACAAGTTGACTTATATATATATATATATATATATATATATATATATATATATATATATATATTTTTTTTTTTTCTTTTAAGTCCAAACTTCAACTAGTTTTCTCTTGAGGCAGAATCAACAAATTATATTATAAAAAAAATAATAAAATAAACCGAGTAAAAAGTCATAATGAAAAGTAGAGCTTACTAGACGTTTATATTTATTAAACTATCTTACGTCCATTAGTTTTCTTCTGAAGGTAACGTATACAAATCATTCCTTACTAAAAAGTAAAATAAGAATACGCAATAAATTACTATTTATGAAATTTTATTACTGGTACTGTTACTGAAATAAAATAACCTCTAATTCGTGCTTCGCCTTCTAGGTAACCTGTTTACTCATTTAAGTAATTATGGTAATCTGAGATTTAAGTTTTCTGGTAGTTACGTCGTAATTAATATTAACATTGCTAATCCATCCTCCATTTTGTTAAAAGGAGTCGGCTAAACGGGCGTATAAACCAAAGACGAAATAAGGCATATTTTTCCTATTAAATATTGTCATCGCTTTTTCCGCCCTATAAACATGAATAATATTATTATACAATTATAATAAAATAAAAATCTATATAGACCGAATTTATGACAGCAGAGATAAAGTTCGACAGAAAAAATAATAGAGACAAAATATGGGAAGATAAAAGTAATAAAGATTTATAAATATCTTGAAAATATGCAATAACAGTTTGGAAAAAGAGAACATAAAATAGAAATTCAAAAAGTTGGAATAACTAAGGTTCGCAGCAGGAAATATTTACAATAAGAAGGGCCTATTCTCTAAAGCAAAAATATGATACTACAACATGGAGGTAAAACACGTAATTTTGTACGGGATTGAGGCATCTCTCACTGAACTAGAACAATTACTGAAAATTGAAAGAAGGGCCCTAAGGAGGTTGCAAGACCTGGAGACCAAAATAAGAAGAATATGATTTTACGGGCATGTGGTACCAAGGTATTTGATAATAACAGTGAATAAAAGAGCGTAGGAGGGTACGTAAAACAAATGAAAGAGGGAACAGAAACATTAAAAATAACAGGCAATAACGGTCTAAACAGCGAACAATGTGGTAAACAATTAACTGAAATCAAGGTTCTTGTGGAAAGTAATGAAAAACGGAAGGGTACTGCGTGGTCGAAAGAAAAGAAACATACATACATGTATATACATACATATATTTATATATATATATATATATATATATATATATATATATATATATATATAGATATAAATATATATATATATATATATATATATATATATATATATATGTATATAAGTTAAGACAAGACTGATGATCGCATGACCATGATATCGCATGACCGACTGCTAATATCAATCTGGCCACTGTTAACAGCTGTTAATATATAGATATTGAGGATCAAGATGGCAATAAAGTTAGTATTAAACCAGTTCTCGTGCGAGTCGTTTCTTCCTATAGCTTTATATTTTGTTCCTGGAACTAAATATTTGTGCCTTAGCACACCGAGTCAAAAGAACGTAATACAAACGGATGAGGATGTCCTGTGGATAGCTATAAAAGAAAGACTGAAAAAATCATTCGTAGGGGAGCGATGGGCTCCCGAATAAGACATGCTGCAAATGTTTAGGAAATAAAAAGAATTATCCAGTCGAATGGGCAATACGCGGCAGGCCTAATCGCCAAATTGAATAGGATCAATGAGAAACTACAGAAGTGATGGATACTAGCGCAGTGGAAGCATGGTTGATTTTCAACCACAAAGTGAGACGCATGGTGGCTGAATGCCACCACTCCTGGTGCTTTAAATGCAAAACAGAAGAGCACTTTGCCCATATATAAGATGGAGAGAGGTGGACCGAGGGGAACTCATGGAAGTAAATGCACGGAGGATGTGGAAATGGTGGCGACCGTTCTAGTCAACTATTTCCTCTGCAGTGTCGGAAACAGAAGGAGAGGAGAGCGAACTAGGAGCCAGGGGAGCCGTAGCAGGAAGAGGTTTCAAGAGGATTGAGGGGAAGTCGAGCCGCCGAGATAGGAGGACGAAGGGCGAAGAATGACGAGAGTATCGGAAGAGAGCCAACTGCACAGTGATATATAACATCGAAGTTGTTTGTGGTGCGTTGCCATATATATGATAAGAGTCGGGTGAGGAGTGGAGTGTCTTGTGGAATCGTGCAGTTAAAGACTGTGATTTGTCGGAGCACGGTGAAGGCCCTGTGTAAAGGAGAAAGGGTGCAGGTATGTGACTGCAAATTGATTACTCTGAGTGGTCCGTGTAAAATAAAAGGGAAGGCCATGATTGACCTTGGGAGAGGGGGTTCTGAGGGGCGCATGATCGTTCTTGTGGAGAAAATATGCCTCGAGAATATGGTGGTATAATTGGTTGCGATTTAATGGGGCGAGTGGGAGCCAAGATAAGGTGTAAAAACGCGTGATGGATGGTGAAAATAGGGAAAATGATTTAAAAAAGGCTTAAGTGTACGGACGAACGGCCAGGGAAAGATCGGAGCGATTAATCAAACGGAAGATTGGCGCCACGCCCTTAACAAGGAATTCGGGGATATATTTTTTTAATGAAGGGGAGATCCTCAGTGTTACAGGGCACAAGGTGCACGAGATCCCGTTAAAACAATACCGCATGGCATCTGTTATAAGACGTAGGTACCCGCAAGCTATACGGCAACACACGCGGGTAGAACTACATAACCTTAAAATGCAAGGGATCATCGTGGACAGTACTTCACTGTAAAATATCCCCTTCTGGGAAGTAAAGAAAAAGAGTGTTGACGGCGAGAAGTACCAGGTCGTATGGTAGTAGTACATGGTCGTATTAAGTGGATTTCCGGAAACTTAATGAGAACTCTTTGCACGAACGCTATTCCATTCCGCGATGCGATGACATTTTAGACCGACTTGGGGGGCGGAAATTTTTAGCACACTTGATCTGAAGGCAAGATACCACCAAATTCGGATGCACCCAAGAGACCGGCATAAGACAGCGTTCACCTTTGAGCGGGGTCATTTCGAATTTAAACGGATGCCCTTCGGTCTGAAAAACGAGCCTATTACCTTTCAAAAACTTATGGACGAGTATTTGCGTAGGCTGGACGAATCGTTTTGCCAGGTATACATGGATGATTTACTCGTATTTAGCAAACTAGAAGAACGCCATGTAGAAGAACTTCGTAAAGTTTTTACGAGGTTGCGCCAGTCAGGGTTATAATTATTCGGAGAGAAATCTGTTAAGGGCTAGGGTCAGCTCAATTTTTTGGGCCATACAATATCCAATGAGGAAGTGCAACCAGATATGCGGATGGTGATAAGAAAAATGGCGATTCCCACTGATATCAAAGGAATACGGAGGTTATTAGACGTGTAGGCGATCTTGCATTTCCGACCGTGTGTTCCTGAAACTATATAAAATATATATGCATGTATATGTACGTATTTATTATATGTATATTAACATTTACAATATTGGGTGTCATGACCAATAAATGTGCTAAACATTTTTTTTCCGTTAATTGATGGCAACTTAAAAATAGTTCCTGTATAGATATAATCTTTCTTTTATATTATATAATATTATGCTCTAATGACCCAATTTATCATCCCAAAATATTTTATGATATTTCTTTTGTCTCTTCCTGGCTAGAGTCTTCTCACTGAAAATCATTTTTGAAGGAAATATTTTGAAATAAATAATCATGAAAAGAAATTTATTTAGTAGACTTGCAATAAAGTCGGGCTCAGGGGAAACAGTCTCTGCCTCTTGCTGAAGTCGCTATAGTTATATCTGAGGCTGGAGCTTCAGATGTATACGTAAGACCATCATTCTACAGACGAAGCTATATGGTGCGCCATTCCTGCGATACCTACATGAGACCGCTCTGAAAAGACATCAGGGCTACAAAAACTCCTTTCTTCGGTGGATTGTGAGAGGTAGCACACTCCAGAAAACCAAGATTATGGTATTCCGTGAGGAGATCCAGCTCTCCATTCCGCCAGTGTGGATCAGCCGGAGGCATATAAAATTCATCAGCTCTTTGATCGACTGAAGGGCCTGTGCTGATCCTCTTTTCAGAGACGTCGCATGTGGCAAAGCTCCCTGGTGGCAAGTATAGTTGCCCTGGTTGATGAATGGGGTCTGGACTTGGCAGTCAGAATTCTATTATTTTTTTGTACAGTATGTCATTTTAATATATATATATATATATATATATATATATAGTATGTACATCAGACAGAATATAAATATTGAAATAAAAAAAAAAATAAAATGGTTTCCAGCATACACATATTCAACTAGATTAATTCAAATATCTTTTTATTTTATTGTTAAATGTTATAATTTTTTTAACATTTTTAAATATTTTATTTGAAAAAAAAGCTTTTAAAAAACGGGTCTTGAATCCGGGCCTCCCACCTGTCTGCCGTGGTGCTTCGCGCCATCGGCCATCCAGTTTCACTTCTCGGTCAGACATATATTTTCTTTTAACTGATCCTATACCTCCGTGTTCACGCAATTAAACATTACTTTTATTTTTGGATCTTGTCGACTAACGTCATTATATATATTATAATTTATATCTTTTTATTTTATTGTTAGATGTTATAATTTTTTAATATTTTATTTGAAATATTTAAATTTAGGCTGAGGATGCAAAGCATCACGACAGACACGTGGCAAACCCGGGATCGAGTCCCGGTCCTGATCATATCTTTTCTTTTCAAATAAAATATTTTAAAATATTAAAATAAATTAATTCAAGTATTCAAATAAATCAGTATTCATAAATAAGTTATGACTTGAAAACTATAACAATTAGAAAAACAATAAAACTCATAATGTATATCTTATCACTAATCATATTTAAATAGACTAACATTCATAACCAGCATGACCAAAACCAGAACTTGTTTGTTTGTTCATTTAATGTCACTTTTTGCTGCCATGGCCTATCGGACGATGCTACATTGGGAGCTCTAAATTTCGCCTATCCAGGTTTAATTAGGATAGGGATTTTTAACGAGTCACGCTAGCCACTAGACCCCAAAACTCAGAATTTAATTACCATTTCTAAACAAATTAATTAAGAGATGCATTAATTAGAAACTCTAAACGGTAAAAATGCCCCAAAAAATAAAATCATAAATTTTATCTCCAGAAGTAGTTTTCAGTATTCTGAATTACATTGATAACTAGATGTATTGAAAACAATTAACTTCAGTTATCGCTCTTAAGGAAAATAAGTAAGCATCTTAATAAAATAAATTTACTGTAGAATTCAAAAACGTAAATAAAGTTTCATTAAAAAAAATACAAATACTTATTCAGGTTAGGTTAGGAAGAATTGCTTATGGACACTCAACATCAAGGGTCTTCAGTGTCCATCCTTCAATCTATATTATTTCTTTGTTTCTTTATTCTTTATATTCTTGACCATTTTTTAAATTTTGTTAAAAAGTGTGCAAAGTAATGTTGTTCACTTCGGTTGACCGTCCTTTGTTATAAGGTAACCATGGGTAAGTCGGGTGTGGCCTATTCTGAGTCTTGTTACAACTACCTCTTCCCTTCTGTTACTGCGGTTGGAACTTTTCCATATTTTTAATTCCTTTTTTACAGCTTTAAGCTTATTTAGTTCCCCAGTATTTTCCCCAAAGCTGGGCCCAAGCTAGTTTTACTTCATATTTTAAAAAAGTGGCATATGTCGGATGAGGTTTAGATACTTATAATATCAATCGATGACAATGCTGCTTCCTTGGCAGCCCGATCTGCTACTTCGTTACGTTTAATTCCCACATGTGATGGAATCCAAACCAAAGATATGTTCTTTTTCAGATCTTTTAATATTGATGCATAAACTTGTGCTTTCCTTACAAGATGGTCTTTGCTATAGATGTTTTTTAGTGACTTTAGAGCAGATAGGGAGTCCGTGTATATTACGAAGTTTTCTTCCTCGCATTGCATAATATAATAGAGTGCCGCGCAAATCGCATAACATTCGGCAGTGAAGTTGCTGGTCAGGAAAGGAAGTTTATACTTGCTAATCCTGGAGTCCGATACAAATGAAGCACCAACATTATTATTTAATTTAGAACCATCTGAATAAAATTGTTTTCTATTACTATATTTTTCCTTATTTTTTTGATATTCTGCTAAATACATGAGTCCTGTAGTGGTATTTTTAGTGATTTTTTCAAGCGTTAAATCTATTGCAGGTAGTTTTGTAGTCCAAGGTGGATAATCAAGTCCATCAATTGTTGGTTCCAAACAGCTGATTTTTTCTATGTATTTACCAGCCCTAATACCCAATGGAGCAGGTAGTCTACGGTTTTTCTTGAAATCGTCTATTCTTCGGTTTCAAAATGGGTTTTTATGCTGGGTTGTTACTATTATTTTTTAGCCTTCCAATGTATCCACAGAGGAGTTGGTGTCTTCTCAAAGCGAGAGGAGCTATACCAGCTTCAACACATAAACTAATTACTGGACTGGTTCTGAAGGCTCCAGTAGCAAGCCGGATGCCTGCATGGAGGACTGAATAAAGAGCTGAAAGCAGATTTTGATTCGACGACGAGTAAACAAAGCTACCATAGTCTAGCTTTGATCTTATCAGACTGGAATATACCTTAAGCATGCTTGATCTATCTGCTCCCCATAAACATCCAGCCAGAACTTTTAAAATGTTCAGTCTCTTGAGTGTTTCTTCTTGTAGACATCTAATATGCTCTTTCCAGTTAAGTTTCGATAGGAAGTTATGTTTTTCTAGAACCCAACTTAGCCTTTTTAAAACCATACTTTCTAGCAATTTGCAAACGCAGCTTATGAGTGAGATGGGCCGGTAGCTCGAAGGTAACAACTTATTTTTTCCAGTTTTTAAAATTGGTATTATAATTGATCTCCTCCGTATCTCAGGAAAGTTCCCTGGACTCCAAATCTGGTTATAGAATGCAAGAAGCGCGTCCATTGCCGGTATCGGTAGATTTTTCAACATATCGTTATGTATATCATCCACCCCTAGTGAGGATGGTTTCAGCTCTTTTAAACAGGAAAGTAATTCTGCTTTGGTAAATGGAAAGTTTTTGATCGTCAATACTATCTGTCTCGGTTTCTATTGTTGGTTGTGGTTGGGTGGAGTAAATATTTGAGTAATATTCAACAAAATGCTCGACCAATAAATCGAGATTTTGCTCTATTTGGTCATTGATTAGAAGGGTTGGTTGATAGTCAACGAATCTTCCCATAATATTACTTATGTTTTTCCAAAATATTCTGGGTGGTGTATTTGATGAAATGGTGTTCAAAAATTGTTCCCATGATTCTTTTTTTTTCTCCTTGATTATTCTGCGAGACAGCGAGCGGTTCTTTTTATAATTTATTCGATTCTGAAGAGTTGGTTCCTTTTGGAAGATTTTAAGAGCCTTTCTTCTCTTCTCAATCGCTAGTTTGCATTCATTGTCATACCAAGGGACACTTTTCGATTTGACATTAGTGGAGCTTTTTGGGATTAAAAGTTCTGCCGCTGCTAAAATAGATCTGGTAATTTGATGATTGATTTCATCACTATTGTTTGTGATTGGTATATCAGAGGCCGTTATCAGTATATTAATTGGAAATGTTGTCCAGTCGGATTTTTCTGTTATCCATCTAGCATGTTTTGTTATCCGGGTATTAATGTGTGGGAAACTGATTATTATGGGGAAGTGATCGCTGGAATATTGATCTTGAGACACTTGCCAATCCAAATAAGTGTATAAGCTAGGTGAGCACCTTGTCTGGTCGATGCACGAGAATGAATGGTATGCTGGACTTAAATATGTTGGCTGTCCTGAATTTAAAACTATCGATGCTGTGCCATCTATACTTCGTCTAATAGTATTTCCGCGTGTTGAGCAGTACGAAGAACCCCAGGAGGTATGATGGCCGTTTACGTCGCTCATAACTATAAAAGGAGAACGGGTATTACTCAGCAGATTAACCAAATCTACCTCTACAAAATTATCAGGGGGAAGATAAACATTATATATAAAAATAGGAATGTGAATGTGGACCTTGACGACCACTGGTTGTAGGGAGGTATTAATCTGAATTAACTCAGTAATTACTATTATTATCACAAAATACCTTTATGAGACGAATTTTATTTTTAAAAAACAGGTGCAATTTAAAGATATTTGTTTTAACTTCTGCTTATGAGTGCTCGGAATCTAATATATCCTCAGAAATCCTAGAGTGTAAAAAAAAAAGAGTTAGGGACCAAGGTACTCTTAGTAATAGATACGTTCGATCAACACAAGTATCGAAAAACCCGAGAAACCTTTCTAGGGCATGGATCGATTAGATGAAGGCTTTTGAGTCTACTCCACACAGTTGGCTGCATGAAGTCCTCGACATCTAGAAGCCACTATCAATGTATAATATTTATAGGCACGTTCTTTTGTGATTAATAAAACAGTATGCAACCGTACTAAGCATTGGAACAGTTTAAACAACACAACAAAAGCAAAGATAAAATTCCGGAAGAAGAATACCGCAGTATACCCATGACATATCCATACCCAACTAAGGTTTTTTATCAACACGGTTATTTCAAAGGAATAAGAGGGATTGCAGTCTTATGACCAAAATACAACTATTTAAGCCATACACAGCCGGCTTATGGCTTATTTTGAACTGCTTAAAAATAAACAACTGTAATGCGTGGTCCAAAGCGCATGTATTTTTAAATGTCTTAAGCGATAAATCTATCTATTAATATAATAATAAACGTGAGTTTCTCCATAAAGTGAAGTTTGGCCAATATAATTAAAAACCATTGATCCATCTTAATAAATGACGAAAAATCGAAGAAATATAGTTGACACGTTTGGGATCAAAAGCGGATAGCTCAAAAATTTTAGAAATTGACTTTCTCTCATTTTTCGCTCAATTAGTCAAAGAAATTTATGTTTCCTAAATTTCTTGTTCGGAGCCGAATTTTAGAATAGAGCAGGGCGGACTAAAAACATGGGAAAAAAGGCAGAAAAGTTTCGTGTTAGACAAAATTGCTTGATTGTACTAGCAAAAAAGTGAAATAGTCAACTTCTGAAATTCTGGAGATATCCTATTTTAATCAAAAACGCCTCAATTAAAATATAGAAAAAACTTGAGAAACGCAAAAGTACTTGACACTTGTTAAGAATTAATTGTTGTGTATATTCTTCTATAACATTATAATATAATGTAATAAATATAATAACATAAATTCGATCATAAATTCTTCGATATCATTAATAATCTTATTATTTATCTGTATATTTTACCATCTCTCTTTTTATCAAATACCATGCACTAGATAAATGATTGTTACTTATAATTACTTATTAGGTAATACTCTATAACTATTCCCTCTGTTTTTATATTTATCTAAACATCCCCCATCTTTATTTTTCATCATTCATACCCTTTGATACCTTTATTTACTCTTATTAGTATTTACCATGTTTCATTTTAAATTGTCTGTGTCTAGAATATTTAGCCCTGATGAAGACCTCCAACGTGGGTCGAGACCTTGGCTTTCCAATAAATATTTAAGAGACTTTATCTGACCTCCACCCGGACCATTTTCTGTATGACATATATGGTCAACTAATATTATTCTATAATATTAAATAATAATAGAATGCATTTTGGGATTTTCTGTTCCTCTTAGTTCTGAACCTTTATGAGAATGGAAAATTAGACATGATATAATAATATACTGCACAATTACTCGTTATTTATTCACCTAGATGTTATCTTCTTATCCTTCAGCAACACTCTTTTGTGCCTCTCAGCGAAAGGAAGCGTTTAGCCACGGAAATGTTATCAAGAGCGATATATTTTTGTGTCATAAAGGATTAATTAACTTAATCAGTCATAAAAAAAATTAAACTCCTGGCATAAGATGTTTTAAAAAGTATATATAAATTTTATATACGTGAGATTGAGATTTTTTATTTAGGTGATTAACATTTCATTAGACCTGAAGTTCAATTAGGTACTTAAAAATGTATTAAAAAAAAGGAAGCTAATAAATTGAAAAAAAGAAACATTCTTAATTTTGAAGACAGCGAAGCAATCTCAATACATAAGAAGCAGAGGTGAAAATCGGATATCCAGAGAATGGAAGGTTTTAAAGACTGGCGATGGTGCCTAAGGGAGCCTTAAGTACGTGGCGAGAATCCAAGGGCGAGTCACATTTAGTCTTTAGTGACCGCTTCTATTGCGAGCCCCCCAAATTGGATTTTAAAAATTACTGTGTTGAGAGTGCCCCAAACGGGCAAGTTTAGAATCCTAAGCATTCTCCTTAGTTTAGCACTATCCAAGTCCGATTTATCTGTTTAAAAGTAAAAGAAAAAAATATAGACCATTTCGTGACAGCTAATTTTACGTTCTTGTAGTTAGCTAAACATAAAAACTAGTATTTTATGAGGGACTTACTTATTCTAAGGCAATACCCATATTATAACTGAGGCGTTCGGTTTAAAAATGGGGAACATACGTTTTTTTCCAAAATTTCTTTTTTTTACATAAGTTTTAAATTCCAGAATTGATGTACTCCTTGTTTTTGTTTCAAAATCGTCTAGATTCTTCGAAAATCAATACCAAAAGATTCCATTTTCTATCAAAAGTGGTTTCATCTATTACATCAAACGAAAATTTTTGATGCATGAAAAATCAAAACTGTGAACTTACACTGTTTAATTATTTTGATTACAGTGGTTTGTATTTACTATAAAAAGATCAATTCTATTTATTTATTTATTTATTATCAACAATAAACTAACTAGTTATCCTACATTTTCTTATCAAAGTCAAGTAAATTATACCCAACATATTTTTAATATTAAATGAGATTGAAAAAAAAAAGAGAAGATTATAAAATATTTTTAGTAATTATTGTTTGAAGTGAATTGTCAGCAAAGTAACAAATAATAATTGTTAAAAAATGTTAAATTGATTTTTTTTCATTAATTTTTTTTTATCAGTCCTGAAAAAGGATGTAAAACGGTTTAGAAGCCAAACGCCTCAATTCAAACCTAATTTATCCTCATATAAATAGAACAAAGATTTCTTTTTAATTTCGCATATGATTTATTCAATTTTCAACTTTCATTGGATTTACTAGCTGTGCCCGCGACTTCGTTCGCGTGGCATTTTTAATTTTTTGCAAATAAAATACTTACATACATTAAAATAAGGGTTTTACTGCAAATAACTTATTTAAGTACATTTTTACAAACAAAGTTTTTTGTTTTCACATCTTTTGCTAAACATATAGATTTTGCGGGTTTGATGCGGGTTTTGAATTGAGTGCGCTGTTGGTGCCCCACTACGTAGCGGAGCAGCTATTCCAGAGAAAACTACTGCAATAGCAACTCCTTTATCTTTCCGGATTTGTATTAATAATAAATTTAATAGATAGGTTTTGCCAGTGCCTCCTGAAGCATCCAAAAAGAACCAACCTTCTTCACCACTGACAACTTTTTGAATAACTGGGTCAAAAACTAATCTTTGTTCTGAATTTAAAAGAGGAAGGGCTTCTGTTATTTGTTGCATTAAAAAAACAGGATCGTAATCTAGTTCTCGAATTAAATGACTCCTAACTTCTCCAATTCATTGTGACCTGCTCATTCAAAAAACGGATACATTTTTTCCAGTAATAGTAATCACTTGGTCTTCAATCTTTGTTAGTGTGTAATTGTAAATTAAATCAATGTATGAAACATTCGTATTCTGTTCTTGTAATATGTGTAAAATATCATCCGCCATGTCATTTTTACACTTTTCCAAAAAGTCTTGAGGGTTCGAAAGTCCACATGTCGCTATTAATATCTCTCACCTTGGGCGCAGATTTGCGTTGTGCAGCCTCTTTCAGAGTTGTATCCCAATGATTATCATCCTCTAATAACGCTGTTGCCTCACGTGCCTCTCGAAATGTTAAAAATTCTTGGTTATTGAGCTTTTTGAGATCTTTGAAATAGGTTGGCCCACGTACATGGTGTAAAAGCATTAAAACATATGTTTATAATTTATTTCAGATTAAATCAACTTTATTAATAACCCCTATGTCCCTTACAACCCTTCTATCGCATTAAAAAGTAGCCTATGTCCTTTCTCAGGCTCTAGAATATCTCTGTACCAAAGGTCATCACAATCGGGCCAGCGGTTTGGCCGTGATATCGTCTGTGACAGACAGACAGAGTTACTTTCACATTTATATTAGTATGGATTGTATTCTGAACATTTGTTTTATTTTATTTATTTAATAGTTGTTAAAACCATAAGAGTTTTTAAAAAATACAATTTATACTCTGATATATAACTTGATATGTTTCAAAAACATCAACATCTTTATTATATTCAATGCTTTTTGGTTATATTATATTTATATAAGTTAAAAACATATATTATAATATAAAAAAATATTTAGAATTCACATTAAATAACCATCAGTATTATAAGGGATATAGGGCATATAACGTTTTAGCATAACGCCCAGTCACTACAAATAAGTGTTCCTGGTATCTTTTTCTATTTCTCTAAATTGTCATCGAATCTATTCATCGCCACCTGATTATAACTAAATTTTCTGGCAACATTATGTTTAATATACACTCAGTGTCAAATGTTTGACACACTTAAAAAATTGTTATCCCTACCCTCCTACCTTTTCAAATTACCCATAAAACAGTATTGAAATAATCTATTACTCACCTGAAGTTATAAATTATAAGCCTGCTTGTAATTGAAAAAACAAAGATTCATTCAAAGTTAATTTTTCTTCCGGTCAGTTCAAGACACACTAGTTTAGAGTACCAGTCTTCAAACTCTGAACTATTGGAAGAAATCAGCCCATTATGCAGGTTAATTGTCGCTAGCTTAAAAATCTTCAGTACACCTCAGTACGCTGCTGCGCCCTCGCGGACCCATTTTACTAGTTTCTTTCGAATGAGTGTGAATATTTTTACAAAAGCCGACTGTTTCCGGTACACAAGTCAGCAACGTTTACAAAAAATGCACATGGGAACTGATCGGCTTGCAACTCCTCGATCACTGAAAAGATTGTTTTTCCTAACAATACAATATTTATTAATAATAATAAGAGCTGTTATTTATGAAAGTGGTATAAGTCCATTTTTTTATATTCACAATATCTTATGGTTTCTATTTGAATTACTTTAAAAATATGGGCAAAGGCGTAAAAGTTTTTTATCATTTAGCACTTACATTTTAAGAGAATGGCATTTTAACCCCTATACACCTTTCAAATTTTGTTATGAAATAATAATCAATAAAACTACTTAAAAGAATAAACATTTTTTTTTTTTTATCCAAATGGACTTAAACCACTTTCAAATATAACACCTGACATCATGTTATTCAATATACATCTTTTTTTATTTAGGTTTTAAAGCGTAAAACTATTAACACATATGGTTAATTACAATAGCTTTTATTAACCCCATTTATATACATTCACTGTATAAATTGCACATAGTTAATAAGATGCCTAATATATGCCCCCTGCCAGTGACAGAGTAACGGAGGAAATGTCCTGAGTTGAATTTAATATGAGCTCACATTTTTCCAGGCTTTTCCAGGATATGATAGTAGATAAAATTTTATGATAAGACATATATGAAATCTCTCATATCATATCAAAGGGAGGTAGCAACCTAATTATGTACTATACTGATGCGGGTTATTCTTTTATTATCCGGTTTTATAATGAAATAATGAAATTTAACAGTTTTCATTAAAACGATATACCTACTACTTTTCGTACAGGTTTCTATACTATCCTACTGGTTTATATACCATACTCGTACAGGTTTATAGACTATACTAGCCTATACTAGACTGTACTAGCTGTCCCGGCAGATGGTTGTTCTGCCATTTTCTCCTAAAAGAAAGGGCTTCCAAATTTTCTCCAACCATTACAATGGCAACTTCATCGATTGTTGGTGCATTGAAACATCTCACATGTTCTTCTACAGAAATTGTACCAGCTCTGATTACAACTTTATGATTACCATTTTTTTTTTATTATAAACGCCCTATATCACCCTTTCCACTCTCTTAGGGGACGAATTTTCAAACAGCCTTTCTTAATGCACGTTGAACTTATAAAATGTACCTACTGTCCAGATTTCAAGTCTTTAGCTTATCCCGTTTGGCTCTCCGATGGTCTTTTCAGATATATACCAAATTTAATAAATTATAAGCAACAATACACTTAATTCCAAGTCAATAATATTTTATCATGGAATAATTATGTACATATACATATACACATGCATGTCGGACCGAATTTTTATATGCTAATACTAATATAAAGCATACTTTTCGATATATTAGGCCTCAATACCTGTAATGATTGAAAAGAGGAATATTTACTACAAAATAAATAATAAAGTAACGAAAGTGTAAGATTTGTGATTGCAATTATTAAAAACGTTTATCAGTTGTAAAATGACATTACTTTATAGGAAGAAAAGAATCCATATTACATATGACTTTTATATATAAGTAGATATTATTGTAGTTTATATGTACCTATATACACAAGAAGAGTGTAGGTATATAGCTTTTTCCAGCTTTCAAGAATAGATATACAAATAAGTAAATAATCTGACTAATTTTCTAAGTCAAATGAATCATTAGCTACAAAATAATTTAAAAAAAAAACGTAGTTTCTTTTAAGGATTTAGGAATAAAAATAAATAACAGTAAAAAAACGATTTATAGTAAGAATCAAATAAATTAAGATAAATTAATTAAAATGGTTTTAAAAATGTCTGTTAACTAAAAGCATACAAGAAATAAGACTTATGTTTACCCGAAAAATAATTGAAGTTCCACTTTTGCCCACTAAAACTTTTTAGAAAAAAAGAGAATATTTAAGAGATCCACAATAAGGTTTCTCCATATCGGTTTTAATATTACTTTCAAGAAATTAATAGTCTATCTTCCAACCGGGCCATTCTCTCTACAAAATTAATGGTTCTTTTTTTCTTTATTTTTTTTTCTCCTCTGTAATAAGGTTTCTAGAAAGTCTCGGATAGGAGGAAGAATAATAGTCTATGAATACCTTGTTTCATTCCACTTATTAGTTTATGAATAATATTCCACTTCATTCATGAATGAATTAACAGATTGGGATTATGTAACTACACATGCATAACCGTTGTAATTAATTAGGGTAAATCCACAACCCAACTTAATTGTAGTTATAAAACGGAGAATCCTCCCGTTATCCGCCATAAGCTAAATATGCCATGGCATGTAGCCAATCTAATAACTATTTTAAATATTTTTATTTTGAAGAGAATAGATTTAAAGCCTTAAAGATGTAAAGCCTCTGGCCGGGATTAATAAAAATAGAGGCCAAATCTTTTCTCTTCAAAATATAAATATTTAAAAATTATAGCAACTAATAAAAAATTATAATAAATATTTTTTTGAAAACAGACTTAATGGTACAAAAGAGTATGCTTGAAAATGGCAAACATAATTTTAAATTATGTGGTTGGAATTTATCTAAACGACAAATTTAGCTTAAATTGGAATTATGTGATCCCTAATATCTCTCCGACCATATTAGGTGTTTTAAATTTAAACTGCACTCATTATTACAATGATAACGCAAATCTGTGAAATAAAATTGTAGCTACTAACATTTGCTTATTTATAAGTATGTATGGAGGTATCTGTCACCGCAACTCAGCATGCTCCATAATAATTTTTGTTAAACATTATGTAACCCGGATAATTAAAGTAATTATGCAAATGAAATTTTTATTATGTATAGTAATATGCGAGTATTGTAATTTAAATGGACCATCAATGGTTATTTTAGGTAAGTTTAGAGCAAAAAATGCGTTTTTTATTTATTTTGTATCCATACATATCAATAAAGTTTCTGAAAATTAATGTGTATGAGCTAGTCTTTAAAGTTTTGTATAAACATTAAACCAGCTAGTTTAAAAATCCCAAAGGGTTGCATACTTTTTTGTTGCGATTGAAGCATTCCACTAGAACAAAAATACGAGAATGGTTCCTCGTAATGTTACAATTTATATGTAATGGTTTATAATACATATTTATTATACATAATGCATGATATATCATTACCATGAACGTTAAATATAATTATCCAATTCCATTTAGCACTTCTTATTCTTCTTCCAGTGCCTTATCCCTATCGGATGTTGGCTAATAACATGGTCATCTTAAATTAGCTTGCTGTAGTTTTTTTAGCTTCTTCTTTTTTCTTTTATAGCATTATTTAATGCTGTTAAGTTTGTTCAGATTCTTGAGATTCATTAAATCATTTTGCCAAAATATAGTTAAGCACCCATTGCCTTAATTATTTAAGACGGTAATCATGCGTTACTTATTAACTGAAAAAATTACGACGATCTTAATTTTGTTAGCAGTACTTCTAAATAAATCCTTTGGCACATTATCTTTAATTCTTTTATTATAATGCAATTGGGAAAAACCACAATGCAAAGCCTTATGTATCAAATTTCTCCAGTAATACACCCACTTCCCACTTACCCGTCAAGTGGGTAGACCGGTAAGTGGGTGTATTACTAGAGAAATTTGAAACATAAGGCTTTGCATTGCGGTTTTTCCCTATTGCATTACATTAAATAATAGTGTTTCTTTTTGAGTTTTTGGCTCTATTTTATTGATTTAATTATTTTATTTCGCATAATTCTAGTATTAAAATCGATAGTTAGGAATTCGTTTGTTCCAATAGTTAGTTGGAATGGGTTGATGACCTTAGATTATTGTTTATACTTGCGGGCTCCTTACCTCCAAATTATGGAATATCTTCCGTGTTGTCAACATTGAATCTTCCTTGAACTCCCCTCTTCTTTTACATGTACAAATAATAGCTCTAAGATTAGGATCGAGGGAGAAGGTAGAAGGTAGGAGAGTAGAGAGTAAAGATGTAGTAAATAGATTGTAGTATGTAAGAGAATAATGTCTAAATTAGATGTAGTCCATAATCAATAAGTTATGGTAGTCAAAGCAATCAGTCACCTGGTTAGTTCATAAGAATTTCTCTGTTGTATTCATCTTATATTGTTAAATAACTCAATAAACCTGCATATTTCTCACAAGTCGTCCACCGTTCGATAGTTCAATAAATAAAAGGTCCAGGAAAGAGTCGAATTGATTATGGTTTGCAGTTTCGAGTGTTAGAAATAAAAAAAGTGGAAGACAACTCCATAAAAGATACAACTTAATTAACATGGAATTAAAGTTAATTAATTAAGGAACTTTTTTTAATGTAATATTAGTGGAATATTTAGATGATGGAAATGGAAAATTCTTTTGGGAGGAAAAAGCTATAAAAAATTGCGAATGAGCCTTGATTGTTTGAGGGGTAATATAGGGGGCATTCTAATGAATTTCTTGTCTAAGCTAATCCTGCCGATACCAGCTGCTTCGGAGCATTTCCCGAAAATATCTTTAACTTAATTTGAACTTTCTTGGTTCCTATACTACTGTGCATATTTACAGTGTTGTAGTCAAATTCTCAAATTTGTGATTGTTCTGCAGTTTTTTTTAAGTCTGAAGGAGGGCAATTAATTTTTCATTCCTCCTTACATAAATATTCTTCTTAAACGTTTTACTTTTTTTAAAAAATGTTTCAGGCTATTGATATTTTGTCAATAACTTGGCCAAAAATAGTTAAATATTTATTGACTGAATCCAAAGAACTTGAAAAACTCCTATTACTTTATAACTGAAGCGTGTGGTTTCAAACCCGGTTACATTCATTTAAAAAAAATTTCAGGACTGATCAAAAAAGATTCAATTTAAAAAAAAATCAATTAAATAAATTGTTTTTATTTTTCTAACCTTCGAACATTAATTATTGATAATTTGTTATGATCACCCCTTTTTTTTAAGTCTCACTTATTATAAAAATTATGTTTGATACATTTAGAAAATATCGATATCTGATTAGTTTATGGTCAGTAAAACTTAAATAAATAAATAAAATAGACATTTTCAAAAACAAATCACTTTAATCAACATAACTAAATATATATATATACATATATATATATATATATATATATATATATATATATATATATATAATAATATTTATATACATGGTTTTGATTTTCAATACATCAAATATTTTGTAATGGATGTAATCACTTTTGATAAGAAATGGAATCTTTTGGTATTGATTTTTGAAAGACCTTGGTGGTTTTGAAACAAACACATCTAATAGATCATTTCTGGCATTAAGGACTTATAAAACATAAATATTCTTGGAAAAATGGATGTGCCTGGTTTTGAAATCAAACGCCTCAATTTATATAATTATTTCTCTTCCAAAGGACTCTGACTCTATACCTCCTTGGCAATGTATCAAGATGCCCTGACAATCAGTGTCTGTACAATCACAACTCCAAACTTGTTAAAAGCTTTAGATGCCAATCTATCCCATTTATTTACTCTCCATCCATCCTGAACTCCGCTCAACCCGTAAAACTTAATTCAAGGAATTCCTCTCTTCAACGATATTTCCCCTCTCGTCTCTCAAACGTTTTAACCCCTCTGATGTCAAGTTTATTGTAAATAAGTCAATACGATGGACATACCCCGGATACAGATCTAAACCTCGCATTCTTCTACGTCTACCCTTTACATCTCTACCTATACCTCCCGACATCTAATATGCACTCCAAAATCATCGTTTTCAATAAACCTACTTCTGGTGCTTAAATACGCAATTTTGAAAGTATTTTTTAAATGTTATTGCCCCTATCTCGCCATATCACCAATCGATCAGCTTTGGAACAATGCCTTGCTTTAAAAGCTCAAATTTATAATTCCCTAAAAAGTACTATGGTACTATGATACTAAAAAACTATGGTAACTAGTTTTCCAATCGATTTACGGTTACTTCCGGTTTACTCGGTTCCAGGCTGTGGCCTAACTTCACATTACTCATTGCTCTTATTTCTGCTAGTTCCGGTACATTTATTCAACTATAAACGACTCTATCACCCCATTTTTATCCTGATATTGCATTCTTTGATGTACAGATACACCTCTTCTTGAATGAACATTGCTTTAACAATTCACACGAAAATATGGCGTTCCACTTTTAAACAAGAGCTTTTTTTTTACCATCTCTATTCTCCTTGTCCAAGGCGCTATTCCAAACATTCCTTTGACACAGTTTATAACTGGTTCAAACCAATCTTATGACTCGATTCGAATATTATAAATTCAATGGTGGTGATTACACTATTGGTGTTCTGACTATCATCAAATTATCTTCTCCTGAGTGCCTTAGGACTCCACATCCTCAAAAAAAAAAATACGCGGTTGAGAGAAAAAAGTTGGGACCTTTTGAGTTTCGGTTTTACCTTCTTCACTCCGATTATAACGCATTAAGATAAATAAAGCAGATTTAAAAAGTACTATCATTATAGAATGTTATAAATCTTTAAACAAAAAGCTTTGTTGGATCATAAGAAAGTAAAACTGATAGTAACGTATATACATCTGCAATCTGCAGCACCGGAGAATAAGCGGTTAAGCAGCATTTTGTCCAAAATGTACATCAGGGAAGCCGTGTCGCACCTTCCAAATAGTATCGAAATGGACAGGCCTGCCTTTGGTTGAAGTGGAGTTATTGCTTATATTATAACTCCTTTTTAAGGCAAAAGCTACAAGAATGACACGATGCCGTTTCTTCCTATACCGTTAACTCACTTCGGACAAAATTCGACTTAACCTTTATTTACCGAGGCTCCAGACACGAAGTTATAATTAATAACAAGATTGTAATTAAAAAAAGGTCTATATAGAGATATGGCTTGAGCTATAACAAAACCTCAATGTATGTTAAAAATTATAGTTTTAAAACTCAAGTTTCTTGGAACACTTAAATCCATTTAGACATTTATAATATATTAAATACTAAAAATATAATTCAGATTTAATATGATTTGACGTCCTTCAATAAATTTATTTTTTGTTATTGTTACATAACTGGTTTAGCAATAATAAAAAAACAGTACACACCCCTTTCATAATTGTTCACTAGGATTGTATTGTATTTTAGAAAAGATGATCTTAATAATACTAATTAATAATATTGGAGCACAAATTTGGATGATCCTAATCACCAAAAGCCTGGGAACAAAAACGCCATAATTGAAATCGATTGGGGCTTGTAGACTGGATGGGACAATGGATCCACTTCACTCCAAATTGAAGTGCCTCAGTGAATTTCAGTTGGGAATTTCGATCAGCATTGTCCTGTCGTTTTCCCTCTTATTGAGCCAGCGCTCATAACTCATCAACTTGGATTGACCATATAACTCAACAATGCTCTTGTGTCAGAAATGATTAGAAAAATCTGATATTTTCTAGATGAGGTAAAAGGGTGACAGGAGAGGGGGAAAATATTTTCTCCAATTGTTCCTCATTCCTTCTCATGAAGCATATTTCTCCCTCCCTCTCACATGACATTATCTTTTATTTATGTTATAATATTTTGGATAGAGATATAACTAGCGTTTTAGAGTAACAAATTTAATATTTAGACTTTACTTTTTTAGAATTAAAGACTGGTTTAAAGAGGAAAAATTGTTGAGGTTTATAAGGCTCATGGTTATGCTATTGTTCATAACTGGAGTTTTATAATTTTTATCCAATTTAAAAAAATAAAAATTTACAATTTCTACAGAATGTGAATGGATGAATTACATGTTATAAGTAGTCAACTAAATATAAAATGTAGATACCTACATAATTTAACATTTTTCAACAAGACTATGGGATCACTGCGCAACTAAACCATGCTAAAATGCTATGTAGCGTCCCTAAATAAAGTATATTAATTATAATTGTTCGGTGCTTACTTAACCCGCATGCACTATATATTAATCGATACTATATATATATATGGTTTAATTAAGGTATTAAGTTGAATGAATAGTAAATATATTAAAACACAACTTGCCTCTGGAAAAGAATCCAATACCGAATAAAGTTGGGAAGTTGAAATAAATTATAATTTGAGTAATTATTATTAATGATTACTCTGGTATCCCAAAATAAATAGAATTACCCAAAACATAACACAAGGTAGAATCATTTTTAGGAAACGAAAATTTATTGTCTGTACTTAGTTGGAACCCAAAATTTTAATTTCCGCTAATGAAAACAAAAATACTTTCTCCTTTTTTTTTATTGAAGTTTGAAAAAAACCCGAATACAACAGTAATTTAATGGATTATTTGAAATCGACTAAAATATATTTTAGTCTCTGCTATGTTTCTACTTTTAAATATATTTTGAATATGTAGGTTGATATTTGGGATGCCATTGTCTGCCATTTAGGATGAGTACTCAAATTATTACTTATATGATCTTAATTGGATTCCTTTCCAAAGGTCTTGTGTTTGCCAATTTACTCATCTAGCATAATATTTATATTATTTATATACCTTCAATATATTATTAATAAATAAATAGTGTGTCTGGGGTATGTAAGCACCAAAAGAATTACAATAAGTATCGTTTATTTATTCAATTTTAAACAAGGTTATTGATTCAGATGTAGCTATATAAAAGGGATTGCCATAAAGTACCTTACATGAAATAAATTAAACTTATCTGTGAACAGGGGTAGGTTGGGTTACAGGTTAGTCTTCGTTCGCCGGCTCTCCTTCTTCCGCTTCCGTCCTTCTCGGGGTCTGTCTCAAGAGTCATCCTTCGAGTTTCTCTGTGTCCGTCTCCAGAGTCCTTTCTCAGTCTAGTTTGCTTGCCCCCCCCCCCCCCATTTCTTCTGTCTTCACCGTCTTGGACCATAAATGCTCCATAAGGGGGCCAAAAGGTCTGTTCTTCGTCCAAAACATATTCCCTTTCATGTTTGCCACACGCATCAGTGCCGACAATGCATAGCATTTCTAAAAAAATACTTCACTGAAATCGGAAGCATTGTTTGTTCATACAATCTAAGAAATCCTTAATTATTCAGATTCACGCTAAAAAATAAACAAAATTCTTGGAAAAAGGAATGATCCGGAAGATGTGTGGAGACTTCAGCTTAATGCAAATGAAAAAAACATTCATATTAAAATTACTTTAAAATTGTCAATAGACTTCGAAATGGACTTGGAAAGTTGTTCCCTGTCCCTTGTTTTCTCTGAGGCTTGGGGCCAATGTTTCCGTAAAGACTTTCTATGAATAAAAAGTATCTTGTTTTCTTTCTTTTTTTCTTTTATTTTTTAATGTTTTTGTTTGTATCTTCATACCCTCGAGTCAGAGAAAATCAGAGAGTATTGTACACTACTTGATTTAGAATTAACTTTCCAAATGTCACACAGTCTGACAAAATCGCGGTTTAGGAGGCCAAATATTTATGATCACAGCATGAAAGCATTCCTTTGCCGATTATTATAAACATTTTCAAATTCACAATCCGATAGAGGGCGGTTAGAAGTTGAAATCGAAATCGAACAGTACAATTGCCGATAGAATTTAACAATCCAAAAGAAATTCACTCATTAATTAGGAAGCTCAAAACTAGGAAAAGTCCCGGCCATGACTTGATACCAGCGATCGCATTAAGAAAAACTACCTAGTAAAGCAGTTGCTCTGATAACTTAAAGTTTCAACAGCTGCTTAAGGATTGGATATTTTTCTGATACTTGGAGGTGAGCAGAACTGGTGGTTATAAACAAGCCAGGCAAAAGTGCCAAAGAATTATGTAACTACCGCCCCATTAGTTTACTATCAATCTTAGGGAAACTATTCGAATCAGTTATCAAAATGCGCCTCTATTCTTAACTTCAATCTATAGACACAATCCCAAACTTTCAGTTCGGTTTTCAACTCGACCATTCTCGACATATAATAGTTTTTTTCATATAAAAGAATTATAATGTAATAATAACCAGAACTATAATACTAAAAAACAGAAAACTAGAAGGAAACCGGATTATATTACGATTTGTTAAAACGATTGGTGAAAAAGGTAATAGAGTTCACATAGAATATCTTTCAAGAGACTCGGTTTTATTCATGAGGATGAATGCTACATTTCCTATGACTGGTGGCAATCCGGTCTTAAATCTAGTGTGACGCTTTTAATAAATTCTTCTTTGTCTCTAGTTTTAGCTCTCGGTGTAATTGACTGTTTCATACACACCAAGGCGCGTTTACTGTGATCCGTAGGATTTTATTTTGGAAAGTTTGCAATTTTTTTCACTTTGTTATTGATACTGCACCCCACACTTCACAACCGTACATTAGTAGAGGTCTAAGTATGGTTTTAGAAATTAATAAGGCCATTTCCGGTTTTAATCTAGATTTTTTATTAATTATCGGATAAAGTAGAGCTAATAGTGCGTAAGCCTGTGTTAATTTAGTGTTGATATGCTGGTTCCAGGTAAGACGACGATCTGAATAAACCACGAGATATTTTACTGCTTCTTTATTCCACGGGAGGTTGCTGCCATTGAGCACTAGCTCAGGTGGGTCTGAAGGGCGTCTAAGGGTGAAAATTTTTGCGCAACGTTGAGTTCAAATTTCCATTTAGAAAAGAATTGTTCTAACTTATTTAGGTGACTTTAAAGTGTGTTCCTGACTATAATTATGTCATTACTCTGCGAGAATACTGCTTTGTCGTCAGCGAACATATACTGTGTGTATATAATGTGAATACTGTGTGATGTCATGAACATAAAATTTGAAGAGGATCGGAGAGAGAACTGAACCCTCTTAATAAGTGTTAATTTTAACTTTATAAGATCAATTGTTTAGAAATGAACATATGATATATAGCCTATATATATGTATTGTAACAGAGACTGAGTTAACCCATACCAATAAAGAAATTGAATATAATGAGTGTCTTGATACTCTGAAGGATCTCGGAGTGCGTCGTTTTCCTCCGATGGTGGTCTCCTAATTGGTGCGGTCACTTGTCCAATTACTTGCCACTTTGACATTGCTTATCTTTAATTACTTACTAACAGGGCCGTTGCACGCTAGACCACACTCTCTCAATATATATTGATAAACATATTATCACCATTTTACTTATCTGTAAAAATTTGGGAAAAAAATATTTACTTAGTTTTAACCATTTATTAGATGAAGAAATAATAAGTTAAATAACACACAAATATAGTTTACTGATATATTAAATAAAGAGTTACAGAATACTATTTCTAATTCAGTATATCTACAGCTTCATTCAATGGCATGAAGAAACTTTTCATTTATAATGAATTGCCTATGCCACTGAAAGTAAGACTGGTGAATGCTATGCATTCACTGTACTGCAGCATGAAGCAGAAACATGGAGAATGACGGAAACAGTCAGGATGAAGATTTAAGAATTTTAACTGTGGGTGTACCGCCGTATCGTCTGAATTTAATGGACCAACCACATAACCAAGAGAAACGTACTAGTGTGGTCGAAAATAATCAAGAAATCGCATATACTATACATATCAAAAGGCTAAAACTAAAATACCCGGGCCACATTGTGCGAAATGACAAATATCATCTACTGCAGCTGATAATGCAAAGAAATATTTATTGTAAGAGGGTTCCAGTAAGGATAAGGCTGGTTGCATAATTTAAGGAAATGGCTTTGTCACAAAACTGTTTAGAAGTGCCACCAACAAAATGAAGGTTGTCATGTTTATAGCCGTCGTCCGGAACGGATAAAGCACAGAGAGAAGAAGATATTTACATCCTTCAGTGAAGAAGTAGTTAAGTCAATTTTCTCAAAATGAGTTTCATTAAAATAGAGAAGCGGAATGGTTTTATTTTCTTTGTTAATAAGGGGCTAAGTAAAGCATTAACTTGAAATAGAGTTAGTGATTATATTAAAAATCCATTTGATGATAAAAATACGATTACGGCGTGATTTCGCTTTCCTCAATAAAGTTAACTACCTTTGGGCATGACAGCATAACAATGATTTAAAGAGAGCATACATTGTAGTTGACTAGACAAGCTTTCTAAGCTCTCAATCAATTAAAAAATACTCATTAAGTGACACCTATTTGGACTAACGGATTAGCTTTGGAGCACCACTAAACCATCGATTCCTCTCGAATTACATTTTTTTCATAAATTCCTCAATCCTCCTTGCTTTGTTATGATTAAAATCATCCGTAATGATATTAACGTCCTATTTGTTGCTGAATGGAATCGAATCCGAAATCAATTCTTTCATTACAAACTTTCGTTCCGCTCATGCTCACTACTTTCAAAACACTAACTACCTTTTTAATCACTGACTATTTTCCGAAGCTTCAGAAATAAAGAAGGACCCTTCAAGGTTCGATTTGTTATTAGATTACTACTAACAATAATTTACCTACATGCCTTTATCCATGACATTATGTATCATTCATTAATATGTTCACATGTATTGTTGTAATTTTCTATAAATAATCTTTTTAAAAATCCATATTTTACTTGGAGTTATTTCTCTTTTTTTCATTTAAGAATATGGAATTTTTAACATTTTTCCATTAAAATATATTCCTTTGAAAATAAACACAAATTTAGCATTTAGATTTATGTATCTAATTTGTTTTTTAAATCGACAAAATCTAAAAGTAATTTTTAAAATTGTATACGTATATAACTAGCACTGTATAATAAACTGCGTAATGATGTTTATATCCTATATTAATAAATGGGGTCTCGCAGGCTTATTAAACTTTTCAAAATACTCAAAACTTAAAGCAACTTTAATGGAAGTAGTAATTATCTTGTAAATCCGATACTCAAGAAAACTTGTTAAAACTGCCATGAATATTCATCGAAGAACTTAGTAACTTAAATCAAAGCCGAAAATGCCATGAACTTGTGGAATATGGAATTATTTATTTACTTTCAATAACCGCCAGATCAAGGCGATACTATTGGCCTGCACTGTTGGATAGCTTCTACATCTCCTTTTCCCGTATTGTTTTACAGGCACCGATATTCTTTTTCGAGTTTATGTTTTTGTTATCAGTAAATCTGACATTACCTAGAACCGCATCTTATTATATTCCAACAACAAACAACCCCCCTATGTTATTAGTAAAGTACATAGATGACATTTTAATTATCACAAATAAAAATAATTTAGAAAATTTTAGTAAAATCCTAAATAAACAAAATAAAAATATAAAATTTACACAAGAATTGGAAAATAATAACTCAATAAATTTTTTAGACTTTACTATCATAAGAAAACAAAATAATAACCTTAAAACAAAATGGTATAAAAAGGATATCACCTCCAGTAGATTACTTAATTATTATTCAAATCACCCGAGACATCAAATAAAAAACATAGCATTAAATCTAATTAATAGATCAATAAAATTAACAGATGTAGAATTTTTAAAAGAAACGAAAAACAAAATATTCAAAATCCTTCTTAACAACGCTTTTCCAATCAAACTAATAAAAGATTTATGGCATAAACAAATCAATTTAAATATAAAAGATAATCACTTACCTATAAATATAAAAAATAAATTAAATACAAAAGAATCTACTAACTTTTCAAAAATACATAGCCAAAATAATGCAATAAAAATTAAACCTTCTCAATCTAAAATAACTAATTTTTTTGTAAAAGAAACTAATAACATAGATCCACTTATAGACAATGATAAAATTAATATAGTAACAGAAGCACAAGATATAGAATTAAAACATAATAAAATTAAATATAATAGTATAACCTATATCAGAGGCTTATCAGAAAAAATCGAACCAACCTTTAAAATTTATGACATACCAGAAATGAGGATAGCACACAAAACAAGAAACCCAATCAAAAACATTATAACAAGTCAAAAGGATAAGATACCAATTATGGAAAACAAAAATTTAATATACCAACTTACTTGTAATAATTGTGATGGAATATACATTGGACAAACAAGTACACACTTAAAAAACAGAATATATCACCATCAAAATAACATTAAACCTAAAGCTAAAACAAGTACAGCATTGTCAGCACATTGTAAAAAGGAATTGCACACTTTTGACTTCGATAAGCCTAAAATTCTACATAGAGAAGATAATACTATAAAAAGAAAAAATTTAGAGGCTTTATTTATAAATGATAAATTAGAAAATGCTGTAAACGATAGAAAAGAGGCAGGAGAAATCAGTAAATTATATTCATCCATAATTTTGAAATTAAAAAATAATAGATCATAAGAATACTTATACATTGAAAAAAAAAAAAAAAAAAATTCCATATATTTCAAAATTAATTAATTGTTTTGATAAAATATTATTTAAAAATTATATAGTAAAATAAATAAATAAATTAAATTCATAAATAAAAAAATAAAAAAATTAATTTTACTTTATTAATGTACCTTTTAGAACATAATTAGTTATATTTATACTAAAGTCTAATGACTAATAAAAATAAGAAAAAGGATCAGATGGTTCAAGGATCAAGGTTTGGTTTTTTGTGTAATGCAATATAAGTTTGACTATGGAGGACTAAAGATCTCCTTAAAAATTATTTTTAAAAAATATTGACTTTCCAGGTATTTGTACTTATAGTATGTTATCTTTTTGGACATTTATGTAAAAAAAATTTATATTATTGTAATTATTGTTATTTTATTTAAAGTTAAGGAATGCAGAAAAATAAATAATTGAAAATGACACCATAGTGTCGAAACGTTTTGTCTTATAAAACAATAAAGTAGTTGACTGGAAGCCGATTTTTTTTTTCTTGAAGATGAAATTCAAATAAATCCAGTTTAAAAAAAGGAAAAAATTATAAGAATGAACAATCAAGGTGAAATCCGAGCACCAACTGCATCTAATAACAAATTAGTAGAAGATTTGACTAAGAATTTTAAGAATGAACTATTGAATTGTACAAAACATCAAAATGTAAGTCCAGATAACTTTAAATTGAGTATAAATACACTGAGAATGATTTTTTTTTTTTAATTTAAAATTAATTAATGCTGAATGTAAACTAACTTACCTTAAATTATGCATGGAAAACCAAATTTTACCTAATCATCTTTTATCTCATATAATTAATATAGAAAACTGTTTTAATAAAAATTTCCTAAATAACACAAAACATCATAATTTCTTTAATTACATAGGACATAAAATAGTGAATTTAGACAAAAAACAGGCATTCTGGTTAACAAATTCAATAAGAAAAAAATTGAAACTAACTATAGAAAAAATTTCAGATAAAAATTTGCAAGTTTTAATTACAAATATATGTGAAAGATGGAATAATAATATTAAAGAAATTAAGTTAAAAAACATTAATATCAAAACAAATAAACCTAATAGGTTGAAATTCAAAAACCCATATAATTATAGCGAAATTTTAAATAAACACAAAACAACTATATACTCTAATAATATCCAAGGAAATAATCAATATACCAAAAAACAATTTAATATTTTTTATTATTATAATAACTTACACTTAGACAATAGAGTAATCAACCTAACTTCTAGAGAAATACCTATTAATATTATAAATTTATTAAGTTTAGGCGATAATTTCAATTATGAACCAAAAAATAAAAATATAAATATATATCAAATGATAGCAGATGTAGAAGCAATAATAACTTTCATAGACACTCCAGAAAACCATAAAAATGGCTTAGGGAATACCATCAGTAAAAACATATTAAATTATTTAAATAAAGAAAAAAATAAACCTAAAAATGCACTAAATAGATTCACTCAAATTATAAATAAAGATATCCTAACTACAAAGATCTTCTTTAAAAATAATGAAGATCTATGCATAATTAAAAGTGATAAAACTAAAAAAATTAGCTATAATAACTAAATCAGACTACAAGAGAAAGATTTTAGACATTTTGAATGATAAAGACACTTACAAAAGTATAAGATACAACCCGATGAATGAACTGAACATTAAAATAAATAAATATTTAGAAAAGTTAGTTAGATACAGATATATAGATAAAAATTTTAAAAATAAACTATCAAATAAATACTACAGTAACCCTAGAATTCACGGTTTAATCAAATTACATAAGGAAGGATATCCTTGCAGACCTATTGTAGATGGAACAAACAATCCAACAGATAACCTTTCAAAATTTTTAAATAAATCCTTAGATTATTTAAATAACAGTAACGAATATGACATAAAAAATGCAATTGAATTAAAAAATAAATTAGACAATATGAAATTAGAGCAAGAACAGATAATAAGTAGTTTGGATGTGGTATCTATGTTTCCAAATATACCATTAAAATTAGCTTACAAACTTATAAATGATAATTGGGAAAACATCGAACCATATACTAGTATAAAATGTAAATCCATTTTTTTGGAAGGTATTAAACTATGTACAGAAAATGGATTTTTTACTTTCGAAAACCAATTTTTTAAACAAACAAAAGGATTACCAATGGGAGGCAGATTATCTGTAAATATATCTGGTATAGTACTAAACTACATTATTAAAGATAGCCTACAAAAATTAAACAACCCCCCTATGTTATTAGTAAAGTACATAGATGACATTTTAATTATCACAAATAAAAATAATTTAGAAAATTTTGGTAAAATCCTAAATAAACAAAATAAAAATATAAAATTTACACAAGAATTGGAAAATAATAACTCAATAAATTTTTTAGACCTTACTATCATAAGAAAACAAAATAATAACCTTAAAACAAAATGGTATAAAAAGGATATCACCTCCAGTAAATTACTTAATTATTATTCAAATCACCCGAGACATCAAATAAAAAACATAGCATTAAATCTAATTAATAGATCAATAAAATTAACAGATGTAGAATTTTTAAAAGAAACGAAAAACAAAATATTCAAAATCCTTCTTAACAACGCTTTTCCAATCAAACTAATAAAAGATTTATGGCATAAACAAATCAATTTAAATATAAAAGATAATCACTTACCTATAAATATAAAAAATAAATTAAATACAAAAGAATCTACTAACTTTTCAAAAATACATAGCCAAAATAATGCAATAAAAATTAAACCTTCTCAATCTAAAATAACTAATTTTTTTGTAAAAGAAACTAATAACATAGATCCACTTATAGACAATGATAAAATTAATATAGTAACAGAAGCACAAGATATAGAATTAAAACATAATAAAATTAAATATAATAGTATAACCTATATCAGAGGCTTATCAGAAAAAATCGAACCAACCTTTAAAATTTATGACATACCAGAAATGAGGATAGCACACAAAACAAGAAACCCAATCAAAAACATTATAACAAGTCAAAAGGATAAGATACCAATTATGGAAAACAAAAATTTAATATACCAACTTACTTGTAATAATTGTGATGGAATATACATTGGACAAACAAGTACACACTTAAAAAACAGAATATATCACCATCAAAATAACATTAAACCTAAAGCTAAAACAAGTACAGCATTGTCAGCACATTGTAAAAAGGAATTGCACACTTTTGACTTCGATAAGCCTAAAATTCTACATAGAGAAGATAATACTATAAAAAGAAAAAATTTAGAGGCTTTATTTATAAATGATAAATTAGAAAATGCTGTAAACGATAGAAAAGAGGCAGGAGAAATCAGTAAATTATATTCATCCATAATTTTGAAATTAAAAAATAATAGATCATAAGAATACTTATACATTGAAAAAAAAAAAAAAAATTCCATATATTTCAAAATTAATTAATTGTTTTGATAAAATATTATTTAAAAATTATATAGTAAAATAAATAAATAAATTAAATTCATAAATAAAAAAATAAAAAAATTAATTTTACTTTATTAATGTACCTTTTAGAACATAATTAGTTATATTTATACTAAAGTCTAATGACTAATAAAAATAAGAAAAAGGATCAGATGGTTCAAGGATCAAGGTTTGGTTTTTTGTGTAATGCAATATAAGTTTGACTATGGAGGACTAAAGATCTCCTTAAAAATTATTTTTAAAAAATATTGACTTTCCAGGTATTTGTACTTATAGTATGTTATCTTTTTGGACATTTATGTAAAAAAATTTTATATTATTGTAATTATTGTTATTTTATTTAAAGTTAAGGAATGCAGAAAAATAAATAATTGAAAATGACACCATAGTGTCGAAACGTTTTGTCTTATAAAACAATAAAGTAGTTGACTGGAAGCCGATTTTTATTTCTTGAAGAGAATTTCTTCTTAAAAATCGTGACAGAACATGTTTGCCGAAACCAGTTATTTTATCATCCAAGTTTTTTTTAAGTGTTGACGGATATAGTGGGTGTATGTGTTATATTCTTTCTAAAATTTATTTTTTCTTAAAATACCGGACGGGAGATGTTTTTAGTGGCTTACATGTTTCCATTATCTTTGGCAATTAATTTATGAAAGTAAAAGTGATTTTTTTTTTAGGGAATTATTTTTAAATGTCTCTGGTTTAAATGATTAATATTCATTAAAAAGTTTTAATTTTTATTGCGGTAATATTTTTAATTTTAAGAATATTTACTGTTAGGAAAAACATGATAATCTTATATTTTCCTGACAATACTCTTCCGTCAACGGAATAAAATTACGCTGCGGAATAAAAAAAAACAAAAACAGTTTAACCCTTCACTATACCAATCGTGTATTCACCTACACCAATAAAAATAAACGTAATTTATTAATATTTTTACACAGAATAGATCAATAGAAATAGAACTTTATTTTGAAACTAGGGTCAATAGGATTTCTAATATCATAAATGTGTATAGGTAACAAAGAACAAGCCTGATCGAAAATTGTTAAGCTTAAGCCTAAAGGTTTTAAAACTCAAGCTAATTCATAGATAGGTCACAAAACACTAAATTATTACAATTAGTTTTGATATGCTATAAGCTTTAGAATCCTTATTATAAGAAACCCATTTTGGAGATTCCCCCCTCTTCTAACGCTGTGCAATGTGAGGATCCTGCTGATAGAACAAGTATCTCTTTTCTGAGCCAACCCCTCCTTAAGTTCCAGTCCAATGCTCAACGCTGTCCTTCCAAGAGATGCGAGGTTTTCCTCTGGTCCTTTTTCCTACTGTGTGAGTCTCGTATGTCTTCCTGGTAATTCTCCCTGGTTCTATCTTAAGGATATGTCCGAACCACCTTAGTTTGCGTTCCTCTAGGACGGTCTCAGCTGGTTTAACATCGAGGTAAACCCATATATTTGCGTCTCGTATCATATCTCTCCGAGTTTTCATTTTTACTTTTCGCAGTCGGAAATCTCACATCACATAGACATATGACAATCTCATACGCTTTGTCATATTAATCGTATTAAATTATATACGTCCTCAAGTATTTTTTAATTATCTCCAGCTTCTACTTGCATTCTTAAGCTGTTAGTATCCTTAATTGTTTTGCACCAATTAGACAATTGTTCTGTAATAATCGGCAACTTCCCGATCTTTCTCGAATTGGACAGCTTTCTAAAATTTGTCACAGGTATTTCGTTGCGATTTCATGTGCTGCTTCCTGAGAATATATTTTTTTCAAACGCGAGTAAAAAGATGAGATGGTTTAACATGTTTATTTTTTTTTCCCACCTCCTAGAACAAATTTGACGAAGGAGTTGACCACTTATTGTCTCCAATATCCATTGATTAAGATTGGTGAAGACCATACCTTTAAATTTTTTAAACTGTTCAGATTTTTTTCTAATATTTCAGTTATTTATGGGTTAGAAAAAAGAGTAAATTGATAAAGATATCGGTTATGCACACAGCAACAAATATAACGTATGATATTAAATTGCTTGTAAGAGGGCACAATTTTATACCTGGATATTAAGGAAAATATTTGAGCATAAATTTAATGATTTTATAGTGAGATCTAAAGAAAACATAAATATCAGGCTATAGAGCGATGAGGATCAAAGCATTGTTTACAAACATTGAATAATACTTTTTCACTGTCGAAAAAGCCTAGGTAGTACATTGAGTGAAGAAAAGGTTAAAGGTTTATCTCAAGCCACAAATTATAGCCCTACTGGTCTCTTTCAGCTCCGAAGAAGATGGATTTCCCCAGCTATTATGTCTTGCTACCTTATAGAACCTTTTTTTCAGACTCAATATAAAGTAGCCAGTTTTTTTTAGTTTCAAATATCTTAAACAATAGGAGTAATTTAGAATAAATTTCCTCATTTACGATAAAGTTCTGATTTCTGCTACATTCAGTATCTATATTTAAACTTTCCTTTGGCGGCATTTCGAGACAAAATTGTTCTCAGAATTATGGCCTGGAAAGTGAAAACAGGCTTTTAGTGAATTATATTAAATAACATATAATTTATATATCTGGTTTATTTGGACTATCTACTATCGAATTGCAACTAAATATATGCATCACCAAAAGAAAGTTTTACGAATGTACTTCTGAATCTTAAGAAGCGAAAATAAAATATGCTGTACATATATTTATATGAACTGATAGTCCACTATTTCAGGAGGGAGTACACAAAGTGCCATTCCGCATTATTAGTTGTACACGTTATTTATTTATTTTTATTTTTATTTTTTGAAACACACTTTATGATTTTTATGAAAATAGCCACTGCTATTAATTTTTTGTCTACATAGTGCATTAACGAAAAAACAGGAAATAAGTTTTTGTATATTAAACATATGAACATAACTCAAAAAAAATGCTTTTTATTGCAAACTCTAATTAAAATCTAATGAAAATTCACTCGATACTAACAATTTATTTGTCATACAATTTTATCAAAAACGGCTTAAACAATATTTATTAAATTCTTTGAGTCCCTTTAAAAATAAAGTGGCCTTTGATGTCAAATGTGCCCTTTCCTCGTTGAAATAGATTGACCAGTTTCAATAGCGGAATTTAAATAAAAAGACTTCTTCCAAAGTATTCTTAATTATGTTTATTTAAATTAATTAACCATTTCCCTTAGCCAATAATAGTAAAAGGAGATAAATTAGGAATAAATTGGGTAATTAATTAAAATAGGTTAAATTGCAAATACTTTATCAGCTTCTGAACAAATTAATGGAGATGAAATTATATAAAAAGATGGGAGAGATTAAAAATATAGAGTAATTAATTGCTGAAAAGGAATAGCTTCTACTTGCCCTCATCTATAGATATATTAATATATTTAGTAATTTAGTAATTTAGTAAGTGTTATACAAAGAGATTGTTGTTTTGAAATGAATAAGGAGTGCTTTGCTGTAACAGATTAACAATTGAAATGTCTAATAATTAAAATAACCTACTTTTATATCTTGAAACACCGACATGTATATTCTGAGACAAGACGTATAGAATTTCACGGTATTAAAAATATTTTAAGGAAATTGAATTATGTGGATTATTTATGGATTCGTCAAGCGTCGGAACAGTTGTATAATCGTATATTTTTCTATTATTTCTCAAAAGGAGTTTTTGGCGTTGTCCAATAATCATATTCAATGTTTATGCTCTTACTACACATTTTTTTACTAAATAAGTTTTAAAAAAATTTCTCTCCAACTTTTACACTGGACAATTTTGCTTTTTTTAGGCACTTTTAGATTTTAAGGTATTATTGTTATTCGTTGTCCTATATCAGTTACCTTATTTGAGTATAACAATCCTTATTCAATCAGGGCTCGTAATACATTACCGCATAACACTGCAGTATTTGTTAATTTATTTATATAAGTCAGAAACATTTTTTATGTATTAAAGTTATATATTTTTTTAATTTAATATTATGGCACAAGTGTAAGGTAGTGTGTGAGATATAATATTATGCCAGAGCTGCCGTAAAACTTCAAAAGACCCAAGCTTCAAAAATGAACATCATCTTCCGTATACTTAGTTAATCTGGTTTCTCTAGGTTCAGAGGGAGGTAAGGTTGAAAGGAGCTGGTAACATACAATTATGAGGTAAGCCATAAATCCATAGTAGAGAAACTATCCTTCCTATGTACCATGAGAGAGAGAGAGAGAGAGATAGAGAGAGAGAGAGAGAGAGAGAGAGAGAGAGGGGGATAGAGAACATTGTTAGAACCCCTCTCAAGATAGGAAACAACGTTTTAGCACGCGATTACCCGATGACAAGAGGTTGACCCATGTGCTTATTCTTACAGCAAACCACATTGTGCCTCAGCTTAGTCGAGGAGAAATTGTATGTGCCACGAAATATAGAATAGCTGTGAAAAATTGAGAAGCGGGAGCTGAAAATTCATCAGGGACATTATTGTCTTATCTGAAATCTTAAATATGGTGTTAAGGATCAAAAAGAACTAAGAATTAAAAAATAATATTTTTTCTCATTTTTCGATGGAATTGTGCTCCCGAAACATTAGCTTCATAACACGAAATGAATCCGCGTGAAACAAAAGTGTCGTGTTGGACAAATTTGCTTGACTATACTAGCGAAACATGTGAAGAATTAGGTTTTTGGATTTTTTTATTCCCCCCTATTGATCATGAACCCCTCAAATATAAGATCGTTTTGTTCGTACTGATGTGGCAGTAACCTTTTTCCGGAAAAAATATATAAATTAAACAATTTTTGAATTTGAAGAAATTTACAGTCATATAAAATTTCAAAAAAGTGCGAATTTTTTTAGAGATCTTGAAACATACCCTTGCTTCAAACACATTTATACATGTTTTCACCTTTCAGTTAAGTGTTATAATAGTGTCCAATAATCCATACACATAATGCTACACGATCATTTTATTCGTGATATATTTCTTACAGATTAATTATATATATATATTTTTCGACTTAATTTTATTTTATTGTTTTTATATTATAGTTTCACAGTACAATCAGCGAACGTACTAAGATTACAATGAAAATAGAAATGTAAGACCTGAGAGACCTGGTATATAATCACTAGAGCTGTTATATCTGTCACTTTAGGCTAAGAGATACCTCATCCATCTCCTCTTTAGGCTTCCCTAAATGATGCCTGCGATTTAATTTGCTGCCAAGTCCTTGCGAGACTAGGAATAACCGCAGTGTCGTCAACGTAAGTAGTGCGGGTAGTTTGGCTGCTTCTGTCAAGTACTGAAATACTGCTAGAATAGGAACAGAGGCTTGGTAATTTCATTCTGGAATAGCTTTCTTGGATGATTTCTATGAACTTTTGGTGGCAAAAAAGGAAAATCTACAGGAAATGCTTGATTGAACAATTGTACGTACGTAGATGTAACGATCTTGTTACATGCGACACTGTTAACAATGGTATGAATACTAATATAAACTTATTAAAATGAGAAAGCTGGTCCCTTCATGTCTACCAGGGTCTGTATCTGGTAGAGGGTGAAAAACGACAGCTGTAGTCAGAACGGAGGGGAGTACAGATGCCGGAGCATCTCATTAGGAATTCTCAGATGTATAAAAGTCACATGCAACAGAAAGGGGCATTTTGTAAGCGTATATGTATTCTATTCAACCATGATCACCGTACAGTGAATTTTAAAAATATATTATTCAATGTAAACTGGTGTTTATTTATTGAAACGACTGCCAGTCAATTATTCTGGAGAAGAAGGGATATATATTTTAATTGATATTTATGACGTAATGACGTAAGGGTTGCGTCAGATAGAACTATTTTGAACTTGAATCATATTAATGGGTCTGAATCTTTTCTTAGATCATTGTTTAGGCAAGTGAGGACAGCATAGCAGTCTCAATTAGAAAATCAGGTAATGGTGCAATGTCCAATAAATATCCGGACAGATGTCTAAAAGAGATCTAGAAACATTGCTTATATTGCAGTGGATTTATAATGTGTGTTTCGGAGTACGAGGAACGTTTTTGTATTATGAGTATCTCAGATTGTTTTCATTTAATATGATATTTCCTGATTGCGTTACAATATTGTATACGTTTTTTAAATTGGGACCTCATTGCCCGAGAGTCTCTCGCACCTTAAGGGTTAAACCTCAAGGACTCGGTTCCTCGAGCTTTCAATAGCAATGAAAAACTTTGACACAAACTAGCCGTGATAAACTCGCTAACTCCGATGTCGTCGTATCATAAGTCACAAATATTGAAGTGTGAATATGCCAAGCAAACAGTTAGGTATGAAAGTCCAATATAAGCTTTTACTACTTCCAGTTGGGTTTTTTTTTTAGTCACGGTGTCATTAGTAAAATCAGTGATTTCTGAAAGTATTTTGTCTGTAAAAAGCATTATAACGGTAGGTTACAATTTTTAGCTTCAATCCTGGAAGAGGCAATAGGGGGAGAGGGGTTTGAGCGTCGCTATGTGTTTTTACCGACGTGAAAAATTGTAAAAATGGCTCTATTGCCTATATTCCATAGGAACGCTATTATGAATAAAAAAATGCGCCAATAATATAACAATAGTCATTTAAAATATGGGAAATTAAAAAGAAATGTAAAATTATAATGTGAAAATATTTCGCAATTTTTTAGAACATTCTATCTTAGAATCGCAGGGGTCGGAGATTAAGCAAAAAATGAAATCATTGATTCTATCGCCATTTCAAATAATCTGCCGCTGGCGCATAGCGCTGTGGCAATTATCAAGGAGGGGCAAAAAACATGGCCCAATCTGCGGCTTTGTCCAGCCCGAGGCCATAGTATTGTTCACTCCGGCTTATTGTCAACACGACGCAGATTTATTATACCCTTCCCTGTAGCAATCCCATTCCAGCTATAATCGCTTGGGTATCGGCTGATGTAATGTATATCTAGTTAATATTACAGAGTTATTATAAAGCATCCTTACTCCAAACCGACCCTCTTGAAGATCGACTCCAGACGAGGACACCCTTCGTCTACTGAATCCACAAACCACTTCTAATATTGCCAACTTCGCCCAGTTAAATCTTAGCGAGTTTTTCTTTTCCTCGTTTCTCTTTTACAAAACAATTTCTTCTTCTCACTTCCCTTCAATTTTCTCGAAACTTTCTGTCTCTTTACGGTTCTCCTTTTTTTTCTCAGTATTCTGTCAAGCCCTCTCGCCGACAGTGGAAAAAAAATTTCATCAGCGATTTAATAAAGTCATTAGTAGGACCAGGGAAGTTAAATCGGTTTTAAAATGAGTTGGGGTGAATTCGAATGAAAAAAACTTTAAGATCCAGATACCATTTAAATAAATCCTGATCCTTGATAAATTTAAATTATTTCTATTAGTAAGTTCGATTGCCGTTAATACAGAAAATATTATTCGATTCGAATTATACACATTCATGAGACTTCATTCTATTTAAACTCCTAAATCCATATCAAATTTCGTTCATTGAGCATAGCTAAAAAATAAAGCTAACAGTATGTTTTAAGAGCTCTAAATACTCCTGGCCAAAACTTCCGAAGGGACGGAGCTCGGCTAGCGCTGACCATCGCTGGAATATTTTTCGAATGAATATTTTTCGTCACACTGAAGTGTCTATTCAAGGCGCAAATACGTGTAGTAATAAACTATAATTCTTTTGCAGAAGGTTAAATAATTAAAGACTGTTACTTTTGAGTATTAAAATTATGTGTAATAAACAGTAAAATTTTAAAACATTAAATTCTACAATCAACTAAAAAACTTAATTTGATATTTACAACAGATTAATAATTTAATTGTGTATGAAAAATTTCAAAGCAATTATCAATGCATAAACCAGCATCGCATTTTTCACATTCGTGTCGCGTATCACTCCTTCTGTTATTTTTTATGGAAACGACACACTTTCTTTGGGTGAACTGTTTTGCGCCCGCACGATTCTCACACTTCAACAGAAAATGACTTTCAGTTAATCGAAACGGTAAATCCTCAGGGTTTTTTTTCCTCCTGCTGCCACGCTTCTGTTTTGCGGTTATTTTCGCAAAATGTCTTTTATTCGAGCTATGTGAAAAGCAATAAATTTTTGTTTTGTACCGGTGCGATTTCGATGCAAAATATATGCGTTATATGCGACTAAATCTAATAAGTGAAAAAATAACTTCTTACTTAGCTACTTGTAGGAGTGGTTTATTGACTTAGCGGTATGGTCAGGAATAATTGGAATGAAGTTTTTGCTGCCTGTGACACCATTTTAAAAGTTTCTAAATAAATAGGGTAAGGGGAATTTTAGCAGGTAGCTTGTCAAATGTTCCATATGATTGGCACCTTTATTAACCTTAAGACAGGACAGGACAGTCGTAGTCAAGAAGCGGGCAACTCAACATGTAGACTGCCACATATAGCGGAATGCTTCTTTGCTTTGTAAGTAGATATATAAGTTAAATTGTAACCATGATAGACCCATAATAAATATAATGTACAATTATATGAAGAAGGATCTTTATTTACTAAACAACTCCTAGTCAATCAGCCACGTCAACCTTTGGAGAAGGGAGGGGGAGATGTTTCTATACATTAATGTTTCAGTATTACTTTAACTCAATGGTAACGGTCTCAGAGTGGCATTCCATTTTATTATTTAAATGTTTGATTATAATTATTTATTTGAATATTTATTTCGAGTACATCCAGCTAGATCACGCAAAGCATTTTGACGTCGTGTTTACATTGCATTCTTTTTGTCTCCTCTACATAATCTTCAATTCTTCCTCTGGTAATCCTTAATCTGGCATTACTATACATTCTTCTACCTCTTTGGCAAACCTTCATTGTCTATAACTTCACTTGGTTCCATTTTCGTTTTTTGTAAATCTATTTTACTTGATCATCCGGACTGTTTCCATATGTGTGTAATATGTGCCTATTAATATATCCACTACTTTTCAATAGTATTATTTTGATTTTAAAAGATTCATACAAAACTGAGCATTAATTTTTAACCTAACTCAAGCAATTATTTTAATTTAAAAAAAAATATTTATTGTTTAATACAACAAGTAAATAGGCTAAGTGACACATAATGACATGATAATGACAAGTAGAGAAACTACCAACTGGTAGTATTCAAATCACAAGTTCAACTAGTTCAGGAAGCTAGAGGGTTTGAGTGAGAATGATGTTTGCTATGAATGGATAGATACCGGGTTAGGGCCAAATCAGCAACAAATGGGACATTAAGGTCGTTATGGATGACTTTATTCATAACAAAATAAGTAGCATTGAGGATTTTGGATTGTAGAGATTGGATACGAGAGGAATTCGATGGCTCTGTGGAGCCCTCAAAACTCTACTCCGTAAGTCCAAATAGGTCGTATGATGGTCATGTAGATGAGTCTTTTGTAGTTAATTGGGAGCTTAGAACGTTTATCTAGTACGTGTTGGAGTAGCCTGATACGTCGAGCGGTTTCTTGTCTTTTCAGTCTTGTATGAGGATTCCATCGTTTGTGGAGACGCAACCTTAAGTATCGGATCTGTTCTACAGGCACCAGTGGGATATTATTAAAGAATACTTAAGGGCAGGAAGTCATTTATTAACGAAGTAAGGTAAAAGTGATTTGATGCAATTTTTGAGAATTTATTTTAATTCTCCAGTTTTGACAGCTTTCTTCGAGATCAGTGGTATGGGATAGGATGCTTTGAGATACAATAACTGGATTGGTGTTGACTTATAATACACATGTATCATCAGCATGCGTGGTAAGGGTAGTATTAGGATGAGTAGGGGTGTCAGATGTTTAAACCGTATAAAGGATTGGGCCAAGGAGATATACTATCTTGAGGAGAGCAATTATTTATCAAGTCCGATCCATCGATGGCCAAGCCAAACTATATACAGACATCGGAGCTGTTGAAAATAATACTGTACGCCTTAAAAATAAACAGTGCAGTGCTTGTTATTCAAAATGTAAAAAATGATTCTTGTTTACCAAAAATGTTCCGAGTTAGAAACGCAATTTAGGAATCGTCCTACTCTAGTGTCAATCTTAACATTCAGATGGATCAATATACGCAACAGAATAAGGATCGTAATCACCTTCACCATCTTCTAACTCCTATTCACTCCCACTACCACTGTAAACGCTGGTATATTATACTTGCTATTTATCGCTGGTATTTGGTATAGTATACTAATTTATATTTTTATATATCTAAAAAAAAATGTATAAAAAATATATTTTTATATCACTCACCTTACTGATAGAAGACTAAAACACCTTCAGAGGGTCAAGAACAGGAGTATAAATCACCAGTTCTGGTCCATAGATTCCTCCGGAGCCAATCCGAATTCAGGATTTGGTAACGTGGTTTCTGACGATTGATCTCGGTATAACTAATAAACCTAGGTCAAAATCTCGACGTAAACTTGATTCCAGGGATGCTCATTTAATATTTTAATATTGTCCTGTAAATAAGGTTAATCTAAATAGTTGAGATTTAAAATTTCCAGCTAAGATTCCTGATCGTGATCGAATCCTGGTTTCTGATTGGCTGAGGAGGGATCGGTGAAGCAAAAGCGGTCTCTTTCATCTACTAACAGGATGCTACTAATCACTAATAACAAGAGAGCTCCCTTGTACATACACTACCGCATTCGAATATATCAGGAAAGGTCACACCAAATTCCTGGATTTGCTAAAAGCTTTTGCAACCCCTCTATTTTATACTTTGATACCTGAACCGGCAATGTTGGCTTGATGTACAGCTCGCAGCCACCATCCATTTTTACATTTTTTTTTAGTTTGTGTGTTATTAGTAAGACAATTATAAGTAAAAAAAAGCGATCACCATCAAAAACCTTCAATGTTAACAACTAACTCATTGCATCACTACAAGCTGGTTTTAAAACGTTAAGTAATTACAGAACACTATATCATATTACAATTAGCAAATTTCAGCTTTGCCAAATACAAAATTTTCTTAAATACCTTACTTCTATTTAATTGTTTCTACATTTTTCATTAGTGTGTAACAGTAGAATTAACATGACAGATTCATTAACTTAATTAACTTTGACACGTCAAGTACAACTGTATTCAAACCAGAGTATTCTTGGAAAATAGAAACAAATGTACTCTGTAGTTTATTTAAGGAATTGAATCGAAAGCTTCCAGTATCAGTTGGTGGGATAGTAGGAGGTAGCTACTATGAAATTCAGATCCACAATGTAAACCCACAACGACGTATTCCCAGTCCTAGAACAGGAGGGCGGGAGCTATACGAGTAAAGCTCTAGTATCTCGAGTTCCATAGTTGAGATGGGAAATAGCAGAAAACTTCTATTTATTTTATATCAAGCTTTGATACACTAATTGCGTATACCCAAAATTATGAATAACTTCACACATAAGATTTTTATAGTTAAAGGAAATAAATTGATGATGTTGTCTATAATAGATTCTTAATCCATCAATTAAATGTAAGGAAAACTGGTGATTCTTACAAAAATACAGGATTTCGCTGACACAACTACCTCACCTACCATTGAACATAAACTAACCTAAAAATTTCTGTTGTTAAAGATCTGTTAGTTACTAAAAAAGCTATTTAATTATTTTTAACCCCAATTATTTTTTGACACCTAATTAAATAGGCTTCTTCTGTTGTTTTGAGCCAGACATTCATTTTTTCGTTATGAACTGGTTTGTTTTAAAAGGCTGCTAATTAAATTCATGGCATCGTAATATTTCTATTGAAAGAAATTGTTATTGGAACCAATCTAAATTGTTAATAAATTTCCAATCGGTTAATTAATAAATAAACAATTGGACATATGTAGGAGCTCCAATATAATTATTATCATAAAACCATCAATGTTGTAAGTTGTATTTTATTCCATTTTTACACTATGTAATAATTTATTACATTTCCTACCTTTAGTAATTTAGCCATGTAGGGATAAAACTTTAAAAAAACATTATAGATGATCTAATGCCTTCCTCAAGTTGATTAATAAAATATGAAGTATTTATAAATTAAGACAAGATTTATTAGCTCATTTATACTTTCCAGATGAAACTATTTTAATTTCTTCGATAATTTAATCTCAAATAAACTTGATATACAATGATTAACTATAAAATGACTTCTATATTGCATGGGTTCATTCACTGCGTTCGAACCTGCACAGACCTATAGAGTCCAATTTATAAAACAGAGAAAATAAAATGGATTCTCAGAATATAGTCTAAAAAAAAAATGCATTTCAAACAATCATTTAAATTTGTAATGCGTCGTAATAAAAACAAAACTTAAAAATGATTATATATAAAGTATTCTATACGGTTCGTCAGTATATTAATAAAACACGAAGTGTTTATTATTTACGAATTGTAATCTCATGATGAAGTGATTTCTTCCATAGTAAATATAATAATTAAACCATAGATTGAATAAAAGTGATACTGTATTACTGTAAATCTAACTTCAATATGAATCAGTTCATAGTTCGGCCATCACTGATAACGCATTGCATTCGGGCATGTATGGACCATCTTTAAAATATAGAAAATAAAATGGCTTTTTAGAAAATGTTTTATTATAATGTAATAAAATATTCACAAGCTACTTTTTTATTGATCGAGTCATTACAACATAAAAAAAAACTTCATTAATAATTGTTAGGCTCTATTATCAACTGGAACTACATCTGGTTACACCCAAAATTTATTTAGATTACAGTAAAAAGAAAAATTCCTACCTTGAGAGTTCTTATTTCTTTCGGTCTGATCACGATCCTATGAACTATGTCTTTTATGGAAAAATCTGCTCTTTATAAAGATTAATTCCCTCTAGTGTAAACATTTATACACTATCATGTAAGGTGCTGCGCCCTAGAGGACATATTAGGCAAATTTCTTTCTATCCCAAGAGAATAATTTATGAACCTCACAGCTCCCGGTATACAAGTCAGCAACGTTTACAGAAATTGAGCAGTTCTGGCATGACCAGCGTCTGGATGACTGATGAGATCCTTAACAATACAATTTCTTAATCTAATTATAGTTTTTTGTAGTGTATTACAGAATAAAAATTGTTTTATGTGATAGAAGGATATAGTGATTAAAAAAATCTGAGTTATACAAACAGAAATTCCTTTCAATGCTTCAAGCTGGAATGTACAAGCATTCATCGCTGGAATTACAATGATAAATGACTGTTGCCGATTGTAGAAAGCAGAGCCAATACGATGAGATAAAGTAGCGTTCTCATGTGAGCTACATCGGCATTACTAGTGGCACTTTATAAATTATGGAGCTTTATGTCATCTTTAAATCATGATCCGCTTCCCCATTCATGGCCCTTCCGCTAGGCTTTTTAAGGTGACTTGGTTATGCATCGAACCTCATTGGCATGATTTTTGGCCCATTCGTGATCGCTTGTCACAAATCCCTTAGACCATGTTTTATTTTAACATTAAAACATTTATTATAATAAGTAGCTTTCACCTAAAATCAGCCTGCTGTTTCTTTTTTTTTAACGAGGGTTCTTATTGTGCATTATGATACATTATTACATTTATAACTACAAAATTATATAACACTTATACATATTGTTATCGGGGGCTCCTCTTTTGGGCTTCGTGGACACCTGAAAAGAAACAAGGTATATTTAAGGACACATATGGAAATCTTGGTAAAAAAATAAACCTTAAGCATCCTCATTTCAAAAATAAAACACTACATTATTGAAAAAAAATTAAATAAAGATACACCCAACAACTACCAGTCTAGAATTTCCGGACCTCTCCTGTAAGGAGCTGCGCCCTAGCGGACATATTAGGATGATTTCTTTCTATACCGTGGGAATAATTTACATGAGTTTACAACGTTTACAGAACATGGCAAGGGGAACTGATTGGGTTGCAACGTCTCGATCACTGATGGGATTCTTGACAACGCTATTTAACAATCCTTAATCAATAAAAATTGATGGAGCATTCTCAGCAAGATCTAGCTGGTCCACCAAGGTCAAGGGGGTGCCTCTCAGGAAGCGGTCATAAAAGAATAGTGATCTAATTTAGCCTATCCCAGAATTTCTAAGTGTAGAAAACATTATTCTGTCGCTAAGTATTCTAAAAATATGAGATACTGAAGTTAATTTTTTATTTTTATTTTATTGAGTTGTACAACTGTAATACATACATCTAGTACAATTGCTATAAGAGTAAATAATACATGATAGCACATGTAGAGATACTACCCACTGGCAGCACTCTAATAAAGTTCTATAATAGAAGGTCCCGAGGCCATCTTCTCTTCAGACGCCTAGGAGGATTGTCCGGGATGGAATTGGATGCAAGGATGGAAACTAGTGGGTTTGGATGGGTTTGAAGTTTATTGTGGAATGATAGGTATCTGGAATGGGCTAAATCGGTAACATATGGAACGTTAAGGTCATTATGGATGGTTTTATTTGTGACAAAATAAGGAGCGTTTAGGATTTTGCGAAGGATTTTGGATTGCAAGGATTGGATACGAGAGGAATTCGATGGTTTGGTGGAGCCCCATAGTTCAATTCCATAAGTCCATATAGGCCTTATAACAGTCACATAAATAAGTCTTTTGTAATTGATCTGAAGCTTTGAGCGCTTATCTAATATGTGTTGAAGTAGTCGGAAACGTCTAGCTGTTTCTTGTCTTTTCAGTCTTGTGTGAGGGTTCCAAGTAAGACGCTTGTCTAAGTTGAGTCCCAGGTAGCGAATCTGTTCAACAGGGATAAGTGGAGTACTATTAAAGAATACAGTAGGACAGGAAGTCAAGGGTTTTCGACGAAGGGTAAAGGTAATTTGATGGGACTTGCTGGGATTGATTTTAATTCTCCAATTCCGACACCATTCTTCGAGGCTTGATAGGTGTAATTGAAGAGATTGGGATGCAATATATGGGTCGTTATTAACAGATAACACACATGTGTCATCAGCATACGTGGAGATGAAGGTGTTAGGATGGGTTGGAATGTCAGCTGTATATACTGTGTAAAGGATAGGACCGAGGATGCTACCTTGAGGAACGCCAGCAGACTGGGAATAGAGGGATGAGTAGGAACCTTTATGACTTACTTTAAATGTTCTGCCAGTTAGAAAGGAGCGAATGATTAAAAAGTATGTAGGAGGAAGGAATTGTCGGAGTTTGTAAAGGAGACCTGGGTGCCAGACTCGATCAAAAGCCTGTTCTACATCGAGAGGCTCCCGTACAGTACAATCTACGCTCCAATGCAGAGGAGACAACATCCACCACACGATGACATTGCTGGATAGTGGAGTGGGATGTTCGGAAACCAAACTGGTGGTCTGGGATTATGCGGTTACTATCTAGGATGGGATAAATACGTTTTAGAATGAGTTTTTCGAGGATCTTGCCCATTATGGGTAAAAGGGAGATAGGACGATAAGAGGATGGGAGTTCTGGAGGCTTTTTGGATTTTGGGATCATTTTTACTATAGATAGTTTCCATGTATCAGGAAAATAGGTAGTACGGATTACAGAATTATATATGTATGTGAGGAATAGGATAGCTTTTCGAGGAAGGGATTTTAGGATGTGAGCTGTAATAAGGTCATGTCCAGGAGCTTTACGGGAAGGTAAACTATGAATAATATTGGATATTTCTGACGGATGAAAAGCCTTAGGTGGGAGAGACATTTGGAGTGGGATATCCAGTTCTGCTTCAATACGCTCAATGTGAATAGGGTTGAGAATATCAGGGTGTGGATTAAAGGTTTTGAAGAGGTGTTGGGCGTATATGTGAGATTTTTCTTCATCAGATCTGGACCAAGTTTGATTTTCAGTAAGGAGAGGATGATTAAAATCTTTGAATTTAAGGATCTTTTTGGCGGTCGTCCATAGTGATTTGTTAGTAGTCGTAAGATTTTCAGTCACACTAAGTAAATTTTGGATTTTGAAGTTTCTAATCTCCGTTTTCAGTTTGTTAGTCAGTTGGGTGTAATACGTTTTATCTGATGGGTAACGAGTCCTATGCCACTTAGATCTTGCTCTGCGTTTTTCGCTTAGCAAGATGCGAAGGTGCTGTGGCAGGTTAGTCTGTTGTGTGATATTATTTCTGTTTATGGTAGTGTTATCTCTTATACTTTGTGTTATTGTTGCTGTAAGTATTTCTATTGCGCTGTCAATGTCTTGTTTAGTTTTGAGTGGAATCCGTAAGTCTAGTTTGCTTTCCAAATCGTTATTAAATTGCTCCCAGTTAATTCGTCCTGTAATCAATGAAGGAGAGGAGGGCTTAGGAATGAAGGTTGAGTGTAATGAGAGCAGAACTGGACTGTGGTCTGAGGAGAGGTCATCCAGGGATTTGATTAATACATGGGAAGGAGAAATCTGGGATGTGACAAATATATCCAGGATATCAGGGCGTTTTTTCAGGGAAGTTGGCCAATAGGTAGGATTCGAGGGAGAGAGAATTGAATAACTACGAGAAGTGGAGACATGAGACAGGATGTTGTCACGAGGGTTGGATGTTCGGCAACCCCATCGTTGGTGTTTAGCGTTGTAGTCTCCTCCAGCAATAAAGCGTGATCCGAGGGATTGGAACAAGGATTCTAGTTGGTTATAGGATAGAGAATTGCCAGGAGGACAGTATACAGCTGATAATGTAAGATGGAAGGGACGAGTTGATATTATGATAGAGGTTGCTTGGATAACCTCATTTGGAGTAGAGGGAATAAGGGAATGTGGAATGGATTTATGGATAAGGATGCAAGAGCCGGCGTGGGAAGTGTTGTCTGGGTGGTCAGATCTATAAGTGATATAGTCGCGTATGTAAAAATATGAACGTTTAGTGAAGTGAGTTTCAGTAAGTAGGGCAATGTCAATCTGATTGTCATGTAGAAATATGTCAAGTTCGTCTCGGCGGTTGTTTAGTCCGTTCGCATTCCATAATAGGACAGCTAGGGGCTTCACATTCATCGCGGGAAGTTGAATGGAATTTCTGTGAGGAATCTAGTGAGGAGGGTTATCAGCGGTTTGATAGTTTGTTGTAGGTCTATCAGGAAGGAAGATAGGATGGAATATATGTCGGAGGGATTATGTTCTTGGAGCGGATATGGATAAGGAGTTTGAGATGGAAAGTCAGTAGGAAGTTAATTTTAAAAATAATATATGACTATTTACAGTTAGTGAACAATAAATAATTTAATGAAACTAAACTACTTACAGTTCAACATAATACATATGCTAAATAATGAATTTTAGTTTAAAATACCACAATAAATTTTCATTAAAAGGTTAAACCATATTATTTTTAACATACAATCTCACTTTTTTTAAGTTTCTCAAAAACATTTGTGCATATCCAACGATTAAAAATTGGTCTATAAAACGATGAATCCAGATGCTGACTAACCGAAAAAATATTAGCTGGTCACATGGGTGACGATTTTGGCAGTGTTCTGGTAAAATATCACTTCGATTTAATATTAATTTTAGCTCTTATTAGTATTAGACGAATTATGATTAAATTATAAATGTTAATGCCATCAATTTTTATTCCGTTCCAGATGGAAAATTTTACTGAAGATTTTATTTCAATATTTTTTTACATCAGGAATCCTATTTAAAATATATCTCATATTTATTATATGTATAATAGTTTATTATCACATCTTGCCTCGAAATATTGTCAGATTATGCTTATTAACTAATTAAAACTAAACAATTCACAGAAGTTCTCGCACAATTAGTTACTAACCAAAAATTTTTAATTTTTCTTTTTAAATTGCAACTTCCACTGTGAACAATCGAAATGCTTTTGAAATCTATTCGTATACCCTCCATTTGTTAGATATATTATTGATACATTTATACGAGAATGACTTCTTATGTATTCCGAGTTTAGTTTCAAAAACATTTTGGAAAAATCCATACATCAGACCAGTTGTTTTTTTTGTTCATATCATATGCACTGTAAGTTGTTTTCCAGAAAATATTGCAAGAACTACAGATCCTGTAGGCCTCTTCACAATACCGGGGAGTGCTCGCCTAATATACTCTCTCTTGAGATTACAAAGAACTCAGCATTAATAATGAATGCTTAGGCAGCTTCAGGAAATACCATCTTGCTGCTTGTTAGGCATTTATAACAGAGTTAAGTTAAAATTGCAAGGTCTTGTGCCTAAAGGTATGTTTCCTAACGTACCTACGAAAAAGTAAATTCGTAAGATCAATTTGACACGGAATATGATATAAAAGAATATGAATAAAGCCTTTATTACAAAACATTAACAGGAATTATTAAAATAATAAAAATTAAAATAATTTTACTACAGATACTACATACAATTTTTTGCTTGTTAATTTATGTAGGCCTTCCTCTTAAGGAGTGATGGTCTAACTTCCCTGGAGACCAAGAATATAAATTTCAGTAAAAAATTGGATATCTACACTGCAATATCAGATCTAACATCGTAGAATAATTTATTCCACTATTAAATGAAGCAAAGACAATGAATAGCACTTCATTCAAAGAATTAAAATCGTCTATATGTTGAAATTGTGCAGGATCAGAATCCAACTACGACAAAGAAGCTTTTATCAGGATATTTTTTCCGATACTACAAATAATGTCTTGAACGAACCATCAGTGGATAAATCATGTAACTTATCTATATAGATCATCATCAGGGCCACACTCTACTGGCCAAGAAAACTGTTCATGGACGAAGATCTACAAGACCTGAATTATAAAATAGGTAACCGAATATGATAACTCGCTCAATGATTTAGATGATCTAGGTAATGGATGATCTTGAATAAGGAAATCAAGCACGTTGATTACCTTCTATTCATTATTGAAAAGAATTAACAAAAAACTTATCAGCCAAGGTAATAATTACCAATAACGAGATATCGACATTTTCAAATGAGGTTTAAAAAATATCACTTCAATGAATGTACCTAAGGGATGTAGTACTTGCTGTAAGGAAATTACTAAAAGAAAAGAGCCTCCTGAAGATTTGAATAATCATAGCTGTTTGATATTGAAGTCTCTCGACCGATTGTTTTTCTGAGAATGTTGTCCAAATTGTACATAGTGTTCATTGAAAGTTGTTCACTTAAGTATGGGAATTCATTGAATCCGAAAACATAATTCTTCATCCTCATTTATAGAGAGTAATAATCTACCAATTAATATCTCTCTCTATTATTAAGAATGTTTCTGGTGGTGTAATATTTTATCGGCGTTGCCTAGCAATAGATCCAGACTGCTTTTTGCTCTACCTTTTCTCGCGCTCGAGCAGTTAAATTATAAATATTTCTAAAATCTAGCAGATCACAAAATCTTTTTTTTTTTTTTTTTTTTAAAGACTTTTTTAAGAAGTTAAACAAAACACAGCATTGATTTAAAAATATTTAAATCGAAGAGTGGATACATCGATTTCAAAAATAAAGCAATCTACATCTTATTCCAATATTTCGGATTTAGGACTGCAGATTATTTCAATATTTCTAAACAGATACTGCAGTGAAATAGGATTAAGAAGTTTTCCCTTTAAACTATAATGGTTTTCCTCTATAAAACAATCCTTGGATAAAAAAAATCCAATATTTTGATGGTATATGAGTATATTTTATTAGGCTCGCTAGGGGAGTTCTAAATAAGTGGTAAAATGGATTTCTATTTAATAAAATAATCTCGTGTTCCTTTGCTAAAACTTAGCGGAACTAATGCCTACATATACTTGTACAACTGAATTCACAATATTTCCTAATGAAAGATTAATTGCTAGAGAACCTACTCGGTAAGTAAATAAAAAAGTATACATACTACCGGCGAACACATACTTATTCTTTATTGTCTTTTTAGTTGGAACCACAGAAAACATTAAATAGGACCATGACTGAGATATTGACAACAAGGCAAAAGGAGCTTGTGTGGTTTGTTTTCCTAAGAGAGTAGTTTAATAAATGTAAATCGCTCGCAAATGTTATGTTCTGTTAATTAAATGCGCCAAATATATCCATTTTAATGAATTTTAGATTTTGTAGAGTGTCTCCCTTGAGAAAGTTTAAAATAAAGCGTTAAAGATAAAAAATATACTGTAGCAACACAACATCACAGAACAGCAATACATTTCAGTAATATAAAGTTTATTTTAAGCGTTATGTAAATTATAAGTTACTGCCTTGGATCAAACATTTATATAGCAAAAGTTCTTAGCGCGACTCCTTCTACTTCTCAAGTTTTAGAAGAAGTAGGATTGATGCTCTTAAGTGTTGAAATTGCCATCCGTTCATTTTGCTCTATTACCAGAAAACTTTCAAGTGTTCTTCAATCTCAATTTGGCCAGTATGTTCAATATAGTTAGATACTTCCTAGTGGGCTGCTAAGATAAAATAGTGTACTTAGTTTAAATGTATAAGTATGTTTCATTGCTTATTTATTTTGTGAACTGGAAATTCATCATAATAAAGAACCTGTCATATTCATATAACTAGTTAACTAGACGTTTCCAGTTGAATTAACTAATGTTTATTAATCGTTGTATTAATTGCAATGGAATTAAGTGAGGTTCATAGTCTATCAAAAAAAGTCCAAGATTAAAAAAGAAATTGACAAAAGGATATATCTGGCCCAATGCAATGGTTTCCTTACAGAATCTTATGCACCATTCCTGGAAAAAAACAATTAATTTTATCATAATCTCTTATTTATTATTTTAATTCACAACAATTAGCATTTATTTTTCCTAAGCATGTATTTATTACGAATATCATTTCACTTATTACAATTAAATAAATGTTCGTGCAGCATAAAACATTTGTGGAAATTCGAATAGTTAACATATTAGTCTAAAATAATTTAAATTATTTTGCCTACATTTAATTTATACAATATTATTTTTTTTATTACTGTATATTTTAAATAAAATGTAGCTTAATGAACAGATTAACGTTTTTAACAATTTCCTATTTCTTTAACATACGTGAAATAAAGGAACTCGGTCCTGAAAATCTATTCGTATACTATTCATCATGATAGTACCTCCACAGTTATTTCATACATTACTTTCTACAGTAAAAGCTTTTTTTTTTACTCGCCCACACTATTCCAAGCAACTCCCTTTCCAGTGTGCTATAACGCGATTCCGTCTCGCTGGCGTAGTCTACAGGACGCTCACCACCTTTACCTTCCTGTGATAATACCGCACCTAAGGCGTACTCACTCGCATCTGTGGAGATGTGAAATTTCATCTTAAAATCGGGAAATGTAAGGATTGGTTTTTCCTGCAGTTTTCTCATGCATGTCCGAATATTATTTTCAATTTCAGGGGTGATTACGATGCTTCGTCCTTTCTTCAGCAAGTTGTTTAGTGGCACAAAATACTCCGCCATTTCTGTTACGAATCGGCGAAAATAGTTGAAGGTTCCTAATAACCTCCGTATTCCTTTGATATCAGTCGGAATCGCCATTTGTGTCATCGCCTCGACCTTCCCCATATCTGGTCGCACTCCCTCTTTGGATATTGTATGGCCCAAAAAATCGAGCTGATCCTAACCCACAACAGATTTCTCTCCGGATAATTTAACCGGATAATTTAACGCAACCTCGTAAAAACCTTACGAAGATCTTCCACATGGCGTTCTTCTGATTTGCTAAATAATCATCCATATATACCTGGCAAAACGATTCGTCCAGCCCACGTATAAACTCATCCATAAGTTTTTGGAAAGTGATAGGGGTGTTTTTCAGACCGAAGGGCATCCGTTAAAATCCAAAATTACCCAACTCAAAGGTGAACGCTGTCTTGTGTTGGCCTCGTGGGTACATCCGAATCAGAATTTGGTGGTATCCTGCCTTCAGATCAAGGGTGCTAAAAATTGTCGCCTCTCCAAGTCAGTCTAAAATGTCAGCGAATCGCGGAATGGGTAGCGTTCGTCCAAAGTGTTTTCATTTAGCTTCCGGTAATCCACTATAACCCGGTACTTCTCGCCGTCCTCACTCTTTTTCTTTACTGCTCAAAGGGGGCTATTGTTCGGTGGCGTACTGTCTACGATGATCCCTTGGATTTTAAGGTTGTGTAGCTTTTCCCGTATGTGTTGCCGTAATGCTTGCGGGTACCGTGTTCTTTAACATATATCACCCGGTCCTGTTTTAAGGGGATTTCGTGTACCGTCTGCCCTGTAACACTCAGGATCTCAACTTCATTAAAAAATATATCCCCGAATTCCTTCTTAATGGCATGGCGCCAATCTTCCGTTTGATTAATCGCCCCGATCTTGATTTGGCTTTTAGGCCTGCCGCGTATTGCCCGTTCGACTGGTTTGGTCCCTTCATTTTCCTAAACATGTGGAGCATGTGTTCTTCAGGGCCCATCGCCCCCCCTCCATATGCTTTTTTCAGCTTTTCTTTTATAGCTCTCAACGGGGTATCCTCATCCGCCTGTATTAGATTCAGTACACTTCTTTTAACCCGCCGTGCTAGTGTCAGCCGTAGCCTTTTAGCGTCCAGCTCGTCTATTAGATCCGCAGCGACCTGGGATTCGATACTTAACATAATAACATCACCTCCTTTGAGGAAATGGTTCAGCTCCCCTACATCGCCATTATTTTTTTCCAGATCAGAAATCTCTCTTAATACATCCTATGCGTTAGCCCTATTTAATTTCATACGTTCAAGCGCATTGGTCTCCTCTGCGATCCTGTTCGCCCCCCTCGCTACTAGGTCCGCACGCGCCATTGCGAGCGTAGTCGTCGTGGGACGGCGGGAACTCGGGCTCCACCGGTGCCGGTGGTTGTGACGTTGGTTGCGGCGGTGGCGTAAGCTTTAATGTAGCTAGCCTAAGAACGTCGCTTTGTCTCGGTTCTGTCATTTTTTATTTATGGCAATAAGAGAGAAAAGAAGAAATAGTAAAAAAAATGATAAAGGATTTTTTTTTAAGCCAACAAAAAAAATATCTTTAAACTTCCCTGCTTTCGGCACCACTTATATAGTTCCAGGAACAGAATATTTACAAAAAGGAAAATAAGGATGAAACGACTCACACAAGAACTGGTTTAATACTGATTTTATTGCCATTCCCATATTAACAAACCCCTATTTATAGAATCTAACAGCTTAAATTATATATATATATATATATATATATATATATATATATATATATATAATGTGTAAGTAAATTGTAAGATATAAAAAGTCACTGCATATATTAAATATTAATTGATATTTATATAATAGTTGATATTTTATATCTAACTAAAGTTAATCATTGTTGGTTGAAATAGAAAACTATTGATTTTTTTCTTATTTTAATAAAGAAAAAAATTATTTTAAAAAAATACGTGAATTAATTAAAAAAATGTTGGAATATGAAAGTAATGCATACCAAGAATTTAATGAGCAAATTTTATTAAAATAGTTTAACGAATTTTTAATGAATGGAATTCCGGCTCGTTCCACGTATTAAGTAGAATATAATTTAATGCTAAGCAGGTTAATAATATTGAAGATATTTAATCGTTATCTTGATCCTGCTAAACGGTCCCTCCCTGTTTTGCATTGTTTGTAAATTTATGTTTTTATAGAAATTGTAAAATGCACGCATAAATAAAGGCTATTTTCATTTCATTGATTCATTCTTTCGTTCATATCAGTTATTGCGACAAACTAACGCCTTTAGGCACTGCAAGATAGGGATAGGAAATAGGAGCACTAAATACGTTTACTGAATATTAGTCGCACTATATAGGTGACAGGGGATGAAGTCTACTTGAGCTTCTGCTAGGACCAGACCAAAGCCTTGATTTACTAGTCTTGGCAGGGTCCTCGCTCACAGCAATTCTGCCCATCCATTTCTGATATTTGCTTCCACTCAGAGCACTTCATCTGCATCCCGTCTCTCTGCGGTTCCACCTTACCACATCACTATACAGTGTTACATTTAGTATTATCACTTTAAACACGATAAATCATGTAAATGATGAATGCACTAATTGTTGTAAACACTTACGCCATATTTATTCTCAAATAATCTAAGTTAGAGTGTAACCCATTTAAATATGATTAAATCCTATCAGGTTTCGATAAATTTAAATGTATACAATCTGAAGTTTAAAATATTTTTTAATATAGCAATTAAAATATTTTGAAAATTTAAATATAAAATATTTGTATGAGGATATGTCTGCAACCCAGGTGAATAAGTGGTTAAGTCGAACTTCGCTAAAAATGATTCAGTCGTACTGAAGAAAGCGTAATCCTGTAATCCTCTTAGTACATACGTGGCTACATAAATATAAATATAATTTTTTACTAAATATAATAATGTCAATCATCTTTAAGTCCATATACCTACCTACCCTTACTTATAGAAGTGAGAGCTGGGTCCCGATGGACAGGGTTGCCGGAGTAGGGTTACCGCTGCTGAAATGAAAAACCGAAGAATAGCAGGCAAAACAAGTAGGGACAGATTTAGGAGTGAGAGGATAAGGGGAGGCCTGGGAGTACCTGCCTCAGTCCAAACAGTTGAGAGGAGACAGTTGGAATGGTTTGGTCATCTGTGCAGAATTAATGAGGACCGTACCCAAAAATGTATTTTGAAGCCAGGCCTAACAGACGCCGTCCTCGAGGAAGACCTAGACTGCAATGGAGGGACCACTTCTCGAGGATTGCTGAAAGGAAGGAAAGGAATTAAAATGAGATGAAAGCGCTGGATGGTTTCGAATTTACAGGCGAATAAATTATATCGAATTTATCAATAATGTTACATTATTACGTGGAGTAACATTCCTTCCTAACCAGTCAAAATATCTGTTGGGATCACATACTGTCTCAAGTAGTTTATATTAATAATTCTACCTGTACCACTACAAACGAACGGAGATATGTTAGATTTTCACAAAAGCAGCCTAAGTTGACCCCCATTAATTTGCTTCATACAAAATATTAAAAAACCAAATTTGATTGAATTTTCCGACTTTTAAAGGATATATCAGAAGAGATTACTGGTAGAGAGATTTAAAATTACTAAACATACTACACAATTATATGATTCGAAAAGTCGCAATTAATAACAAATTTTAACTTATTTTTTATATATTATCTTCTTTATTGGAAAATTTCTGCGGGAATAAAAGAATAAAACAGTATTGTTATAATTAGTAATTAATTGTATTTATTTAATGGTATATCTATATCTATTTTTTATCTCTCAGCTATTTCATAATTCATTGAGAAAAATGATATATTACGGGGCGATTCTTAAATCGCACTCTTAAGACGTTTAAAGATTCGGATTAAAACTAATCATCATATATTTGCAGTCAAGGTAAATAAGTCGGATGTTGCTCCGAATGCGTTTATTGTAAAGGGGGAAGCTCATTTTTGTACTATTTGTTTTGAAATGTACTCGTAGTTATAATATATATAGTAATATAAGCAATAACCATATATTAAGCCAAGGATTGACATTATTATATTTAGTACAAAATTATATTTATATTTATGTAGCCACATATTTTCTACGAGGATTACTGATTGCGCTTTCCTCAGTACAATTGACTCATTTTTGGCGAAGTTCGGCTTAACCACTTATTCACCTGGGTTGCAGACCTATCCTCATAAAAATATTATTTATATTCTGCATTGTATAAATAGACATTGTAGAAATAGACGTTGGTACGTCGCATATTTCTAAATTTATGCAAAGACTAAGGAAGACTAAAGAGACTGGAAATATAAGACCTCTATGAATAAAGAATGACGTCATACAGAAAGAATTGAGTTACCCCACCGCGCTAGGTGGAATTCTAAGAAAAATGTCGGGATCACTAATTTTATTTTTAGTTTTTACTGTTAGTACTTTTTAGTTTACTTTTATTACAAATCATCAACTAATCAATCAAATCCTGACAGATGTTGCTTATTAAATGGAATTTTAAATCTAAATAATATAATTTGACGATTCATTTAAACCAGACCCGCGGTTGAAATTATTATACTTTGTGACCATAAAAGAGAATATAACTTAAAAAAGAGAACATCGTTTTTTCTTCTTAATATGAGGCCCTCTGAAGTGAGCTTATGTTACAGCTTTAAAAAAACAGTCGGCGATTTATAACTCTAACATTATTTATTTTTGAAAATAATTTAATGTATGTAGATTTAAATAACATGAAACTCTACGCCGACTAAGTACTTAGCAATTATAAATTTAATGCAAGTGTGTTGTTGAAATGGATCAACTGAAAAACATATGGAGACATTTTTTGTACGTTTTACAAGTTTTTACTAATATCCGACAGTATACGTATTTCAACTATACACGTAGGATTATTATATGAGCCGTTTATTTTGAAAGTGGCCTACCTCCATTTATCTTCAAATGGAGATATTTAAGGGTTTGCGTTTCAATGAATTTAAAAATATACATATATGATACTAATGAGTCATACTGCTTAAGTGTATCTAAGGGTGTTAAATTTATGGTTGCTATTAAAATTGTAACAATTATTAAGTGAATAATGTGCGTTTTCTTATCAAGAATGGAGTTAGGCCACTTTCAACATAATTTAAGATTGAAAATTGAAAAAACAATCCTCAATTTATTTTACATTAAAACACTTCGGAAACACAATTTATGCGATTCAAAACATTTTTTAATTAAAGAACATATAAAATTACAAACATAAATTTATTACAAAACAATTTACTATTCATCTACATTTTGCTCGTGTGAAAGGGATTTGAAGAAATCATGATGTTCCGGTGGTATATATCACAAAAGGTCAATCATGTCCTTGAATTTTGCTGTTGTTATTTGTCTGATATTTTTATAGAGTGGTGTCAATACAATGTTTTCGAATTTTCTTGGTCTACCCCGACGTGGTAATAAATTCAGGAATTTCAAATTTTCATTCTCATTCATTGATGTCTTATAGAAAATTTTATACGGTTCATTTCTAACAAAACGCATATTTGTAACCAGTTTACTGATTCTCCATCAGAATTCTTTACCCTTTTAAAAATTGCGTCTTCTAATAATTTTGTTGATATAAAATCTTTTTGTCTCATTTCATTTACAATAAAATTATTACCTTTCCGACCCTTCACCACTGCTTTCAGACATTATCAATAGTAAATATCTTGATATAAATATAAAATAAATGGAGTTAGGCCACTTTCAAACTACACGGTTTAGTTATTGAACTAATTCTGAAAACTTATGTGTTAAAAACTTATCGTATTTGCTCGGAATATCAGCAACCTGAAATGCTTCACTTATATAATGTTGTATATATATAATAAGTTGTATATGTAACCATGGTAACTGGCAAAAAATTGAAAAACGGAGTTAGGCCACTTTCAAAATAAACGGCTCATATTTTGTTTTAATTATATTCAATAACTCCTGTGATAACGATTACATTTGGAACTATTAGATATTCGTGTAACTAGCAAGTAGGTTTCAGCTGGCATTTTTTGTAAATATAAGCAATAGAAATATATGTTACATGCATATTACCTGTAAACAATCAACTATGAACTCATTAAATTCCACGGATATTATTTTCAAATGTGTTTGGTAGATGGTAATAGGCTGTACTGATTTTTAGACAACGGTTGTGACTTGTTCGAGACACTCGCTAGGTTTTTCCCTCAATAAAGGTTACAAACTTTGCAGAGGCCGATTGAGCCCCAGATGTGTCAAATTCAACAGAGTCTATGCGCGGTGGTTGAAAGATCAAATAATTTATCTGTTGGTTATATACGGTTTTGTACACAGCCGTAGAAGGAAAATTGCCCTTCTAAAATTAAATTGATATTTCAGGCCAATAAAGGTTCAATAATGATGCCCAAAACGCATAGATCCGATTAAAAATTGAGTTTCATTCCCTGGCATTAATTTCTTAAAGGTTATGAGCATGTTTGAGTGAAAGGGTTTCTAGTTAGGAGTGCACATGTGGGAGCCAACTACACTAGGACTTTCCTAATAAAGCATTCACAGTGCAATAACTCTGTTACTAGTAAAGCATATTTATCAGCCTGCTACTTGCATTCTGACAAAAGCTCTTTGCAAGGCGCAATATCAAGAAATGATTTCAACTTTCTTAAATGGTTCAATATTAAATATGAGGATGGCGAAATATACAGGTGGCCAATGAGTAAATATAACTGTAAGTAAATAGTAAAAGTAATCAGTAAATATAACTGAAAATAATCGAAAAAAATGTTGAAAAATATATCACATTTTAATAATTGAAGAAGGTAAAATAAATTGAATTATGAATTTTGCATTTTTCTAATCGTTTGTTTGTTTATTTAACGCCACAGAAACATAAATTTCAATTTCCGTAAAATATTAGCTGCTTCATGGCCAAATAAAAATCAAAATTGGGGTAAGGTAATATATCCACCAATTCAGTTCGCCAAAAAATGAATTACAGATGATAGGCTTCAAAATACCTGTGGCTTACACCGATCAGACTAGAAAAGCGATAAAAAAAAAAAGAAACTCGTTTTACGAATAATATTGTAAAATATATTGACACTATAAATATGTTTGCACTATATTTTGGTGTAAAAATATTTTTTAAACATTCTTTTAAAACGAATAAAAAATAATGTTTATGTGTAGGTAGGACTTGGAGCTCTATTTCTATTCACGTAGCTAAATATGGCTTCGATCGATGATTTACATCCTTGCTGACTTAACATTGTTAATTCGAAGTGGATTTGAAGGGGGTGAGAGACTTTATATTGAAACTATATTATAATTTAAGAATAATATTAGTTTAAACTGAAGAAATCCATGATAACTGGAACGAAAACAAAATATTCGTATTTTTAAATATTTTTATTTTGAAAATAAAAGATTCGTCTTGGCCGGGATTCGGGTCGTCCGCATCTCTAGCGCGGTGCTCTAACCATCTGAACTACCAAGGCTCGTATCCTAGCCAGACAAATCCATTCTCTTCACCGATCGTATATCTCCGTGTTCTCGCAATTTTTGCACACGGGGAAAAATGTTCATTGAACATTACTTTAATTAGGATCTCGTTGACTTACATCAATTTTGTATTTTTATAATTTATTTTTTATTTATTGTTCTTTTGATGATGATTATTATTTTTTAATATTTTTATTTTGAAGAGAAAAGATTTTTCTTGGAGAGGATTCGAACCCGCGTCGTCCATCTTGGATACGAGCCTTGATAGCTCAGATAGCTAGAACACCGTGCTAGAGATGCAGACGACCCGGGTTCAAATCCCGGCAAAGACAAATATTATCTCTTCAAAATAAAAGTATTTAAAAATAGTAATCACCATCAAAAGAACAATAAATAAAAAACAAAATATTCGTAGTTGTGTTTTTAGTATCAGTAAATAACTATAATCGTATTTAGATTTTCATTGCCACTTAAGAGAATTTTTTTCAGAAAAATTTCACTGGACTTAAATTGAGGTTTAGTATCAATATAAATCTTTTAGCTACCTACTTCAAATACTATTCAAATTTTCAATGTTAAGTCTGTTAGGATGTATATGAGCGATCAGTACTATATTTAGCTCCGTGAATATGAGAACGTTTAAAGATGCTAAATGTAATTTCATAATGAAAGAAAACAAATAAAAATAAATCAAGCAGATATAAAATACTGCATTCCTACTTATACTATCTACAATTTGTTAAATTTATATTAACAAAACCGGTGTCGTTAATGGTTAAATTTAGTTTTAAGTTTCAATTTAACTAGGAAAAGGTATCAAATAAAGAGTTTTCCTGCGTTTGTGTGGTTTTTCCCATTCCGCTCGGGCTGTTTTCCTAAGTGGTATTTATCCATAGGAAGTCATCGGTCCGGTAAAACATAATTACATTTCAACATAAAAGTTTTGCTGATGCGGTCATTGAGTGGAAATGGATGGTTCTTTTTTCATTCTTCTCATTCAAGGCTTATTACATTCTAAAGCAAATCGGTTTAGAAACCATTATAATCATACATATTTAACAAATATACTTCTTTCGCTTTAGAATTTTATCTGAATACGAATAGCAAATTATGCTTAAACCAATTGGGCATTGATAGTTACATTTTTTTTTCTTGATACCATATAATCAGGTCGATTTAAAAAAAAAAATATGATATAGTTATCAATCGCTGGACGACTTGTAAGAAACATATAGATTTATTGAAATATTGAAGATTATAGTATAGATATACAAGAGACATTCTTACGTGAATATCATTATAATCTATTGACTATGAACTACATCTAACTTATAACTACTAAATCTCTCTACTCAATCTCCTACCTTCTCTACTGTACTAATCATAGAGCTAGTATAAATATTAGATATTAGGAGAGGACAAGGAAGTTTACACTGCTGATAACATTAAAAAACAAAACAACCACAGATGTTTACTATATTTAGTTGATCAAAAATTAAAGTAATTACAAATCCCCAATCTCAGTTTGTTTTTCGGACTAATTGCTTATGGCCCCCCGGTTTGACAACTAAGTTTACATTGCAAAGATTTTTCTGGTTTCTAACTAAAGACCAAGAAAATGAAAAAGACAATAAAAGGAGCCAATATAAAGTTATAAACATCAAATAAATTTAATCAGGGACTGCTTAAAGCATATTTTATTTCTAATTCGCCTTCTTCTGTCCCTAAAGGGAGCAGAACTCAAACGAATTTAGGTAGTCTTCCAAACAAAAGATTAGATTTAATTTATTGCTTACATTTTCGTTGGCCATGATGAAATATTATTTCTGTAATCCGCTCTCAGAAAGGCAAGGTAATTATTTTCTATTATTAGTTTCCTTTGAGAAATATTATGAAAAATATATTTTATTTTTATTATAATGATATCCGAGTAAATATTTCATCATTTAGAACTTTTTTATTTTACATGTTACTACTGCCTTTCTCTCGTTGATTAATATTTTTTATTATTTAATTTCTTACTGTTTCATATATTTTACGATTTTATAAGTTCTTCTAACGTTTAGCTTCTGGAAACATATATATATATATAAATATATATAAAGATATTATTAAAGAATATTGAATTTGGAAAATTCAATGACCTGCAATTCCCTGTAAGTGTTACGGGTCATTAAATACAGCAAACATAGAGCAATTGAGGATTCCCTCATACATATTCGAAGATCCCTGAAAATTCAGAGATTCGCATATCAAATAAATTGATCACTATCGATAGTTAAAAAATGACCGTTGGAAAGAAATAAACCAATTGTTTGAAATTATTCTATCATTTCTATTTTTCCAGATTAAAAAAAATCTATGAAATTTAATAATTATATAATAAAGAATAATTACTTGTTTCACAATTTCTTGATCATTCAAAATACTTAGACATTTCCTTATAATCCTAGTAGTTCAAAGCAAAGTTATGCTCTACATGCAGTATTAATATAAATAATGTTAATATTAGGGAAATATATATTTTTTTATTAATACTTTCATCTTTATCTTAAAAATATATCGGTTACCTGTCATAAATAAGTATTTGAAGCATGTTCATTACGAGATACTTCTTACGAGAAGACAAACTTACCATTTTTTATAATGTAACCATCCATGAACTAAAAATGATACTGAATTTGGTCCAGAATAAAATAAAATATTTTTTATCGATTTATTCGATGCATCTTGAAACTTTAGGAAACAGTCATACATAACAGACATATTTTTTTTCATCATTACACCATCTATCTCTAAAAAAAACAACGAAACCATAGTAATTTTTAGTAACTTTTTTTAGGTAAAGAAATTTCATTCAAAAAATGGATATTGGATTATATTCGACATCAGTTACATTCATGAAAAAAACAGGTCACTCTTATTAATTTTTTTTTTTTGGGGTGAGTGAGATAGGGGGTCAATCAAAAAGGGATCGTAACTTCATTTAAATGAAAAAAAAATGCCTGCGTGACGTTCATAACTTGTGTACGTAGTTTGAAAATATATTTTAAGAGTAAGGAGAAATGATAAAAATTAATTAATTTTAGGCATATAAAATTGTATAATAAGGTAAAATTCATTATTATATAATAATTATTAAATACAATCATCAGAATACTTTTAAATTAGATTCTATTTATGTCAGGGAGCACTCTAATATGACACAGTTAATACATATTTGCAGTAAATTTATATCTGATTTAATCCATATTGTTTAAAGATAACTACAAAATATTGGCAGACAGAATGCTCTCATAGCAAACTCTATTATTGTCAGACCACTTCAGTACCTCACCTGCATTTGAATATTTCATAAAGTAATGCAAACTTATCTCTTCTTGTTTGTTTTATAATTAACGATCTTTACTGTTTTAATGGTGATGACGTTGGAAAAAAGGAAGACGGTAAAATCCTGGAATTCGTAATAACAATTAAAAACGTTGTGTTTTATAATTACTACAATTTTTTTATAGATTTTTATTAATTGGAGTACTAAAACTGGGTAGTTTCTCTAGTTGCCTTTATCTATACCATCATGTATCATTTAAGTTATTTACTTATTGTATTAAAAAAGACATTTAATTAAATTTAATTGCAGAAGTGGATGCTATGGCCACACCCCTTCTTAGCCCAGTTGTCATTAGATCTTTTTTTGTCTTTACTGCTGCCTTATTAACCTTCGACCGCCATTTGATTTTTTCTACAATTTAAAAACATAAGGCTTTAACTTGAATTATCTTTCACTAAGTTGAAGTTCCTTACGGCTAAGTCCGATGTCACATGATGTTACTGCAGTTTGAGGTTGGTGATTGAATCTTCGAGATTGATGGAAATATAGAGAGGGGATATCCACAGGATCTAAAAACTCGTATTTGATAAGCCTGGGGAGAGCTGGAAAGTTGAAGAATTTCTGGAAACGGCCCATGACTGCGATCTGGATGTCATAGTGCCTTGAAGAAATGGAAGAAATTTGATCGATGATGCAGAGTTGTGCTAGCAGAATAGCGAAGTGGTGTGACTCGAGAAAGCCAAAATGCCCTCTCTAAAGCCGTAGACTTCTGAGAGACTCGGCGAATAGAGCTCATCCAATGAATTTGAGCACGGTGATAAATCTTAAAGCAAAATTTAAGATATATCTTAATCTTAATTAACTATGGTTCGAGTTCCCCGGTTCCAGAAAACATCTATAAGGAATTCGTGGAAGGCATCCTAGTGCTTATATCCTTCACTGAGTTGCATCTCTTTCCTGAGTAAAAGAAGAAGCTGATGACTGTCATATCATACAATTTAACTAAAGCAAAAGAAACAAGAGGGGTTCAGGTATAGTAACGACATGGCTTCTGGAAATGTATTAACTTTATTGGGATCCTGATAAGTTTTTATGTTTACTTAGCTTATAGATAACATTGAATATAAATTAATTAATGAAATATAAATTTATTTCACTAAATATTAATTTATATACGCACTAGTATTTCTAAAGTAACTTAAATCAAAAACCTACATTTTGGAGAAAACAAGAAAAACTACTAGTTAGTATGGAATAGCAGTATGACTGAGATTGACACAAGTGCCTTCTGAAGCTAGGTTGATACAGTTTTGATGAATGATGATCAAGCCATTACTCACCACTGAAAAAACACTGATTTAGAAATATTGGTGCGACATTTTTACAAAATGCAATCCGTATTTTCTGAGGAGGCCCTGTCTCGGTGACGGGATGTAGAGCCAGCTATGTATGTATGTATGTAATCCGTATTGTATACAGCTAACTTATTATAATGTATTACATTATATATTAATTATAATTTATAATATTATATACTAAAGTAGTAAATGTGAAATATTATATGATACCTTTAATTATGTAACAGGCCAAATTTTATAAATTAATATATTAAGACAACTAAGAAGACAAAAAAAGAGATAATAATAGGAGGAAATATTTTTTATTTAATGAAATTTACAACTGTAATAAAATAATACAACAAGTAAATAGAATGATTGTTACATAAGTATTAGCATGAAAGGCAAGTAGAGAAACTACCCAGTGGCAGTACTCAAATAATCACTTTAACTTGAAAGGTCACGAGGCCATCTTCACTTCACTTCAGACGCCTCGGAGGATTATCAGGAATTGAAGAGGTTACTAGGTTTGAAACTAGTGGGTTTGAGTGCAAATGAAGTTTGTCATGGAAAGATCGATATCGGATTCGGGCCAAATCAGCAACAAATGGGACATTATGGATTACTTTGTTAGTTACAGAGTAATGAGCATTGAGGATTTTACGGAGGATTTTGGATTGTAAGAGTTGAATACGAGAGGAATTCAATGGTTTAGTGGGGCTCCAAAGCTCTATTCCATAAGTCCAGATGGGTCTAATGATTGTCATGTATATGAGTCTTTTGTAATTAATTTAGAGAGAGCATTGAGCGTTTATCTTGTAAATTTTTTAGTTTCCTGAAACGGTAAGGAGGAAATATAAGTTTAAAAAACCAACAAAATATATAACTTGAAAAAACAGCAAACATTTTTGTTTTTTATCATCTTTTGTTAAGCATTGTTTTTTTATTTTTCTTATGCATTATGTTTAATATTTATGAATTCTTATATAAAAAGTAAGGTATATTAAGATATGATGCAATATGCTGCGTTTATATAACCCCATCACGGGCAGTTCATCACTTTTACAGTTTTTAAAATAATTTTTTACCCTTGATAGTTTCTTCTGCTTTCTAACAATATTCCTGTACCACTACAACCCATGAATGGTTTGGTGTTCAGTGTATGGTAGAGAGTGTACAGTTTCTTGGACAGCGGTTGTCCAGGGAGGTGGTTTGTCCTAACAATATTAATAAGGCATATTCTTATAATATACAAAAACATTATTTTTTGTAATTGGAAACTTTTGTGTGTTTCAACTTGAAAAATATTAAGTTTTTATCCCAAAATATTCCCTATATCAACTTGAAAACGCGTGTGAGCATGTTTAGTTTTTTGGTGTCAGACCTGCTTTGTGGTAGGGCACGGAAAGGGTTGTTGACCCAGCAATAGGACAGAGGAAGGGATATAGACCAGAATAGAGTTCCGCTACATATTACCTCCTTCCATAAGGGCAGTTCATATTTCCACAGAAAGAAAATCTTGCCGCTCAGAAACGTAAACATGTTTTTCTAAAATATGATTCATAAGGATGACTTACTCCAGATTTATTTTCTTGGGTCACGGAACAATATTTTATTGTTTATTTATTTTTTGTTATTTGAACTTATTGAAACTCCATGAAGACAATCACAAATCTCTTAGGATTATAATCGAATTTATGACCTTTAAGTTTCCTCTACAAATACTAATACGCGTTCATCTGACGGCATATAGCAAAGAAAAACTTAGTGGGTTTTACTTCTGCCAACTTCTTCCTCCTTCAATCCGAATATGAGTTGAACAATATTTCTTTCTCCTTTATTAATATGTCTCATTCCACTTTATCTCCACCCATAATTCCATCTAATACCCAAAATTACGCATGGATATTTTAATATTTAAGGCTCTTAAGTTACTCAAAAATTAATTTTATCTTTAATTTAGGCATGGACTACTTCCTAGTAAAAGAATGATATTGGTTGATGATATGATATTGGTTTGTAGATTATAAAATAAGTTATTGCAGTTTCTTTTATAAGAATTTTGAACTTCAAGTTCTTCGAGTTTTCTTCAATCATTAATTTCCCACTTATAATAAAAATATAACATAATTAATGCAAATAACAGGATTGAAAGCCAGAATAATTAAATTAATAAGCGATTGTATAGTCTTGAAGATTTTCCTTGGTTGTAGTAATCGAGATGTACTGAGTCCGCCCCAGTTTTTTCGTAGAGAAAAGGGTGAGGGAAAATCTCCCCGGAGGGGTCAAAATGAGGAGCGGAATATTAAAAAATGATTTGCACCAACTAAGTTGAATAAGATATTGTTTCTTTTAGTTCTTTTTCTGGATCGTTCTTTTTCTGAATAGTTGAGAACTTAGTCTCTTGTCGTCACAGATAACAGTTTAGAAGTTATTGATAGATTAGGGTAAAAGAATTCGCCATTAAACTACATGAAATTTTCTATGTCCCGTATAAGATATTTAAAATAGGTGATAGTAAACATTAAGAGTAATAAATGAAAGAAGCTTATGTAGATGGCTCCATTCTTTTTCACAGAAAAACAAGAATTTTTTTTTTCTCTGAAATAGCCCGAATAATGAAGTTTCAATTTCACAACTATATAAATAATATAGTTTTGACGAACATAAACCGTTCTGCAGAATTAGGTGTGTGGCCCTATTTTTATAATTATATTATAAAGCCTCTCTTTAATCTCTTACAATTTAAGAAAATGTCTTTACTTATTTAGCTTTAATTTCTCATTATATGAAATAGGTGGGGTTTTGCGATCGGTCTAGCATTGCCTCATAGACTAACTTCTAACCACAGAATGGTTAACAGTCCGAAACTTGAAATGAAATTCAAGCAGTTCCTAGACCTTTTTTCAAGACAAGCTACATTAAATCAACTATTGTTTACATTGAACAGATTTTGATTAATCGCTTTCAGACAAACATTCACTTAAAGAATGGATATTTAAATCTACTTTTACATGATCACTTTGACCATAAGCATATTGGACGTTTTATCTTTCTTTTGATTTTTTACCTACTTTCTAGATACTTTGAGACATTCGGGTCGTAAAATACTTGGTCAAGTCGTAAAACTTAAGTTTTGGTACTTTTGGTTAATATCAATATTAACTTAGTGCTATATCATCTAGTATGTTTCTAAAATATCTTCAGTATAATAAGCAACACCTCTTTCAACTCAACTAATTTTAGATTAAATTAATAAAAATATATTTTAGTGCAATTTTTATAACTCGTCACTGTATCAACAGCACATCTACCTTAAGATGGTAGTTTAGCAAGAATTCGGGGAATTCGTTTTTGATTTTTACAAACAAATTATGAACGTTGTTTTAAGAAAGTACAAAATTTGTTATCTAACTATATCATAATTTTTCGCGATGTATCATTTATATAGATATAACTTATCTATTATTTAACTCTATGCAAAGGACTCAAGGCCAAATAATATAAATTAACTCGCAACTCTCTGGTCTGTTATGGTATTTCAGAGCATATTCTTATGAATAAGCAGAGGATCCTAAGAATGCTTACAATGTACATCCCAAGGAAGGAATGTCTTCAATTTCCAGGTATTAAGCCCATGTGATAACAATATAAAGAAGATATTAGAAATTTGTTTTATTTAATAATGCTGAAATTTTCATAGGCAATAAAAAGAGAATACTTGAATCTTTTCTTATTTTATTTTCCACAATTTAAAAGTTTTGAAATGTAGTAAAAATAGAAAATGGAGGCAAATGATAAAAATATGACAAATAAAAGTACATATGCATTTATAAATTGAACGAAAACATTCGATATATCAACAATTTTAATGGAAGATCTTCAACTTTTCAATTTATTGGTATGATGAGATTTAATAAAATAATGTGATGACTACTGACATTTAATAAGGTTGACCAATGTTATCGAATGTGGCTAGTATCTACAAACTGTCTGATGTGTCCTAGCTGGCTGCCATTCAGTAAGTGTTTGACACGTCCTAGGTATGTCACACTGTCCATAGATTAGTCTATGCGTTCCAGTCACCAGATATTGATGGGTCAATCAAGAGATGCTGTTTCGAACTATCGTCAGTCGCTTTGTCACTTGCTGTTTTGCATTCATGTTTTCCATTGTAGAATGTCTAACCCCTATGAGGTTCATAATTTTGTTTTTGATATTTGTTGATTTTTTTAAATTTGAAATTGTGAGAGTTCTCCAAGCCCTGAGAAGGAGGAATCACCAAACTGTTGATTGTATTGTTAACAAGAATCTTAACACGGCTAAGACAAAATATGTCTTTATTTTCTTTTCGAGTCTTTACAATTTTTATTTTAATATCAAACATCATTGATAATATTGTTGTTGAAATAAATAGTATGATTTCTTATTCTTAAAATCTTGATTTTAGACTTTCTGGACATTATCACTCGCGTGTCAACACTTCATTAAAATCATTAACAAAATTTATCTCGTCAACAAATAGAATGTACTGACAAACTATCTCGAAATAGGCCAGTTAGACTCGAAGATTCTCTCTTTACGCAGCCGTTCCGCCCCATCGTACATTAGCTTCATAATTACTTCAGAACTACTTAATTATGTAAAGAGGCGAGTCGTTAAGTACACGATGGGTGGAGAGGAAGGCTCTGATGGGCAGCGGCACTCAGGGCCCACTATAAAATGGAGAACCATTATTGTCGCTGGAGCCTAAACATATTTAGCCACCATCCGCTGTCAATTTTGCTGCAGGGGCACTCTTGCTCCCCCTATATGTCATCCCCCATGACAGCATCCTCTTTGTCATGTCCTGTCCTACCTGTCTCAAATACTGATTTATATAAAGATCAAGCTTACACCGTACCCAATAATCGCCAGCTTTTCCCATCGACCAGTTACACAGTAATTGTATAGGTCGGGAAAGGAAATTAGACCGTCCACAATATGTCATCTCTGGTATATTCGATAATTTTAAAAAAATCTAAAAACTCATATCGCGGAAATATTTAAATTTACCTCTAATTATCATTAATTAACCTATCCCTCAAGAAAAAAGAAAAGAGTGTTACGATTGAGGAAACATTAACTACTTAAAAAAATACATTCAGGATAGTATAAAAAGAAAACCTGTACCACTACAACCTATGCGTGTTCTTTGGTTCAGTAGAATAGAAAAATAATTTAATTCTGGGACCAGGTCCCTTAAGAATAACACATATTTACCAAATTGAATAAATATATATCTGACCAAAGACCATCATATTAAGAATAATAATTTTTTTTTTTCGGCTCAACATACCTTTTAGATCTTTGGCCACCTTTACCAGCCTTCTCCACCTCTGTCTATCCTGGGCCGCTGGTTTCCAGTCCGCTACAGGAAGCTTCTTTCTCTTTGTTGACCCTGTCCTATTGTGGCATTCATAGTTATATAGAGACGTCCTGACGGATTACTTCAAGGTACATGCCCCGCCCGTCTTAACCTGCTTGCTTTCATATCCTGAGATATCGACTGACCAGTTTCCGTGAGCAAATAATTCCTTATTGTTCTTTTTCCTCCAAGAGTTTACAATATCGCCCCATACCGCTCCGGTTATCGCTCTATTATCCTTTCACATCTCTCAATTCTACTTTCCAGGATGCCGGTGAGAGCCAACATCTATCAGAATCGGATTTTTTACTGCATTATACACACTTAATTTTAAATTTCTAGAGGTGCTTCAGGGTTTCAATACTCCTGAATTAGCGAAGAACGGGTAGAAATGTCAGAAAGTCGAGATCTAGTGCCCTGGGATTGGATTGAGAATTTGAATTGTAGGAGACTGTAGATGTAAGAGGGATGTTATGAGTTGATGGTTGGTATAAGAAATTACGTGGTAGAGACAGTGCTGTATCTAGGATAGTGGTTGTACATGGAGGCGATTTGTTCTAGATCACGCTCAACCGCCAGGTTATTCTCCCAATTAATGGTACTCACTTTATAGAGGCTGGGAGAACCCCGGAGCCTCTCCAGAACCCACAGGGTTCTATCATTATCAGGCTTTTCCCATGTGGATAGTATAACTTTTTTTGTGGTTCGTTGTATATCATTTCATTTCAGATAGTTCACCATTTACTTCCTCAACAAGTTAAACCTTATATTATAGACAATAAATAAATTACATTTTGTTTTTCCACCCCGATTCGAATCCGTTTTATCCTACTAATTATTTTCAGTAGAGTTCACCCTTCGAAGAGAAATAAATTTATCGCCGATAGATTATTGTTTCCTGGGAATAAATGCAGTAGTGCTCCAATTGTCCATCATCGCTTGGAAAATAATATGGAATTGTTATAATTAAATTATATACATCATTAATTTTACATGCATATATTGTATACCGATGTAACTATTTTATATGAATATTAACTACTTTATGTGATCACTGCTCTCATACAGATTAAATTGTACACAAAAATGAAAACATACAAGAAATATTCAATGCTCATATTATTTTTCTTGTATAACTTTCTGATAGCAGAACTTGTAGGAATTTCAATCTTTAGAACCTTATTAAGTTCGTTACTATTCTTACTCAATTTTATTTTTATGAATTGGTGAAACTTGGCATCATTTAACCCTCCAGCGGGTTAAATCTCAATCTGATGCACCACCAGACGCGCGGCGTACAAAGTATGCCACAGCAGAATTTTTACTTTTTCCAAAAAAAAAAAAAATGTTTTTTCCACAGTAACATAAAATTTCTTTACATCTTAGCACTTTTATGCTTAAAGGAGAGTCCAGAAAGAAAAATATGAATATTAACCCCCCAAAGCAGAGAACTGTTATTTAGTCAAATATTTGATTTGTTTTTATATTTTTCTTTTCTTGTACAGAATTCAAATAAAATAATTTTAAAAATTTGCACTAAACTGACTGTCAGAGCCCCTTGCAGGTAAATGCCTTAACAATAATAAAAGAGACCCGGGAAAACCCGAGCTTCTTTGTATTGTGACATAAACGTCAAACTAGATTTTGGAGGATTAAGGGACTTAGATAGTTTGAATTAAAGTAGTCGCCTAAAAAAAGCTATTTATTTTCACAAAGTATACCAACTAAAAATTATGTGTCAAAGACTGCCAGAAGTTCAGCTTTTGTCATTTCATTTGCATCCCGATTCCGACTGTGATTTCGTATTAACTTCTGCATGGATTTTTAAACCACTTTCTTTTTCATTCCTAAATAAAATTCATTTTCATCTTCCATCTCTTCTTCTCCTTTCTCCCTATCAGTCAATTATTGTTCTGATTCGCTGTCACGAACTTCATAATTTATAATTTCTTGCTCATCGTCATCTGAATCAGATGAAATGGCTTCTTCATCAATGGGTTCATTCAGTAATTTTGTAATCTGTTCGTCAGAGAAATATTATTTTCGATTCCTAACAACAATAAAAAAGCATATCAGCCTAAATAGCAACGAATTTCATAAGAAAAACAATTAAAAAGAAAGTTAAAATTGCTTTACTAAAATTGCTTAAAGACCGGCCGCGTGGCGTACTATGTATGACAGTTGAGAGATTTGGGAAGAAATTCAAGGACAGGCACGACACACACGAGACAATAACAAAGACTTATGCATTCACCGAACGATGGAGATCTACTGAGAAGATACATGACGTTTCCAGGTTCTACTAAAAACATATAGAGCGTAGCACTGATTCAAATATGTCTAACGTACTTTGTAGGCAAGCGCGCCCGCTCAAGGGTTAAAGCCCAATTTCTCAAAAAGAACTGGGTTAAAAATTACAAAACTTGCTGATACAACTGGTTCCTGAGTCTCAAAATTCGTTAAGTGGGTGCCACCGACATATTTGATGCATTGCAAATCTGGGGACAAGGACAAGGTAGTACTAAAATGGAATATAAATTATATTTCCGATGCTACAATTTAGCTGATAATACAATTTACAAATAACTGACAAATCACCCCTATATTTTAGTCATTTACCTAAGCCATATTACTCTTTGCTGTTAATAATGTTACTCTTGTTAATCTTGTTCATTGCTCCAGACCAGCAAATATAAACTGTTAGAATGTGGTTTGTTTTACTTTCGGTCTGTCTCAGCAGTGACGAAATAACGAATCCCAAAAAAAGTCTAAAGAGATGTGTTTTTAGTACAGTGTGCAAGATGCATTAGTAATTTTTGGCCGAACACTAATTAAGAAATCTAAATAGGCGACTTCCGTATTGAAATACCACCTTTCTTTGATTAAGTAATATCCGTTGTTAAATGGAGGATTCTGGTAGAGTCCTTGAGTTCTAGAAATCACTGGATGGTGAATGAACCCTTACTGGATGCCTCTTAAAAAGCCACAACAAATTAATAATCATTTGCCTCCTTTTATAAGGTGTAAAAAAATTATTTTTTCCCTTAATTTACGTTTTTATCCTTAGTAGTATTTCAATGCTACTACGATATTAGATTCAAGTGGATTGTTAATATTAAGTAGGAAATCGAGCTCGTATTTCCTTTGAAAAAGAACGGTCTAAAACACAGCTACTTGTTCCTCTTCAATTTTCCTACTCTAAAAAAATAAAAACACTTATTTATTCATTTAACGTCATTTTATGCTAATACGGGTACCTGGAAGATACTACAGAGAGGTCCTAAAATATTGCTTTCAAGATTCACGTCCCCCCCAAATGACGCCATAACCAAGGATTTTTTAGTCCCTTTCAAAAATTACCACCTATCAGCATACCGACCAACGATCTTGGGTATAGAAATTTATATTTTGTTATAATAATGCCCCCGAAGTTTTTCATGAGATAAAGGCCGTAACGAAAATAGTTGTAAATTTTATAGGAGTTATGACCATTCCGACTTACAAACATTATCATACATATTTATCCAATGTTAATTTAAAAGATAGATATTCAGTATTTTTTAAAAGAAACTATAATAGGAAAACAAATCGTAATTTGTATTGTTTTATTCATTGATTTCAGACAGAGTAGACTCAATTTTATTATAATAATATAGGAAATATATTTATAGAAATAATATAGCGCCATTTCCACTAAATTAATAAACATTCAAAAAAGCAGAAATATAAGCCAACTAACTTTAAATAAATCTAAATATAAACTTTCACTGTATATTTTCCCTTCTCTGAAATCCGCTTTTAAGGTGTTAGCCTCGGCCGAGGTTCCGGCTCTGAGAGGCGGGGATCTGGAAGTTTGCTGGAGTGTTATTTGACCTAGCCACTAGAATAGCTACGTATTTGTAGTCTTAACAATATTGAATATACTCACAAATGTATACCTTACTAATATATATATATATATATATATATATATATATATATATATATATATATATATATATATATATATATATATATATATGTCAGTATGCGATCAAAAAAGTTCGTATTTACTATGGATATATTTGTTACATAATCTTGTATGTAAATATGAAAACGTGTTTAAACATAAGCATGATAATGAAAGAATCCACAAGTATTTACTCTAAGGTATTTAAAGTACTCTAAGCCAGCCAAAGGATCACAATAAAATGACTCATTGCTTTTTCATGTAACTTAAAATCGAATTTTTACTGGCACGGTTATTCATTAATTCGAAACCATTCATCTGCTATATAGCGGCTTGAATAAAACAGAAAAAAAATCTCTTCCTTTTACTTTAATTATTATTTTATTTTATTTTTTTAACTCAAATAATTTCATTAATTCTATGACTTTTAATTTTCAACCCGTTTTTTCCTAACAGTTTGTTTTATTGTAATTATTATTTATTATAATTTAATTTTTAAGCACTATATTTGGTTCTTTTAAATGGAATTTAACCATTGTAGATGTAGTTAAAATATTTTTTTTTTCTATTGGCAAAACAAATGATGTTTAAATTATTTATAACAGACCTTAACAGTACAGATATTAATATATGTTTAGACTTCGGTAAGCTATTAGTTGTAAAAGATGAAAAGAAGCGCAAGTGTCATTAGATACTAAACAATTGCAATATGTTGCAACAGGTCACTAATGGTTTAGTTTTTTAAAAAATGCATTAAATACTTGTTTATCTTATATTTTTTTTATAAGTTGAGCTTATATATTCTTAATACTATGGTTCAGTTAAAATTGTTATTGCATAAACAATGCGAGTGTGATATTTTGTAGTTATTTTGTTTGAGTTTACTTATTCTTTTAAACTACACCCACTAATAGGCCCAATCCAAGGTGGTTGTCACACCTAAATGAAAAAATATAGTAATTCCAAAAATAATTCTAAAACATAACAATGTGTGCCTTAACCCTAGACTGGTAGCGTAAGTCGAAAGGACTCATTGGAGGTACAGTAAAGCCCCCCAGTATTGAGGGAATGGGGGGAACAACCTAAGCCCCCCCCCCCGCTATTCCTCAAGAAGTTAGTTGTGCACATGACATTGCGAGGTGACCTAAGAAGGACTACTCTGCTATTGTGAATCTGATATTAAAGGTAAGAAAACGCTTCATTAAGTAAAAATTACTCACGCTGCCAATATATGTTAAGCTATTAAGGAGTCAAAGTTACTCACGCTACCAAAATAAGTGCTAATATTTTTTTCTTTTCTTCTTCCAGTTCATCAAGAGCTCTTCGATGTTTTCGTTTTCTTGTAAATATTTGAATACACATTATGGAGAAAAATATATTTAACATCATGGACAGTTCTGATCTTGAAGAAGTGTTACGCATGATCACTGAAAAAGAGGAGGAGACAATATCCGAGGCTGAACATAATAGTGATTACGAATCAGAAGTTCCTGATGAAGAAGCAGAATTGGATGAAGATAATGCAAGTTTGCTTCTTAATGAAGAAGAAATAGAAGACAGCATAATAGACCGAGCAAGAGAAGTAGAACTAGAAGAAGATAGTGCATGTTTGCCTCCCAATGAAGAAGAAATAGAAGAAAGCATATCAAAGCGCGTAAGAGAAATCGAAGAATATGAAGAAGGTGAGCCCACTTCTAAAAAGAAAAGATGTGAAGATAAAATCACAAGTGTCAAAGACAGTTTGGTTGTTAATCCTGGGAAAGATTTTTTTATGGTAAAAACCGATTTGAGTGGGGAACTTTTTGTTTCTGTAATTCTACCTTAAATTGTTTTCTTTTTCATTAAAAAATATCGAGTGTGTACCAATCGTTTGTGATATCAAAAATAAAATAAAAATATAATTGACTGATTTTCTTACTTTTTGAAGTGTAATATACATTGTGATATTGAAAAAATAAAAATATATAGTTATTGTTATTTAAGTTGATATTTATTACTATCCCACCCTCTCAAAGAATAATTGAAAGTCAATAACTTTATAATGAGGAAGAATTACTCACGCTACTTATCCCGCTACAAAATTTAACCCGCTACCAATCTAGAGTTAAAACGGATTACTTTTTAAAAAAATTATTAAAATTGAAATTCAAATTGTGAGTACATACAAACATAAACATACAAAAGTAATTAAATTGTGAACTGTTAAGCAAGAAAAATAGTGTACTTTGAATAGATGAACGGTACAAGGATGAATCTTGTTTCTGAGGAACTCTCTCTGCCCTGTTAATAATTAAACGTAGTTTTATTTATTTTCTATTAAAATAACCAGTTCCCAATTGTATCCTGTGTTACACCAACTTTGTTGTTTATAGAGGCTTCTTCTTTTATCATTTACACGCTTGAACGTAAATTTAGAATTGCTTGTTTAATCTCTACGTGATTATAACTATAAAAGTCACTTATTCAATTACGTTTTGAGATTTAAATAAATTAACCGTTTATTTAACATCACATACGTTATTTTATTTTATTTTATCTACTGGGACCCTGCGTTGCACAAACTTTGCTGTTTATGGTGACTTCTTATTTTATCATTTATATGCCTGGACGTTAATTTAGATTCGTTCATTTGTAGAGATGGAAACGTAATAATAACTCCAAAAGTAACTGTTATTCAAGTAAGATTTAAACAAATTAAAATTATATGCTAATTCTTACTATTAATATTATTAAGAATATAATTACTTTAAATTATGTTTATGGGTGTCTAATAATATACACGTATAATAATATACACATAAAGACTATACTAAATACGTCTTAGTATACTATACTAAATAAGGCGGTGAGTTTACCAAAAAAAGTCGCTAAAGTAGACCAAGAGAAGGAGTATATTTGAACTTAGTTTGTAAAGAACCATTGCTCTTAGTGGAAAAATCGTTTATTACCTCTGTTTAAAACTTTCTTCTTATCACAGCTTTATCTTATGTTTCAACTTACTCATTGGCCGCATAATGTTTCACTAGTGATTACATGGTTTACAATATTGTTTCATTAAAACACCGACAAATTCATCATCTATAACCAAATATTTTAAAATTAAATAAACAAAAATGTTCATTAATTAAATATCCTTCGTCATTTATTATAATTTACTGATATACATTTTTATTTACTTATAGTCTATAATGCAATAAAAAATATTATATAATAATAATTAATTAATAATAATAACTATAATTAAATTAATAATAATTAATAATTAAATTAATAATAATAAATAATAATTAATTATATAACAATATTTGTTAAAACAGTAAAAAATTAATTTTGGTTAACACTTACCATCAATATTTCTTAAATTGGATTTGAAAGAGAATTTTCATAATATATTTTAGAGAATTTGGTGCATAAAAATAGTAACTATTCACAGTCAATCGAAATTTATTTTATCTTTGAGCCTCGAATTTATTGAGGTTTTCGAAAAGGAAATATGTTATTAAAAAATAAAACAACAATAATACCAGGTTTAAATAATATTTCATCTTACTCTGTTATTATTCAATGTTTTTTTAACACATTTTTGTCGGGCGTTCCCGAAAGGCACATTAGGGAGTGGATAATTTAGTGATAAATATTCGTGCTATTTATTGTTAAAATGGCTTTAAATGTTTCTTTAAATTTTATTTTCTGAGCTTAGATTGTATTCTTCATAGTTATTATAAAGAATACTGTCATGCTTTGAACTAACAATGATAAATAACAAGTTGGTATGCTATCGTTTTGTGTATGTTCTGATAAAGGAAAAAAACAAACATTAGTGATCCTTATAGCTTTATATCACTCATTCTACTATTCATCTATAAAAACGTACAACGTGTGACCTTAAATTTTACGGAAAACGTATACTTAAGTTCTCCTATATATCACTATCTGTTATCAATAAAAATTACAATCTAAAAAATGGAATAAAGTTAAAAAAAGCAATCACATAGAAAAGTGTAATTAGAATTAAAGTATTTTTACACTAAGGCGATGTCCTGCGTGAGCGATATTGACGCGAACGCGAAGCGGTACGGTGCGAAAAAACAAATAGTTGAAACCTGCAGAAGGGTCCTACGTGACCGAATCCACACAGGAGTTCAATTCACGCGATCAATTGGTTTGATATATTCGCGCTAACTGGTGTGGTGGTCTTGTATTTATTTATTATGAATTAAATACACTGTTTCATAGCATTAACGATATTTTCGCGAATTAAACAATAAATGGTGTTTTAGCGATAAATACGTTAAAACGCGATATAGCAGCGATTTTTAAGACAATCTTCCTTAATGCTTGAAAGATGAAAAGTGCGTACTTATATTTCTTAAAAGAGAATTATCCTGAAATAAAAGCAAAACTTTTTAGTAGTAAGGCAACTTTGATATGTATTCATTTGAAATTTCCAGCTGATGAAAGGAATAGAAACAGGACAAAATAAATAAGAAATATCTTTATGAATTATATTTTTATTGTGTAAAGGAGATAGTTGGGGGGTGCAGTAAAAAAAAACACTGAATAAGTGTGCCGACGTTTCGACCTAAAAAAACACTGCCGACGTTTCGACCTACAGTGTAGGTCGAAAAGTCGACACACAATTATAAGTTTATTACTTATTCAGTGTTTTTTTTTTTTACTGCACCCCCCAACTATCTCCTTTACATTAGATCATCCAGTCAACTATTTTCATCTCATATATTTTTATTGATTTATGTTATTGTATTAGTTATACGATCATATTGTCTTAAAAATATTTCATCATTGGCGACCTATAATAAATAAATTTACTTAGCCCATAGCATGGTACGTTAGTTTTGAGAATGATTATTAAATATTAAATTAAAATTTGTTGTCTCTCAGAAAACATGCTTTTATTGTAACATCAAGCCTAAGTTGTTTTGAATAATTTCTTTATAATGTTAGAGTACTGGTGGTGGCACCAGGAATTCACCGTGTAAAGTTTTACCCGATGCCCTCAGATTTTTACCTAGCTTAACCTTCACATTTTATTACGTAAGTATCAATAAAATTAGGAATATGTTTAAATTACTTTTACTTCATAACTGGAAACCAGCCTGTGCTGCAAATAGAAACTTAAATAACCCATCCTGATAATAATAGTGCCTGAGTGAAGAAATAGAAAAAAGTAGAATTCTATTCTAACTTACTTAATTTAGGTTGACATCTTTGAATAAAGATAACAATTATTGTTTACTTCAGATGAAAAAAAAAGCTGTTTTTTTACCGAAAGCTTCAAGATTCCTTTATAAGGAAGATAAAACGATGGCCTCTCTGTCCTCTCTCAGAACTCAGAACACATGGGAGTAACTCACTTCATAAACATGAATTAATTTAGTTTAGAAATCTGACCACACCGTTGTACAAAAATAATCAATATTTCAATAACGTTTAATTATAGCTGAAGTGAGTGATTTTTAAATGCAATTCAAAACTGCTGCTAGCAAACCGAACAAGGAAGTGTAAAATTGTAGGACCATAAATTCGCAGAATACCCGACAATATTATTAAACAATAGAAAAAAACACCCCCTAGGACAAGAAATTGGTAGGGAGAAATGAGAAATAAGGGAAAAGGTTTAAGAAAAAGGAAAGAGAAAGATGAACAGAGAAGTTGAAGTCCCAACATAAACTTGAACTGGAGGAAGAGACAGATAAGTCTATAGGCAGACTAGTCGGGTAGCAGCCTGGAAGATCATCCAGGAACTGACTTCACTTCTAACTTCTAAGGGTGCATCCTGTAATAACTAGCCATGATATAAATCTATTGTAGTATTAATACTATAGTAAGTGTACAACGACAATATTAAATGTTTATAGTTTTTATTAATGTTTAAACTAATTTATGTACACTCCACCATTGTGATCAGGGTTGTAGGTTTTAGGTCCATGGTCCTAAATGAAGAAATAAAAACAAACCAAAAGTCCGTAGTATCTAACTTGTATTGCTTCATCAATGTATCATAACATGCATAAAACCTTAAAACCTTGCATGGATTATATCTATAAAACAGGAGATTACATATTGGGTCCGGTTTCCTCTGTGTGTGTGTATGTGTGTGTGTGTTTGTGAAAGGTGAACAAAATACAGATCAGATCCTCCAAACATGCACTATCTTCTCTGAGCAAAGAAAGTTGGTGCAGGTTACCACCTGCTGAGGTGCGAAAAAATCTATATGGAAGCCTGGAGGACTCCAGAAGGACCACTGAATTCATTATTTTAATACCTGACTTGGAAAAACGAAGAAGAAGAATGCAAAATTAAGACCTTATAGCACTGAGGGAAACCAGCCATTTTATGTGTATTCACGATAGAAAAGAGGAATTCCATTGGATGGGGATGGACCGAGGATAGAAGGGTGAACCGATAAGAGAGGGTGAAGAATTTTCGGCGGAGAAAGGAGGAATAAGATGGTTTGAGTCGAAAAAAATAAATAAAATTTAAATACTCCCTTAAGTGAACTTTTAGCTAAAAATAAAGTTATGAATTTATTACTTTAAGATATCAGATTTAGCTATCGGTGTGACATAATTCTGATAGTGAGCCTCAAATATTTATGCCTTTAAATCATTTGATAGGCTCGAGTGTAATTAAACCATACTGATTAGTTCCAAACCCCTAGGCCATATATCTATAATTAATTTTGGTCCACACAAACTGACTGTAGCGGACGAGTCATGTTATTTCAGTGGTATTTCTTTAAATATTTAAACTTATTTAAATAAGCTTTTAGTTCTATAAAAAGTGGAATTTAAAACAAATTCTATCTAAGATACTGTTACGGTCACAGAGAGAATGACTGGCAAGGGATTGACGTTCCTTCAAGGGATTAAGCCCCTTTGTCGGCAGAGATCAAAGAGACTGTTCTCGGATGTTCCAGATCCCCCCACTCCGTGTCGGCCTTGCTATTTAAATACCCTCTCGGCGCGAGTGTGTCAGAGTATTAAACCAGGTGTGATGGACATCTGTATCAGCAATAAGTGTATCAGGAACTGTGACAGTTTGTGAGTGTAATTGCAGTGAACTGTAAGGGTTAAATAGTGGTAGTTAATTAGTTAAGTAGTAGTTGTAATTTTATGGTATTCGTACAAATTTATGTAAATAGTTAAGCTGTTTAGAATTAGTAATATCTTGTTTTATTGTAATAATTAAATAGGAGTTAGGCGTAGATAATAAATATTTGAAATATTGTTATTGTAAATTTGTATCGCTTTAATAATTTAATCGTATTCTGTTTGTCACTTTGTTAATAAATATTAGTATCTTTAATTAAGGAATAGTTTAACTCATTTTAATACCCAATAGCCCGTAACAATACGGTAATTAGAGGAAAACTTAATATATCTACGTTCAAGATTTTCATTTTTGCAAGTAATATAGAATATTGTACTTTGAAAAAAAAATTACTTTTTTTTCGTTAAGGTATATTTGTAACGGCAACATTTATGAACTCAATTGCAGAGTTATCTCTGCATATTCATCCTAATTGATTTAATCCAAACAGTATGAAGGAATTGTTGTTATAAAATATTATATCTTTTCTCAATAAATATTTAATTTCAAATTTTCACTCTCTTTTCTGGCTTGTGATATTATTAGATTACTTGAGATATTAATACATTTCAAACATTTGGATCCAACCTACAGACTATACCGTCGAAGGCACAGTGATGTGAATATAGATGTCAGCTAATTCCAAGACCTTGTCTCTTGTACCATCACCAACGCTGATTACCAATACTCCATTCTGTTTCACCAAGCGTTCTAATTTAAATCATAGAAGATGAATACAAAATGAAGATTTGTGGCAGTTGTTTTTAACATAAATAATAGAATTGTTATAGGAAAAAATTGAAATAAATACATTTGAGGAAAGAGGAAAAGATGTTTTGTCTAATTAGCATCGAACATATTGGAATAAGATATTTAAAGATCGAATTTGTACTGGATGTCAAATGCTTTCTACCGAGCAATAAAAAAACATAGTCATAGATGTTTATCTTTACTCAAACAAGAAAAATCGATCTAAAACGATTACTTGAATAGCTTATTTTTCAACACAGACTGAGATCTTCGAGGTTCGGACGATTTTCCGTCTAAATGGTGAAGGGAAAGTAACAACTGTCCGTCTTTTCTTTTGCTTATCTCGTGAACTAATGAAAATATTTTTGTAGTTTGGCAATTAAAGTTAGCTGAAAGAAAAGTCATAGCAACTTTTTTAAAACTTTTCATTCACTAATCCATAGATTCATTTGGCTTTCAAGGAAGAGAAACGACTAAAGTTTTAGGGAAAGCTACAGCGTAGACTCTTAAATCCGAAAAATGATGGTTGCACTCTTTTTAACATTTTTAATTTTGTTGATATGATATCAACGCGATGATTGAGGCCACAAAAAAATCTCAAAAAGTTAATAAGCGCTGATCCGACTGCTGAATATCCTAGGTGTAGACCTTGGTGAATGCGGGAGGATTGATTTTAAAAGGTTTTTAAATTCACTAGATATAATACGAGAAACATCGAGAAAAGAAATCGGACAATTCTTTACAATGTCTTCATATTTCCCTACTTCAAACAGTACGAAAAAAGGTATATCTATAAAAATCCATTATTCTGTTTGATACAAAAATGAATCGATAATTCGTTTATAGAAGAGAAAAAAATTATAAAAAATCCATGTAAACATCATTGTTTATTTCATTATTTTTTCTGCATTTATATATTTAGAAATATTTTGAACCATGAAAATATATTTTACAGTTCCCTAAGTATAAGGTGAAATGTAAATGAAAAAAACAAAATATTTTTAAATATATTTTTAATAATTCTTAATATCACTAATAAGTCCTATTGCTGTTTAAACGAAGAAAAGTTGCTGCCTGGTGTATGAGGTATGTCAGGAAAATCAATTGAATCTCCCAGTGTCATTTGGAGTCCAATTCAGAGTAACATATAATCAAATTGTCAACGTTTCGTATGATAATGAAAAATAAAATATTGAGTATTAATAGAGTAGAATAATAAAAGCAAGATTTTTGTTCTTATTGAGGGTCACTTTTTTTATTTACTTTTGTACTTCCATTATTCAATTTAATTAATCCACTATTTGATTCAATAATTTAAAATTATCAAGAAGGAAGTTATTTTTTTAAATTAATTAATATTATTCATTAGTGTTAAATACCAAGTTGGGAAAGGATGCTCCAACACCTACCGCCATTTTTCCGTATCAAGTGCTGCTGCCTTCTATTTTCGGGTACCACAATTAGAAGCTATGAATCTTCCCTTCTGGGTCTCAACTTAACACCCTACGTGGAATTTCTTCAACGTTCGTCCTCATTACGTGATCGGGCCAATCTGTAGAATATCTGTGTACATCTTTGTAAAACTTCTTATTAGTTGATTGTAACTCAAATAAGAGTCCTTCATTTTGCCAGACTTGATTAATGGATATTGGCCCGAATATTGTGCATATTGGAAATGTTATTAAAAAAAACTCTAATAATTATTAGAGTTTACAATAATACAATTATACAATTATAATTAATACAATTATAATTGTATTAAATTTTTTCCTTAAAATTTAAAGTAACAAATTTAATAAACTTAGTACTTTAAAAAGACGGTTAGTGCTTTGGGTGTGTCACAATTCGGATTTCATTTCTTTTAAGCTTAGACCACTGATTGGCCCCCAGGCCATATACTTCTGTTTCGTCCTCTAACTCCTGTGGGCCGCTAAGCGTGGAGTTGCATCTCGGTCCACCGGGCCCATTGGTCTTTGTCCCTTGCGACTCATCTCATCTCCGGAGTCCTCCTGCTGCACCCAGTTTAGCAATGTGGTCGGAGTACATACATCTGGGTCTACCACGAGGGCGTCTTCCTTCCGGTCTAGCTTCAAAGAACCACATGGCCTTTCGGGTATCACTCATTCTGCAGACATGCCCAAACCATTTCAATTGCCAATCTTCCAGGATGTCCAACATTGATCTTCCTCCCAAATTCTCGCGAATCCTGTCATTTCTTATACAGTCCCGCCTGGTCCTGCCAACTATCCTTCGGAGGAATCTCATTTCAGCTGCTGCCATCCTGCTTGCGTGTTTATCAAGAGTTGTCCAACTTTCAGATCCATACAAAAGCACTGGAAGGAAAACCGATTTAAAAATCCAAATTTTGGCATCTCTACTTACTTCATGTTTTCCGATGATAATTTTCGATATCTAATAACACAGTCCATTAGCCTCCATCACCCGATTTAGAACCTCCTGGTCTATTTTACCATCTTTGCTCATGACTGTCCCTACATATGTGTAGGTTTCCGCTATTTCTAGGCGTTCGCCATCACATAATATCCTTGGCTCCAGGTTTTCCCTTCCTACATACATAATTTTACTTTTAGCTGGATTTATGTGCAATCCTCTTAGCTGGATTTCCTCATGCCATTCATTTGGTGATCTCTGGAGAGCTTCCTAAGAGTCCGCAATCAGTACTATGTCGTCTGCATATATAATAGCCTGGGCAAGCACTTATGTTAGATTCCAGTATCCCACTACAGCTCTTCGAGTTCTCCTTTTACATACCTTCCATCCCTCATCCATGAGAAGGACAAAAACCAAAGGACTAAGGCTGTCCCCCTGCCTTACTCCTTTATAGAAAAGGTTGGGATGTCTTACCATTGAGCCTTACTATACCCTTTGGGTCCTGATACACCGATTTTATGGCATTCACTAGATTTGCTGGCACCCTTCTTCTAATCAGCGCGTCCCAAATCTCAGCTCTCAGGTACATAAATGCTATATATACTGCCTTGCCGCGATCCCATGCTTTTTGTACTATTATTCTTAGTGAGAATATGTGATCCTGTGTCGGTCTACCAGGTCTGAAAGCAGCCTGATCCTCTTCCAAATCTTCTATTAGGTGCCTCAACCTCTTTTCTAATATTCTTGTATATATCTTGTATTCGACTGAGGATAGAAAAATCGGCCTACTGTTCCCAGATTCGCTTGTTGTATTTCATTCCCCCCCCCATATTTAATGAGTTCTGGGTCTATACCGTCTGGTCCTGGTGCTTTTCCTAGCTGAATTTTCTCTACAGCTAACGCCACCACATCCTCCTCCATTATCCATGTCATCTGGATAGATGTCATCCATTCTCCCTCTTCTTCGGCAGTCCCAAAAGTTGTTATATCTGCCTTCCTCCATGGTAAATTTTTTCTGTAAGAACTGCCTCTTCCAGACTTCTAGCATTTCCTTTTCCTCGGTCATCAGCCTCCCTTGCGCATCCTTAATATTCCTGACCGGCTTTGGCTTCTTTCCTCTCAGAACCTTAGTGATATGCCTGACTTCCTTATGATTTCCCTATAGTTTTGCTCTAGCTCTCGGCCAAACTCCTTCCAGGTCTTCATTTTGGCGGATTTTACTACTGTTTTGGGCTCGTTTCTGTTCCTAACATACTCTTCCCAGTGAATGTGTTATTTTGTTCTGTTATATGTTTTCCATGCCTCCTTCTTGAGCCTCCTTCTTCATTCCGAAATTCAATCATATCGCTTCTCGTTATTGAACAGTGATAAGTAAAATTTTTTGCATTGGTGTCTTTATTAAAAACACCTATCCTACCATTCACTTTGTTGTGTATTGTGCGCTGTTCATCTTGCTTAGCTTGCGCCTTAAGCTGACGCACACATATCTAGTGGAATAAACCTCAACAGCCAAATGGGCAGCCTTGCGCTGGCAAGAGCCCCCCCACTGCTCGTCCCGATGTCACGGCCCGTCCGGTTCGGCGTATCTAGTTCCGTCACGTCGTTCCCAGCCATGGCTACCGGATCATTGCCTGTTGAAAAACCCAGTATCTCGATGGAAGTAACTGACGACAACAGAGGAGAGAAGAGGTCAGGAGGACCCACCGAAGAGGAAGTTTTCCAGCCGGTACCTAAGAAATTCAGTTCCAGACCCCAGTCTACAAGGGACCTGCACCCTCTAAAGTTGCGAACAAATTTGGTACCTTAACTAATATCACATCGGCGACCACCGCGGCTACTAAGACGAGGCTCCCTCCTCCGATTATGATCAGGCCTCCGATCTCGCAGCGAGAGCTCACGGAAAGGATGGACAAACTAAATATCACGAATTATGCCACCAATTCATCTGAAGCAGAACTGAGGGTATATTTATTTAACTACAAAGATCATAATGCCACCAGAGCACTACTAAATACGGATGACACGACGCAGTACCACACCTATGCCCCAAGAGGTACCAAGAGGTCGAAAAAGTTTGTCCTCTACGGTTGCGATATCGACGCAGACATGGAACCCATCACTCAGGACCTCATGATAGGCTTAACCGGGTTCAAATTTGCTAAGAAGTTGATGCGAAAGGACCCCACGGGCACACTACGACCCACCGAGGGCATATTGGTAATAACTGACCACACAGTCAAAATCGAAGACTTGAAGAAGCTAAGGTATGCAGGACGTGTTAAATTTACCGCAACTGCCTTTAAAGAAGAACGTGGCCCTGCACAATGCTACCAGTGCCAGGAATACGGCCACACCAAGCAATACTGCGGTCGAATATGCCACTGTGCTTGGTGAAGGAATGCATAAAGAGACAAGAACTCCTGCGGTCCAAAGCGAAGAAGAAGGAAGCCGCCGTAGCAGCCACACCAGCATCAGAAAGGAAGCCTAGCCACCTAGCCACCAAGGACACCAGCTATTCTCAACTCATTGGAGAAACCCCTGCACAGCAGCCGAGCCAATCAGGTAAGGGACCGCTTCCCCACTCCTCTCTTACCCCCCCTACCATCTTGCTTACCTCCACCCCACACCTGAACCACCTCTAGTGACACAGCTCCCCTCGGTACCATCAACCTAAAAACCTCGCTACAGTCATGATATCCCTCGATTGCACTCAAGCATTCGACTCTGTATCTCATTCTATTCTGGTAGAAAAACTCAGGCTTCACCAATTCCCAGACCAACTCGTCGACATAATAGGCTCATACCTCAGTGGCCGGACTTTCTGTTCGTTTCTGTTCGTGTCAAAACTGAACTATCTACAATACGCCCAGTCACTTGTGGGGGCCCCCAGGGCTCGGTCCTTGCGCCGATACTTTTTAACATTTATACTGCCCAAATAGTGGGGCAGAAAATCGACAACGTGCAAATAGCCGCTTATGCTGATGACATAGCAATCTACAGTGCTAGCATGAACACTGATCAAGCCATGCGCAAGGCCCAAAAAGCAGCCCAACTGATCACAGAGCAGTTACAAGACATAAACATACACATAAACACGCACAAAACAGACGCCATCACCTTTTCTTACAGGAAAACACTTAAAACACAACCAACACTAACCGGACAAACAATACAAAACAAAAATCAACTCACATGCCTAGGCATGAAACTCGAATCACACCTCTCATTCACAGCTCATACACAACACAGAATACACATAGCACGAGCCACAGCCAATCAACTCAGACATTTACTCTACTCACCGCGGCTGTCACTCAGACTCAAGATCCTACTTTACAAAGCAGTCCTCAGACCCACACTACTACACGGAGCCCCACTCCTTCATTACCTATTTCCGTCAGCCCTGAAGTCACTACAGACATACCAAAATAGCATCCTACAGAAGATCACGAGAGGCACTATATTAGAAAGACGTAACATGGAACACATACACAACGAACTACAGTTAAACACTGTACAGGCTCACATCACTAGATGTCACTTGAAATTCTTTGACAACCTCCCTGCATCTTACAACCCACTCTTCCGAGCAATAACCCCACCCCCCCTTCCTGCTAGGTGGCAGGCTAGGAAGGGGTCCCTAAACCCCGTCATCATCACATCCTAATTTCCCCCTCCCTATTTCCTAAATCCTCCCCTACCTCCTTTCCTGTCCCTTATCCCTTATCCCTTATCCCCTTATCACCCCTCCCCCTCTCCTTTTAGCCATAAGTTTTAGTATTAGTTTTAGCCTGTAAGTTACTCAACTAGAGAAGGCCCCTACTTAGTCAAGTAAGTACACCTTCCATTACTTTTAAGTAGAATAAGGACAATTTATATCTATAAGTACTTTACTAATTACTTTTTATTATGTTTCATGTTTCGTTGCCTGAGGGATCGGAAAAAAAAAAAAAAAAAAGTACCATCAGCTTACCAGCTGGCACCAGGACAAGACCTCACCCTCTCCTGCCTCTTCGAGAAGTTCAACTTGATGATACAGATGATGACACAGATGATGTCTCAGATGATGTCTTTGGTGATGGATACCAGGCGACATGACTGAACATCTAGTCATCAATTATAACATCAGAGGCCTTCTCTCGAAGTTGGCCGAAGTTGAAATCCTTCTACAGCAGCACCGTCCATCGGTGGTGGCGCTGACGGACACAATGCTACCCTCCTCTGCTCGAATAAATTTCCATGGTTACACAGTGTACAGGGAGACCTGTGCACTGGGGACCGAGGCAGGCGTCGCCATCCTCGTCCGAAATGATGTACCGTCTAGGAGGGTTCCAAGTCCAGTGTGTTCAACTGCCGGCACTCATATAGTCACTGTTGTCGTGCGGTTCAAGACCCGCTTCACGTTCAGCTGTGTCTGTAGGAGGCCGAGAGCTGTTCATAAAGCTGTGAGATTGTTGTTGCAACACGTCCAGTCAGTCAGTCGCTATACAGTCCTTGGTGACTTCAATGCCAAACACCCTGCCTGGCTATGTATTAACCATGACCCACTGAGGACGTACATTACCCTACCGCCTACCACCCCGAGGTTCATACCTTCCGGCATGATTCCCTACCCGGATATACCTCAACTCTAGACCTCCTCCTAACCAGGGATCTGCACACCATAACGGGCTGTATAGCGCTCCCATTCGGTCCGTCAGATCATCGGCCGATTGCATATATTTTCGGAAGGTACCCCCGCAGCCCCGACTGCGAGCAAGTACCTCTTAAACAAGGCCGACTGGAAAGGATTCAGGGCTAGCATTGAGGAAAATCTCCCCGTGATCGATCGCCTGAGTACAGAGGCAGAGGTGGATAGGGCGGTGCAAGTCATCACCACTACCTTACTGGACTCAGCAAACCAGCATATCCCGAAGTTTAGTCCGCAACCCAACGCCATCAGGAAACCTCCAAACCCCATTCTTGCCCTCATTGGCCAACGTAATCATCTGAGGAACATTTCCCAGCGCTCTCATGACTATTAGGTTGAATGAGGTTAAAACCGGCCATCAATGCGATGACACGGCAGATAGCCAGTCTCAAGCGAGTCTGGAAAACTTCCCTCTGGCACGAACAGTTACTTAGGACTCATGATGACCACCGCCAGTTCTGGCGACTCGTCAAAACCTACGTAACAAAAAAGAGGACAGTGCACCTGACTTCCGGAGACGAACTGATGACGCCGGGGGAACAGGCTGAACGTTTGGCGAAGGCATACGAGGCGAGTGATGCTGCTCGGCTGGTAAATGCTCCACCAATCCCTGAGGGACCACTTCCCTGCCCCTATGAGAACCCCATTTTTTTCACCTTCAAAGGTCTTGAATCGCCGTACTATGGCGCACTAAAGGTAAAAAATCCTCTGGGCTAGACAACCTCCATGTCATGTTGAAGATGCTCCCTAGAAAAAGCAAACCCTTCCTATTGAACATCTTCAACACCTGTATGAGAATCTCATACTTTCCTGAAGCATGGAAAAAAACCGTTGTAGTACCACTGCTTAAGCCGGGGAAGTCTAGTAAACTACCTGATCACTACCGGCCGATCAGCTTGCTCTCTCATATGAGTAAAATTTTCGAGAGGCTGGTCCACCACAATTTGCTGACCCACTGTAGAGAGGAAAACATTATCCCCCAAGAACAGATTGGTTTCCTGTGACCATCACCTGGCAAACCTCCAAGCGCACACCATAGAGCAGATGAACATTAACAAAGCCACGGCCTTTATATCCGTTGATTGCACTCAGGCCTTTGACAGTGTGTCTCACACACTGTTACTCCGACGCTTGGAAGAGTTTAACTTCCCAGACTCGTTATGCCGTCTAATCCGAAGCTATCTTAGCCGAAAATCCTTCGTCGGGTCGGGGAAAGTTACTCGACTAGCAACACCACCTGTGGAGTACCACAAGGGTCTGTACTGGAGCCACTGTTGTTTGTGATATTCACAGCACCCGTGGTCTCGGTTAAGCATGAAGGAGCGGCCTATGCGGACGACATAGGGATTTACGCTTCAAGTGCCAACGCCCGTCATGCCCTTAAAAAGGTACAAAAGGCGTCGGTGTCAATTATTGATGATTTAAAGCTGAATGGCATCAGGGTGAATCCGTCTAAGACGGATGCCATCGTGATGTCATTTCAGGAAGGTAAAAAGCGCCTCCCGACGATCTTCACAATTGAAGATGAAGATCGTCGTGTATCTAACTCTATCCTCTACCTTGGCGTCACTCTTGATTGGCATTTTACCTTCTCGAGTCACGTCAGAGAGAGGCTGAAACTGGCCCGACAAAATTCCAATAGGCTCTACCACCTCCTCACTTCGCCCCAACTGTCGTTACGGCTTAAATGCCAAATTTATAAATCAATTATTAGACCAACGCTGCTCCATGGTGCGCCGCTCCTTAAACATATTTATAAAACCACACTAAAAAGTCTACAGCAGTTCCAGAACTCCATCCTTAGGCGTATAGTTAAAGGCACGTCGCTCCAAAGGGCGCGTAATACTATAATCTATGAGGAGCTGAAACTCCCGTCTATACCGAACTACATTAGCCGGAGGCACATCAAATTTTTGATGGGCTGAAGGCGTGTAGCAACCCACTCTTTAGAGACATAGTTTCCCCTCCCAGACCTGGGAGGTGGCAAGGCAGTGTCCCCTTGGTCGACGTGCTCTCATTGGCCTAGGGATGGGGTAAGGACTCCCTTGTCCAAGCCTTTCTTCCTTTCTTCCTTCCTCTCCCCCTTTCTTCTTCTTCCTATCACCTAATCCCTTAAAGCGGTCTCTCCCTGCTTTGAATGTATAGAATCAGCGGCCTTGGCCGGTTTAGAGAACCCGCCTTCAGCGGACTCATAATATGTATTGCTTAAAACACCTCCGGGTAGAAAAAGTACTAAAATTATTTCCGTATATATATATATATATATATATATATATATATATATATATATATATATATATATATATATTTATTATGTATTATATATATATATATATATATATATATATATATATTGTAAATATTTTTTTAATATAAATAAATGGAGATTCGAAACAAAAAACTTGAGCTTCACTGCTCTTCTAACTTCATCATTCCAGAAGCAACCATTTTGTTTTCTTGGTGGAAGGCCTTATTTTCTTGGTATTACATACTTTGCTTGCAGTATTGAGTATGCACTTTTTTATATAACTCCAAAGAATATTCAGCTCGCTGTCTCCATTTACTTCCTGGAGGCATCTCTCAAGCAATAACCTGTATTCTTCCTGTTTTGTTTCCATCTTCAGCTTGCTCCGACTGTTTGCTTTGCTAAACTTCTTTCTAGGTCTGGTGACTTTTGTATCAGCTACGAAAAGCTTGTGGTCAGTACTTAATTCTGCACCCTTATGACTTTGATATCAGGGAAGAACCTAGGGAGATCTCTGTCTAATATGAAGTAGTCGATAATGCTTTCTCTCGAGCCTTGTTCGCCTCTACTCCCAAATGTTATCTTATGGATCCTTTTGTGATTGAACCACGAGTTGCCTATAACCGTATTATTTTCTATATAGAATTCTTTAAGCGTTTGTCCATTACTAAAATATGGGCCATATACACATAAATTATTTTTGCCCACATACACTGGCTATTAAGAATGAGTTATATTCTTCAAGTGTTTTGTCTCCATGCGATTATTTCCGAATTTTTTTTGTAAAACTTTCCTTTCAAACTTCAGGAGCAATAATTCAATTGTTCACATTTCTGTGACATAGGTTAGAGTTGGACGAATTAGCGTCCTATAAATCCAGAAGTTTGCTACTCTAGACAGAACTCTGCTACGGAAGAATTTTGTTTAGCCACGGACCTATACAACCCGCCAAATGGAACGAACCGATCCTTGCCTCTTAGATACTAGGCTTTATTAATATACTTTACCGCCAAAACGAAGGAGAGGGGAGAGCGACGCTATGAGTCCTCACTCGCTGCCTGACTGGCCTGGATCAACGACCATCGCACACTGCCGCTTATCACTCCGCTTTCAAGCCGCTATTCCTATGAGAACGTCCAGAGGTCTTAAAGCTTGTCACTCGCCAGAAGCTATGCTGAGATGCTAATTGGGTATACATCACACAAATTTTAAGTCCCATTTCATTATCATAAGGCCTCAAATCGTCAACTAATTCTTCTCCTGATGATCAACGTATTACATGGTACCAACCGGACAGTTCAAGTTAATTAATGATATCATACTCATTGCTCCTTCATGCCGTGATCACTGGCGAAGATAATAATAATTCGCACATCTTCGCGCCTTATTGAAATCTTCATTATAACGTTGAAGTCCATTTTGTTGTTATTATATCTTTGGCCATTATGCTAGCATGGAGCATTTCTGTTATTGTTAATTATCGCTCCCATTCATGTTAATCATTTTTTTTTTCTTTTTTTGTCTTAAATTACTTTTGTTCATTAGATCGCTAAGTTGCATGTTTAGTCTTAAGTTATTCTTGTAGAAGCTATTATTAATTTTTATCTTTTCTTACATGTATATTTAATAGTATTTAAGAAATACTATTAAATTTTGAAAAATAATGATATTTAATTCTAATTTGGTTTAGTGACAATTTAGGTTATAATAGATCATGTTACAGCTCTCGCTTTCTCTCTCTTGCGCTAAGGAAATTATAGCAAAAGCTATTAGCGCTGGAAAGCAAGGACCACATATTTGGTCAATTAAAATTAATTCACTTCAATTAAGCCCATTGCCAATTAGTAATTTAGCAATATGCTAATAATTAGCCATTCCAAGTTGAGTATTCAATTAACATCTGCCTCATGTTATCTCTCCTTCTGTAATTAAGGGTGTTTATGTTTTGTTATGTGAATTCCACACTGTTTTGATTTCCGACCTACTTCTGTTGTCCATTTATAGCATTGTACTATCAATGTTTCTATGAAACCTACCTGAAACTTGTTTCGACATACATATAGACTATTTATTTAATGAACTATATAATTTATTTTTAATAAATATTTAATTGTGGTTTAATGTAACTTCTATCTTAAAATTGCTATCTAAAAATTTTGTTTTAAAATAATCAATAGAACTTTTACTGTTGATTGCGTACTTAGCATTGTTTTTTTTTCTTTACATTCACTTTGGCTGTCGAAAACAGTAGAATTTTATTATACTTGTTGTTTTTTTTCATTTAATTTCCACTTTATGGTTCTATGGCTAGTAGGACGATGCTACAGTTCCTAAATTTTGACTATCAAAGAATAATTAGGACAGGGATTCTTAACAAGTACCTGGAAACGATACAGGCTCGGTACGCCTAATTTACGCCCCTTCCGAAGGACGGTTTTATTAAGAATTTTCACTTCCCTTAAGAAATCCTAAGGCCATTTGCCGGTCGGCTAACCTTTGATCTTGGGTATAATAGTTTGCTATGTTGACTACTAGACCACAGGTGACCCCACCTACTAATAGTGCCATATTTCATGTTCTTCATGAATTCTGTAAATGCTTATCCCTGCTGGCGTGATAATTACTAAAACATAATTATATTAATTAATTAGAAAGCTATTTCTATGTCCCAAAAGTTTTAAACTGGTTTCCTTCTCAACTACGATTGAGTTTTTACCAATTTACTAATTAGTAAAGGCCAATACACGAATTTAATTACACTGGTCGACAAAATTTAACTTTTTTTCTTTCACAAGAATTAAAATAACAGATTCTAAAAGTATTTTTCGTGCTGAATTCAAATATAATTACAGTTTTTCCCCATCGGGCAGGAGTTTTGTGTGATATTCATTTGAATTTTTGATAATATTCCAAAAAATCCGTAACTAGCTATCTAACTAAAAATTATAACTACTGATTCTGACTTACCTAGAAAGTGGTAGATAGTGATTTTCGGGTATATTTTGCATCTGGAACGTCTCTCATTTTAGTCTAACATTAGTCAGCTAGCATATTGGAACTCCACTTGCCTTGGTATCTCTTCTCTATTGTAGAAATTTGCTGATGAAAACGCTCACCGTGTTCATCGCTGACAGCTCCAAGGTTTTCGGGGAAGAAGTCCAAGTGAGAGTCCAAGAAGTGAAATTTTAAAGACATGTTGCATCCCATAGTTTTATAAAAATGCAGAAGATCAGCCACTATGTCACGATAGTTTTCTGCTTTATGGTTTCCAAGAAAATTGCAACACAAACTTTTGAAAGACTGCCAGGCTGCTTTCTCCAGTGGATTTAACAGTCCCTCGAAATGTTCATCAGCCATTAATGATCCGATTTGTGGTCCTATAAAAACTCCTTCTTTCAATTTAGCATCACTGGCTTTGGGGAATTTCGATTTCAAGTACAAGAATCCATCAGAAAGTTTATCCATAGCTTTGACGAAATTTTTCATAACTCCTAACTTAATATGCAATGGAGGTAAAAATATTTTTTCAGGCTTCACTAAAGGGACACTTTCTTATCTCTGCTGTCCCACTCGCACAAAAAACAGCAAAATTTGGTGAACCCAAGTTGCAAACCATGCAATAAAGCAATGACCTTTAAATCACCACAGATATTCCATTCATATTTTCCATATTGTATTTTCTCTAAAACTAGTTTCATATTTTCATATGTCTCTTTCATATCAGCGGCATGCGCTACCGGTATTGATGGAAGTTTATTGCCAATATGTAGCAGCACAGCCTTCAAACTTACTTTAGAGGAGTTTATGAACAATCGCCACTCATCTGGCCGGTATTGAAACCCAAGAGTTTCCATAACTGAACAAATATTATTACAAAACACAATACCATTTTCTTCAGAGAAGTATACTTTGAAAACACTATGGCGGCTACGATATCAACTAATTCTTACAGCTTTTTTGAGTAGATTCCACCCTTTGAGTCTGGAAGCTAAAACTTCCGCTTGCTGTTTAGACAGATTTAAATCGCGAATCAAGTCACTAAGGTCTTGCTGATTGGGAAAGTATGGTTCTGATGAACAGCTACTGGCTTCATATGTAAGATCATTTTTATTTTCATCTGAATCATTTGAAGTTTCAGTCAGGTCAGAACCAGAGTTATCACTTAAGGTTGTATCTGCATATACTGGTACGGGGAACTCTTCACTGTGTAAGACAGGTCTCATTGCAGATTGCAAATTCGGATACTTAACTGTATATTTTGTTTTAGATGTGTTTCCTTTAATATTTGTCAAACAAAAATAACAGTCAGTTAAATGATCCTTCGGTTCCCTCCAAATCATGGGAATTGCAAATGGCATATGATGTGTACCATTTTTCCACCCAGTCAGCAGTCTAACACACGAAACACAGCATGTATTTGGGGCCCAGCTCTTATCAAAATCACCAACTTGACAGCCAAAGTAAAGTTTATAACACTTCTTTACAAGTGGGGTCAAATTTCGCCTCTGAGACTTGAAGGTCAGCTCACCACAAATATAGCAGAAATTATCTGCATGATTTACACAATTTCTTGGCATGATGAAAAAATAAAGCACAGAAATACAACATGCACAACATACACAATACACTTCTAAACAGAAAGGAAGGAAATATTTCACTACTCAACAATCTCACAGTCAGCTCAATACTGACACATCACATCTGAGAGGTCTGAACAGGTATAAACAACAACAATGAACCTGCACAGTCATGTTTTATTGCGCTTCAGCATGACATTGCAAATAATTTCAATTATACAGCTTGAGTAAAATAGCTACATATGAGGTAACGGTTCCTATGACAGGTCAAAGAAAACGCTAAAATCATATTTTGAAAAGTAGCTTTTACAGAAAAACTATGCCTGATGGGAAAATTCTGACTACATATCTGAATTCAGGATGGAAAATTCCACTAGATTCACTATTCAGATCTCTTGTGAAAAAAACCTTGTCGACCAGTGTTATCGATAATTTAATCGTTAGTTTTTAGTGAGTCTGGACGGTATAAGCGAAATTATGAAAATAAATATGATTTTTTATCAAAGTTATTATTTTCACTTTATTGATAAAGACGTTACGTTTTCTATTTTATCTTTTTCTATTGGTAACTTAATAACCTAATGTGTGGTTATATTTATATTACCCTTATATTTATAGTACTCTTTTAGTTTATAGTATTTATAGTACTCTTATATTTATTTATATATTCATGCACTTTTCTGAATACTGTATCATTCTTATAATTTACCCCTTGGGCCAGATGTTTATTCATTTAATTTTGTACAGATCTGTAATTCTTAAGGGACCTGGTCATAGAATGAAATTATTTTTCTATTCTTTTCTAGTCAAAAGAATTTCAACATGGATGATTTAAACTAATAGAAAAATGCAATAAAATAAAAATGGCAAATAATGCTTATATGGATCAAGGCTCACATGGGAATCCCTGAAAATGATGAGGTAGACAGTGTCGCAAAATCTTCCGTTAACTTATCGTTCTTTTCTCACATCAAACTGCCCTCCATAAACAGACTATTTCCCGGAGATTAAAAAATGCATGGTTAATAAATAGTCCCTGCATTATCAGGAGTCTTTCATAGGCAGAACTTATAAATCTATTGTCTCGCAAATTTTAAATAAGCCGTGGTTCTCTACTTTGAACCTTACAAAGGATATAATAAAAGATTTTGTCAGACTTAAAGCTAATCATGGTCTATGCAATGTTTTGCACTTCTTCAGAATGCCAGACGTGGCCAAAGAGAAACTCTCCATCATATTATTATAGAATGCCCCGCATACAGGGGCCCAAGAGAAAAATAATAAAGTTTTATAAAACCATTATCCAACAATGAAACCCGTTATAAACAATTACTAGCATCAAAAAAGCCAGAGGAAATCATCAGTGTCACAGAATATTAATGTTGAATAATTGAATATATATATAGCATAGTATGCAATTGTGCTCATACTTAATAAATTCTTAATTAGCTGTATACTTCAACAGTATTATATTTAATGTTATTTCATTATGACTAATTCGTAAATGGGATTAATATACGATAATTTTTCAGGTACGTTTATAGGAGGAAATCTTCCTGATCTTGTCACCTTTGGCGTATGTATTTAGTCTTTCCTCTTTCCTCGTATTCTCTTCTTAGCTCACTTCTTCATTGTTTTTTTTCTCTCTTCCATTTTCTTTGAGTGTGAAAGTATATATTCTTCTCTTATTGGCTGTAAACTGTTCTGCGTCGGTCCTCCTTATGAGTTTTCTAAAAATTACTTGGAGTTAATTTACTCTATATTGGATATTTTTACACGTTTTTATAAGTGCAGGTAAGTGTTAAAAGTCGTTTAACCAGGTATTATCATTTGGCCAGAGAACAGATTCTTCTCTTATTTCACTAAACCCTTAAACTGCTCAATATCTTATATGTTTTATAACCCTTATACAGTCAATATAACTGGATCAACATATTTCAAGCAATATTATTGATATAAAGGAAACCAACTTCTTCTTCATTTAAAGAGATGGCTAGAATAAACCTCTTTCTTTATGTATTTATGAACCAAACATTATGTTAAAAAATATGGTCTATTCAATATATAGATATTATTATCGCAATTATTCATTTTTTATTACTTGGTAAAGAGCCAAAAATTCATATAAAAATTTCATAACCTTAGAGAATGCTTAAAAAACAATGAACCCAAGTTATCTAGAGGGATTCCACATTATAAGTGTATTAAAAATACCTCAAATTCCAAAGACTCTTCATGAACTACATTTGTTTATATTATTTTTAAGATATATAAAAATAATAAATATTTTATAAATGAAAGTTATTTTTAATATAAATATTTCTACTTTTAATTTTTTTTTTTACGTTTTGAATGTACTAATAAAACCTTAAGACAGAAAACAAACATATTGTTATATTGAACATTTTCGTTTGTGAATGTAAGTGTATTAGGAAATAAAATTTTCCATTAGATAGATACTAAACAAACTCGATTTAACTATAATGTTTTTATTATACGTGTTAGCCTTTTAAAGCAAAATACTTTTAATGCCTAAGTGAGGACTTGGGCATGGAAGGGTCAGATTTCCCTAGCATATCCTTACAGACTTCAGCAATCACATTTTCCTCCTCTCTCTCCCCTAACAAATACCTTCCGGTCTTAATATATTTACTTATTATATCAATAACCCTCCAGTTTGGGATGTTTTAACACTGAACACATCCAGCCATTACAGGCTGAGTCGTCCCGCTCTTCTTTAATTATTGTTCTTGGCCTTTCGACAGTTGTCATTCTGGTCACATGGCAGCCCAACGCAATATCCCAAGCTTTATTACTTCATCACCTCCGGTGCCAAGAATATACTTGTCAGCTCCACATTGGTGCGGTGTAAACATCACAAGAATATTAGAAATAAAATATGTAACAATATTTTACTTTTTAATTATTAAAAAACATAATCAGAAATCGAATATTGTAAAGCTAAGAGTCTCTGCGATGGAAATACCTCAATGAATACAAATATTGAAACGTGTAGATTATAGCCATGAGAGAAATTCCACTTTCCTTATTCCCACACAGATCTTGAAAAAAACTTGAGGCTTTACCTATCACATCTCTCAGCCCGTGGTGTGAATATATCATTTTTGAGCATGTCTGTGCAGGTCCTACTAGACAAGATCTCAATAGAATAAGATGATTTGATCGATATTTATAATTTGGGGGACAATTATCAACAGTTCGATTTCCCCGGTTAATTACCAACGGTTTCTACTACTTTTATCAATTTTTAATAAAAACCATAATTGAATTGTATGTAATTTTCGATAATTACTAAAATTATAATAGTATTCTTCTATCTTATATATTTTATGTATCTACTCATCTTAGGCAACATTAGTCTCTGAGTAAGAATTTGATATAAATGCCTAACCCAATGGATCATATATAATCAGCCATAGATAGTCATGTCCCCTAATTCCGGGCTAATCGTTATTGCCTATAACTGTAAGGTGGTCTGTATCTAGGTTTAGTTATGGGCATGCATTAGTATAATATCGGCTCATTATAACTTTACTGATTAATTATGCTAAGATAATTACCTCTGTATTGTATTTGCTGTGGACATTGTTAATTCATCCACCTGAAGGTTTAGTGGGTAGCACATGTTGCTTGGTTGGAAGGAATATTGGATTGTAAATTTTTCAATTTACAACAGACCAACTCCTATGAAAAGCGAGAAGATTATACCAAATTTTTAGAAGAATGATTAAGAGCCATTGACTTGGAATTGGGACTTGAAAACTCTAGATACAGTTTATGTCAACAGTTCTAACAGCTGCTGCAAGCGTATGATTTGAAGAAGGTTAATACAAATGGGGGAAACACTAAATGGTGGAACTAGAATGTTAGAATATCTGTGAATAAAAATAAAGAAGCCTGGAAAGCATATCAGTCACTGCGTACAGATCAGAACCTACAAGAATACAGGCTCAGATGGAATGAGGCTAAGATAGCTGTATGTGAAGCTAAGAAGCAATCTTGGGAGGAATTCGGCAAATCACTAGACAAGGATTATTATGAAAATGTAAAAGTATTTTGGAAGAATACAAAAGCCCTGAGAAGCAAAAGTATTAAAAGGATAAGAAATGTAATGAGCGAAGATAATAAATTCCTTGCCAAGCCAGAAGAAATTATAGATAGTTAAAAAAGACATTATGAAAATGTTTTTTTCTGGAACAGATGTAAAGGAACCCAACGGGACAACAATAGAAGATAGTCAGAACAATGAGGAAACTATCTGGGAGGAAGAAGATGGGAGAGCTAAAGAAAAAATCAAGACCGGCAAAGCTGCAAGATATGATCGCATTTCACCGGAAATGATTAAGTATGAAAGACAGGAGATGATAAAAGTTTTACAGGCTCTATTTCAGAATGTATGGGACAACAACAAGATACCGAAGGATTGGGAAATAAATGCCATAGTCCCAATATACAATAAAGGGAAGCAAAGTGACTGTAGCAACTATAGGCCAATTTGTCTCTCCTCAGTAGTGTATAAAATGTACACATCAATCCTTCAGTATACGCTCAGAGAACTGGTGGAGAATCAGTTGGAAGAGGAACAGGCTGGCTTCCGTCCTGGGAGGCAAACTCAGGATAATATCTTTATTCTAAGAAATACGAGTATATTGGAAAAGTCATCGAGTATATGGGAAAGAGGTAAGAACACGTACCTTGCATTCTTAGACCTGCAATCCGCTTTCGATTCCGTTCCTAGGAAATATATATATATTTATATATACATATATATATATATATATATATATATATATATATATATATATATATATATATATATATATATGGGAAGCACTCCAAGCAAAGAAAGTACCCAAAAAGATGCAACAAAATCGACATACCAAGATCCTAAAGGGTTGGTATGTATAAATGGGCAAGCATCTAAGCCATTCCATATGAAACAGGGAGTGTAGCAAGGAGATCGTCTTAGTCCTCTGTTCTTCATTACACTAATAGACGAAATCCATAAAATTTGCAAAAGGAGGACAGCATGGACATAAGGAAAGTGGAATCACAAGACCTCACAGAATGTGACCTGTTCGCTGTTGACATTGTCCTTCTTGCCGATACTAAAGAAAAGTTGCAACAAGCAATAGTTGAGTGGCAGGGGGAGCTTCGTAAAGTACTCATAGTCTTTAGAGCGGAGGAAACAGACATGCATTTCTACTGCAATGCAGAAGAGCACTAATGACTTTCAAAATTTCATCAAAATAGGCGCTATAGCTTAGGAGGTGTTCAGTGACGTACACACTATCAGAAGAATTTTACAAATAAAAATAACCAACTAATTAGCAAACTCATTGTTTTTATTATTCTATGCACAGTCTTATTAACCTATAAATAAAACGACCTATAAAGGCAAATGGTACTATTCAGTAATTTAAAAGGACCCTCGAACCGGCAGATATCTATGCTCAAAAACTGAATTTATAACAGAGCCCGAAGCCCTACCAGCTACCCGTGTGATTCAGGCCATTCCGGAGCGGTGATTAAAGGTCCCCCGGATCAGGAAGCGAACGAAACCTAACGGATAAAAATTTCTATTTGAGTTCGGGAAAAGGCGATTAAGCCGGTCATCCTTTATGAAATCAGTGCCACAGTCCCTCATCTATTTCTCCCCCATCCAAAGAGTTTTCCCAGCATTTTTTTTCACCCTTTCATTTCTTTATGATCTGGGAGCCTCCCCTTTTTGCGAGTCCGGCTTAGTTAAAGAACTTCCCTAAGCGCCCAGCTTTTAGATCTCCATCGTCCAATATAAACGGTCATTAACGTTTACGATATGGTGAAATTGAAAAGTTAATGAAAAAATATAAACCCATTTTAAATGTTAAAATAAAATTCGATATTTCGATTAAAGAATATAACTTCATAACTTAATTAAATGGTCAAATTTTACTTTTAACTGTTCAAGTTCAATTCCGATAATAAGTGAAATGGTCGGGGAAGGGGGGTTGCACTTAAAAATTATTTAGTGAAACCCCTGTAATAATAATCATAATTATAATATATATATATATATATATATATATATATATATATATATATATATATATATTGCACTTAATAATGATTATTAAGTGCACATTTTTTTATTAATGAAAAAATTATAATTTTTTCACAAAATAAAAGTTAAAGTGATTATATTTGAGCCAACGTTTAGGTACAGATGCTATGATCAAGGCTGAGAATAAAATAAAACAGAAAAACTATATAAACCAAGCAGCATATAAACAGAAATAATAGGAATGACAAGAAAGTAATACAAATAGTAGTAAATACTATTACTAATATGATTTTAATGTTTTAATTATTTTAGTATAATATAAAAAAAGAAAATGAAATAGTAAGTAATTTAATTTAAATAACAGATTATTTAATAATCATTAATATCATAAAACTAACACAAATGAATTATTCGAAGCTTATAATTATTTCAAGAAAGCCTTCATTTAATTAAACACAAGAAAATACAATTAAACACAAAAATCATAATTTTATAAAAACATAAAATTATAGTTTTATACTTAACCAGTTATTATTATTATTATTATATTATTATTCCTTTCATCACATAATATAGGACGTTCTTGGATAGCATCGGAGAAAAATAAAATTTCTATTTCTGACATTATAACAAAAACACAATATTTATGTACACAATATAATAATAATATTCATAAATCATCACGGCACTGCATCCAGTTCACGCAAATATATAAAGCCACTAGATCGCGTTCGCTTCGCACTCGCCGCGCCTACGTGCATTCGGTAGCGCAGGACATTTCTGTAGGTTTCAGCTGCTTATTTTTCGCACCGCTTTGCTTTGCGTTCGCGTCAAGATCGCTCACGTAGGACGTCGCCTTAGTACTGAGTGATGAAAACATTTGCCGGTTTGACCATAGTTTTAAAATAATTCAAACGGAAACCTTTAGATATCGCAAATATGACAAAAATGGACTTAAACCACTTTCAACAATAACAGCTCAAATTATGAAATAATTGATGATAAAAAATATTAAAATTACAAGAAATGATTGTATTAAAAATATTATGAATGCCATATTATTGTTGAAAGACAATATTAGTTTGAAATAGGTACTATTAAAAAGAATATAATAATAAGAAAAAAAGCTCTGTGAGAGTTATATATTAAATTAATAAGCATTAATGTTTATAATCGTATGTTCGAAAAAGTTGAATTTCAATATTCAAACTGACTCCAATTTTTATCACTTCTGAAAATGTCACAAAAGCTGTTGATGAACTGAAATACTATGAAATATATAAACCTGTTCCTGATTATTCTGCTGTAGGAATTAATCTAGGAGTAGTACATATTGTGATCAGGATATTTTAGAAGCGTACAATCCAATTCCACTGAAAATAAAAGTAATAAAGTCTGAGAAGATTAATCCAAGATTCCAGTCCGAATTTCAAATATTGAAGGTTGTAACTTTCTCTGTCATCAAACATTTAGTAGTTTAATGCTTCGGATTCATGCAGCCCATATACGAATAGGGTTCTAAGTAGCCCTATACTTACATCTAAGTTATCTCTGTCCGGCATGTTTTTCAAATATTTATGTTATTTGTTTTAAAAGATTCTAATGAGGTAAATAATATAAACATATGTCCACTGCGGTCAAGTTGCATCAGATGCAAGTCAAGTACATTACCTTCGGAACAGCTATAAAAGAGAAATTTCACATTTAGCGGAACATCAGAAAATATCTTATGACATTGGATTTAATTACAGTGATGCTATTACAGTTTTCAAAACAGATTAGTTCAATTCTGTTTTACTTAAACTTAATTTTGATGTTTAGGTCAATATTCTTTGTAAACATTAAGTCCTTTGGGAGTGGTGTGGCTCAGTTGGTAGAGCACTGAGTGACGTGCAGAAGGATTTCAAATCCGGCTGTAGCAAATAATTTATTTAGTCTGCTAACAATCCTGCCCCACAGAGGAAGAGAATGCTACGTGTGAGCAATGAGCGGAGAGGTCCAGATTTATCAGACTGATCCTCCCTAATTGAAGGACAAAACCCTCCCAGGCCACCTCCTCGCCGGATATTAACCTCTACCGCTTCTGATTAAAGAATGAGGTGCTCCCTGAATAGCATGGCCAAGTCAACCATATTGTTAATATTGGTCCGACATATTGGTGATTTATAAAAAGAGAAATTAATAATAAAGAATGAAATATTGAAATCATGATTGATGGCAATATTGGAGGAGTCGTCCTGTAGCTACGTATTCCAATGATACCATCAGAACCCATAATACCGTTCAAAAGACTTCAATTTGATATAAGTTTGGCTTTTGCTATGACCAACAACAAGTCTCAAGGTCAGACAGTATCCATTTGAGGTTTGGACCTAGAAATAAATTTATATAAAAATATTATTAGCCATAAGTAAAAATCAACCATGATATATCTCATTCATTAATCTAATGTTTATATTTTATCAGTTAGGAATTGTGTATATTATTCGTTTATTATATACTGTACTTAGATATAAGACGAATAAAATTTAAGTATTTTTAAAACTATTACAACAGCCACAGCAACGCATGGCCGGGTCAATTAGTTATTATATAGATATTATGAGTTTAAATAATGTTTCTCTCCTTCTTTTTATCATCCACCATATTTATTTAAAATATTAGATTTATAATGTATAAAAACTAAACCTAATATACGAATTAGAGGCTAGAACATTACTTTACAATTTGTTATAAGTTAGCCGCCATACTGTTCTTTACGGTTTGCATCCTCTATAGAGGTACAGAGAAGGTCGGCTTGGATTACCTAATTTGTGTAAATTACTAGTGTCATGATCAGAAAATCGAAGTAGGTAGTTTAATTATGGATATAGTCAAAACAATCTTAATAAAAATTACATTTTTTTTCTCAAATAATAGAAAAAATGTATTTAGTTTTAAATTCCATAAAAAAGGCAAATTTAACATAAAAAACAATTGAAAGGAATCTATGAAGGCAAATAACTGTGAAGTTTCCTACATACAAAATTTTTATTTTATTAAAATCAGTTTAAAATAAAATTTAGTATTAGTAGTAGTAATGTCCTGATCATATTTCAAACTAAAGCTAGCTAACTGTGATTGGTAAAAGATGCTTTTTATCAGTTTTTCTTTTTCATAATAACCCTCTGAAAGGACCGTTTATTTATTGGCACATTCCATACCTGAGTATACTATGTGGTTTTTAAATTCATTTATACAATAAGGATTAACAACAATTGTGATAATTCTAATTTATATATATATATATATATATATATATATATACATGCACGCGACATCGTGACTAATATGCTGTTACCAATGTTAACAAAATTAAGATAACAATATTTATACAATGATTATCTGTTTTACATTTTGTGATTATTCTAAATAAGATGTCAATCTTCCGAAATCAATACTGAAAATAAATTTTGTGATTTCGGGTCGAAAGGTATTGTATAGGTCATGTTCAGATACTGGCCAAACTTTCTCTCCTATTAGTATGGAAATAATTAATTTCGAACTTCGTGCTTCATACATTTGGCAATCATATACTATGTGTTTAAATGTCTGTTCTTCTTTGTCTATTGAGCAAGTATTGTCCTTGATTATCTGAAATCTGTATAAGTATGATTTAGTATTGTTACTGGCTACTGGGTGAAAAAATGACTTAAACACTCCTAAATCCTGATACTAATATTTATTAACAAAGTGACAAAAAGAATACAATGAAGTTACAAAAAATTAAATTATTAAACTAATATAAATTTACAATAACAATATTCTAAATATTTATTATAACCTACGCCTATTTAATTACTCAATCAATATTAGATTTTACTACTACGAAATAGCTTAACTAGTCAAGTACATTTGTACAAATACAATAAAATTATGCTAGAACTTATAACTACAAATTAACACTTACAGTTCACTAATTAAAGTAAGAATCTCCAAATATAACGAACTGACACACAGTAATAAACAGAAACGGTTTATTACACTCACAAGACTGTCACAATCCACTGATACACTTATTACATTGGCCGGTTCAACACTGAATCGTTTATCACACTGACGCTCACTTATTACTGTTCATCACACTGCCTGGTCTACTCTCTGACTGACCGAGGGGGTTCTTTAAATAGGCAAGGCCGAACATTCTAGAACACGGAAGTAGGGGAAGAATGTTCTGGGATCGTCGAGAACCTTCTTGATCTCTTCCGATAAAAGGAGGCGTTCGAGAAGGCTCTAATCCAATCTTAAGTTCTCCCGCCGACGGCTTAAGACGCTAATCCCTTCCTTCCGTCCTTCTCTCTATGACCTTAAAAGTATGTTCAGGTTCAGTAAAAACCTGAGTTGGTTTTTAGTTAGTGGATTTTTTTATTTCGTAGCTATTGGTTGTCAGTTTTGGAATAAACCTATGCAAACTAGGAGATTCATTTGAAACAGTCCACCGTTCATTCCATTTCAAAATTGATTCTTCCCTGCTTTTCAATTTTATGAACAAAATTAGTGTTTTGTGAAAAGATGGAGACAAATAACTTTGTGCTGTCTCTTTTGCAAATTTATCAGCTATCTCACTGTCCTCAATACCAGATTAACCTTAAACTTATGTTATTTTTACAGAGAAATTTAGAAGCCCAAATGTGCATAAGTTCATTTTGATATTTTCTGTAAGCTCGTCATGTATGTCTGTGTTGAGAAGTGATTGTATCTAGATCATGTTATCTGTGTGTATGACTATGTCTGTAAGGAATTCTGTCGCTTTTACAACTGCGTACTTCTCAGCTTGGTTGTTGGAACACGTAGAGCCTATTTTGTACACTTCGCATCTTCCCATTCATGTCCCAAAGTAGCTAATGTATCCCAAATATAGCACATCCTACATTATTAACTTCTATACTTTCGTGAGTGTAAATGTTGGTGATTTCTGTATCCGTTCCGTTATGTCCTGTCAAGTGTGTGTAAAGTTTGGCAAATCTTGATGGGTGTAACCAATCCAAAGGTTCAGATTCACGTTGCTATCCTGTTATCGTCGATTTCTCTAAAGTTTTCGTTACGCAGTTCAATCGATGAAAGATTTCGATAATTTTAAGATCGATGGGTACAATTCCTGCAAACACACAAGCTGCGTCATATGAGATTGTTTTATACGCCTTGACGATCCTGATCCTACTGATTTATTTTTAGTCTTTGAAGTTTCTGAAGATAGCATTTTTTCTCAATCGCTTTATGCCATATCGGCATAAAGCAATATTTAAGTTGGCAATAATTTAGCAGAGCCAGTCCTTCTAGTAATTAATCAGTAAATACAGGTAATTTAAATCTATAAGGCAACTCTTTAATAAAAAAACAAATTGAAAAAATCACAGCTCTTTTATCGATAAAAGTTTGAATTAATACAGACAAACTTTTTGTAGGATGACTAAAGACTCAGCCGATCTATTACTAATTAGAAAACTACCCGACAGCCATAATCAATTATCACTCCACAATTATTTACCTTCTATCATTTCTGTAGACTTATCATGTTCCTAAAAAACCAACAGTTTTATGGCTTTGACGCTTCGTAGGTCAGTTGAAAATGTAACTTCGTAATATCATATCGTCTTTGTAATTGCCGCTTGTCATTTGTTCAACAAGCATTGTTGTTCGACCATTGTTTCGATAAAATTGTTTATACTAACAGGAAAACACACATACATACGGTTTTGTCTCATACCGAGAATTCACAGGTTTGAATCACCGTGTCCATTATTATATTGATGTGTCGCAATTAAATTTATGTTGTATGTCCTTTTGTTTTACCGTTTTACATACTTTTTTTTCTATACTTCTTTTCGTTCGTCACTTATATTCATAAAATGTAACAGTATATTTAGAAAGGTATTAATAAAATGTATATCTTCAAATTCCGAGAAGTTCAAAAGTGAAACAAGCCGAAGGTCAACTATCAATACTTAAAAAACGTTAGCTTCTAACGCAAGTGTTATTTTAGTTGATTATTTCAAGAAAACATCATTCTTTTGTAACTTTTTTCCTATAGCACTTGTACTTCCAGAAGTGCGTAGATCTTAACAAGAAATCTGCTATTTTGGCTAAAATCATAAGAAGCGATCCTAATTTTAATTCAGGATAAGATTGGAAATTAATTGGACACTTTGAAGGAGGCTACTACAGCCCAATTAACTTAAAAACGGTGGTCTTGGAAACATACTATAAGCAAGAGATCAGTTCGCCTGAACGAATGAAGTGTGTTTCAGGTATAATTTAAGAACGTTATAAATTTGCCCAACAATAATTTTTAAATACTCTTTCAGGTTTCCACGGCCACTATTTATACACAAAACTTCAGTGGTTTCTGGTTGAGACCATGTTGTTGAATTTTTCTTCGCCAACGTTTCGCTAGACATACTGCTAGCTTCTTCAAGGCTGAGTCGAGAATGAAGACGCTCCGGTAACTCGCGGCTTTATATAGCCGTCGCTCGGGTTCGCTCGGGTTCATTCGGGTCCACTCGTAGTTCGTCGGGTCATTTCGCTAGTCCATCGGGTTCTTTCGTGTCAGTGGTCGGAGTCTGCTCTTCCATGACTGTGATTGAGTTGTTTCTGTTTTTTCGGTCTCTGCTTGGCTGGAATTAGGGTTATTAGATTTTTCTTGGTTGGTTTGTTGTTTTTTCTTTTCCTTTATGACTATGTTAGGAAGCCATAGTTTGCTTAATCTGTACCCGTCTTCCCTGTTGAAGTTTTCTGGGTGCTTGACTATTTTAATGGCTTCCAGTATCCTCCTTTCTGTGTTATTGCTGCGTTTCTGAACCACTTTAATTTTTTCAAATTCTATGATATGGTTCGTGGTAGTAAAGTGTTCCGCCAAAGCTGATATTTTTCTATCCAATTTTTTCACACTTTTAATGTGTTCATTAAGTCTTGTGGATATCAGCCTACCCGTTCGCCCAATGTATTCTTTTCCACAGGAGCATGGAATGCTGTATATGCCAGGTGTTCTGAGCCCTAATCTGTCCTTTGCACTGGGTAAAACCTGGCCTATCTTCCTGTCTGTGGTGTATATTGTTTTTATGTTGAACTTTTTCAGTATTTTGGCTATTTTCTCGGTGGTGCCTTTGACATATAGGATCACTGCTTTTTTAATTTCTTCTCCTTTTTCCTCTGTTATTTTATCTTGTCCGCCTGTCTTTTGGGCTTTCTTAAATTCTCTTTTTATGATGTCTTCCTGATACCCATTCTTTATTAATGCTTTCTTTAGGTGTCTTTCTTCTTTCTTTAAATATGACGGTTCTGAAATTCTGATGGCTCTAGTCATCAATGTTCTTATCACACTATGTTTTTGTGAAGGGTGATGGTGCGAGCCAGCATTCAAATACCGGTCAGTGTGGGTAGGCTTTCTGTACACTGAGTATCCTAATCGGTTACCTTTCTTTTCCACTTTAACATTCAGGAACGGTATACCTTCTTCCGTTTCAACTTCCATAGTGAATTGGATGTTTTTGTGTCTCCCGTTCAAGTGGTTGAGGAAATCGTTTAATGTTTCTTTCCCATGCGGCCAAATAACGAATGTGTCATCAACGTATCGTGTGATGGCTTCAAACCTGAAGCTTTTAATGCTCCTTGTACGAAATTTTCCATAAAAAGTTCCGCGACTAGTGGGCTTAATGGTGATCCCATACTTGCGCCTTCAATTTGTTTGTAGTATTTGCCATCAAATAAAAAGTATGATGATATTAAACACAGTTCAGCCAAGTCTGTATCTGCTTTACTGAGCACTTTATTCATTAGTGATATAGTATCCTTTATAGGTATTTTGGAGAAAAGGGATTTCACATCGAAGCTGACCAGTATATCTTGGTGATTGATTCTTATTGCTGCGATTTTATTCACAAATACGTTAGAGTCCTTGATGTGGTGTTCAGTGTTGCCGATATGTGGTTTTATTTTCTTGCTTAAGTATATTTTGTATAAAAAAAAATAATTTTAATTTGAAAGTTATACCAGTGTCAGAGAAATAAACACAAACAAATTACTATGATATTTTTATTGATACAAAACCCATAAGTAGAAATACAATATAGACTACACGACGATTTAACAACATATACATGCTCTGCGCCATAGATTCTATAAAAACTCTTACCGTAAATATAAAAGAGTAATAAAAAAAACCTGTAGCCGCTACAACACGTGAACGAGTCTGGGATTCAGTACATGGTAGAGACTGTACTGTTTCATGGACAACGGTTCTGCAAGGAGGTGACTCGTCCTAGGTCACGCCCAACCGCCAGTATTTCCCCCTTATTTTGGGCATCCTATTTTTATAATATTTTATAGAGGCTGGGTGAGCCCCAGGAGGTCCTAGATCCCATATGATCCATATCCTGCCTCAAACAGACTAAATAAAAGTAACTGCCTGCAGCGCGATTTGAACCAGGATTTCCCGCATGGCTACTCAGTGCTCTACCACCGAGCCACTCCGCTATAAAATAGTAATACACCGATTAAACAAGACATATATGTGTACAACTACACTTAATTGTAATTGCAACTTGTATTAATGTAATATTGTAAAAAAAAATATGTTATGTATGAATAAAAATTTCCTTCTAAATTATCTAATATCAAAGTAAATACAACAACTAGGTTAAATTTATGGTTTTTGTATGAGCTAGATTTTCAAAGTTTAGTTAAAGCCTTAGAAATTATTACAATTCATAATTTCCTAAGAGAAAAAACAACTTCAGAAGAAGACAGACTGTTTCTGTTTTCAACTGTTATTAAAAACGCGCTGACATAGTTTGCATTACAAAAGGAACATAGGAAGAATTACGTACCATTTATATGGATAATAAAACTAATTACTTTTCTTTCAAAAATGAATAATTTGTAATTAATATAAGTGAGGACAATCTAACTCCTCAAAGTCACGAACGAATTTGGTGTTTCTTAAGTTTTAAACTTTGGATTCATAAATTTTAAACTAACTAAAAATTCAAATTGTATACATTAAATCCCTATCTCTGGTTTAACCCTAACATTCAATAGCTAAAAATAACATAAATCTATATTTAAATATTTTTTTTGAAACTATCAATCCCTTTATAACGGGAAGCAGCAACCTCATCACCTGAAACCAATTTAGCAAAGTTCGTAAGGAGAGTTGGATGCCAGTATTATTAATTTAGTTGATGTAGGACTTACTAATTGGGACTTATACGTAATAATAGCAGAATGTAGTCGCTATAGTACGAAACGATATAATAATTACTAAAGCTAGCAAATGCTAAATTTAAACCATAATGTTAGTTGAAGCATCTTTTTATTTTCAGATTTACAAAAAAAATAAAGAATGTATTTAAGTGTTCTAGTAGTGAAAAGAAGATATGATCTTAAAATTTTAGAAGCTAGAAAACATTTCTTAACCCTCAAGTACTGATTTAGTTTTTCCTAGTACTGAAACCTGGTTAAAAATTCAGTGATAATTACAAAATTAAATATTTTAACATTTTATTGCTTGTTGTAACTTATATGAACCTTCTTCCATTTCCCACAATCAACAAATATAGGATATCTTTTTACATTTCAATAAACATATAACAAATAAGATCAATGAAGGAAATAATGAAAATCAAAAACTACATATTTTAAAACTTATGTATGACGAATTTATCACAATACATTTAATTTTGATTTTAAACAATTAAAATCTATTAATAAAAATACTTTTTATTGGTATATTGGTTTTTTGGACATATCACAAATGAAGGATGTTTTCCTAACTTTTTGTATTAGGCTTATGTAACAATTTCTGCCAACAAAAGAAGTAATAGGACAAAAACATCGGGTCATTTCCACCATCAACATCAGGCCGCTTTCACATTCAATAAGGTACTTGCAAGAAAGGAAGGTAATGAGTTATACATGATCGGTGATTTCCCATGATCCATTCGGTAGGATATCCTAGAAAGTAGGTAGGTACAAAAAGGGACCATGTCTCAGTACTTGTGGGTTAATTATTTCTTGTAACAATAATAATTTCCAGAGGGAGAACGAATTTTCACCATTACAAAACCCATTGTTAATTCTTAATTGAGATTTCTTCTTTTGGTTGTTTATGGCCTCTACTGGAGCACTATGCAGGCCTTTAAGTCACTTTTTACTGCACTGCAGAATCTATTTCTTCAATCTGAGGTGGTTCAATCCAATGCTTGCTTTACACTAAAATGTTAAATTCCTGTATTTGTGGATTATCGTTCGTGATATAGCTATGTTTCGAAGAACATTAGTTATGATTAAGTCTTCAATAATTAGTCGTGAAATTCTATTTTTTACGTACCCTTGATGATTTGGATTTCGTTTTGTATCTCATTCAACAAGGTCGGGTCGTTTATCAAAAACATGATTGGTTTCCATGATCGTTTCTTGTTTTATTTCACTTCGAAGTTTGCAATTCTTATTATTATTTTGATTTACTATGTTACTGATTAAGACATAGACAGATTAAAAAAAACAATGATAATGAAAAGAAATTAAAATAGTGACAGATATAATAAAATTAAGATAAAGACAGATATAACAAAATTAATGATAATGACAAGAAAATGAAAATAATGACAGATATAATAAAGTAAGACAGATTTAATAAAATTAAAGAGAATGAGCAGAAATGACAAATTATAAATAACGTATATAAAATAAAATACAGAAAACAAATGTACAGAAAGGGTAGTAAAGTAAAAATAATATAAAGGAAAATCAGAAAGGAGGAGGTAAACAAAAGAAACAAAATGAGAGTATTTACATATACAAAAAACGGTTGGAACATGAAGAATAAAGAAAAACTAGTAAAATAAAGATATAAAATGAATGATAACGGACTTAAAGATGTTACATGTTACAGAAAAGTATGGAACTGTATGTACAATAACTAATGTGAATAATAGAAATACTATTGTACAGTAACAATAGTGTACAATGACCGTTTGAAAAATAGTAGATAGGATTAATGAATTTTGAAAAATTAAAATTAGTGAAATACTATTGTACAGTAACAATAGTGTACAATGACTGTTTGAAAAAAGGTAGATAGGATTAATGAATTTGAAAAATTAAAACTAGTGCTTAAAAATATGAACTCTTGATTACCAACATATGATGGATGCCCAAATGATAAGAGGGAAATAATAGTGTGAAGAATGGAGAAAAGATAAAGAGAAAAGGATATAATAAATAAAATATGAAGAAAGGACGAACCGATTTGGAGAGAGAAGCCGGCTGATTGATGTAACGGCTGACTAGTACTGAAAAGACCGTTAAGGGAGCAAGGAGGAAGAGTTAGAAGCGATCTCTAGCGGCCAAACAGTTAACTATAGAAGGTAACCATACCTGAGTATAGGAAAAAAAGAGGGAAAGTGAATAAATGGATAAAATAATATAAATAAAATAAATAAAATTAAAACCAAAAAATATACGAATTAACAGATTCGTATATTAATATAAATAAAATTAAAACAAAAAAAATATAAATCTCAATAGTATGATAACAAAAGAAACATCAGTGACGAAGTGACAGAATTTAAGGTTTTTTGAGTAAGTTAAAATTTTGGGAGTAGGTAGAGGAAAGGTGATGTGAGTCAGTCTTAAGATTGATAGTGGAGGAATCTAAATTTATGTGGATAGTTTCAGAGAGGAAGCGTTCTTTTGGTTAGGAACCATTCGTAGGTTAGGAATCGTAGCTAGGATAGACGTATTATCAAAATCAAAAGTGTGGTTTAAAGAAAGGGCATGTTCGGAATTTTAATTTCTTTTCATTATCATTATTTTTTTAAATCTGTCTATATCTTAATTTTATCACTTGTGTCACTTTTTTAATATTCGTTATCTTCCATTTTCATATCTGCCACTATTTTAAATTTCTACATTACTTGTCACCATATTATTGTTACTGTACATTTTTATATTTTTTGTTCTGTTTGTTTCTTTCTCATAGCCCTGAAGATGACCTGCACTGTAGGTCGAAACTTCACAATCGAGGCTCGTTTCGAACTAATTCTATGAGTAATTCTTTGTTTGTTGTTCATCTTTGCAAACGAGTATAAAAATCAGAAAAGCCCTTATCTCCGAGTTTTGCCAACAAATTTTATCAAAATTTAATGTTTTCAATTTTATTTGACGGATTAAAATTTTATGTAGGTATATTTTTTATGTACATTTCTGATAGATATTGTTCACGCCATTTGGCGTTCTTTTTATAAATAAAGTGTCAAATACATCTTGAAATAGCACACTACGCTCTCTAGCGGCTGTTTGGGGCAACTAACACTTCAATTAATTGACATAATCACAAACAGAGCGCGATTTACGGGTGCTCTCTTCACCTGTGGTACTGTTTTTAATCCTGTCTTCAGCCTGCAGCCACTAAAGCACCACGCGAGTCTTTTCATATGCCTCCAGCTATCCAGCTAAAGCATTCGCGAGTCTTTAATCCAGCTATCCAGCTTAATTACAATTACCAGTTATTGATCAGTTTAATAATTTCCGTTTATTCATGTGTTACAATTATTTCACGATTCATCTGCAAATAAGTCTGGATTCCCCAGGAGTTTTTCAAAGGCATAGGAAATCATCAGGATTAAGGGATGTTGCCAGCCTTTTTTGGTCTTTGAGTACGCAGAGACCAAAGTTCCTGTCCGTATGCTGCCGGCCTACATCTAGGGTGAGTCACCTTTTATTTTCTGTGGTTTTGATTTCTTCCTGTTACCTCTTTATAATATCGAACGCTTTTCAAATTACTAAATACAGTCCGCACCCAGAGCGAGATTTATCTAACTGAAATTACATTTTTAAGAAATTTATTACGAACTTTCGAGCTTGTCTCAACATTTTTGGTCCTCCGGGCCGGATAAATTTCTTAAAACCAGTTCAAACGTTTATTTCATTTCCTACTTTCCTAAGTGATCGTAAATTATTGGCCTTAAAAACCGAAATTTACGATTTCTTAACCTTAAAAAAGTGTTCGCATTATAGAGAGATTGAATACCATTCTTTTTTGCAGGTGAAACCCACATATTTAACTTCTAACAGAAATTTCATTAATTTCAAAATTAAAATTTCCAAAAGTTTTGAAGGTTTTCCAGCCTTTTTCACGAGTTTTCAATTTTCATTAAATTACCTAATTAATACGCACGCTGAAGGCAGCCATTTTCTATTCATTTGTTATTACTGTAGGCTCACGGTACAGAGAATCACTGATAACCTTAATCCTGAATTGCTTCGTATTCGTATCATTGCTTGTTTACTCTTACTTTTATTTAAAAGTTATTATTTCATTCATCAATCATACTTTCTATTACATTTAGCTTTTCAATTAAGTTTCACTTTATTTTCTGTTCAACATTATTTTGCTTTACCCTATTTCTAACTATTTATTTAAACATTGTAGCATTAAAAAATTTCCATCATGCCTACAGACGATAAAAATCTGGTACTTCAAACACAGCATCTTTCAAAAAGGGAAAATGTTTTTGCCGATATTACATCCCGTTGGGATCAGATAAAATCTTCCAATGTTTCAGATATTTTAAGTGTACAGGTGTGTTGTGAGAGCTTACCCTCCCTTCAAGCCAAATTTGAACAGGCAAATGACAAAATTGATGACCTTAATGCACTATTACCAAAACAGAATTTCGTCAATAATAGAGACCCTGCAATTGCCTTTAACAACATCTTACTCAAGATCAAAACGAAATATTTACAGTTAAAGAGGGAAGAACCAAGTTCAACCCCTACACCGGTCATTAATACCACTCAGAGTTCTCAAGGTAATTTCTCCTTACCTCCGATTCAATTGCCGAGTTTTTCAGGTGCTATTGAAAAATGGCCTGAATTTTTTTCTCTTTTTCATTCCCTCGTTCACAACAATACCTCTCTCTCTAAAATTCAAAGGTTTAATTTTTTGAGAACAAATTTAAGCGGAAGTGCCCTTTCCGTTATTTCAAATTTCCAACTCACTTCAGAGAATTATGATCTTGCCTTCACGGCTCTGGTCGATCGATATCAGGAACCACGCAGGATAGCTCAGGCCTATTTGAATAAAATTCTTCAATTTAAACCTATTAGTTCCAATTCACTAAACAATTTGAAGCATTTTCTAGAAACTCATCAAAATTCTGTATTAGCTATGAAGGCGTTGCCTATCGACGACCTTGCGAATTTCCTTTTATTGACTTTATCTTTAAACAATCTCGATGCTCGCACTACAAAGGCATTTGAAGATTTACATTCTTCAGAAACCGTTCCGTCATTTGATGATCTATTAAAATTTTTACCCGACAAATTAAAACATTAGAAATAATTTCTCCTCCTAACACTCGCACTAGGAATTTTAAAGTCAATTCTCTCATTGCTAATAGCAATCCTGTTTATATAGCTAAATCAAACAGAACTCCTGCTGTACAGTCAAATTCTTCAAATTTCCGATGCATACTTTGTCCAAAGACACACTCACTGTCAACCTGTTCTACGTTTTTTCCTCTCAGTCGAGATAAAAAAATCGATCTTGTCAAGAAACACAAGCGCTGCTTCAATTGTTTAGGTGCTCACCTGAGAACCAACTGTAGGTCCAAGTTCACGTGCCGTAAATGTAATTCCCGCGATCACCACACGCTTTTGCATCCCTCTGAAGTTGTAGATTCAAATTCACCTTTGAACTCCAGGCCTAATCGCACATCAGATTCTGGCAATCATACTTCCAGTGAAAAATCAACCTCTTCCGCTGATCAATCACAAATTGATTCCTCAATCTCTTTCAGCTGTGTTGCTTCCGGTAACCCCGTAATTTCACTCTTAGGCACTTTCCGTGCGCGTATTTTGGATTCAGAAATAGGTTTCGTCCCAGTCCGAGGAGTAATCGACGCTGGATCACAACTTTCGTTTATCTCAAAACGCCTTTTTGACCATTTGAGTCAAAAAATGCGCGATCAACCCATTACTGTTTCAGGTTTCGGTGGACGTCTTTCGCTCTCTCCTGGCACTGTTCCGTGTGATATTTTCTCCAGATTTTCACATAGCCACATTCTCGTCAACCCATCCGTGGTTCCTCAAATAACAAATCCAGTAGATGTTGCTCACGCTTTCGAGCATTTGCCGCTGGCCGATCCTGATTTTCATCGATCGGACCAAATTGACCTCCTGTTAGGTGCCGATATCTACCCGCAATTACTATTGCCTCAACCTTTTATTCCAAGTTCTTTAGGTCCAATAGCTATTAATACCATCTTCGGTTGGACAATCGTAGGTCCTATCCAGGCCTTATCTTCCAATCAGCCAACCACTTCATTAATTTCCTCTTGTCAAAAATCCCAGGAACTCCATAAGTTTTGGGAAATTAAAAATATAGTTACTCCCACTCCTCAAGACCCTCTTGACATTATTACTGAGCAACATTTCCCCGCCACTCACAAGCGCAATGATGATGGCCGATACTCGGTGGCTCTTCCTGTCAAGCCAGACGCGACTCCTTCTAGCTCAACAGTACCTTGCCATGCTGGAGATTCATTCAAGCCACTTGGCCTCCGCGTACAGCCTATCCAGGCTATCACACCACCTAAGAATCCAGGTCAAGAACTAAGTTTACAGCATAAAATAAGTGGTGCTAAGAAAACCATTTTGAATCCTGAACAACCTCAACCCATAAAATTACCAGAACTACCGTTCTCATCAAATAGCAAACTTACAGTTCGACAAATAGTTCACAAACCTAGATCTACATTTATTTCTAGGCCAGCACCAGCTGTTCCTCGCCAAGATGTTGTAAATTCCACTAAAAACCAACAAAAAGTGTTATCCCGCCACCTATACAAGATGAAAAACCCATGTCTCCACCTGAGCTTAAGGCACAACCAGATCGAACCTTTGATCATTTTTCTTCTCCCTTCTCATCCCTTAATGTACTTCAACGAAATATTGCTTGGATACGCCACTTCGCACCGAAGTGTCGATCATGTAAACTGTCCGAACCACATTCAATAGGCCATTTAGTCGTGTCAGAAGTACAAGACGCCTTGCTCACTATTGTTTACTCACTCAAGCGGAACACTTTTCTCAACTACTACCCAAAATCCGAGCTGATCTACCGGTCAAGCCCTTTGCACCCTTATACCTTCGTCGATACTCTAGGAGTTCTCAGGGTGGGCGGCAGATTTTAAGACCCCGACCAGTAGAGTCGTGGGCTTCCTAATTGTTCAAGGCTGTTGCCTTCCTTTTTGTTCAAGGCTGTTGCCTTCCCAATTGTTCAAGGCTGCTGCCCTCCTATATGTTCAAGGCTGTTGCCTTCCTTTTTGTTCTAGGCTGTTGCCTTTCTTTTCTTTTTTTTTATGGTTTTTATCCTGTTTAAGGCTGTTGCCTTCCTAATTGTTCAAGGCTGTTGCCTTCCTTTTTGTTCTAGGCTGTTGCCTTTCTTTTATTTTCTTATGGTTTTATCCTAGTTCAAGGCTGTTGCCTTCCTTTTTGTTCTAGGCTATTGCCTTCCTATTGTTCAAGGCTGTAGCCTTCCTAAGTGTTCAAGGCTATTGCCTTCCTAATTGTTCAAGGCTGTTGCCTTCCTTTTTGTTCTAGGCTGTTGCCTTTCTTTTATTTTCTTATGGTTTTTATCCTAGTTCAAGGCTGTTGCCTTCCTCTTTCTCCAAGGCTGTTGCCTTTCTTTTCTTTTTTTTATGGTTTTTATCCTATTTACGCCCAGTTGGGTTCTTATATTTTACTTTGTTTCATTTTCTTTTCTTTTACTTTCTCGATTTCCTGTATATTGTTTTCCTAATGGACCACCCACCATTTACCACATTAAAGCTTTTTCTTTGGTTCTTAAATTGGACTTTCATCCCAATTTTGGTGGGCGGTATGTTCACGCCATTTGGCGTTCTTTTTATAAATAAAGTGTCAAATACATCTTAAAATAGCACACTACGCTCTCTAGCGGCTGTTTGGGGCAACTAACACTTCAATTAATTGACATAATCACAAACAGAGCGCGATTTACGGGTGCTCTCTTCACCTGTGGTACTGTTTTTAATCCTGTCTTCAGCCTGCAGCCACTAAAGCACCACGCGAGTCTTTTCATATGCCTCCAGCTATCCAGCTAAAGCATTCGCGAGTCTTTAATCCAGCTATCCAGCTTAATTACAATTACCAGTTATTGATCAGTTTAATAATTTCCGTTTATTCATGTGTTACAATTATTTCACGATTCATCTGCAAATAAGTCTGGATTCCCCAGGAGTTTTTCAAAGGCATAGGAAATCATCAGGATTAAGGGATGCTGCCAGCCTTTTTTGGTCTTTGAGTACGCAGAGGCCAAAGTTCCTGTCCGTATGCTGCCGGCCTACGTCTTGGGTGAGTCACCTTTTATTTTCTGTGTTTTTGATTTCTTCCTGTTATCTCTTTATAATATCGAACGCTTTTAAAATTACTTATACAGTCCATATCCAGAGCGAGATTTATCTAACTAAAATTACATTTTTAAGAAATTTATTACGAACTTTCGAGCTTGTCTCAACAGATATAATTTTATTCAACAGAAAAATAACCTTCGCTACTATATTTAATCGTTCATAGAGATTAGTAATAAAATATTTTAATGAGAATTGACAATATTTAATTTTGATTTATGACGGATATACATATAATAGTTAATTATCAAATTACAATGTACATGTTTTAATAAACATTTTAGACAATAAAAGTTAAGTAGCCACACATGGTTACGGCTGGCTTATCGGATTGCAAACTAATGATTTTGAAATGTGAAAATCGCACCTGATCGTACAGTATCGGATCGGATCTAATGTAGGCGCTTCCGTATAAATAAACTATTTTGATTCCACGAGCGACTAAGTCGGATTGCTCGGATAAAAATGGATCGGATCGGAGCGGATCCAATGTAGGCACTCTCGATTTATTTCAATCATTTGGTTTGCTTCCGAATTCTGATCGTATCGCATCGGATCCAATGTAGGTGCACCCTTAACCAACGAGGTGAATAGAATAAAACACTAGTGTATACAGTTCAGAACATTAATTAAAAGAAACATATTTACAAAGTTATAACTTAGGAACATATTTACAAACTAAATAACTCCAGGAATCTATATTAACATACCTGAATAAATACAATAGTCGATATTATATAAGAACACTCAATAATCAATTTTCTATTATATAAATCTATAATCTTGCAATGTCTATTATAACCTCGCTCACATCTATCTCTGAAGGTTATCTCACGTCTGTGTCATATGACTAAGTTTGGCGCCAGTATTCAAACTTACATATATAGAACAAAGGGCCATTGTAATTATTTGTTAATAAAATAGAATACAAATATCATACAGAAAACGTTTGTATTGTTGATAGATGCCGATAGGCTATAACCTTCTGTGCCTCGGGGATTAGCATAAGAGAAGATCGTGACACAAGTGTAAATGCTTACTTCTAATGTTTATTCTAAAACTCTTCTAAGACTCACTTGTAATAACTTTTAAATGTTCACAGGAATGTTGGGGAGATCGACTTTTAATAATTAATAGCAAATCAAGATTGATGAAGTTAATAGAATAAGATAGAAAATATTAGTTAAGATGACTAGGAGAGAGGTGTAACGATGTTCACTGTACGCTGTCTCTGGTAAAAGTACACGAAAATAGCGTGTTTCCATGGTCATAATTGATGTAATTTACATAGTTCACTAAAAAAAAGTACAAAGTTTGTTTAATTGTAGTAAATTTTATAAAAATGAGATGATTAAAATATCTCATTATAATCGGTGAACATCAAGATAGTAAGCAAAGAAGTCCACTAATTACACCTTAGAATTTAGAAATTATAACATTTCATTTCAAGTGACACTATATATACGTGCGTGTGGGTGTGTGCTTGTGTGTATGTGTATGTAAGAGTACGTTGTGTTTCTCAGGCTTAAGATGGGAAGGTCTTCACTGAGAAATGTAATTAAAGCCTTTGTGATGTGCCTTGTCCTGTAAGAAGCGCTAACTGATGAAATAGCTCTTTTGCGACGCCCATTTTAATATATACGAAGCTTCAAAAAGCAATCAACGGGAAATCCTGCCACTTATTGATGCCTGTCAAAAATAAATCCTCTCCTAAAACATGAATTGCCGTCTTTTGGTGTCGCTTATTGGGGAAAAGGGAGCGTTGGAGGGGGTAAAAGAAGTGCTTACTGCGGCATATCGAATCTTTGTGTGCCGGCGTATTACTGAGGAAACAAAACACTATGATGTTTGACCTGTCAACACTGCCTTCTCTCCGGAAAAATAATACCTTCCGCCCTTCAAAAACATCACGGGAAAATGGTAAATCTGATTTTAACTGGGGTTGTAAGTTTCTTACATTATTTTCTTTATTTCTCAGACAATACAAGTAATTAATAACTATAGCCACGAATTTGTAAGATTAATAATAAATAATAGCCTATACCTATTAGATTGATGTAAGTAAACCAATTAAGCGATATTAAATAATTTTTCAATTTACAGGAACAGATTTACGCATAGCATAATTGTATACACCTAAAATAGTAATTTAAATAAACAAACACGGTTAAGTCAAAATCACATTATTGTCGGATAACGGAGAGACTCAATGTTTTTGATCCAATGTATTAAATTATATTGAAAGGTAATTTTTATATTAAGTTAACTAATGAAAATATATTTTTATAAGGCCTCCGAATAAATTATAAGTGAATCGGATTGTTCATTCTTCTCGTTGTTCTTTACTTTGTCTTTATCGCTTGCCTTTAATATCTGTTTGATAAGTATAAAAATTGGTTTTGCACCATTAAAAAGGTACTACCATATAAAATACAGAGAATAGGAAACGTTTGATTTCTTTATTTTAAAATTGTATTTGAAGATGGCCTCGTGATCTTCTATGTTGAACTTATTATTTGAGTACTTCCACTTGGTAATTTCTCTAATTGACTTTATCCATGCCAATAAGTATCATACTAGACATTTACTGGCTGTACTGTTATAATACAGTTGTAAATTTAGATGAATAAATTTTAAAAAGTATGTATTATTGAAATTTATAATTACATTATAATAAAAGTAAATAAAATGAATGAATAATGTCATGAGATAAGGACAAGTAGAGAAGCTACCCACTGGTAGTACTCGAACAGCGAATTCAACGTAAAAGGTCACAAAGGCCATCTTCTATTCAGAAGGCTCGAAGAATTATAAGGAACTGAAGAGGAGGCTAGGTTTGAAACTACTGGGTTTGAGAGGGAGAAAAGCTTGTCATGAAAGAATTGATATCGATTTCGTGTCAAATCAGCAACAAATGGGACATTTGAGTCATTGTGGTTGACTACATTAGTAACAAAGCTCAAGGGCATTGAGCATTTTACAGAATATTTCGGATTTTAAGGATTCTGATACAATATGAATGCGAGGGATCAGTGGAGTCCTAAAATTTTACTCCGTAATTCCAAATAGGTCTTAATATAATCGTGTATATGAGTCATTTGTAATTAGGGGAGCTCAGAGTGTTGGTCAAAGTAGTGCTGAGGTAGCCTCATTGGGCGATATGTTTTGAAAAAATCAGGGATAAATAGAAGGGATATGAATGTTGAATATGAAAACCGAAACTTTCTGATATTCTACGTGTTTAATAGATATATGACATAAGCATATGTAATGGAATATAAGTTCTATTTTTCCGTTATTCAATATTAATTAACTAGACGATAAGTCATTCCTCTTATTTATTAAATTGAAGATGAAAGGATATCACCTAAGATTAATAAAGAAAGATATTAATTATTTCCATTAATGAGAGAGTATAACTCCCAAGCTTCATAACTAGGTCGTTTCGCCTGCATTTATTAACTTAATAAATTCCTAAAAACTTCTAATAATCATTAGAAACGTTAGCTACGATCTAGGAATTCATCGTCTGAACAAATTAGAGGATTAATTAACACTAAGTAATTTCTACGAGTAGTTAAGGTTTTTATTCTTCAGATAAAATATTTTTGGATAAATAAGGTCTGCATAAATAATACATGAGAATTTCGTTGTGTCGTGTTTTGTTATTAACAGGCTAATTTCATGGTCTGTTTCTGCTTGCCAAACTGTTTATGCCTGGTGATATAAAGGCCGGGACTAAACTTGGAGGTGAGAGTGTATTCTGAAGGGTATGGGCTGTGGAAAGCTGGAATCGTATGTCAGAGTGATTGATTTTCTAGCTTCTTTTCAGAGCCTCTAAGTAAAAGAAGTTTCTTTAGCACAGGCCAATCTGCTTGGTTTTTCACTTATATTAGAACCACATGATAAATAATAACTCAATACGATTACAAATATCTTACAAACAACCATACATATATATCTATAATCGTATTCTTATTTTTAGTTTTTTATGAAGATTCATTCAATTTATTGCAAAAAATGTTTAAAAATATGATGAGTTAATTTTCGCTGAGTTTAGTTAAAACAAGCTTTAACTGTTTTTTTTAAAATATTTTCCAAATATACAAGCTATCGTGAGCTATATTATGGAAAAGAGAAAGCAATTATCGATAGTAAACATGTCTCCGTAATCATTTCATCAAGATAAAAAAGTTTAAAAGAAGTTTCTAGATGAAATGTTAACAGAAGTAAACACATTTCCCGTAATTACATAATCTTTTTTGTAATAAAGCTCATGATAAATTTTATTTTTGGAAAATATTAAAAGGAAAACGAATGAAAAGTTAAAACTTGTCGCGACTCAACTCGAAGCGACAACCAATGGAATAATCATAAATAAAATAATGATAAAAAATATGCAAATTTGTAATACTGTTCGATCCAGAGCTATGATATCGTGAATTTATGTTCAGTTTTGTTACTTAGATGTTGACTTTTTTTTTCGTATCTTGTTAACACATTATTTATACCTCGATTTCAGAAGAAAATAAAAGTGGTGTAATAATAAAAATAAATACTGAATTTTTTCTATGTAAAATGTACTTCTTAATAAATGAACAAGGAACATTGTCTTGGAAATTAATATCAGGATGAGGTGGACGATCTATTGTATCCTATACAATATATGGGGCTTTACGTAACCGATTGATAAGTATCAAGTATCAGTAATGTTTACGTTGTAGTATTTTGTGGGGATACTTTAAGCTAGGATTTGGTTAAATAACAAATAATTGTAATTAAAAGTATTTTCATTAACTACTTATGTTTGTTTTTTTGGGAGTTATGAGTTATGACAGCATTTGATCGAAAGAAGAATTAAATTATTATGGATTAAATTATTATCTTGAACTCTCTTATTGATATTTTATGAGTTATGAGCGGATGTTAATTAATGTTAACAACTATTTATTCAATGTCTTTTTTAACAAACAGACGAAATTGTATATTTAGAACCTCAATGCTGTAGTTATATGAAGGTTCCCTTGGTGAGATTGGTACATTTTCTTGGTGATAGTGGACTGTATATTATAAAGAAGTTATGGATGAAATAAAAGGCATTTTATTTCTATACATGAATACAAAAACATAATTTAACATTACTGTTTTCTATAAGCTACCCATCTCTAAATGACTTCAGTAGTTGCGGGTTCCTCCCAACCCTGTTGGTCCTCTGAGGTGGCGTCTACTCCATGAAGGATGGGGTGCTGTCTTCTACTCGTCTACTTGTCTTCTGTGCTGCTTGTCCTGTACTGTCCCGGTCTACAAGATGGCCATTTTGTTCCACTAGTTTAAGGCCTAGGAAGTAATAAGGGCTCGGCCTCCGGGGCATACGTTTCTGATTGAACAACGTATTAAGATATTCTGGGTGCAAAGGCTGGTCTGCTGTAGATAAATATATTATTTGTATGAAGTAAAGTTTTCTTAAATTTTATTCATGACTAGCTCTCTCCACCTTCGCTACAGTTAAATTTTTTTTTATTTAGACTCATCTCTGTATATGTAGTGTAATATAGATAGTACTGTAAAATATTTTAATAATAAACTATGATACATTGCCCATTTAATCTTTAGAAGGAAGGAAACAAATAGAAATTAAAACAAGTATGTCTTTTTCAAATTTTTATAATATATTTTTTGTGTAATAACAAAGAGGAAAATAAAAAAATAACATGTTCATAGAACAATTAAACTTTTGTTAAAATAATTTTAATTTAGGAGACATCGTTCGGAGGGAGTAGAGATAAAGGGTTACGGCTCATAAAAACAACACATTAGTATTCGTAGCTTTTTCTTTAGCTAGTGTATAATATTCGGACTAGGACTTTATTAGTGTCAAGAAACAAATGTATTCCATCACATACCACATTATTTTTATTGCAGATCTAACAAAGATCTCATTGCCCGTTTTAAAATCAAATATTTTAGCTTCGAGTACAGAAACGTAATGGTCTTATTGATTCACATTAGGTAATGTTAGTTAAATATATAGTTTTATAGGAGCGGAGAGGGAGAGGATTGGTATGGCTCAGTGGTAGAGCACTGAGTTGCCATGCCGATGATCGTGGGTTCAAATCCCGCTCGATGGGCAGACTTTTATTTAATCTCTTGGCATGGGATCTAGGACCTCCCTGGGGCTTATCCAGGCACTATAAATGGGGTACACAAAATAAAGGGAAAAAATCTGGAGATTGGGCGTCTAATCTAAGACAAATCACCTCCCTGCATGGTCATCCAAGAAAGGTCTCTGCCATGTATTGAAACCCAGACCCTTCATGGGTTGTAGTGGTACAGGCTTTAGTAGTACACAATATAGTTCTCTTTTAATATGCTTGTTTAAGAGTTGAACCCTATAATGACAGTTACACGAGCCATTTCATTAACAAAAGGCGTTTAATTTCACAACATTCTTCACACTTAACTTACAGATGACAAATTAAATAGAAAATTAATTAGAATTTCCGATGCCTATTTTATGCTCCGTGCTCATTAAACAGGCATTTTTTCAATTCTATTGTCGGGTCGGGCAACACTTCTCAAATTTCCAACTTAAATTAATTTGCAAAACATAGCCATGGTTAAAAAAACAGATCTTGTTATTTTTGTGTGTAACATTCTTGATAAACTCCTACTTATGCCTAGTAGTTTTGGATACAAAATGGTTGTTAGTGAGGTGAATTTTAGTTCGATTCAAAGGTCATGTGTTCACTCTTCAATTATGTATAAGGAATGATCATGTAAATGTTGCCAAAACAAGTAACATGCCGGTGATGAAGTCACATGGCAAACTAACACTATGACAAATGGGGGAACTAAGTTAAAACTTCAGTCATTGATAATCAGCTAGATACCTTTTTAATAATGAACTTTACTTTATGAATAATTACCGTCTATATTGATGTAGAGTCATTGAAAAGTTTGTAAAACTTTCCTGTCAAACAACGAACTAAATTATAATTGAGTGGTTTTTAGAATTCCATTTGTGCATATCAAAATTGTTACTATCCCGCTTTACTAATAAATTTATTTTCATTTCACTCTTCACAGAGGTAACTTCATTCGTCCCCTCGAGAATCCGTTAATCTTATTTACAATAAGGTCGTCTAATATAGTTTTCCCTTTCATCCAATGTTCACTTTACCATAGCTCCTTATTTACTTGTCACTTCTGTTTGCTTAAAACATTATTTGTTTATCCGATATTTTCCTAAGCGTTCGGTTTATCTTTGAAGCTGAAATTGTAATCAATGTCTACCATTTTTTTTAGTATTTCGGTTCAGTTTTTTTTTTTTTATTAGGTTTTTGTCCTTTCAATATTAAAATTTAGAAATGCATTATTTACCTGGTTTCTCTCCTGCCTAAATAGTTATCTTTGAAGTTAATTTTTAGTCTAAGAATTTCTCTATCAGTTATTATCTTTCCCGAAACTCATTTCCGGTACAAAGAGTAATCTACGAAATATTTAATTATTATCATAATATTAGGTTGAAATTAATATTATCATGTTTATTTGTACAACTTTTTTTCCAAATTATCTTAAAACATCTAGGAGTCCAATCATCTTTATAAGGAATATCTACAGCACTAACTACCCCTAATAGTTGGTGTCTAGAAGTTACGTACTTTCTGAATCCTTCATCTAATATTTGCTCACTTTCACAATTTCTTGATGTAATTTTGCAGAAACACTATTGAGGGTTTATCTGATTAGCCACAGTGCATATAGATAAATAAATAAAGGCCTAAAAAAAATTAAAACAAAAATATTTATAACAGTCTATATGTTAGGCGCTTAGTTCCACTAAGCCCGCAATGTAGTTAAGTAATGCGGTAGGGGTAGTATCCAATGCCTGATTATAATATTCGTGCCTATAAATGTTACTATATTAGTTACTTAATTAGGGCTTGGTCTCCTTATGTATTTCGATTGGCGTATTGTAAGAATAACAGAATACCTGATTCCTGCTGGGTGCTTGCACAAAATAAAACTCAAATTAAATCTGAAAAGATCCAGTAGAGGCCGGATACTCAATAATTTTGATTTTTTAAATTAAATTAAACCTGTAGATATAATAATAACAAAGTAAATGAATAAACTTTAGAAGCAATCATAACATTCTTTGCATATATTTCCCTGAAAAAAATAATACAGATAAGCTTTTAGACGTACAACATATTATTAAAGTGAATCCTACTATGCTATTGGTTAAATTGTAAGATTTCTACCTACAGTTAAATATTAAAATTTTACTTACATGGTTCGCTGTCAACACTCGTTAGTAATAACTCGTGCATAAAAAAAAATGCCATAATTAAGGTATCTTTGTGTAAAGAAGAAAAATTGCATGAACTTTCCGATATGGTGAATCCTCATCTAATTCAAACATCCAATTTATTATTAATCGTTGAAATAGTTACTTTTGGAATTATAATAATTATAATCATCACTTGCTTATTGACAACTTAATCAGAGCTTTTGAAAGGTTCATTAATCAAACTAATGCTTGAAGATATGCGTTGAATTGCATCACTCAATTCAAATTAATGAAACCAATCATGTTCTACTTAATAATAAGTATGGAACGTAACGTTGCTAGTCTCATATTAACAACAAAAAATTATCTGCATATTGTGGAACGATTGAATCAAGATAAGAATCATTCAGAAAAATAGTAATTATTTAGTTGCATAATCATAAGGTAAGGAATATGCAATATTATTTGTTGTTAATAATTCATTTTGCATTATAGAGAGTGTTTTTGTATCCTACAGTTGTGTTTCCATCCCTTACTATAAATAGATTTTATAGTGAATTTATTTTTCGTTTGACTTTTGAAAACATTCACATTAAATTTAAAGTTTATTTTAATAAATATATATTATTACTTTAAATATTACTTATATATTTAAAGAAAAATAATTATTTCAATTACCAAAGCTTCAGTTAAACATGTTTCACATTATTTTGTTTGGTTTAAGCTTCCATTAGTGTTTTACAAAGATATATTCATTTAATTAATAAGTGCTTCAGGCCTTTTAATTAATTTCTAATTTCCATCTAATACCACAAAACTGACTTTATTCGTGGTGATATTCATCCTAGCGATTTATTAGCAGTTTGCGAGAGAGACGGTTGTCAGGAGGACTTAGAACAGGTAAGTTAACTAAGCAGAGGAAGTTGGCTCTATGTGAGGGCCTTAAATACTCAAGTGGTTAATCTTTCTCAACCTAAGAGTGACGATTGCGTGTCCATTCCTTAATGATTAATTTCATAACAACGGGAAGCATTATGTTCTTTGTGGATTCATTTTTCATCATTTATAGTAATAATATTAAGATTTCCAAATTTAGATGTAGTTTGAAAAATATTAATAAAAAACCTATAGCTGGAGTGGTAGAGACCATACTGCTACTTTGGACAACGGTTGAGCAGAGGGTAGTCTTTACTGATTCAGGAACCATACTCCTACAACAAAGATATCACAGGCTACAGAGGATACAAAATTTATCAAACATATGACGAAATCCCTAGAGCAGCAATAGTAATTGCAAATCCTAACCTAGACAGCTGTTTGATAACACAATTTTCAGATCGAGATATGATAACAGTGGAGGTTATTACAGGGAGAGACAAATATATCCTTGCTAGCTGTTATTTCGATATTACTAGGGACATAAATATCGATTTAAATAAGCTTAATAAATTTATCACAAGCTATAGAGGTTATAATATAGTGATAGGCGTTGATTCGAACAGCAGATCCAAAGTGTGGCATGATAAGATTTCTAATACAAGGGGATTACTTTTGGAAGAGTTCATCGTAACTAATGAGTTATTAATAATGAACATGAAGTCAAATATTCCTACTTTTGATGGGCATCAAGGGCAGAGTAATATTGATTTAACTCTGTCTAATATACAAGCTACAAGACGAATAAAAAACTGGACCATTTCAAACGAAACTAATCTTACAGACCACAACTGTATTCTATTTGAAATTAAATGTAATAGGCCTTTTGAAAATACAAATAAAACAAGAAAATACTTTACCTCAAATGCTGATTGGAATAAATTTGAGACTAACTTACTAACACAACTTGAAAAAGAATTTATACCGCGTACTGAAAACAAATTTACAGCTGAAGAACTACAAAACTATATTATTGAATCACTACAGTATATGAGCACAAATTTAATTTCCAGAATGATGACTAAAATAATAATTAAAGCTTCAAATATGACGTTTAAAAAATCAAGTAATAGTCCCCGTATAAAACAACATAAGTCTGTTCCTTGGTGGAATGATGAACTGTCAGCCCTACGTAAAAGAACGAACAAGCTCAGGCAGCAATATCAGAAGATTAAAAACAACCAAGAACTCAGAAATAAAGCTAGAGACAGCTATCTGGAAAGTCGCCATCTTTACCAGAAATTAATTAGGCAATCCAAAATGGAATCTTGGAAATCGTACTGCACTAACGCTAAACCATGGGACTGGACTTATAAATGGGCTGCAGGAAAAGTAAAGAATCAAATGCTTTTAAAAACCATACAAACATCGACTAACAACCAGTATACCAACAATCTAAAGGAGACTTTGAATCAGGTAATGACCGACCTAATAAATGTAGATACTCCTGAATCAGATGACAGCAGACATACTTTAATTAGATCCAATGTTATGATACCTCCGGATACAACTGATGACTTACCAATAGAGGACCATGAAATTTCGATCGCAATCAAATCGTTAAAAACAAAAAAATCTCTAGGTTACGACGGGATTACTCCTATAATTTTCCAAAAAGTCTTCGAATTTGTACCAAATTTAATACTACATTGGTACAAATTGCTCTTCAGAAGAAACGAATTTCCAGACAACTGGAAAATTGGTCTATTAGTCTTAGTACCGAAACCCTCTAGCACTAAGCTTAGACCAATTAGTATGCTTCCGATCATGAGCAAAATTATCGAGAAAATCGTTAAAAACAGACTAATTAATTTTCTTGTTAAAAACAAAACTGTAAACAAAAATCAATTTGCATTTATGCCGAAGACTGGAACATTAAACGCATTACATTCACTGACCACCAATATCAGCGAAGCTCTAAATAATAAAGATCAACTTCTAGTTATCAGCCTTGACATAAAAGGGGCTTTTGACAATGCTTGGTGGCCTGCTATATTAAATAATCTCAAAAAATATAGGTGTCCAAAGAATTTATATTTATTGATTAGAAATTTTCTTGAAAATGGTTAATTTTTACAACGAATACCATCTCCTGCTTAAAAACTCTAACGCTAGGAACACCACAAGGATCATCTCTATCGCCCATTCTTTGGAACATTTTAGTTAATACAATTTTCGACATTGACTTACCAACTGACTCAAAATTAATTATTTACGCCGACGATATATTAATTTTAATCAGAGGAAATTGTTTTCAAAATTTAAAACATATAGCAAACACAACTTTAATCAAAATACATGAGAGGACAAAAACATGCAAGTTAGAACTCAACACAAGGAAAAGCAAATACATTATTTTTAGCAGAAAAAGGTATTTACCGGATTTAGACATTGTCATTGGCAATGAGCAATTGGAGAGCACTCAAACATTGACCTTTCTTGGCGTAGAGTTCGATAGAAAAATGAGTTGGTCGAAACACATAGAAAGAGTATACGTCAGGACTATGCAAACAGTTAACTCCCTGACTATTGCTGCAAGAACAACCTGGGGCCTCGGGGCTGAATGTTTGAAGACAATATGCGAGGGGGCATTGATTCCCAAAATGCTTTACGCGGTGTCGATTTGGCATAGAGCGATTGAGCCATCTACGGAAACTTCAGAGACTACAAAGAATCATAGGTATCAGGATTGTCAAGGCATATAAAACTATATCATATGACGCAGCTTGTGTCTTAGCAGGAATTGTACCCATCGATCTTAAAATTAGTGAAATCGTACAACTCTCATCGATTAAATTGCGTAACGATAACTTTAGAGAAATCGAACACAACATGATAGAAAGGGAATCTGAACCTTTTGATTGGTTACACCCATCAACATTTGCCAAACTTTACACGCACTTGACAAAACATAACGGAACGGGTACAGAAATCACTAACATATACACAGACGGAAGTAAAGAAGGCAATAATGTAGGCTGTGCTTGGCTACTTTGGGACACGAACGGGAAGATGCTATGTGCCCAGTACAAACTAGGCTCTACGAGTTCCAACAACCAAGCTGAGAAGTACGCAGTCGTAAAAGCGACAGAATTCCTTCTTGACCTTCCAAACAACATACATACAGACATAGTCATACACACAGATAACAAAATCTTGATACAATCAGTTCTCAACACAGACGTACATGACGAGCTTACCGAAAATATCAGAATGAACTTGTGCACACTTAGGCTTCTAAATTTCTCTGTAAAAATAATATGGGTAAAGGGTCACTCTGGTATCGAGGGCAATGAGATAGCGGATAAATTAGCAAAAGAGGCAGCACAAAGTGATATGTCTCCATCTTTTCAAAAAACACCAATTTCGTTCATAAAATTCAAAATTAGGGAAGAATCAATTATGAGGTGGAATGAACGGTGGACTATTTCAAATAAATCTCCTAGTTTGCATAGGTTCATTCCAAAACTAACAAACAATAACTACAAATTAATAAAATCCACTAACTACAAACTAACTCAGGTTTTAACTGAACATGGACATACCAAATCATACTTACACAGATTTCACATAACCAATGATAGTACTTGCTCAATAGACAAAGAAGAACAGACATTTAAACATATAATATATGACTGCCAATTGTATGAAGGACAAAGATCAAAATTAATTATCTCCACAATATTAAGAGGGAAAGTTTGGCCAGTTGCTGAACATGACCTATACAATCACTTTCGACCCGAACTCACTAAATTTATTTATAGTATTGATTTTGAAAAGTTGACATCCATATAAGAAACTCCCTGTACTATACTAGGTAAAAAAAAAAAATAAATAATCATTTTGTAAGTATTGTAATTTTAATTTAAAAAAAAAAAATGTTAATTGTTAAATTTATAGTTGTTAAATTCGTTAATTTTGTTAATTATGTTAATTTGTAACATCATGTATATAATAATGTCTTTTACATATATTTGAGAATTGTCAAACTGTAGTATTAATTGTCAAACTATTTGTAAAATGAATTTATAAGGCACATAGTATACTCACGTATGGAATGTGCTAACAAATAAACGGTCCTTTCAAAGGGTTACTTTGAAAGGAAAAAAAAAAAAAAAAAAAAATGTAGCAACATTTTTACCAGTTTTCAATTGCATTTCTGTTCTAAGCAGCACACGCCCTTAAGAACTTTTACATTAAATTCTATGTTCATCTCAATCAAATTAATGACGAATTCAGATCTAATCTTATATTAGATAGATAGATAGATTATATCCCGATAATCTTCCTAAGCGTCTGAAAAAAAGTGTGCCCCCATGACTATCTAAATTGAATTTGTTATTTGAATACTATCATTGGGTAGTTTCTCAAATGCCTTAATGTCATGCCATTATATAGAATTGATAATATTGACTTGTGCTATTACGATCAACTTCTTAATTTTGATAAATAATGTAAAAAATACAGATTGGTATGAAAAATCGTAGCAAAATTTATCTCAGCTAAATTTTGACGTTTGAAAATAAAGAACATGAAGTCACTATTATTATGTTTTTTATAATTTTTTATTTTTACCAGATCGGCCTGGTGGGCCTTTACATGGTTGTTATAATATTAATTATTTATTGTTCATAGCAATTGATTATGGGGGGGGAGTATAGTCCGTACAATAGGCACCCCTAACTAAATACATCGTTATAACTATTGGATAAAAATAAAACAGTGGATTGAGTCATATAAAAAAATATACATATTGTTACGGGCTACTGGGTATTAAAATGAATTAAACAATTCCTTAATCAAAGATACTAATATTTATTAACAAAACTGATAAGAAGGTTACAATTAAAGTATTAACAATTAAATTATTAAACTAATATAAATTTATAATGACAATATTCTAAATATTATAATCTAGGCCTAACTCCTATTTAATTATTACAATAATATTAGATATTACTAATTCTAGATAGCTTAACTAGTTACAATAGTTTCTATGACTACAATTTATAACTAATAATTAACACTTACAGTTCACTAGTCCACCGACCGTAAGATTCTTCAAGTATCACAAACTGACACACAGTAACAAACAGAAACAGTTTATTACACTCGCGAGACTGTTACAGTTCACTGATACACTTACTACACTGGCCGGTTCAACACTGACTAGTTTATCACACTGTCACTCACTTATTACACTTATCAGAGATCTTCACTGGTCTACTCTCAGACTAAGACTGACTGACTCGAGGTGAGGGAAGTCTTTTTATAGGCAAAGCCGAATATTCTAGAACACGGAGGGGCTAGACAATTCTGGAATATTCTTAATCCTTTGCCGACAAAAGGAGACGATCTAGAACCGTCCTAATCCTATTTTAACTTCTCCCGCCGACGGATTTAAGCCGCTAATCCTCTTGCTTCCGTCTTCCTGCCGGCGCCCGTAACACTGCCCCCTCCTTAAACGTGCTCTGCCCCAGAGCAAGTCCGGAGAAATCGGGCATTTATGAGCTTCTACTGATGGAGACGCACTTTCTTTCCAGGGGTTGAACGTGCACACCAATATGGCAACTCCAGAGTTAGCGAATGTCTGTTCGATCATGTCCCTTACAATCTTCCACTCCAAGCCGTCGTATCCACTGCCCAACTTCGGAATAGCGAGCTTAGTGACACGCAGTCTCAGAAGCTTACTCCGAAGGTCGTCGAGGCTTCGCCGCAGTGCGTCATATGTCGGCTTCTGATCAGTGGCACGCTTGGTAACCAAGTAAAACAGGTGTCGTCCTTCGTGCGGCTGGTGGAGTGCCTTCCCGACACTTGGTCCTTGGCGTTCCAGCTCCTCAGTTCAGCCGAACTTCTTCCGACCGTTGCAATCCCTCGAGAAGTTCTCAGATCTTCGGCAACGCAATGGGCCAGAGAATACTCCACTGGTAACGAGAAGATATCCGTGTAGATTACCTGAGTTACTCCACGGGGCCCTGGTACTTTAGTATGAGCAACTGAGTTATTTGTCTTGACGTTGTTTAGGTACCTGATCTGCTGGTCTTCTTTCGGGCCGTGGTCTCCTTTGTACGGGGCCAGTCTATTGAAATGGACTACCTTGGGTTTTCCTTTAGGCTGCTTCCTGATCCTATATATGACGTCATTGATCCTCTTGACGATCTCAAACGGGCCGTCCCAGGAGTTCTGAAGTTTAGGTGAGTAGCCTCGCCTTCTTCGAGGATCATGTAGCCAGACCAAGTCTCCAGGTTGGTAGCCACCCTTCTCAGCCCTGATGTCGTAACGCTCCTTCATTCTGTCACTGGCTCCCTGGATGTTTGTGCGAACCTTCTCGTGGATATTATCCATTCGCTTCCGTAGATCCGAGACGTACTCCTCTCCGGCAATTTCCTCATCAGGCTTGAAACCGAATTTCAGATCACAAGGCAACCGAAGTTCTCTGCCGAATACTACATTTGCGGGAGTCTGCCCCGTTGCCTCACTGACTGAACTGCGGTAGGCCAGCAGGAACAGGTGGAGATACTGGTCCCAGTCTCGCTGATGGTCGGAGAACACTTTGGACAAATATCGACCCATAGTCCTGTCCATGCGCTCCACCATGCCATCGGATTGAGGGTGAAGAGGTGTCGTCCTGGACTTCCGTATTCCCAGTGCTTCACACATCCCGGAGAAGACTGCAGACTCGAAGTTTCGTCCCTGGTCAGAGTGAAGTTCCATGGGTACCCCAAACCTACTGACGAGCTGCTTCACCAGTACGTCCGCAACCATGACTGCCTCCTGATTCGGAAGGGCGTAAGCTTCCACCCACTTGGAAAAGTAGTCCATGGCCACGAGAATATACCGGTTACCTTCATCCGTCACAGGGAAAGGGCCAGCGATGTCAATTGCTATCCTCTCAAACGGTGCTCCCACGTTGTACTTCCTCATTGGGGCCTTCTTTCTTCTTATGGGTCCGTTAGAAGCCGCACAAGTCGCACAACGCCTGCACCAGTCCAACACATCGTCCTTAAGGTTTGCCCAGTAAAAGCGTTCACGTACCTTTTCCAATGTACGGTGAACTCCAAGGTGGCCGCCAGATACTCCGTCATGAAGTTCCCTGAGTACTTCGGGCACTTTACTCTTTGGAACGATGAGCTGAAGTCTGCGCTGATCTCCCTCCATGTTCTCCAATGCCCGTTTCAGCAGCCCGTTGTCCACTAGAATGGAGTTCCATTGGGCCCAGTAAGTCTTTAGATTCTTCGACATTGGAGCAACATCCTGCCAGGTTGATCTTCCTTGCCCTGATAGTTTCCACTGCTTCATTTGTTTCAAGTCCGGGTCCCTGTCCTGCTCCTTTGACACCTCTGCATCCTGCCAACTGTCCATGACCACTGTTGTCCTCAACACTGCTGCCTGCTTCTGTTCTTGTCGAGAACAATGCCCGCAGTCTTCGCCACAAGGCCTCCTTGAGAGCGCATCCGCATTTCTATGACTCGTTCCAGCACGATGAGCAGATTCAAAGTCATATTCTTGAAGGCGCTCTATCCACCTCGCCACTTGTCCTTCTGGTGACTTGAATCGTAGCAGCCACATTAGAGCCGCGTGGTCCGTTCTCAGGAGGAATCTTCTGCCGTATAGATATTTGTGAAAATGCTCTATAGATTTCACCACTGCCAGAAGCTCCTTCCTTGTGACACAGTAGTTGCGTTCCGGAGCTGAGAGCGCTTTACTGAAATATCCAATGACCCTTTCTTCTCCATCTTGGAGCTGAGAGAGGACGCTCCCAATAGCGGTGTTGCTGGCGTCTGTATCAAGTATGAACTTGCCCTCGGGACGGGGATAGCTCAGAATAGGAGCACTACTCAATTTCTTCTTCAACTCCTCAAAGGATGCCTGACACTCGTGATCCCAGAGGAACGTCCGTTTTTCCTCGGTAAGCCTGGTAAGAGGTTTTGCAATGTTTGCAAATCCTTTCACGTACCTCCTGTAGTAGGTGCAGAAGCCGAGAAAACTTCTTACTTGGTGCTTATCTCGAGGTACTGGCCAGTCGGTGATCGCTGCAATCTTCTCTGGGTCAACGGCAACTCCATTGTCCGACACAACATGCCCCAGATAGTTGACTTGCCTTCGTAAGAGATGACACTTCTTCGGGTTCAATTTAAGGTTCGCTGCACGCAGTCGTTCGAAGACCTTCTCCAGATTCTTCAGATGGTGAGCGAAGGACTTTCCCAGCACAATGATGTCATCTAAGTATACCAGGCAGATTTCCCAAGAGAGACCTCTTAACACGCTTTCCATCAGCCTCTCAAATGTTGCAGGAGCATTGCAAAGCCCGAATGGCATTACCGTAAATTGCCAGAGTCCAGTCCCAATCGAGAACGCTGTCTTCTCTTTATCTTCAGGTTTCAATCCAACCTGCCAATATCCACTGCGGAGATCCAAGGTAGAGAAAAGTTCACACCCCTCCAGGGTGTCCAGCGTATCATCAATCCTGGGGAGCGGATAACTGTCTTTCTTGGTGACGTTGTTCAGAAGGCGGTAGTCTACGCAGAATCTCGTTGTGCCGTCCTTCTTCTTCACCAATACAACAGGAGACATCCAGGGGCTGCTAGAAGGCTCAATGACACCATCAGTCGCCATCTCCTTGATGATCTTCTCGGCGTCCTCCCGTTTGGCTAACGGCAGCCTCCGCGGGACCTGTCGGATGGGCTTAGCATCCCCGGTGTCAATTCTGTGCTGGACGATATCGGTTCTACCCCGTGGCCCTGGGCCGATCTCGAAAACGTCCTGCCATCGGGTAATCATCTTCTTCACCTCCTCACTCTCTTCAGGCGAAAGGTCGCAACATGATTCGTCCACAAATCCTTTTAATTCTTCCGGCAGTCCTCGCAGCTCGGTGGGATGACGTTGCAGCTGACGAACCACTGAGGTAGCGGTTGTACATTCTCCGACCGGTGTTCCTTTGTTCAGCGTTACTGGGAAGCTGTTCAGGTTCATTAGCCGAATTGGAGTGGTACATCCGACCTTGATGAGGGACCTAGCCACCAGTACGCCGCGTCCGATATCATGTTCTTCTTGTTTTCCAGGTTCAAGAAGCACACATTGACCCTCAGGTAGATGTCCTTCGACCGTCCCATGTGTTATGATTTGGCTCCGAGAAGGTAAAGTGGTGTCTTCTAGTAAGCGCACTCGTGCGTAGATATCCTTTCCCTGCCGGAGGATGACTTCTTCGTCTCCCAGTGTCATATCACCTCTCGCCATATCCAGCTTGATCCCGTATGCGATCATCAAGTCCGTGCCCAATATGACATCTTCATCAATATCTGCCACGAGAGCGCGGTGCTTCAGATATTGACCCCCGATGATGAAGGTGGCAACTGTCTCCCCGTAGACCTTGGCTGGCTCTCCTGTGGCAGTCCGTAATGTCCAAGTCGTTGGTAAGATCTTATCAGCCGAAACTGTCTTCAAGTTCAAGATAGTCATGGTTGCGCCGGTATCCAGTAGCAGACTTCGCAGCTGCCCATTCACCATCCCATCTACGTAGAAACTGTTCGTTCTGCTTCTTATTGACGCAACTCTGATGGTCTTCCCGGGGCCTTTGACTTTACGGGTTGACAGATGCCCCTTCCCATCAACCCTACTTAGTTTTCCTGTGGCTTTTCTTGCTTCTTGGATGGACACTTGCTTCTAGGGTGTCCAAGTTGGCCGCAGCTCCAACAGCGTATCTCTTTCTTACGGGTCCTGAGAGCCTCCAAAACCTTTGTCACTATGTCTTCGACGCTAGGGACCACAGTAGGCTCCGCTTCAGCTGCTCGAACCCGCGCATGGCCCCGTACTGACTGCCTGACAGCCTCGAACTCCATGGCCTGAGATAATGCGTCTCCCAAGGTTTTTGGCTGGGCGAGCTTCACTGCTTGTTGCGTCTCGGGGTCCCGAAGTCCATCCAGGAATTTGTCGACAGCCAGGCTCTCGTAGACATCATCGGTGACCGATGGGTAAGCATTCCTCACCAGCCGTGCAATGTCTGCTTCAAATTTCTGCAGAGTCTCGTTGGTCTTCTGGATCCTGCTTCTCAGCTGTGAGCGATATAGCTGGTCCATATGGCGGTGGCCGAAACGCATCTCCAGTCTTCTAACCAGCTCCCCGTAGTTAGACCGCTCCGACAGTGGCATCCCCTGCAGTACTCCCAAGGCGTCTCCGCGCAAGGCCAGGCACAAAGCTGAAGCTTGGGTCTCTTTTGACCACCCGTGCATTGAAGCCGCTGTCTCGAAGAGAGTCATTTAGTCCTCCCACGGTGTCTTTCCGTCGAATACTGGAATGGTGTTGTGAGTTGGTGGCGTCCCAGCATTGGCGGGTGTAATTTTGTTATGAAGGCTGCCATCAGAGGATCGGTCGGTGTCGTTCGTCGGTGGTTTGCTTTTACGTCCCTCGAGAGCTTCTACTCTTAGCCTAAGTTCGTTTTCAATTGAATTTAATTTTTCTCCTAACCTAGATTCTACATTAGCTACCTTTTCATTTACATCGGCTAACTTATTATCTACATTAGCTACTTTATTATTATTACATTATATATTATCTACATTTTCCATTAACTTAGTCTCTAATGTGCCTAACTTAGACTCTAATGTATCCAATAAATCAATTTTTACAGTACCTAATTCATTACCTAGCCTATTTTCTATATTGCTTAATTCATTACCTAGTTTATTTTCTACATTGCTTAACTCATTTTTAACAGTGCATAATTCATTTTTAAAAGTTGAAGACAACCTGCTTAAATCAGTTTCAAACAGAACGTCATCTGGATTTTCCCCTGAATCTACAAAAAATTGACGCAAGCGCTCTTGCAGTACACTTTTAGTTCCGGAACAATCAAGTTCACGTTCCTCCAATTCACGTTTCAAATCCGCAACTTTTAAATCAATTAACTTAACACTTTTAGAAGCCATTCTTCATACAGTAGCCCAATAATTACAAAATACAAGACCAAATGCAAAATAATAGCAATTACACAATTATCCCACTTCTGACACCAATTTGTTACGGGCTACTGGGTATTAAAATGAATTAAACAATTCCTTAATCAAAGATACTAATATTTATTAACAAAACTGATAAGAAGGTTACAATTAAAGTATTAACAATTAAATTATTAAACTAATATAAATTTATAATGACAATATTCTAAATATTATAATCTAGGCCTAACTCCTATTTTAATAACTATTATAATTATTAATAACAAAGAGCTTATACTAATAAAAAGGCCTAAAAATGTTCTTTCCAATCATAAAGTTTCGGTTAAAATCAGTGTCAGATGATCTAAATTTCATAATGCTCCATTGGGCTCATAAAATCACCACGGAAATTATTTGTTCGTCCTACTTCAAAAGTAACGAAATGACGTTCAAAGTCTTAATGTAAAAATTTGTTTTTTCTGAATGTTATATAAATAGGAACACACACACACACACGCACACAAACACACACACACGCAATAAGTCTCACGGCTATCAATTTCCATGAATTAGCCTTTATATAAAAAAAACCTACTGTTTCTTTGTTGTTGTTTTTTTTTGCACGCAAGCAGTGTTTAAATTTACATTATTTTCATTAGGAATATTTCTACCCTAAATTTCCTTTTACAACTCTTTTACATTTAACTAAGCATATAATGATTTAATTATTAATACGAATTAAAAACCAAATAAACGAGAATCTGGAAACTTTGTTGATGTGGAAGGATTTAAATGGAAAGAAAACTTGAGGATTGTGAGTTTCTCATGGCATTGATCTAGCTTTAAGATTAGATTCGAATTGGAAAGAAGCCTTGAAGAGGAAACGTCATTTCACGTAAGGGTGGAATAAAAGCTACCTGTTGAGTGGCAGCCGGATTTATCCCGCGTCCTCGCCGTGAATAGGCAATGTGTTTCTTCTCTAGGCCCAGCCATTTCTTTTAGTGAATACTAAAAAGAAAAAACATGGCATTATTTCTTTCGGATTCATACATGGAATTCGTGTAAAACCTCACAATCGAAGAGATAGTGCTTTTAGCTCAGTACTTCGTTCCCTTAGTAGAACTATAATGTAACTATATCAATGGCTCCAAATTGAGTTAGAGTGCTAGTGTTGCCAGAAATAGAATGCGTGTGTGGAGGAATGACCAGAATATGTAGCCCAGCACCTGAGTGCTGTTGTGCACTCGAGGATTATGATATTATTATGACATAATCACCATTACATATCTGTTAAGCGCATTGTAATGAAATAGGAGTAATATTATAATTACGATAGTGATATTTAGATTAAGGTACATTGTATTATTAAGGCGTAGCAACCCTATCAATTCCTACGAGCCATTTTTGTAGACGTTGCAGACTTGTGTTAAGGATAGAAGAAAAATGTTCGCTTTCAGCAGATCAAAAGAAGTTTGTCGAATGGGACCGATTGAGCGCAGGAGCGCACAGAATTTTACTGAATGTGTTTACGGAAGCAGGGATTAATCTATATAATGAGCTGATTTCTTTCAAGGAAGCAGAGTTTGAAGATTGGTCCTCCAGGTGAGAATTTCCTTGATATGAGCCGAAGAAAGGTGAATTCTAAGAGTTGTAGTATTTTTTTCTGTAGTCTGACTATATTCTGTGTATTACAAGTTAGCAGTTTAAATTTGTATTAGACCCTAACTACCAGTTACGTCAATCAATTTTACCTCAATCAAAACACACGATAAACATTTCTGTGGGAAGCAAGCCTCGATGAAATATAGGATTACTTAGGATTAACATTAATTGTAAGGCCCTAAGCCCAATATTCGATTGCATTAAATAGTTCTTCAGCGATACAGTTTAGCCCTTTTCTTTTCTTTTAAGTATTATTAAGCATAATACATCAGTTTGCTGGTTCTAGACCAGCACCTGAAATCGCATAGTTAAAAATAACCAAGTATTTAAAGAATTTATGACCTCGGCACCAAATACTAAAATATAAGTCTTGTAAAAGAAAAAATAAATCAACTGTCAATGTTATAATATATATAAAAAAAAAACCAGTACCACTACAACCTATAAACGGGTCTGTGGTTCAGTACATGGTGGAGACTGCAGTGTTTCATGGACAACGGTTCTGCAAGGAGGTGACTTGTCCTAGGTCACGCTCAACCACCAGATTATTCCCCGTTATCCTATTTTTATAATAATTATAGAGGCTGGGTGAGCCCCAGGAGGGTTCTAGATCCTATATGATCCATCTCCAGCTGCAAACAGACTAAATAAAAATCTTGCACGCAGCGGGATTTGAACAGGATTTCCGGCATGGCAACTCAGTGCTCTACCACTGAGCCACTCCGCCCCCTATAATATATAATTATCAAAGGAAATTCTTACCACTACACTTTTGCTGTAAGTGAATTTGCTTAAAATAAGCAATAAATGTAAAAAATAAAACAATATTGGATTACATTGTAATGAATTTTAAAATCCATGTATTTTTAACTTTATTATGTTCAGAAGATTTATAATAAAAAATACTACAAAATTTTCACATTGTTCATTCTATGAAAGTTGTTTGACAAAAAAATTAAATAAAACAAAACTACTCATAGTTGCTGGAGTTACTTGTGATATTTTATACTTGTGATACTATTGTTTCTGATCAGGAATCCTGTAGTGATTTTCAAAGCGAATATATTTAGTTGTTACTGATCAGAAAACATTAAGTAATCCATCAGGCATGCGACAAAAAAATTATGGAGATTGACTAATTGTACAAAAAGGGATTTAACATCAGGAAAAACTAATTGAGCGGACAAAGGATTATTTTCTACGAACCTAATCATGTTGATTTACCAACCACGAAAATCTACAAAACATGATTCTCGGTATCGTTTATAATCAGAGATCTCAGGATCTCATACAGAGGCCTTTTCCCTTGATTTGGCAAAAGGGAACGACAGAATCGGAGCCTGGATTTCCTGGATCATTGAAAAGAGCTTTTTCCTTAACCTTTGAGTATTTGCTTCTTTAATCATTTAATGAGCAGTTCATCCATCTCCAGTGAATACATCCGCAATACAGGGCACATTATGTGGTCATGAAAGGGAATGAATGATTTATTCACTAATGAATGATAGAAGATTACGTAGACATTTACTCATGAATGTTGATGTGACCGTTCTGATAACTATATTGGTGGTCTATTTATTTCATGGATTTTCGTTATATCTTTTGAACAGCTTTCTTGATTAGTTTTTCGATAAAATAATATTAATCTATTAATGTAAATGCTTGCTGGAATTATAAATAATTAACAATAAGTTTTAGACGCCAGTTTTTTTTTTAATTTCCTTCTAACATTAAAACATCTAAAATTATGCGATTTTAAGCATAGAACTTTTGAACCGAGATATACGTTTAGGTTGTAATTTTTCAAAGGTTCCGGATTTTTTGACTATTTGTTTCATTTAGAAATGTTTATTGTTTTAAATATTTTTGTTTTGAAGAGGAAAGATTTGTCCCGGCCGGGATTTGAACCCGGGTCGTCTGCAACTCCGGTGCAGGACTCTAAGCCACTGAGCTACCAGGGGTCGTATCCAAGTCAGACAAATCCGTTCTTTTCACCGATCCTATGATCCTAAAATCGCAATTTTTGCGATGTATACACGGAGAAGAATGTTCATTGAACATTACTTTTATTAGGATCCTGTTGACTTGTTGACAAATAGATAATCTTTACTCCATATTCAGAAAAAGACAACATACATATCAACACAATAGCTACTGGTGACATAATCATTAGAAGAAGACTATAAACGAGCTGGATCCGATATCTTCCAGAAATTAAGAGATTTATTGAAGACAGCAGTATTATCCTCCCTAGGCTTTAAATCTTTTTTCACTATCAGATATGTTTTTATTTTTATAGGGCTGATGCTAGTAAAGAGATGAAATTTAAAGATTACATAAATACTGAACTTGGTTAAAATCACAAAATTAACATTTCCTTGACCAAAGACCAAATGAACCAAAGCTGTACTATACTGTTTTGTTTTAATTTCTAAAATTCGGCCTGCCTGTTTAAGGTTTATATATTCGTATCTACCTAACTTATATACATACTTTGGTAGTCATTATTGGTGTAGCGGGCGGCACAATAACCTCCTCAACAAACCTTAATTCGCGGGTTCTCAGGTGGCTTTATTTTTTTTAAATGGAGTAAAAAGGCAGTACCGAGGATTTGTACTATACTATTCCTCTACTAATCATAACTGGATAGGCGAAATTTCGGATTCTCACTCTAGTACCGCCTGACCAGCCAAAGTAGCAAAAAGTGACTTGAAATAAATAAACAAACAAACATATATATCATACCTATGTATGTGTTTTATATCTATTTTGCTTTTCACAGTTATGAATCGATACTTTGAAACTTTAAAATAAATATTAATCATTGAAAACCATTTCAGCACTGGAACATACCATAGCGATATCAACAGTGTATTCGAACTGTACATGAGTATTTGTCAGACCAAATTAAAATTAGGAGTCACCTGTGGTGTCATGGTTAACATAAACCCGAAAATATGATTAGAGTCAAAAGCTATTGACTATAGTCAAGATTGCGGGTTCTTATCTCAAAACGTGGTCTTTAAAGTAAGTAATATAGCTTTACTTCCAAGGATGACTTAAAATAGAGGAGCCGAGACTGTGCTCAGGCTCATTACTGTCAGGTACATATTGATGATCCCTGTACTGCCACCGACCTAGCATCGTCCGATTAGTCATAATAGTACAAGTAGTAGGAAAAGGGGGTTTCTAGACCAGCATTTTGAACGTGTTTGAACCTGTCAAAACATGTTCGAACCTGTGAAAACATGTTTGAACCTGGCAAAACATGTTCAAACCTGTCAAAACAAGTTTGAACCTGTCAAAACATGTTCGAATCTGTCAAAACATGTTCAAACCTGTCAAAACAGGTTTGAACCTGTCAAAACAGGTTTGAACATGATCAAAATGCTGGTCTAGAAGCCTCCTACATAAACGTGCAGGTTCAAACCTGTCGGTACATGCACCAACAGGTGGATATTCTCTCCCTCTCTCCTTCTCTCCCTCTTTCCCTCTCTCCCTCTCTCCCTCCCTCCCTCCCTCCCTCCCTCTCGCCCTCTCTCCCTCCTTCCCTCTCGCCCTCTCTCCCTCCCTTCCTCTTGTAGTTACAATTTTCCGAATCATGCCATACAAAACGACATGGATATTTCCACTATAAATTCGTATATTCACAACATTCCAGTCATCAACACAAAATCCACCTGTTCTTTCTATTTCACACTCCTTGTTACCGCTTGATAAGAAAAAATCTTACCATCTCATGCTCCTAACGTATTGCGTGAGACTGAACCTGTCTAAACTGAACGGTAGAGATTGTACTGTTTCTTGGACAACAATTGTGCAAGGAACTGATTTGTCCTATATCACGCTCAACCGCCAGATTTCCCCCCCATTATTTTGGGTACCCAATTTATAGAGGCTGGGTAAGCCCCAGGAGGGCCCTTGATCCCATATGATCCATCTCCGACTGCTCACTTTATTATTATTGATAATAAATGATTCCCGCCACCAGCGGGATTTGAACCAGGATTATCGGCATTTCTTGTTCTGATCATTGAATTAAAATGTTTACTTATCAACCTGTAACGTTCTCTCCAAGGCTATAGGAACTCATACATAAAAAACTTTTATTATTAATCAATAAATAATTATTTTTGTTTTAAAAATGGTTATACTTAATGTAGTAAGATAAATACACAAAAAAAGTGAAAAGAAGCATTTTTGAAGTGAAAACTTCTTTACGGTGTTGAGCGAATTTTGGTTGGGAAAAAACTTGGGGGTTCGCGCCATCGACATGCTCCTGACGTATTGCGTGAGACTGGTGGCCTTTGTATGGGTTATAAGATTTGCTTTATTCAACGTTAGTTTAAAGGCTAGAATTCCATCGGTATAAGAATACCTATATTTAACTAATGAGTCGTTTAATAGTTGAGCAATTTATATTAATAATAATTAAATTAAAACTGAAATAACTATTTGAAATTTTCGTTTCCCCTAAAAAATTGTATTTGTCTCAGTTAAATGTCTTAATTTTGTGAAATGAATGAAAGTTCAAATTATCTTAGTATTGTTGAAATTGAAACGATGATTTTTATTATTTCAATTAAATTATTGATATTAAACTACTTTCAAATGTTCATAATTATTGTTCAGAGTGTCAGAATCTGCGATATAACATAGTTATTCCATTGTTTTGATTTTTCACTTCTCTCGGCAGTCCTCATGACGGTATCTGTTCCGCGGGTAGTCGCTTCGAGTTAAGTTACACCAGGTTTTAACTGTTTATTATAATATTTTCCAAAAGATGTAAGTTATCGTGAGCATTAGTACGGAAAAGAGAATAGAATTGTGGGTAATGAGTTAATTTCTGTTATCATTTCATTTAGAAATAAAATTTTCAACGAACATTTCGAAGTATAGATGTTTGTATGTTTGTTAAAACGTTACCGAGTTATAGACATTTCCCATAATTAAATTGTCTTTTCCATTCCGAAGCTCATGATTAGTTGTATTTTTGTATTTTCAGACGCGGCCTATTGGTGAAAACCGCATGAAAATTCGTGCAGTGCTTGTTGAGATTACCGCGAACTGACGCGGCCGAGGACTTTGTTTTAAAATATGTATAAATAGTTAGATACATATGAGATATTAGGAGGCGTCTTCGATGGAACCTCCCAGGCGGCTATACTTTTTCCAACATTTCTGCAAAATATCGTAATATTCCAACCCATTTACACAAAACCTCGACAAATTGTATATCTAAATTTTCCTGTTGAATCACTCTAACTATTGGTGAAAACCGCATGAAAATCCGTGCAGTAGTTATTAAGACTACCGCGAACAAACGCGGCCGAGGTTTTATTATCTGTATAATAATAAGAAACTGTTATATATTTATATGTAATACGACTTTATTACAACAATCGTCATATGTCGTAGGCTAACAATGATTTTTTCCACTTTTCCCGGTCCTGACAGTCCTCCTCCGCAAGCCCTCTGGCTACCATTCATTCCTGCAATCCATCGTACCATTTCTTTGCCGGACGTCCTCTTCTCATCCTCTCCTTAGGAACATAATTTATTATTCTCTTGGGCCATCGATTTTCTGACATTCTCATTACATGGCCGTACCAGCTCAGCTTTCTGGTACCGATAGTGTACAAGATATTGTGGGGTTCCTGTACATTTTCTCTGATCACGTGATTAGGGATGTTCTGGAGTTTCGATATGCCACCACTACGTCTACAGAAGTCACTCTCCGTCGCTAGGTCTTTTCTAAGTTGGTAGTGATGGCCCATGTTTCTGAGCCATATAATACCACACTTTTGACAAAGGAGTGGTAAAGCCAGAGTAAAACTCAAGAATGGCTTATCCAAAGAATTTGAAATAAACAAAGGGCTTAAACGGGGCTTGTACTGTGTGAGTGGAAAAGGAAATGTCAGAAGATGGGTAGGAAATGAATGCCTTTGGTAATAGCCTATGAGGAGGAGGATGCTTCTTATATGATAAGAAAACTGTTAGAAGCATACAAATCAGTAAACAAAAAACAGAATATTTGGCTTTGAATATGGATTATGCTTCCCTCACACTAGAAAATTAGAGTCTTACCCAAAGTGAAAATTTTAAATATCTTGGTAGGTGGCTCTCCAATAGAACTGGCTGCGATCTTGACATAAGGGAAAAGGTCACTAAAGGAAGAAAGACAATATGAACTTTAAATTCTATATTATGGAGTAAGGAAGTTGAAATGTCTATCAACAAAAGATTTACCACTCCTTTGACAAAAGTGTGGCATTATATGGCTCAGAAACATGGGCCATCACTACAACTTAGAAAAAAAACTTCTAGCGATGGGGATGGACTTCTGGAGACGTAATTGTGGTATATCGAGACTACAGCCGCGTCTGTTCGCGGCAATAACTACTGCACGGATTTTCATGCGGTTTTCACCAATAGATAGAGTGATGTACCCGAAAGGTTTAGGCATATCATTTTTTTTTGTGTAAATAGTTTGGAATATAACGATAATTGTCGGAAATGTTGGCAAAAGTATAGCCGTGTGGTGGTTTCGCCGAAGACGCTGCCTAACATCTCTTATCTATCTATACATATTATAAAACAAAACCCTTGGCTGTGTCTGCCTGTCTGTTCGCGGTAATCTCAATAATTACTGCACGGATTTTCATGCGGTTTTCACCAATAGACAGTGATTCACCAGAAAGGTTTAAGCATATAATTTGTCGATTTTGCTGTAAATACCTTGGAATATAACGATAATTGTCGGTAATGTTTGGAAAAGTACAGCGAATAACGATGTAATAAAGATTATTCTGTTGTTATGATACTTGAATGTATTTAGATAAAAGAAAGAATGAATTTTTTTTTTTATTTGTCAACTGAGTTTCTGATGGAATAGTCAAATTTAAAACAAGAAAATTAGTATAAGCGAAATTTGAGAAATATCAAAGAATCCTTAGCGCCAATGGTTGAAGAGTCTTTTTGAGTTAAGCATTGCAGAAGAAGTTACAACAATTAGAAGTCACTCTCAGAACTAATAGAAATCGCCCGTGTAAACGGTCTGAAGGGTACTCTCGAGAGTTGCCATGGCGAGTAGCTCTCCGAGAGTGGACTAGGATGAATTTCACTCTCCCGAGTAAAGGGCTCTGCGACTTACTCTCGAGAGCACCCTCGGCGAGTTCCTCTCACGTGTAAACGCACCTTAAGACTTACTTGAAACAGACAAATAGTTACAAACATGGATCAGTGGAAAGACACATAGAATATGACAACTAAAGGACAACATCTAAAGTTATACATAACTGACTTACAAGAATATTATAGGAATAATAAAATTATAACTGACTTCTACATCACACAAAAGTTGACAGGACATGGACCCACAAAATCCTACTTGTATAAATTTAAACTTACAGACGATAAGACATGCCCTTGTTACTTAACAATCGAAAAAATATACTTATACCTAAAATATAACTGCAGACTACCGGGCGAACCAAGGACCTACGTCTCCAGAAGTCCATCTCCATCGCTAGGAGTTTTTTTTTCTAAGATGGTAGTTATGGCCCATGTTTCTGAGCCATATAAGATTTGCCCCGGCCGGGATTCGAACCCGAGTCGTCTGCGTTTAGAGCACTGCGGTGGAGACGCAAACGACCTGGGTTCGAATCCCGGCTAGGGAAAATCTTTTCTCTTCAAAATAAAAATATTTAAACATACTTAGGCTTAATTGATGAAAGGCTTTAAGTAATTTCAATCAAAAGTTTAAATAAATTAAGAAAAATATTATTCATGGACACTGTTGTTATAAGGCTTGGCAAGGGAATATGGATACCCAACTTTTGGTTGAAAACACTAAGAGTAAATTTTGGCTTGAATTTTATTTACATGTTATATTGCTATAACTTCCAAAAAATGTTTATAGAAATTTACAAAAAAATTTTTATTTTATTTTATTATTATTTTTTTTTTCATTATGAAAAAAAACAAACACGGTTATAATAAATTAAAACATTTATTTGTAACGGGAGTGAAATAGACTAGACAAATATTTTTATTCTGGGACCAGGTCCATTAGCAATAACATTATTGTACAGAAATTAATATAAATATATCTGGCCAAATTTCTACATTATTGGAATACTACTACATTATTTTACTTGCTTCGGCGGTAAATATACTATAATTGGAACGATACAGAGAAGATTAGCATGGCCCCTGCGCAAGGATGACATGAAACGTTCCACATTTTTGGGGAGCAAAATCCGTCCTCAACCTCCACGTGGTGCTCCCTGGTTAACACTAACGGAAGCGGTACCGAGCCATGGCGGTATAACGATCACGAAGTGCAGGAAATGGCATTTCGAGGGCAGGTGTGGCTCCGAACCTCAGTGAAGGCAACCCGTTTAGGGGTAGGGTACCCTAAAATCAAGATCCCTGGTCCTCCAGGTTGGGGCTTGATGTTGGGCCAGCACCTCATCATCATAAAAAATATAAACCTGCTTCCAAAACTGACAAAACAGCCTCGGAGAACCGACAACGACAACGGCTACGGAAACGGACTATACGAATAGGAACGTGGAAATGTGCAAGGAATTAGAACAAAGAGAAAAGAGGTTGGTGAGGGACTAAAAAAGCTAAAAATTGATATCAAAATTACTTTAAATTCTATATTATGGAGTAAGGAAGTTCAATTGTCCACAAAGAAAAGACTTTACCACTCCTTTGTCAAAAGTGTGGCATTATATGGCTCAGAAACATGGGCCATCACTACCAACTTAGAAAAGACCTAGCGACGGAGAGTGACTTCTGTAGACGTAGTGGTGGCATATCGAAACTCCAGAACTTTGGGTAAGACTCTAATTTTCTAGTGTGAGGGAAGCATAATCCATATTCAAAGCCAAATATTCTGTTTTTTGTTTACTGATTTGTATGCTTCTAACAGTTTTCTTATCATATAAGAAGCATCCTCCTCCTCATAGGCTATTACCAAAGGCATTCATTTCCTACCCATCTTCTGACATTTCCTTTTCCACTCACACAGTACAAGCCCCGTTTAAGCCCTTTGTTTATTTCAAATTCTTTGGATAAGCCATTCTTGAGTTTTACTCTGGCTTTACCACTCCTTTGTCAAAAGTGTGGTATTATATGGCTCAGAAACATGGGCCATCACTACCAACTTAGAAAAGACCTAGCGACGGAGAGTGACTTCTGTAGACGTAGTGGTGGCATATCGAAACTCCAGAACATCCCTAATCACGTGATCAGAGAAAATGTACAGGAACCCCACAATATCTTGTACACTATCGGTACCAGAAAGCTGAGCTGGTACGGCCATGTAATGAGAATGTCAGAAAATCGATGGCCCAAGAGAATAATAAATTATGTTCCAAAGGAGAGGATGAGAAGAGGACGTCCGGCAAAGAAATGGTACGATGGATTGCAGGAATGAATGGTAGCCAGAGGGCTTGCGGAGGAGGACTGTCAGGACCGGGAAAAGTGGAAAAAATCATTGTTAGCCTACGACATATGACGATTGTTGTAATAAAGTCGTATTACATATAAATATATAACAGTTTCTTATTATTATACAGATAATAAAACCTCGGCCGCGTTTGTTCGCGGTAGTCTTAATAACTACTGCACGGATTTTCATGCGGTTTTCACCAATAGTTAGAGTGATTCAACAGGAAAATTTAGATATACAATTTGTCGAGGTTTTGTGTAAATGGGTTGGAATATTACGATATTTTGCAGAAATGTTGGAAAAAGTATAGCCGCCTGGGAGGTTCCATCGAAGACGCCTCCTAATATCTCATATGTATCTAACTATTTATACATATTTTAAAACAAAGTCCTCGGCCGCGTCAGTTCGCGGTAATCTCAACAAGCACTGCACGAATTTTCATGCGGTTTTCACCAATAGGCCGCGTCTGAAAATACAAAAATACAACTAATCATGAGCTTCGGAATGGAAAAGACAATTTAATTATGGGAAATGTCTATACCTCGGTAACGTTTTAACAAACATACAAACATCTATACTTCGAAATGTTCGTTGAAAATTTTATTTCTAAATGAAATGATAACAGAAATTAACTCATTACCCACAATTCTATTCTCTTTTCCGTACTAATGCTCACGATAACTTACATCTTTTGGAAAATATTATAATAAACAGTTAAAACCTGGTGTAACTTAACTCGAAGCGACTACCCGCGGAACAGATACCGTCATGAGGACTGCCGAGAGAAGTGAAAAGTCAAAACAATGGAATAACTATGTTATATCGCAGATTCTGACACTCTGAACAATAATTATGAACATTTGAAAGTAGTTTAATATCAATAATTTAATTGAAATAATAAAAATCATCGTTTCAATTTCAACAATACTAAGATAATTTGAACTTTCATTCATTTCACAAAATTAAGACATTTAACTGAGACAAATACAATTTTTTAGGGGAAACGAAAATTTCAAATAGTTATTGCAGTTTTAATTTAATTATTATTAATATAAATTGCTCAACTATTAAACGACTCATTAGTTAAATATAGGTATTCTTATACCGATGGAATTCTAGCCTTTAAACTAACGTTGAATAAAGCAAATCTTATAACTCATACAAAGGCCACCAGTCTCGCGCAATACGTCAGGAGCATGTCGATGGCGCGAACCCCCAAGTTTTTTCCCAACCAAAATTCGCTCAACACCGTAAAGAAGTTTTCACTTCAAAAATGCTTCTTTTCACTTTTTTTGTGTATTTATCTTACTACATTAAGTATAACCATTTTTAAAACAAAAATAATTATTTATTGATTAATAATAAAAGTTATTTATGTATGAGTTCCTATAGCCATACCTTAGAGAGAACGTTACAGGTTGATAAGTAAACATTTTAATTCAATGATCAGAACAAGAAATGCCGATAATCCTGGTTCAAATCCCGCTGGTGGCGGGAATCATTTATTATCAATAATAATAAAGTGAGCAGTCGGAGATGGATCATATGGGATCAAGGGCCCTCCTGGGGCTTACCCAGCCTCTATAAATTGGGTACCCAAAATAATGGGGGGGAAATCTGGCGGTTGAGCGTGATATAGGACAAATCAGTTCCTTGCACAATTGTTGTCCAAGAAACAGTACAATCTCTACCGTTCAGTTTAGACAGGTTCAGTCTCACGCAATACGTTAGGAGCATGAGACGGTAAGATCTTTTCTTATCAAGCGGTAACAAGGAGTGTGAAATAGAAAGAACAGGTGGATTTTGTGTTGATGACTGGAATGTTGTGAATATACGAATTTATAGTGGAAATATCCATGTCGTTTTGTATGGCATGATTCGGAAAATTGTAACTACAAGAGGAAGGGAGGGAGAGAGGGCGAGAGGGAAAGAGGGAGAGAGGGTGAGAGGGAGGGAGGGAGGGAGGGAGGGAGGGAGGGAGGGAGAGAGTGTGAGAGGGTGAGAGGGAAAGAGGAAGAGAAGGAGAGAGGGAGAGAATATCCACCTGTTGGTGCATGTACCGACAGGTTTGAACCTGCACGTTTATGTAGGGGGCTTCTAGACCAGCATTTTGATCATTTTCAAACCTGTTTTGACAGGTTCAAACCTGTTTTGACAGGTTTGAACATGTTTTGACAGATTCGAACATGTTTTGACAGGTTCAAACATGTTTTGACAGGTTTGAACATGTTTTGACAGATTCAAACATGTTTTGACAGGTTCGAACATGTTTTGACAGGTTCAAACATGTTCAAAATGCTGGTCTAGAAGCCCCCTTTTCCTACTACTAGTACAAATGACGTTAAATAAATCAAACAAACATATTAAAATTATTTTTAATGATGGATTGAATTGGTCAGAGTGTGCAGTAAATAAGCTGACCAATTCAATCCATCATTAGAATTCAATCCAGTCAACTATTTTCCACTCAAATATAAAATAATTTTTATATAATTAGAAATTGCTGATCTAAAAAAATAGGCTGATATCAAAACCGGATTCATATGGAAAAAATGGAAGCGAATGCGATGAAGATGCTTAGGTTTTCTTGCCAATTTGCGAAGGAATGTAAGGTGACGGATTGGGATCCTAAGTGGAGACAAGAAATTGGATGCTCGGAGGGGCAATACTGCTGTATATGCATAAGGAACTCAGTGTAATAAGACTTTGTAGGCAGGGGAAGAAAATGGCAAGGGAAACTCATGCTAATACGTTTTCCTATCTTCCGTAATTGTCTCCCTTTACAGCTATCTCCTCCCCTTTCCGGCCAAATTCAACTGAAATGATATATATTTTTTTCTTCTTTTTTTACCGAGATCAAGATATATTGGTATATTTGTTGTACAATTTATAAAGAACTTGAAAAAACTCATAGTCAATTCGAATCCTCAGTCTACCACAACTTAATTCTACGCAATACAACTCAATTGAATCGTTCTCTTACTACAGGTGTTGCATTATGAATCCTATCAATTATTTAAAATATAAATATCTTTGTTGTTCTCTCATTCTAGACATAATTTTCTGGTACTGTTCGGTCTGATGATAAGTAAGTAAGCTTCAATTCAGAATTTGTTTATTTTTAGTTTTCAAATGCCAGTTCATACATGATGCGGTGAATTACAATATTGATTGACATATTGTATAAAATATATGCGGTTTCCACTCTAACAGCCTTTACGCCAATAATTAACATTTATTAAACCCATTTTTTAAAAATTAATTTAATAAATAAGTAATTCAGTAGGTAAAAGTGATTGATACATTAATAACCTGGCTCGTCTCATTTTATTTAGAAAACAAAACAATCCTGTATCCTACGCAAAGTTATTTAGTGAAAAACATTTATAGTTTTACATCTAAATATGAATCAGCCCTTTTGGTATCGTTAAGTCTCTCAATTTTATTTTATTTTTAAATATTTTATTTGAAAAGAAGAGAAATGGCCAGGACCGGGACTCGAACCCGGGTTTTTCACCTCTCCGTGATGACGCCTCAACCATCTCGGCCAGCCCTATCAATTCTTTTTCACTGATCCTACATCTCCGTGTTCTCGCAATTTGCGATGTATACACGTGGAGAATGTTCACGTAATTGAAAATTACTTTATTTTTGGATCTTGCTGACTTTAAGTCATTAATATTATTATAATTTATTTAATTGCTATTTGATATAATTTTTTTTAATATTTTATTTGAAAAGAAAAGATAAGGCCAGGACCGGGACTCCTCGCTGGCCGAGAAGCGTGCCAGGATGGCCGAGATGGTTGAGGCGTCACCACGGAGAGGTGAAAAACCCGGGTTTGAGTCCCGGTCCTGGCCATATCTTTTCTTTTCAAATAAAATATTTAAAAAAATATATCATATAACAATTAAATAACTTTTTTTTCTTTGACACCGATTTAATAAGTATAATTAATAACGAAGTATAATTTTCTGTTAATAACTGAAAAATGAAAAATGAGGCGTTCCGGATCAAAAGCGGATAACTCCGAATTTCAAAAATTGACCAGAATCCATTATTTTTGTCAAGAAACTTAATTCTCATCCGGACTAAGCCCTGCGAAATAAGACAGCAAAGTGTACTTGCCCCTAAGAATACTGTGTGTAAATAATACCTTAGGTTTGTTAAGTAATTTCCTTTTTAATTTGTCTTATAATAATTTTACCAGATAGCTAGATTTTTCTTTTCGTTGTTGAATTCCAATTTTAACATTTAAAAAAAATAATTTCTTCAACGAAATTTACAACTATGTATTATACTAATTCAGTAAAACAGAATGATTGTTTCACATTTGCATGAAAGGCAAGTAGAGAAACTACCCGGTGGTAGAATTCAAATAACAAGTTCAACTTAGAAGGCACGAGGCCATCTTAGGTTTCTATATATAGCATTTTTGATATGTAAAAAATTTATCTAACACTTTTCTACAAACCTTCTTGTTTCTTTTTCATGGAATCCTCATAAGAGTAAACCAACCGAATCGATGAAAATGTAAATACATCCGCACAAAACAGACCTCATTCGAACCAATTCAATTTTGTTTGCTTTAGTACCCTCATTGCTTTTGAACCATGGCGTGTCAAAAACACTGTGAAACTATGTATTCTATATTTTTGTAAAAAATATATATATATATATATATATATATATATATATATAAGTATAGTAATATTTTTTATTGGAGTTTACTCCTTAAGAAACGATTTTCATATTTAGCCCGCGGTATAAAAATTTTATGAGTAGTAAAACCGAATTTATCTAAAAGTGGTGCGTTATATAATATAGTATTATTTGTTTTACAAAATAGATAGAAATTAAGAATTAAATTGCGTAACCACGTACAAAGTCTCAGCCTGAACTTAGAAATAAATAAAATAAACAAAGAAAAGGAAAAGGACACGGTGAGCCCCATCACCGGAATAATCTAAAGTTAATAAATAGATAAATTAGAGCCTTCCGTTTTCTCACCCTCCTCTTAAAATGTACACCATAGGTTACAAGAGATCCTCTCCAACCTATCCTAATCCTACTTAGAAACCTTCAAACCTTAAGGGGTTAAGAAAAAAAAAAAAGTTAAATTGCCGGACTAATCGGAAAGATTGTAGAGACGGTGTGGTATCTACGGTAACAGGGTATTCTATTGCTTTATTTTCGAAGTGTTGGAACGCGATAATTGTTTGAACAGGACCCTTTTTTAAGAGCCTTATCCAAACAAATACTATTACTAGTCTTATATAGATTTCGGCTTAAGGATACAATCTCATCAAACGACAGGGCAGCGTTGCTCTGATAAGAGTAGGATATTGACTAGCTATCTAGCAAGGCTGTGCAGGGACTATTTGATTGTGAACAGTGTGTAGTGTGTAGTGATACTAGGACAGTGGATTGGTGTATTATGAAGTGGAAGGGCAGTGATCATGCTGGGCTTAAATAATCCTCTCCCGGGCACAGAAGAGTTAAGTTAAGACAGGGAAGAAATCGGCTAAGAGGAAAACAAGGAAAGCAAAAGACCGGTAGTGACATCGATCAGCTTTGCCGCTTTAGCTAATTTACCACCAACTGAGGAACTTACGGTGGCCACACTGAAGAAACTTCCTTCAGTTATAATGGACCGAGAAAAATTAAATGAGGTGTGTGATTTCATGACGAAAATTAATATTAATCAATATTTTATCAAACCGACAAGGACTTTTCCATATTTCTTATAAATAAGATCCATATTTACCTCTAATTAGAGACCGACCGACCCCCATTAGAAAGACAAAATTTAACCATATAAATAAATTCACAATATTAAATCTCAACTGTTAAATTACAGGCAATGATATAAACATGTTTGATTTAATTAAATCATGGATATCTAACTTGCATCGCTCATGTCAACGTCATTAGTATCGTTCGTTGCAAGGGATAATAACTAAATGCAAAATTTATAATTAAATGCAAACGTTAAAATTAAAATAATTGGTTTTCCTTCATTGTTAATACAGGTATGTCGTTTAAGCCGTGATTGCAAGTGGAGGAGGTTTGTATAAATTAGAATGCAAGGCATGGGGGAGAGTACACGACGGTTAATTACTTCTATCTCGGATCTGGAATATCTTCCCGCTAATGAGGGTCTCCATATCAGCTTTTTTTCTTTCTTATTTCTAATGGCGTTGCTTGGTTTAATTCATTTCTTTACGAGCAGTCTTAAACAAGTTCACTGAAATAGCTTGCTGCGTAATTTCTTTTTTTCTAGAGCCTTGGCTACATTAAGATAATCATCAATTATTTAAAAAAATCGATATAAACCGAACCCATATATTTTTATTCTCTTTTCGAATGTGACTTTTGAAGAGGCTCATTCATCTGGCAAATAATTTTGATTTCGATCAATCTAAATTAGACTCATATCCAACATAAAAATCCTTAGTATTCAGTTTAAACATTTCAGATTACTTCAATATTTACTAGACAAAAGTTCTAAGCTCCCAATTAATTACAAAAGACTCATACACATGACAATCATGAGCCCCATCCGGACTTACGGAGTAGAGCTTTAGGAATACACAAGGGGGTGAAGGGTAGCTACAAAGCACCCAGGGAGATAGGCATCTCTCAGTCCGATTGGTCTTGGCTTCTGAGAAATTTTTATTAGTACCAGAACCCATGCGAGGTGAAGAGCCTCGTCCTGCACGTGGTACCCCTGCACAGTGGGGAGTTCCTCCTCACTGACGAAACCCATCGGAACTAGACTGGGAAGTCGATAAACATCCCCCAATCCAGGCGGAACTGCATAGGCTATTGGATGAATGGCTGAGGGTGATTCAGTCCTACTATGCGAACTCCGGACACCTGGGCGACCTCCGGTTTCAATAAATGCCTTCCTATAGTAACAAGGCTCTGCTATAGGTGACCTTTTATTACCTTTGCTACTCGTGGGAACAAAATGAACCCAAATTATACAAATTTTAAAATAAATGAGGACTCCATGGAGTCAAATACGACTGACTCGTCAGTAATTAGCCAATCGGTCTCTGAACTGATGGCTAACCTAGAACAAGAGGTCTCAGACCTCGCAGAGGAAAGGGAACCACCTGCACAGCAGCTGGCAACCACCTCTGAGATCAATATAAACAAACTTCCAGACGAAGTCTGGAAGAACATGACGCATAGCCAGAGGAAGAACTTTCTACGGCAAAAGAAAAAGGCGACTCCCACCGAAACTCAACCCTCAACATCCAAGGATGAGAGGAAGAGAGGTAGGGAGAAGCAGGAGACTCCTTCACCTTGCAAAACGGTGAAGAAACCAAAAATGGACTATAGTGGAGCAGCTGCAAGCATCAAGGTTGCAGTTGCCCATACAGATTATCCTCATCAGAAACTGAAGGATGAAGATTTTCAGGGCCTTATGCTCAAGCTCCTGAAAAGAATGAGGGAGAGGAAGGTTGAACAAACCCCCGTCGGCTTCAACGGCTACTCCCTGAGAGACGGAGCACTCGTGGTGAACTGCAAGGACGAGTCCACCAGGGAGTGGTTCGTTAGTAATATTGCGGAGCTCTCCCCATGGGAGGGAGCACCGCTGAAAACCTGCGACCCCAAAGAACTTGAGGGTTTCAGGAAGATAGGCACCTTCATACCAAACCCAGTGGAAGGTATTAAGGAATGCCTACAGAATCTGCAGGTACAGAATACGGGTCTGCAGACTGAAAGATGGAAGATTCTTGGTAACAAGACCCATAAACATGGGATGTACTTTGTGGCATCCATTCCCGAATCTGTGGCCAAAGCCATTGAGGAGAAGAATGGAAGAATCTACCACGGGTTCCACAACCTTCAGGTAAAATTCTTTCCAGGAAAAGACGCACCCACACCGGAAACAGCTGTGGACGATATGAAGACTGGTGAAGAGGTGGGAAAAACAACGGGTGGTGAGGGTGCGGCTGTCTCGGCGGCTGGCGTCACCGTGCCCGGATCCACTTCGGGCCAAAGTGTATCTGTCACTGCCAAGCTTGGTACCAGGCGGCAACGAACGGAGCACGGAGGCAGGAGGGATTACGGGGTGGGGCGTCAGGCCGTCGGCGCGGCCGGGCCCGTATGCCGCAAACCGTCCCCGGGCAGTGGAAAGGAGGAAACTCCACCACATCCCGGGGGTGATCCCCCCTCATCACTATGATCAAGCTGCTGCAGATAAATCTCCATCACTGCAGGGCAGCCAGTGGAACTCTGCAGCAATATGTGGTAAGTCATGGCATTGATATTATATTTATACAAGAGCCGTGGATTAACAAAAATAGCAGGATTGCAGGACTGGGCCTGAAGGGATATAGACTTATCCAAGCAAACTGCCCAAGGCCCAGAGCCTGCATCCTTGCAAAAATAGAATTAAATTGTTTTCCAATGTGGTCATTATGTTCCAGAGATTCTGTGGCAGTAATGATCAATTTAGGGGGCCAGGAAGTCATCCTGGCCTCATTGTATCTCCCATTTGAGGAACAAGTCCCAACGACCTGCCTTGAGAGTATAGTTGACTATCTCAAAAGACAGGAAACGATGGGAATTATTGGGGCGGACGCCAATGCCCATCATAACATCTGGGGCAGCAGTAACACCAACCGTAGAGGTGAGTCCCTTTTGGAATATTTGCTAGTTAATAATCTAGATATAGTTAACAAAGGTAACACACCAACCTTTGAAATTTCTAACAGACAGGAGGTCATAGACCTCACTCTGAGCTTTAAATCAACTAGAATGATAAATATTACAAACTGGCATGTCTCTAAAGACTTTTCCAGTTCTGATCATAAATATATCAGGTGGGAGCTTGAGGCTACAATCTCAAAGCCTGAAACCTATAGAAATCCCAGAAATACAAATTGGGAAGGCTTTAGGACAAATCTTAAAGACTTAATTAAAGAATGTCCCCGTTTGGCTTCTAATACCTACCAGCTGGAGTTCTTAAATGGACTACTGACTAAGGCACTTATCACTGCATTCAAGGATAACTGTAGAACAACCACTAAAGGGTCAAACTGCAATGTACCCTGGTGGAATATGCAGTTAGAGAAGTCAAGATCTAGAACCAGAATACTTTTCAATAAAGCAAAAAGGACTGGTGAATGGATCGAATACAGACACGCTCTAACTGAATATCATAACCTCATTAGGAAAGCCAAACGGAACTCATGGAGACAGTTCTGTGAAGAAATTAATAATACGAATACATGCGCTCGCATGAATAAAATACTTTCTAAGAGCAACTACTGTAATACAGTGGGCTCCTTAAAGAAACCAAATGGAGATCCCATGAACATTACAGAATCTATAACTGCTATGCTGGAATCGCACTTCCCGGGGAGCAAGCTCACAACCTCGGATACGAAGGTTTACCTCCCTGAGGATAGGTGCAAACCGGACTGGACATCAGTCCGTGAAATCTTCAATACCAGCGCCATAAAATGGGCAGTTAGAAACCTCAAGCCGTACAAAACACCAGGCTTTGACGGAATTTATCCTGCCATGCTAAAAGAGGGTCTTGAAATCATCTTAGGCAGGCTCTCCACTCTATTCCAGGGCTGTTTGGCCTTTAATTATATCCCAACAGCTTGGAGAGAAGTTAGGGTCACATTTATTCCCAAACCAGGGAAAGAAACATATGATGAACCCAAATCATATCGCCCCATTTGTCTTTCCTCATTCTTGCTGAAGACAATGGAGAAAATTCTTGATAGATATATCAGGGACAAACATCTCAGTGATGGATTAGTAATGTTGCATCAACATGCATACAGAGAGGGAAAATCTTGCGACACTGCGCTGCATGCAGTGGTGGACCAGATAGAAGATGCTCTGCAGTGGAAACAAATCGCGCTCGGAGCATTTCTAGATATAGAGGGAGCATTTGACAATACCCCTACTCATATATTAACTAATGCCCTACTAAGGCACGGCACTAGACCAAACATTGCTAATTGGGTCATTGCCATGCTAAAGAATAGGGTCATTCAAGCCAATATGGGCAATTATCACCTAAAGGTTAAAGCAGCCGCAGGCTGCCCCCAAGGAGGTGTCCTTTCCCCACTCCTATGGAACCTGGTAGTGGACGAACTACTACACCTCCTAAATGAGGCGGGTTTCCAAGCGATAGGCTATGCAGATGACATAGCAATTATAATCAAGGGCTTTGACCAACAAACTATTTCAGAGTTGATGACAATGGCACTAAGAATGGTGGTGAGATGGTGCATGAGAGTAGGATTGAACATCAATCCTAATAAAACGGTAATTGTACCTTTTACAAACAAAAGGATATTGAGGGAACTCAACCCCCCTAGGATGAAAGGGATGAGTATTCCATTCAGCAAGAAGGTTAAATACCTCGGTGTTATTATGGACAGTAAATTAAACTGGAATGAACATATCGACTATGTTACCAAGAAAGCCACAAGAATTCTGTGGACTTGTAAGAGCCTATGTGGCAACAAGTGGGGAATTAGCCCCAAGATGGCCCGTTGGATGTACACAGCAATAGTTAGACCTGTGCTAACCTATGGCTCAATAGCCTGGTGGCACAAAGCTGGTATCCAACAAAATAGATCAAGGTTGGAGAAGGTGCAGCGGCTTGGGTGCATTATGATCACTGCGGCCATGAGAACCACCCCTACCGCTTCACTGGAAACTATACTTGATTTAACTCCTCTTGACATTCTAATTGAATCAGAGGCATTGAAGACAGCCTACAGGCTAGTAAAAATAGGAGGGGTCAAAAAACCCACCAACGATTTTGGACACAGAAGTGTCTTTGATATAATCGAGCAAAATGCAGATCTAAAAAAGCATTCTGATTCAATGCTGAATAAGTATAACTTTGAAAAAAGATTTCACGTCAATATACAGGCGATTTGCAAAAGCAAGAATGATTGCTTTAATCCACCCAATGGTCTAAATGTGTATACGGATGGATCCAAAGGGGAGTTTGGTGCCGGCTCGGGATTCTGGTTTAGGGGTTGTCAGGGCATGGGTCATTACTTAGCTCTGGGCACGACACCCACTGTATTCCAAGCGGAAATATGGGCAATACTTGCAGGTGCCTTCGCTATGAAGGACCACAAGAATAAGGTAATTAACTTTCTCACTGACAGTCAGGCAGCATGCAATGCATTACAAAATGCAGTAACAAACTCCAGACTAGTGGAGGAATGCTGTCTAAGACTAGATGAACTAGCTGTACATAACAGAGTTAACATATTTTGGATCCCTGGGCACAGTAATATTCCAGGAAATGAAAGGGCCGACAAATTGGCGAAGAAAGGAGCAGTTACTGCTCCTATTGGACCTGAACCATGGTGCGGGGTCCCCCTTCCCCTGGCTAAGGATACAATTAATAAACTAGCCAAGAGGAAGATAAAAACACGTTGGGATAGAGCCAAGATAAGGCATACAAAACTTTTCATAAAGGATCCCAACGATAATCTTTCTGATAAAATCAAGAAAGAAGCTGCTCACTCGTCGAGAACCGACCTCAAAAGTATGGTTGAAACCATCACTGGGCACTGTAAACTCAGGAAACACATGCATCTCCTAGGCATTGAACAAGAACCTAGGTGCAGATGGTGCAAAGAGGAGGACGAAACCCCTTGGCACATCCTCTTTGAATGTATAGCACTAAGTCGAAAGAGGACATTTGACCTTGGCCCTGGTGGATACAAGGAACTTCAAGAACTGAGGTTTAAAGACTATTTAAAATTTCTCAGAAGTCTAGACCTATGTTAGGGATTTTTAGGACTCAAGCACAATGGGCCTCTTTAGGCCGAAGTGCATAGTAATAAGGGTCATACTTAAATAATAATAATAGGAATACACAAAGCCATCGAATTCCTCTAGTATTCAATGCTTCCGATCCAAAATCCACAAATGCTCCTTACTTTTTTACGAACAAAGTAATCCATAATGTCCCGTATATATCGGTTCTGGCCGGAATCCAATATCAATCTCATAACCACTATTTTCAAACCAGACAACCTCTTGAATTCCTTATGTCCTCCGAGGCGTCTGAAAAGAAGATCTCGTGGCCTTCTAAGTTGAACTTCTTATTTGAGTTCTACCACTAGGTAGTTCCTCTACTTGTCTTTATTCATGCTAATATGTGCCATTTCATATTTTTGTATAGTTATAATACAGTTGTAAACTTCAATGAATAAATTTAAAAAAAAGTTTATAAAATATTTATAAATTGATCAGTTTAAAATCAACTTGCTAAAAACGTTATACAATGGTTTATATAGCTGCATGAAATAAACTTTCGGGGGTTCTATGCCCAGAATTAAGAGGTAGTCAGGCTTTTATAGCTCTATTAAAACCCCTTGCCCAGTAAAATGCTAACGTTTTAGGGATCAGAGAATGAAGCAGTTAAGTAGTTTTACGACAATAATATAAGCAAAAAGCTTTTGAGGCTAGAATAATGAATTATTTTAATATGACTGTCACTTAAATCGTTTGTAAAACATAACGATTATATCTAATTTTCTATAAATGATCCGTAAACCCTATATAATCAAATGCTACTATGAGGAAGGTATGATGGTATACAAATTAGATTTAAACAGAACAAATATATAAAATATTAGGAATCACTTCTTTCTTTTTTTTATGTTTTAACGGCATAAATGAGTTATTTACAAAACCGTCCAGATACTTCAAAAATCAATACCAACATATTCCATTTCCTTTGAAAAGTGGTTACATTCAAGCTTCCCTTCTAATCCAAAAATTAGATGATGTTAATGGTGTATTGAATAAAATATAATGGAGAGCAATTGATATCCTGGAGTTTTACAAAGAGGTCACAGACCATAATGTGTCACCTATCCAAGATGATAATAGTATTAATACTATGAGTGTTTGCCAAATTCAAGGTATAAACGAAAATTTATTTGTATGAATAATCAATATATATATATATATATATATATATATATATATATATATATATATATATATATATATATATTTCAATTATATTGATTAAAGTGAATTAATTTTTAAAAACTTTATATTATTAATTTTCCATTAACTATCAACTAATCCGATATCGATATTTTCTGATCAGATATATTTTTTATATTAAATGAGATTTAAAAAAGAGATAATAAAAAATTGTCAGTAATTATTGTTATTATTACTGACAATTTTATATTTTTATACGATTAAATAATTTTTATACAATAGTATAAAATAGATTCTTTTTTTATTAGTCCTGAGGTGGCTTCATTTACTAACACAATATTTGAGTACAAAACAACATTTCAATTCACAACACCTCAATACACAACGCCCCAATATAGAACTCATCAAAATACAACTCCTCATGATGTTATGAGTATAAAACCTCATCCTTCAATACCACGCTACCCACAGTATCATTACCCCCACATTCTAACGCAGTTTTTAAATATTACCACATACCATATCCACAATCTAGTACTCCAGACATATCATTATACCTCAATTCATTTTTAAATGATTTTAAATCGATGATATAACCTCTCATCACATTACTTATCACGCTTGTTACTAGTTTCATTCCTAATGCCAGTCCTTAATTCCACTTTAAGCCAATCTTTAACACTCCTTTGGAATTCAAATGGAGCCCTACATCGAAGAAACGAACTTGACATATACTTACGTGAACACCGACATAGCACTACTTACGAAACCCATTTTCCTCAGAATATAAAATTTTACTTACATGGATATGTCGTAAACCGTACTGTCCGTCCAAGCGGTGCTGCCCGTGGTGGCTCTGCGGTAATTGTGAAACGTAGATTATATCATCATCCTTTACAAATGACGGCCTTACCCGAAATTCAATTAACAGCGAAATTAATCACTGCAGTGGTTCCATAGCTAGCGTATATTCCCCCCCTTGGCAACGAGTTTCCAAGGAGATGTTTACCAACATATTCTCCACTTTAGGACCCAAATTTTTATGCGGAGGTGATTTCAACGCCAAGCATCCCAGATTTGGCAATAGGACACAAAATTCTAGAGGAAATGCTCTTTTTAATACCTGTTTGGACCTTCATTATGACTGCCTTCTACCATCTGAGCCGACATACTGGCCAACAGACACAAACCAACAACCAAAACTACTTGAATTCTCTACAAAAACACCTAATTGTTGATAACGGTCTTTCATCTGAACATTCCCCAATCGTTCTATGTATCTTAAGACAAGTACTCACTACAAATCATATACCGACGTAACTCCTGGACCATTAGTGATTTGTGAATTTCATCGTATAATAAATGACAAAATTAACCTTAATACAAGCTTGAAGACTGCAGGTGACATTGACAACGCTGATGAGACGCTTACAAAGACTGTACAAACTGCCGCTCACAGGCATAAGACATTCAGATGTAAACAATACTTACCACCCGACATAAGGTCCATTATTATTGAAAAGCGACGTGCACTGAACCAATGGAAAAGATCTCAATATCCTAGTTACAAACAACTACTAAACCAACTGTCTAATAAATTAAGAAAACGAGAACAGCAATACAATAATTGTTAGGGCGTGATTAGACTGAATAAAATTTAATATGAAGTAAATTGAAGTACAACGGGAATTTGAATGAAATCTCTGATATTAACATAGCGTTTGATTTATTAATTTTAAGGACATATGAATATCTTTCTCTTAACTAAGCAAATATAGAAAGAGAAATAGAAAAATAATTTTACTCTGGGACCAGGTCCCTTTAGAATAACAGAGATGAACTTAATTAAGAAAATATTTATCTGGCCAAAGGCCTACATCTGAGTAAAAACTTATTTACGAAATATCCTGAAAGTAAATAACTAAACAGGTATGTTTTGGTAGATGATCAGAAAAAGTGATGCAAAATTAAAACAAAAACACAGACAAATTTACAATAAAAAGAACTAGGCTTATGGAAAAAAACAGTAAATACACGATAGCATCTGGTAACAAAAATAAAAAAAAAAAAAATGATTTCATTATGAGTGAAGATTATTTACAGTAGTTCATCAATCAATAAAGTTGAAAATATCTATGAATTATTTATTGATTATAAAGCACCTGATTGGGAATTTAGAAGATGTTGGTAAAGTTTAGATTTAAATGAGGTTAAAGAAGACGCATGACGGATATCGGATGGGAGTGAGTTCCAAAGAGAGATAGAACGGGCGAGAAAGGAACGCTCAAAAGTTTTGGTTCTATGGGAACGGATATAAAGATCGGACGGGCGAGATCTTGTGCCTTGGGATTGGATAGAGGATTTGAATTGTAGGAGACTATAGATGTAAGATGGATGTTGTGAGTTGATAGTTTGATATAAGTAAGAACCAACGAAATAGAGCCTACGGATAGAAGGAAAAAGCCAACTCAACGTAACGGCGGGACACATGAGATCTTCTCGGGGCATCGAAGACAAATCGAAGCGAACAGTTCATAATCCGCCTCAACCTCTCCTCGAGGCTGTTCGAGAGTCCACCATATGCCACACAACCATAGTCAAAGTGTGGAAAGATAAAAGATGTGATGAGGAGCTTACGGATTGGTAGAGTTAGAAGATGTTTGGAACGGTGGAATAACTTTAGAGAGCTTATTGCTCGACGAGAAATTTGAGCAACGTGGGGTTTCCATGAGAGGGATTGGTCGAAAATGACTCCGAGGTTTCTAACAGAGGAACTGAAGGCAATAGGGTGATCATTTAAGGTTAATCGGGGAAGTGAGTTGATAGATTTAAGAAGGATATTGGAACCAATTAGGATGTCCTGAGTTTTCGCAGCATTCAACGACAGTTTATTCAAGTTTGCTCAGGCACTTATCCTATCTAGGTCCCCTTGAATGTTGGCAAATGCTGCTATTATCTCAGACGGAAAGGACAAATAGATCTGGGAATCGTCGGCGTACAAATGGTGGGAACAGTGAATGATTGATTTGGGAAGGTCATTAATGTAACAGTTGAAAAGGAGTGAGGAAATACTAGAACCCTGTGCCACTCCTGTGTTCAGCGGTAGGAAGGAGGATAGGTGTTGATTAGGGATGGAGACTGCTTGAGTCCTATCCGAGAGGAAAGCTTGGACCCAGAGTACGGAACTGTTGGAAAATGAAAGAGATTTTAGTTTAGAGAAGAGGATGAAATGGTTCAGTGAATCGAACGCTTTTGAAAAGTCAAGTAGAATTAGTACTGTCAGTTTTTTTTCGTTCATGGCAGTATGTATGTCAGTGGTCATTTTAACGAGGGCATATTGTGTGGAAAGGCCAGGACGGAAGCTTGATTGAAGTGGATCAAGGAGTTGGGACTGTTCCAGAAAATTTGACATTTGGGTTGAACTATTCTTTCGAGGGATTTGGAAAGGTTAGAGAGTATAGAAATAGGCCGGAAATCATTTGGGTTTGATGGATTGGGTGATTTGTTAATAGGATGGACTAATACTTTTTTCCAGGAGGAAGGGAAAACTGCATTTTGTAGGGAAAAATTGTAAATGTACAGAAGGGCAGGTAGAATTTCGGGGATGCATGTGTTTAACAATTTGACGGGAATGCTGTCAGAACCGACGGAATGAGAGTGGGATTACAATAGGGAGGAAAGAAGGTCGGTGGGTGAAATGTCGGAGAAATAAAAGTTGTGGTTGAATGATGGTTCTAATGGGAAAGTAGGAGAAGTAGATCGTGAGTCAGAAGTGAAAGACAAAAAATGGGTGTTCAATTCATCAGGTGAGACCGGAAAGACTACTGGTAAAGGGGATTTATAAAGTGAGAGTTTTCGAAGGATTAGCCATTTGGATTTAGGATTGGGCGCGGAGGAAAGGGCTTCATGGAAGTACTTGGATTTCGCCTGTCTTATTGTGGATTGCGTTAAGTTGCGAAGAGTCCTAAACGCTTGAAAATCGGCGGTCCATCTTGTCCGTCTGTACCGTCTGCGAGCTGCGTCGCGCTTCCTCTGCAGTTCTTTTATATTTTGATTCATCCAAGGAGCTGGTCATTTGTTTTAACAATGAGATTGGTGTTGAAATCGCCAGAAATAATGATATGGTTATAGAAGGGAATATAGTTGTAAAGGATAGATTCCAGAGAAGAGTCAAAAGGCACTAAAGGAGGCCGGTATATAACTACGTGAAGGAGCGGGTGTCCATTACAGGAAATTTCGGAGAGAAGGAATTCAATATGAGGGACTTCGGATGGAAGAGAGGATTCAAGGATTCGGGCTTTTAGGGTTTGATGGACATAAAGACCTACTCCTCCACCAGTCCGGTTATCTCGGTCATGGCGAAGAAACGTATAGTCAGGTAGGGTGATGGAGGAGGAAGCAATATGTGGTTTAAGCCAAGTTTCAGATACTGCGATAATATGATAAAAATTGTGGGTGAAATATTCTTTAAATTCGTGAAAATGGGCAGGTAGGGATTGGGAATTAACTTGACAGGAGATCAGGAAATTAAACATATGGATTTGGTAATCGATGAATTATCAGAATGAGATGGCATAACCTAATATAGCATAACCTAAAAATAAAATATTAGTAGTGAAAGAAACATAATTAATTAAAGTTAAATACAGGTGATTAATGATTAAACTTAATAGTAGCAGCTATACAAGAAGGACTTACAAACTAAACATGCGAAATAGCGATCTATTGAACAAATATGATTAATGACTAATACAAAGGATTAACATTGAATAGGAGCGATAATAAACATTAACAGAAATTGCTCCGTGCTAGCATTATGGCCAAGATATAACAAAATAAACAGGAACGATATATTGAAGAATTTAAGTGATCACGGCCTGAAGGGTTAATATGATTAATTAGCTTGAATCGTCCTTTTGGTATCATATAACCACAATGAGTTGTTGATCATCAGCAGCAGTATTAGTCGGCGATTTAAAGCCTTATGATAATGAAATGGGACTTACGATTTGTGTGTTCTCTATACCCAATTATCACCTCATATGGTGTCTCATTAGAGCTCCTGGTGCGTGACAGGCTGCAGGACCTCCTGGACGCTGGACGTTCTCAATAAAGAATATCGGCTTGAAAGCGGCAAGCGGTCGTAGCTGCGAAGGTCTAGTGACAGTCCAGCTCGGCGTCCAAAAAGCAAGTGCCGGGCCGCTCCAAGCGTCTCTCCTCCTCTCCTTCGATTTTGGCGGTAAAGTATATCTTCCCATTTTAGAGGCAAGGATCGGTTTGTTCCTTCTGGCGGGTAGTGCAGGTCCGCGGCTAAACAATAATGACATCAAGAACATTCATCTGACTAACTTACATACGAGTAATAATAATCTATGGCAACAAACTAGAAAGATTCTGCATTACCATAATACAAAGAAGCCCCTCCGTAAATCTGACAACTCATGGGCCAGAAGCGTTAAAGAAAAATCAGACCTATTCGCCTCTCATCACAGACGTATTTCAACCATACGAAGACCTACTTGACCCAGAGCACAGCTTTGACGTCCAACATATTCTGACTTCGCCACTTCCTCTGTCTTTACCACCCACACCAATCAATCCTTCAGATCTTGAATTTTGTATAAAAAAATTACCGCGCTGAAAATAACCTGGTTATGATCCTGTTACACCTAAAATTGTACGACTTCTTCCTAGGAAAAGCTTAATTTTTCTGACAGCTATCTACAATTCTATTCTTCGACTTACTTATTTTCCAAAACTTTCAGTAGTAAAAATGGTCCCCAAGCCAAGACCTAGTTACGACTTTTCTTTTTATTCTTTTATTCACTAATTCTTTTACCACTAATTTCCAAAATATTTGAAAAATTATTGTTAAAGCAGGTCTATCCTTTATTAGAAACAAATAAATTAATTCCTAACCACCAATGCGGGTTCAGGTCTGCACATTCTACAACACAACAATGTCATAGAGTGGTTGTTAGCATTGCCGTAGCACTAGAAAAGAAGGAATATTGCACAGCAGCGTTCTTGGACGTTTCAAAAGTTTTCGATAAAGTTTGGCACGATGGTCTGACAATCACATTACCACGGAATCCGACAAGGAGACTGACACGTCTCTGGATCGAGGATGAGCTACAGTGATATGGTTGCCTTCAATGGGAGGTTTCTCGATACACGCTTTCAAGAGAATCCCTCAGGGAAGGTTTTCCGAAGAACACCAAAAATACAATGGCAATTGTACAAGTGCCAAATGGCATTTGTATGATTTCATAAATAAATATTTTTATTATTATTAGTCCTGTTTTTTTTTTAAATGGATTGCAGAAATTCTTACATACTTATAACATGACCCAATGACCCAAATTTGAAACTTGAAAAATAATATAAGCCCGTTAAGGGTGCAAAATAGAAAATGATTCTTGTATTATTATTCATGACAGCATTTATGTGATCCCTGCAGGTAAAATATAAGCTGAACAGTAATTGTGGTTTCTTCATAGCTGAATTGACAGCTATTCTTAAGGCTCTCCAAATAACCCTTACAACAATAGATTGTTCAGTCAACAATAGTTGTTCCGACTCAATGAGTGCCCTGAAAGCTATAATAAACACCTTTTCAGATAATCCTCTCATACAGGAAATTTACCAGGCCTTAAAACAAATAGCAGACTCATTAAGAGAAATAAATTCTTTTTGGGTCCCCAGCCACTCAGGAATTCTTGGAAATGAGAAAGCCGAATCAGAAGCCCATTCAATAGAAGAAATGACGATTTCTTATATCCCACCTTCAGATTTATTCCAACAAATAAAAACAAATATCCTAAGCGAATGGCAACATACTATAACCAAACCGAATATCAGCAGCTGGGCAACATCTCCCAGTCAGAGTAGAAGAGAAGAAGTAGTTATTACCCGCCTTAGGATTGGTCACAGTCGTTTGACCCACGAATACCTGATAACAAAGAGAGACCACCTCAGTGTAAAGTGACAGTTACATTGCGACATATCTTCGAGGATTGTCCTAGGTACAGTAGAGTGATGGAAAGGTGTGGCGAGCCTCGGCAGATGCTTAAGGGTGCACCTACATTGGATCCGATGCGATGCGACGCGATCCTATTCTATCTCATAGTATGGTAAGCTGAAAAAACAAATAACTGAAATACGCAGTGAGTGCCTACAGTGGATCAGGTCCGACACGATTCTATTCTTTTCAACCCGATAGTGAAACTAGTCACTGCCTTCCGAATAAAATAATATTAATTTTATTCTTTTATTTCTTATATTTTATATATATTATAGTGAAATATAAATATATTAAAAATAATTAATAAATAATCTTAATTTTATAAATTTAAAGAACCAAATGTTATAACAATGAGGTAATATTACTATATTAGAATATTTTTGTCTTGCTGTTTGATAAAAAAACAATTAGTTTGGTTGTTTTTCAATTTCATAAAATAGAATTTATATTTTTTAGATATTCATGTTTTATATAATGATTTAATTTATTTATGGAATAGTAGTGATATTTTTAAATCTATTTAGTTTGTAATTAAATTAACGATTGCAATTAAATTAATAAATAGGAGCGATTGCCGTCGGATGGTTATACTTGAAACCTCCCCATAATATCAAATCTCAACAAGTGTTTACTTCTGTATTTTTGTCGATCATGGATCTTTAATTGATCTACTGGGTGCTGACTTTTTCAAAGGATTTAATGTGAAAATATTGAATAAGGTAAGTGTAATTACTTTTATAATACTGTTTGTGTGTAGTTGTTTCTTTATTCTAAAAACTATTGCGTTTTAAAATTTTCTTCATTAACAATTGTCATGAAATATGTTGATTCAATATGTATTTGTTGGTATGAACTGGCAAGAACCATTAATTAATCTTTCTCATGCTTTCTTTATGAGAATAATATGTAAAATAAATGAAAATAGTTGAAGTGATAAGTGATTTCAATTGTTAAAACTTTGGTATACAATCAGAATAATTGTTTGTAAGATGACCCCATATCATATAATTATGCATGAACCAATTAGCCAGTAAATTAACTATTAAAATCAGGTGGACATTAGGGTTACTAATAATAACACCTATATTATACCTACATTTGAAAAAATCCATTATGGAACTAGAAATAGTATTAATTTAAATCTTTATTTCACCAAAGAACAGTTCCACAACAGAATAAATTTACCTCAGATTAAATAAATAAGTTTAGACTGAACAGAAATAATAAATATCAATTTTTAGCTTCTTTTGAAAAATGCTACAAAAGTGAAAAGTTCAACCTTTTGTTAGGTACCCAATAGATTTATTATGGAATACTTAAAACTAATTTTTATTTATCATTATATCAATGTCTATCTGAAAACATTGTTTTTTCCAGAATCAGAAAGGAAATATGTTGTCCAATCAGGAAGTGGCCCTGTTCAAATTTCCATTTTCAATAATTAGCAGATACTTCTACAAGTGAAAATAGATGGCGAAGATGACAATGGTTTTTGGGTTGTGTATATCAAGTATCAGAAGAAATTATGTGTATACTTTTCTAAATGGATGCCTAATATAATCAAGCAAGATATGACAATTTGGGAGTAAATACTGTATAATTAATAGTGGATATTCAAGGCAATTTAAGCTAATATGTATTTGAAAACACTACAATCTAAATCTTCAGAGGATCTTCCTCAATCACCTTAATTATTATATATAATATTATATAATTGTATTATTAAGTATTATATATTATTGCTTTGTATTATTATATCATATTAATATGTTATTATCTTAAACGACAAATATTATTTATAAAATTTGTACGGTTTAATTCTTCTTGAATTGTATTTTGAAATACCTAATTATGTTATTCATTTATTTTTCTATTTAGTGCTAATATTGTTGTTAAAAAATTATTATCCTAAATTTTATTCTTTTAATTTTATAAGAATTGCAAACTATTGTATATTATTGAATAAATGATTTATTTTCTTCTATATCTGATTTATTTTCTTCCTAAACAATATTCTGGTTTCCTCTTTTCTTTATTAAAACACAATTTAAATATGCGATGAACTTTGCAGGATGTTTCTACCAATATTGCAGATCTTCATCAGGGTTAAATTATCAAGATAAAAATATTAAATGCAAAATAATTGCATATTCATAAATAACATAAATGATAGAAATTTTATTAAAAAAAAGGATTTAGATAAAAAGATTGATGTAATCATAACCATAAGATGATTATTATTTTAATCATATCACCTAATATTTTTAAAGTATTGTTTGCATTATTACTGCTATTAATATGTATATTTTTTAGCATTATATTATTTGTTTGTACATTGTCTATTCAGCCCTGATGAAACCTGCAATGTTGGTCGAAACATTTATAAGCTAATAAATATATCAATTGCTTACTATTCAAGAATTAATTTTGGCCCTCAATCAATAGACCTTCAACATACCTTTATCTGAATGTGTAAGTGATATAAATATAATAAACCCTAATTTTGTAGTATTGAATTAGAGCATCGATAAAAAATTGGACATTATGAACAGAAGGAAAAAATAGAATGCTATTGTGAACCCATACTAAAGCTCCAAAATAACTGTATACTTTTATTGTTAATTGTTACAATATTTACTTAAATGAGTTCAAAATATTAATCGAAACAAATGTTTATTTATATCAATTAAATAATAATGGCAATAATAAAAGTCTTATATGAGTAATACCAGTAACCTATATATGACAGGATTGAATAGAACAATCAAGGATTGTAGAAATAAAACAAACAATGTTAGGTTAGAAAATAATCAAACTTTCATTTGCACCATTAACTATATTTTTAAATATTTCTATATTTCCATGCTCACATAGTTAATTTATTAATAAACAATTTTCAAAAACTGGATATCTTGAGAATACTCAATGTAGTTAAAATGGTACTGAACTTTCATTAAACAAATCACTGTTTATTGAACTAATAGATGATCAGATAATGACCTACTCATGTAAATCAAACAGAATTTGTAATATACATCCAATAAAGCTAAAATTATTCTGATAATTATGAAGGTCTAACGTATTTGATAAACTTGATCAGTTTGAATAACATTTTTTTAAACATATATTTTATTTCTGGATCAGAGCTGGTGTGATTCTATTCTATTCAAACCAATAGTGAAACTATAATATAAATATATTAAAAATAATGTTTTATAAATTTAAAGAACCAAATGTTATGAAAGTTAGGTAATAATACAATATTAGAATATTTTTGTCATGCTGTTTCAATATAAATAAATAATTTAGTTTAAAAAAAAAATAGAATTTATTGTTATTTTTTTATATATTCGTGTTTTATATAATGATTTAATTTTCTCGATTGTGATAATATTTGTTTGATCACAAAATCGAGGCTCGTTTGTTTCGAACTAATTCTTTGTCTATTTTGTTGTTTATCTTTGCAAACGATTATCAAAAATCAGAAAAGCCCTTAGATCCCAATGTTGCCAACTGTTTAGCAAATAAATTAAACATTACGATGATAATTTTATTAAAAGTTAATGTTTCCAATTTTATTTGACGAATTAAAATTTTGTGTAGGTATATTTTTTATGTACATTTCTGATAGATATAATTTTATTCAACGGAAAAATAACCTTCGCTACTATATTTAATGGTTCATGAAGAATGATAATAAAATATTTTAATGAGAATTAAGAATATTTAATTTTGATTTATGACGGATATTTATATAATAGTTGATTATTAAACTACAATGTACATTTTTTAATAAACATTTTAGACAATAAAGGTTTGTTGGCACACATGATAACGGCTGGCTTATCGTATTGAAAACTAATGATTTTGAAATGTGAAAATCGCACCTGATAGTAAAGTATCGCATCGGAACCAATGTACGCGCTTCCGTATAAATAAACTATTTTGATTCCACGAGCGACTAAATCGGTCGGATTAGTCTGATAACAACGGACGGAGCCAATGTAGGCACTCTCGATATATTTCAGTCATTTGGTTTGCTTCCGAATTCTGATCGCATCGCATCGGATCCAATGTAGGTGCACCCTAAGGCGTTGGGCGATAACGAACAATGTGTAAATAATACCTTAGAATTTATCAAAAACATCAATATATTTCAGCAAATTTGACATATACGTATACGTATATGTGTATGTGTGTAACGAACTTAACCGGATATTCCAGCCATAGATGATTATAATGAACTGGAGGGTACGCTATTTTTAGGGACTCTATGTTTTATCACTACCAACCAATTTTCCATAATGTAAAACGGGTTAGTAATTACGTAGGTTGTATTAGTGAAACCACCACCTACTACCTGAATATGCTTTGTTTTGGCTATATGCACTGAGGGGGACGTATCTTCAAGCTTTGAGAGAGCTATATATGCTAATTTGTCCTTATGAAGCAAACGGTGAATGTAGAGTATAGCGGGCATTGAGGCGGTCCACTCATTATACACTATCTCTTCAATCTCCGCTTTCATATGTATCAAATTATAATTGTATTCTCGTTAGCGAGCGGATACGGTAATGGATGACTGGCTGAAATTATGCAGGCGGTCCAAATTGAATTTCAGAGCTGTTCATTTTAAGCTAGGGACAAAAGGTTTAGCACATGCCGGACACCCCCACACCTTGCAGATCCGAATTGGTAACGCCAAATTTAATACCTGGTCTAACAGATTAGTGTGATCTGATTTAATCTAACAGATTAAATCGAATCACTATTGAAAGTTAAGTAATTTTGTGAGTTAAAGTAAAAGACATAATAATATACTTTCAAATGCTTCAACTGGAATAAATGCTTTATTTCTTATAACAACTAAAATAAATCGTTCAAAATAACATCATATAAACTAAAAAAAATATGAAGTAAATCCATATCAATGTGATAATTTTTACATTGCGTTATATTCCTTATAAAAAGTGTCGCCTTAACTAGTCAGTGCAAAATTACAAGCTTCTCGATCCAAACAATCCTTTTACTGTATCCTGAGCCTTCCTTGGCACCCTCTGTCAAATTACTTCATTCCTCGTTCTGTTTAGTCGGGTAACACGGAGACACCTCTTACAAAAACTCACCTCAACCGTATATACTTATCAATACAAACGGGAGCTCACCGTTCATTTCGAGATAGGCCTTCCACCTCGAAAACGCTACCTGGACATCATAAAAAAATAAGGACAGTAAATGTTAACCTACAACGAACCATCTAACATCCCCACATTGCTCGTATTATGGCATCACTCCTTCGTGGTGGCATATCTTGAAGAGAGTGGGTGACGTGTTACTTGCTTCATCCCCTTGTTACCATGATAAGACACTCGAAAGTGGTTCCCGCATTTTATCTGGAACATGTCGTGACTATATAATTTTCTCCCAGCCTTTATTAATACACCAATGGCTCTCTCTCTTTAAACAGAGTATCATAAGCTTGTCCCATTCTACAAATGTTATATGGTGTTCATGTTTCCTTTCCAGGGACTAGAACTCAATGATTTGGCAACAAATATTAGACAGTAAATGTTACACAATCAGACCGCCGTAAAAACTGTTTTCTTTAAGTTTTGCTTGCTCCTGATGGGTAGAATATGCCTCATCTAACTTGTCCAGTATACCCATAATCGTGGCCACCGAACTTAGCACGCAGATTCCTCAATAATTCCCGCACATTCCTCAGTCACTATTTTCCTGACACATCCCTTCTTATATATCGGCGATATCTCTCATATCACCCGGGATATCATTTTTCCTAAGAACTAGATTAATCTCATCAAAAGGGTAACTAGTTTAGAAAATATGTATATATTCAGCATTAGTATATTAGTATATTAGCATTAGTATAACCGTTAATAATATTTGTTGACATTAATATAAAAAATAACAAAAAAAATTAAATTTTATCAGGACAATTTGAACTAAAATTAATAAAACTATTATTTATTTAACAACAATAATTAGATTAAATCTAAAATATAATATTTTTCAAAAAATGGATGTATATTTACTTGGTTTTCTTTGAGACAGTAATATATGTATATAAATTTCATATTTAAATATATGAAATTGTATAATTGTTTTGTTATACGCTTTTTGAATCCAAAAAAAAATGGATACAGTGTAGAAAATGGAAATGTTGAAACGGGGTTCGATCATCTCCTGCACTTTATACAATAAAATATAGTATTTTTGAAGGTAGGATGAAATAGTACTATCACTAGAAAATTCAGATCTCTAATATCAACACGGATATGTGTAGCTGGTGGCTGGGGAGCATCTCTATCACTTTGGTCCAGTTATCCCCTTGTATAAGAATCGTTCTTATTACGCTAAAATCCATAATTATTTAAATTTATGCAATTAAAAGAACGATGAAGCCGATAATACTATAGTTATACGCAACAATAGTATACAGATTAAAACAACTCTGCAGCTATTTTTTTGTTTATACTTTAATTCAAGCTTATGCATCCATCCCTATTCATATAGTCACACCTCATACTCACACACACACACACACACACATACACACACACACACGTTGCACGTCATCTTGGCAGAGTTCAATTTCATTCACTATCACCAATCGAGTAATTCGAAACTAATTGTCTTGAGTTAGAACCTTTATTTTTTACATAGAAAAGAAAAGTAACTTTATTCTGGGACTAAGGCCATTTACAATATGAATTTAGAAAAGGAAAATCTACTACAGGCCAAGTGTTTTGTCTCAGGATAATACTGGAGAGAGGGCGTGAGTTTTGTGTAGCATGTCACAACCTATTCGTGGACTTTATATATTAACTCGAATGTTTTGGTTACGAAGGAACGAATATGGACATCGGAATGGCGAAATCTTGTGTTGGAATGAGGATTCGAATTGGAGAAGGCTGTGAATATAGGACGGGTGTTAAGAGTTTGTGGATTGGTATAAAAATTCTCCGAAGAAATATTTTTTAAGATGAGAAGGAAGTGTTAGTTTTAACACTTACGAGAAATCTTTGGGATGTGACCGAAGGTAGAAACACGTGTTTCACTATTTAAGTACATAATTATAACATTTCTGGGAAATAGATTGTATTGAAATCTGGTCAAATTACATCTCAAATGTACCTTTCTTTTGTTCATAAATACAATGATTAGAAATAGAACCATTAATATATCAAAAGAAATACATCATTAATAAGTAGAAAAATGTCGACAATTTTGCCTATGCATTGTCTCACTGATATTGATTTATTCATCATCATTTGCTTCTGATTTTACAAGCAAGTAGCCAGAGTGATTGGACAAATCGAACATATTGCCCGTGGTATTTTGTTTTCTTGTTGCTTTCGGCCAGCATTATGCCCAGTAAATAACCTCTCCATCACTTTTCTCGGGGTTGATCCTGTATTCTTTGTCATGAAAATATTAACCATCTGATATGACTGCAGTATGATGAAGACAATATTACAGAATCGATAAAATAATACAAACTTACTAAATTGTTCAACAAATGCAATAGCATAATTTTTTCCCCTTGAATGCATCCAAGATACGTAGAGTGAAGACAGTTGTGATAAAAAAATATGTTTGCAAGCCGAGAACGGAACGAATAATAAATCCAATATTATACAATTAATCGTTAGTGTATTCTCCAGCCTGCTATATGCAGAAGAGAACTGAAGATTGGACCAGTATTATTTTTACTTTCCTTGTCGATTTGTTTATCATGTATTTTATGTAACTTAAAATGAATATAAATAGGAGGCAAAGGCATCACTTCAAACACGGTATTATTGCTCCATCATTACATTTAAAAGTTTAAAAATTTCATTAATGTTTTGACTAAAGGATCCTCTATGATCCAAGTTGGTGTTGCATGTATCTGCCTTCAGGCACACACGTTGTCCATTATAAGTTAGCATATATTATACAAAAAGGCAACACAAAACGAAAAGGCAAAAATGAAATGTTCATGAAAAAAGCTACTGGTAAAGCACATATATAATATATATATATATATATATATATATATATATATATATACATATATATAATATAGTTTTAATTTTACACATCAAACTATTTTTTCTAAATATTTTATGAAAGTGAAATAAAAAATGATTCGAAAGAATTCGCAGTATTTTATAGGAAAAGAGGTTTAAGTAAAATGATGATTTGATAATTAATTTACCATTTCTCAATCAAACAAGACATCCCAGGATGAACAACAAATTCCACCTGTTAATAAATATTGCTTAACCCATTTACGGCCATCGATGCGTATACGCAACATTAATTTAACAATTTGTTTAGTTTTATAAATTCAACTATTTTTCTATTTTGTTACATCAACTTATTATTTAAGGTTTGTAATTATTAACAATATTTTTTTTTTATAAATTTTATGTTTTTTTAACCTATTGAAAAATAATAGTACAGTAGATTATATTTCAACCCTAATGAGGACTAAGATTTAAATGTTAAATTCAGCCAAATAATGGTTGCTACAATTAAATTATCACATTCCTTGTTTAAAACATTGTTTATTTTAATTGTTGGAATGAAATTTTTGTATTCAATTCAAATACTGCTGTTGGAATAGTCGTTTTACTTTAATGTTGCGTCGATGCATCATTGGCTATTCCTATGAAGTTTTTAAAAAGAAGACGGGACCATGTATTTTCATCTCCCCCACCTGTCTAATGAAGACGTGCTTATGCGTGTGCTATGTTTCTACCCTTAAATATATTTTGAATATATTTGATTGATATTTTGGATGCCAGAGTATCATTTAGGATCATTACTCAAATTGTTATTGCTATGCCTTAGTCTTAATTTGATTCTTTTCCAGAGGTCTGTTCTTCTGTTTACCAATTTACTCATCTATTATACCTTCAATATATTATTCATAAATAATATATGATGTATGGGAGTCTGCGACCCCCTTCTTTTCTTATCTCTCCAGTCACCTTGACCATAGGAGATACCATTCATCTACCTGCCTGAGCTACTTCTCACAAACCAAGAATGTTCCCAACCAACCGGCCCTTCGATGGGTCATTCTAGCATTCGTTCGAACGAAGGCTCTTTAGCCTATCATCTATCAATGAATAACCGAGAAGAGGAAGACCAGTTGTGAACATGGTGTTAGATGAAGTGAGAAAGGACAAAATCGGACATTTGATCGTCACGGTGAGACAAGGTAAAGGTGAATAGTGTGTAAAAGCCAAACTATTTAAAGGTGAGAGACGTAATGTTAAATTACACCCAGAATGTTTTAAATCATTCTACGAATAAAAAATGAAAATTGTGATTGTTTTGTGAAATTAGTGTGCAAATTGTAATTTTTTATTTCTTTGAAGGAGTTTATTACTCAAACGATTGTAATAAAAGTGTAAGAAATTGGTCCGGGTAGAGGTCACTGAATGAATTTCTCGTGAATTTGAGAAAAACTTTATTGATAGCCAACGTTTCGACCTACGTTGTAGGTCTTCGTCAGGGCTATATGCAAAATACAGACAACTAGAATAAGAAAATAAGAAAATGGTACAAATATATTAAAACATTTTAAATATAAATAAACCAAAAGTAAGGTGAATAGAGGCAATAAAAATGATAAAGATGTACAGTAAGGTAATTATGAAGGTTAAAATGTATGAGTGTATACTATAAACAACGAAGTGCCAAAAAGGTAGTAACCCACATCATGAAGAAAATAATAATAAAACAGAAAGTGTTGAAAGGTAAAAAAATAAGGTAATACAGATAAAAAATAAAAACTGAATATAAAATAGGAATGTGAAATGATAGATATGATATGGATAAATGTAGGAAATGATAAGAATTACGCTCTAAAAATTGTAGGTAATAAAAAAGTAAGAAATAAACATTGTAAAATTATAAAAATCTAGAACCAAATTATATAAAATAAAATAAAAATGAAAATAATTTTTTTTTTTTAGAAAATACAGTATTAATATTGATAGGTAAAAATACTTCATAAAAGTGTAAAGAATATTAATTGCATAAGAGAAAATGTAAGAAGAGGCTTTATATAAGTAAATAATATCAATTGCATAAAAAATAGGTATATTTTAAGTAAAGTAAGTGATAATACAATCAGGCTATGTTGGACTAAAATACATATAAAAACGGCAAGGATATGTGGAAGAGTAAAGATAAAAATAGTGAGGGAAGTTGGACCCGGATGAATGTCATAAAATGATATTTAGGGTAGGAAATAGATAACTAACCAAATTTATGAAGAAGACAATTATCATTCAAGATTGAAATAAAAGTTTTCATGAAACAGTGTTACTGTATTATTTGTAAACGTATCGCCTTACCTATCTCTAAAAAAAAAAATAAAAATTAATAAAATAAAAAAGTATATATATTGTACTCTACCGGCAAATGTTGCGTGAGCGCATTATTTGCATATCCTATCGCCATTATGGTTGAACAAAAAAACATTTTTTAAAATTTTAATTTTAATAAAACTACTCTTAACATATTTCTTTGAAAAAAAAAATCAAAACTTTAGTAGCCTTGTATAGGAACTTATTCTAGCCTTGGCCGTAAATTGGTCAATCAGGGAATCATAGCAATCAGACAAGACGATGCAATTAAAAAATAATAATTGTAGGAGTTACTCTGTTAAGTCTCGCAGGATCTTCCAACATCAAACTTGCAAAGTGTGTTACGATCATGAACAAAAGGCTTTTGTTTTTATAACAATCTTTTTTATTGTTGTTATAAGAATTCTATACTTTATTGCTTGTATAACTACAAAATCATCAGTTAGTTACATTAACACATCACATACATTTTCTGAATTAATTTTATTTACATTTTCATTTTAGGAAAACTTTTTTTATTTTATTAATATATATATTTTTTTTACGGGATCTATACCTTTCTTTCTTTCTATAATATCCTATAATATAAAATTGGAGCGGATATACTCAATGGTAGAGCCCTGAGTTGACGTGCCAAAAGTCCTGTATTCAAATCCCGCTCGCTTGCAGACTATTATTTATTCTGTTGGCGGCTGAAGATGGACCCTCCTGGAGCTCCTCCAGTCTCTATTAAGCGGGTACCCACAATGAGCAGGGAAAATCTGGCGGTTGAGCGTGATCTTGGAATCACCTCTCTGCACAAACGTTGTCCAAGAAATAGTTCAGTATCCACCATGTACTGAATCCGAGACCCTTCATGGGTTGTAGTTTTCGGTTGTAGTTATATTTTATGTAATTAAATGTTATGTTGTAGTTTTATAGATATAAATATATATATATATATATATATATATATATATATATATATATATATATATGTGTGTGTGTGTGTGTATATAAATATAAAGCAATTATTACTGCGCTATTCAACATAAGCGAAATCATCTTTTGATCAGAGGTATTATCTGGTAGTTATTGATTCACCAAATCCGTAATTTGCTGAATTAATCAATGCAAATGAATATCATAATAATCGATTTTCATATTAAATCGTGCTAATAACGACTACCATTGAATATATAATTCATACAATCATATTTGTAATAAGTCAATTGTTAAACTTAACAGGAAATAAACAATATCTTCATTCGCCACTTTGAATGCTCTATGCAGTATTCATTTATTATAGAACTAACATTCTATCAAAAGTAAACATATTCTTTTGCCATAATATAATGGATTTTCAACCAGTTTAAATTCTGGAACTGATAATTATTCATTTCATTTCATATTATTAATTTCAATTAAATATTAGAAGTCAACTTTAGGAAGGAAGGGAAAAACTCTCAAGTTTGCCATCTCCATTTGACGTTTAATGATAATAGCCAAAAAATACAATTCCAAGATGGTATTTTCCTATACATAATAAAATCTTGTTAATTATGATTATCTCTAAACTATAGTATTCTGATTGTATTTTTTTTTGTTTCAGTTATCGGTAAGTGTCCCCTTTACCACTTGATATCTATCTAGAGGTAGGTTTGTAATATTTGTTTTTTCATATGCACACATAAGAAGAAGAATTTTATTCTTTTTTAATTTTATTTCAATGTCTGTGAAAAAAAAAAAGTATAAACATAGATTTTAGTACAAACAATTAGGAGTAAATAATTAAATTGCCTTATAAAATATTTCTATGTGAAGACCGAGCCACCACGTACTATCATTATTCTAAGAAATACCAATCTTAGATTCAAAAGGGCAATTCAAAAGCTGTGCTTTATATTAAAATGCATATTTATTATTAATTGTTGTCACTAATATGCAATTTAGGTCACTATTTAAGCATGTATTAAGTTCTTGCAGCTCTATACGAAGGTTCATAACAAACGTTTTAATAAAATAATTATTTCTCTCAGATTTTATGCATATTATAAGCATAATTCATTTAAAATTTACTTAATTAGTCATGTACCTTTTAATGTAATTTAAATTTTAATACAAGATTAAATATTATATCATTGTAGATACATTATTAAATTGTATAGTTCTATACTGCATAGGAACATTCACCCTTAACAGATTAGAAAATTTGTTATATGTAAGTAGTTACTATCATATTACCATACATTATAACATACTTTGTTGGGCTAATATTAAATTGCAAAATTCTGCAAAATTGTTTAAGTAATAAAAATATTAAGCACTTAATTTGTGAACTTATATTTTATCTATTTCTTCTTTATATAAAAATACACACAGGTACTCGGAAAAGTAATTTTTGTTGATTGTATAATTTAATGAAATGTACAATTCTAAATATCTTTTATTACAGGGAATATGGAACTCATCAAAAGTTGGAAGTCATCCAAAATAGTACGAAAATAAATCTTTAGCACCTGCGGCAGAGTTATTAATAAGTACATTACTTATTAATCTTTGCGATTAAATCGAGAGTGGGGTCCCGGGTTCAAATCTGGCCGTGGCAGATATCTTGTTTAATGAGATAACAATTGGGGATTGACCTATGGGAGCTTGAGACCCTTCAAGGGCTCACCCAGCCCCTATAAAGTGGATACCCTTAATAGGGGGAACCTGGAGGTTGAGCGTGATCAAGGACAAATCAACTCCCAATACAACCGTCACACAGTGATTCGATTAGTAGGAGCTAGCTGGACAAAATAATTTGTCGGCATTTTTGCATTTCTTTCGACTATTTAAGTCTAATTAAGTATTGTAATGATTAAAACATGGTTTTTAGTCAATTACCAACCGAATTTAAGAGGATTGGTAGGATAATAGTTAGATTTTTTTTTAAAATGTATAATTAAGACTAATAATAATAAAACTGATAAAAATCCGTATTTATCCAGGGACAAGTTCCTTTAAAATATTTATAGGGAAAATAAAATATAAACTATGATGTATTAGAGTAGAAGGCAATTACAATTTAATTAATAAATGGAAATAAAAAATTAATGAATATACATCAGGAGTTAGCTCGCAATAATGAATTAAATGAAAGAAAAAATATTAATATCATAACAATAATTATAAAGAAAGAAAACTATTGATATTTACATATATTCAAGTTTTATGTAAAACAAAACAACAACAAAATAATTTAAGAAATTAAAGAAACAAAAAAACAATAATTATTTTTAAAATAAGGGTTTGTTTTACGTGGGTAGGTGGAAATCTTCAAAAGACGGGGATAGGCCCGTATCTATCCTTGTGTGGGATTCTTACCCACTAAAACCACCTCCATACACCTGTTTTTCACACTCCACGGGACTGCCGGTAGGCATTACTTCGTGGAGAGGAATCATGGCTGCCGCATCATGGCCATTTCCATCTTTTAGCTTCTTAATCTAAATTATTATTCTTCAAGAAGGCACTAGTCTTTGCTGATTTTCTCTCTTGTCCTTTCCTTTAAAATAAGTGTGTGTGTGTGTGTACACTTCCTTGCATGCAAACCTACCTGTACTACTTCTCATCATTCATCCATTCAATTCAGAGTCCTCTGTAATGTTTTCAAAATTAATTTTGGTCGAATTAGAGAAGAGTTTCTTCTTCCTTTGGGTGCATCGAACATTCTTGAGCAACATATCCACTTGAAATAAAGTACTCTAAAAAAATGTTGTACTGGAGTGTGCAGGCTAAAATGTGTAGTTATTCCTAATTCATAGGAAAGGTGCAGCTATAAAATATAGAAAAATTAGCCCTAATACAACTGTGTGTTAGTCATTTTCATCACTTCAAAGTTTCAAAATGAGGAAAATATCTTCGGCCATTAAGAAAAAAATAATATAGGTTGATTATCAGAAGATATTTTTATTTATTTTAAATAGCACATACCAGTGCAATTATTATCCAATAAATATATAGTAGTAAAGTATATTCAACGATTAGTTCGATAAAAGTAGTTGAATAATAAACTTTTGAGGTGTAAATGATGCCTTGAATTTCACTAATTTATTCTATTGCTATGATTCCTTTGGCCCCTAACCCTCAAGCTGTGAAGTGCGTCAGACTTGAACAAATATTATATTACAATGTTTTGAAGTATTTTTTACAATATTCCAATACCACATTTCAGATTTCTAAATATGACTTTAGTCTTAGCTTGCACTAACCGAAACACTGTGCGCTCCTTTGATTTTCCCGCCATTTATCAGAAATTTAGGAGAATTAGCCAATATTATTTCTATTTTTCTTTTTTTTGACATTTAATTTGGTAGAAAAGAACTATAAAATTAAAAAATAAGGATGCTTCTACCAATTTAAAAAAAAAAAAAACCTTGCTTGAAAATAAGTACTCTAAAATTAAAAAACAAATGTTGTACTCGAGTGTGCAGGCTATAATGCATCTTATTATTAATATGGGAGATTTAGCTATGAAATATATATAAGTTAGTCCGGATACAACTGGATACAAGTCATTCCCATATCTTGAAAGCTTCAAAATTAGGAAAAATCTGTCATGCATTTAAAAAAAAAAAATTGATACACTTAACATCCGAAGATTTTTTTAATTGGAAAAAAACAGCATCTATGAGTACATAAATTATCGATATTCAACAATTAATTCATATTAAATTATAATTTTGTGAGGTAGAAAAGAAGCTATGAATACAACTGATTTAGTCTATTTCTATGGATTCATTATTTCGGACTCTATTACTGGCGACATGAAGTTTGTCAGGCATAAACAAATATTGGATTTCTAGGTTTTGAACAATTGTTTACAGTATTCTAATAAAAAAATTTTGAATTTTGTTCAGCTAGTTGCTACTAATCGAAACACTGTGCGTTGTCCTTAAATCAGTAAAGTCTCTGTATAAAATTAATTATCTTAAATATAAACAAACTGCGGAAGGTTACTATCCGGTTTAGCAGTGGACACCCACCCACACACTGAGAGCCAATAGAGGCGAGGTGCCCTGCCGGACGTTCCATTTTATGGGCGCAGTTAGGCGGCAGATGGAGGGCATTGCCACTGGGTCCAGGAGGGGCTAAATCGAATTAAACCATCCCTTTTTTATTTCGACACTTCTTCCAGACTTTATCCTTTCCTCCTTCCCTTCTCAAACAAACTTAACAACTGCAAATTCTTACACTCTAAGAAGAACGCTTGTTTTTATCGTAAGGGGTTATCATCTGATAACCATAATATTCGGACTAGATTTAAATTGAAATATTTTTATAAAAAACTTGAAATCATTACTGTCATTAATACCTGTGATGTAGCAGGTCACCATGGATCCGCCTTTGTTTATAACCTGAACACTGATAATTCTCACACCAATATCTATTTAATTATTCGTACTAATGGAATATAGTGTTAAATGTATATAGAAGAAATTAAAAAAACATTGTGTGCCCAACGATACCATAGTTATTGTTCATTAACATCAAATGTAACATAACTCATAAGATGTTTTACAACTCAAGGAATGCCTTAAAATGCATTGCTGAACAAAGCAACATAATAATAATAATAAAAACCTCTTCTATAAAATAATTATTTAAGCTCTTCTTAAAGAACTATTTCTTTATAAGAGTTATGGGGAAGAAGAGGGTGGCTTGTTGAACTTTTGATATTTATTTCGTGCAGTGATTATTTGTCTTCCTAGCAAGCGGTAATATAAGAAACAGTGAGTTATATTCACTGTTAAATTCTGTCAAAATTTTACCTTTTATTGTGACGAGTGTGTGGTGAAAGTTGGTTAGCAAACAGTGGAGCGAAGAGGTTTCTATGAAAGAGATCTGTCACGGCCTCAATCACTTCATTTATATTATTCCATTTCAATATTTATTACGACATATTAATAAATTAATATTTATTTTATAGTTCAATATTTTACAGCTCTAATTTATTTATACTTATTTGGAAAATCCATAGTAACCTATCCCCAGCTGTTGTATACTGAGTACAGAGTTGTGGTGGAGTTATTTTATTCTCAGAACCTAGCACACAAATTATCTTATCTCGGAATAATTTTTATATGATATTAATATATTAATAAAACATCACTCATAAGTATACTTATATCGAATAGTTCTTGAGGGAACTCTTGATTGTGAGCCCCTCTTTTGAACTGCGATATGACAAGTATGAAATCCTTTTCACAATCTTATGACTTGATTACTAACTTGGACAATCAGACCTTTCACTGCAGCGAATCTGATTCACGATACGAAGGAGCAGTCAGTGCCATTATCTAGGGCTTAATGACCTCCTTTATGACAGACTAACATCGCTCAAGGATTCCGAACTCCTGTATCTTCTGCTCTTATCTCGACTCCCTCTTTGGCATTTAACTTTCTGAAAGTATAACTTCCTTCTGATTTTTTGAATAATCAGTCTCATTCTTATTTATTATAAATAGAATCACCAGCTTACGAAATTCGCAAGGCCTATAATGAAGGGTCTAATAATGAAAAAGGCTCGGTCGTTTGGCAATAAGTAATCAGAAATCACTGGATATTTCTGACAATAAGTATTTTTACGGAACCCATTTTTTACCCATTTTTCACGTTATAAATCTATTTCAGGGTGTTTTTTTTTTTAGGGGTTCACACTTATGAGTTGATAACACTGTCTTGCTTTAGAACCGATTTTACAACTGGCTTTGCGGTAAGTACAGTATGCCATTTTATAACCAATAATGTATATAACGAATGCCAGAGCAACCCCTGCAAATTGTTGACATTTCTTGTCAAAATAATGGTTCCGTTTGCCAAACACATCTTATATCAAGTTTTACGGTCCTCATAATCGAGCACAAGAGAGGCCTATTTCATTGACATCGGATCCGTTTTTTCACTACGAATACTCTAAATTAAAATATCCATCCTCCAAGACGAACAATGCGCACCAAACAAGCGATAGTAAAGCAATGTTCAACGCAGCATTGAGAAAGATTAATAGTGGTTTATAATATTATTAACTCAATTTAATTTACATTCAATTTTAAAATGAATCTTTGATTAAACAATTGTATTTTAAGGTAAACGTTAGTCAAAATATAAATTCTCATAAACAAAATTTATATAAACCTTTGGTTGTTTAGTGGCTTCATTATACGACCCATTTTAGTTCAATGTTTTTAAGTTATATAGAAACAGCAAATTTCAGCAAACGATATTTTGAAATTATATTACTGTTGCTGTTGGTCACAAGTACCAAATATCAATCAATCCAGTTGGTTGAATTTGCGGATATTTGTTGCATCTTTCAAGTCATTTTATTTCACTGGGTTATAAGATGGCCCTAATATTTCGCCCTCAGCCTTGTGAATGTTGAATAGGGCAGATTGTCTGTAAGTGGCATAAAATGAAATATGTCAACCCTATGTTTTTTCTCGGCAAATCCATCAATCGGACCTATCATTCTCCCAGCAAGGCCAAGCTTTATTGTGAGGGCAAAGCATAATGGTTTAATGTTTTTTATTTAATTTAGTTTTAAAATTTCAAAAATACAAAAATTGATCTTTTTGTTTAGAAATAAAATGAATTCCCTCGTATATTTAAAGGGTGATATACTTTTGCTCTTTTTATCAGCTTTCTAGCCCATATTTAATAAAATCGATAAAAACAACTTATCAGATTATCTAAAGAAGAAAAAGACCTCCGGCCGTTATATATCAGCCTCCCGAAAAAAGTAAAAAATCTATCAGCGGTAATGGTCTCAATATTATTCCAAAACGAATAATAAATCATCAAAAAAACGTCATCTTCCGGACCCCATTTAGTGACAGATCCTCGGACTTTTTTTGGCCAATTTGTCTGAAAATTTCTTCAAATCTTCATCTCCGTTTGCCTAGTGATAACTTCATTGATCAAGAGAGCGACAGATATTTTTATGAACATATTAAACGTTTTCTAAGTCATTCATACTTAATCAAGTATGTTTTCTAAAAATAGATAAATGTTTATTGCATGACTGATAGTGATTTTTCTTAAAATAAAATTTACGATATATAACATATTGTGGGGTCACAAGAGAAGCAGTCTAAGCCAAAATTATCAATTTTCGGACTTTCAGATTTACTTGACTAAAACAATGAAGTGTTTCTACAAAAAATTAAAAAAATGCCATTTCTTTATCTTAATTTGATTAAATAACGATGGTACCAGAGAAGTTGAAAGCAAAAAAGCTTTCGTCAGCATTTTCTCACAATATTTCTTTTATACTTATTTTTTTTTATTCCAGCGATATATTTGTGGTTGGCACATAACTTTGTTAGCGCTGGAATAATATTACCAGTTATTGAATCTTTAAAAAATTGTCAATCAAATTTGTTTTAATACTGTCTACAAAATGTATGTCGAGTCTTAAAAATAATAAAGTATCAATATTATATAATATGCAAATATAATATTTCAGTATAAACAGCGTATTACTTTCGTTGAAATTGAATTGTAATCAGTTCGGTGGAATGCCTTTACAGATGCTGTACAACGTAATCATTTATGGAATGACAAACAAATTTATATTCTTTTAGCGTTGAAAACAAATTTTCGCCATGAAAATTTCGGACAAAGAATTTCTAGATGGCATTATATCAGACTAATTGCTTAAATGGGTCATAACTCCCTTTTATGTACCCTTAATGCTGAACAGTTTGCAGTAAACTACCAGAAACGACTTTCTGGAGACTATTTTTCTTATAAAATAAAAATAAACCACGTAATAGAAAAGAAAAAGAAAAAAGTGAGGAACAAATTTCCTTAGAATTAATTAAAACTAATGACAATATAATTGTAGCAAGAAATCAAGTTACGAAAGTCGATACATTAATCGACAAAGGTTAAACTTTATTATTCATCTCCTAGCTTTATTTAAACTACTGAATATCTAATTTTTCTTCCCTGGTTGAAGCAGATAATAATTTATTATTATATTACACTGTAGGGTTATTTTGTTAAAAATACGATGATAAAAAGTTATTAATCAAAATTTATAATCTCCGTTTGAACACCGCTTTACCACCTCCGGTAAAGGGTTCTTATCAACCGGTTTATCAAAAGCTATTCATCAAATATATTCAGAATATAAAAATTATTAGAATTGTAATAGAATGGAAAAGTAACTTTATTCTGGAACTAAGTCCCTTTAGAATAACAAACATGAGCAGAAATAGAAACATAATATTTATCTGGCCAGAAGGCTACATAATACAAATCATAAAGTGTATAAAAAGTGACAAAACAGTAATAGAAATGAATAATAATAAGTAAATAAAACGTACGAATCCTGACAATATATTAAGCAATTACATAAAATAGAGAAATCAATAACAACTGTTAAATGCATGAGCTAGCATGCAATAATTTCATTACATATTGATTATCTTCTTAAAAACAAAATCCAAACGACTAATAAACACAATAAATTATTCAATTACATTTCATTATAAGCAAATGACTGACCAGCTTAAAGATAATCTTTTTGGGAAGCTAGTAGATATTGGAAAAGCAAGGATTTTAATTACGATAATGAGGGATTATGACGGATGAGAGGATGAATTGAGTTCCACACTGTGGTAGAGCGGGCGAATACATAGTGTATCTTACAACACCAAATAAATAATATAAAATAATTAGTATATAAGTGCATTTAGTATACTGCGATGATCTGATATATTCTTGATTACTTATATGTAAGTACAATCAAAGCGAATATACGTAGATTCTATACATTTCCATTTCAGAAGGAAAAATGAATGGATCTTGAAGTTTTCAGTGGTCGGGTTTATAGCTCTATAAATTGCCAGCTAACTACTACGATGATGACCTGTTTTTCCATGGTTTCAAAACAGAATGATTATTCCCGAAATCTTAAGTATCTTTCAAAACAACATTATAAATGCCTTTTCACTAAGTGATGTCTTCATTTCATCAAGGAGTAAACAATAATAAAAAGTATTATCCGTGCATATGAACTTAAAAAATACCATTTAAAAGAAAATATGAGTGCTTAAAAATCCAAACTGGGTAACTCCAAAATTTCAAAATAAGCTTTTTCACTTTTTTAGCCATTTTGTCCAACATGAGAATTTTGTTCATTATTTTATTTCATGGTTTTATTTATTCTTAACCTGAAGTTTGGATATTATACTTGACTAAACTGCGGAAAAGATTATTTTCGAAACTAACTGCTTTTGACCCAGCACTGCTCATAAATATAAAATCTATATTAAAGCAGAGAAACATGCTTCCATGTATAATGAGGCTAGATAAGTTTTATACAAATACATTTAGTAAATAATAATCCATGCATGACAAACAAAAATAGTATCTATAATATCTAGCGCGTTCTTCCATATGAAAAAATAACCTATACTTTACTTTGCGAGGTAGATGTATATTAAACATCCTCCGAAACAACCATCGTGGCTTAGAATACGTACGACTAATAATGTTGAGGTTGAAACTGACGCAAACAGATCAAAAAGAGATATTCCGTTGACAAACCCTGCTCTCGACAGCAGCTGGCATCTTTTTGAAGGTGCATGTCACGGTGGTTAATAGAATATGATGGGTTTTTTCTCAGCTTACTGTAACATATCCTTATTATTGTATGGAAGTGTTTTATAATATTAAATAGATTTTCCCCTAAGAAGAACAAAAATTTCTTTAGTTACTTTTCATGCTGCACATGGTTATAGGTTAGATCCCTATGAAGGTAACAAATTGCAGTTATTAATTATAAAAAAAACCTACTTTATACAATTTCTCCTAATTGCTTTTGCAATAACAAAGTAGATTAGTTTACTTTAAAATAGATTTTCTTTGGAATAACCTTTATAACCAAGTATTGCAATTATTTTTATGTTATTTTTTTTATAATTATTGGTCAATTTTTTGAGTTTTAAATTGGTAGAGCTGTCACGGAAAGAAAAAGATTCTGGATTCGAAACCCGGCCGAGGGCCTATCTCTGCTCTTTAAAAATAAAAATATTTTTATGTTCATTTTTACGTCACTCTATGACTGATCAGATGACAATACAATGAGATTACTAAATTTTTCCTACCCAAATGTAATTAGAATATGGAATATTAACCAGCACCTGAATTCGTACAGGCTAGGGATCCCCATTTTACGCCCCTTTCGAAAGACAGCATAACCGATCATTTTATTTTAATGTTTTGGAAAGGTTTACAGCTAAAGTAATCACAAAATATTATTATTAGGGGTTTATGCCTATTTCTATACTATTCTTATAAACACATTACTATTTACTAAACTCCAGTAAAGCCAACCATCTTCAATAATGGAAATAAAACATTATTTTTAGTTAGCATCCCACAATGGATTATCGATATAAAAAGATTTTTTTTTCGTCCCTGTAATTGTAATACAATTGTGTTTAAGATTCAAATAAATAAATGTACAAGGTCGATCAAGTATTATAAATAATATTAATATAAGAGGTACAGGTAGAGGGGAATAGCGAATTGTTTTCAATATATT